>CM054138.1:43329735-43337235 GCA_028751875.1 Rapana venosa
GGCGCTTAACGGCGGCGTGAAGCATTTTTTCGCTTATATAACAGACAGCAGGAGTTGCTGTCTGAGCGTTCGATGAAGAAGAGTGAAGAAGAATGTACTGCATCATCAGCATTGTCATCATGGGCAGCAGATTTGTTGTTTTTGCTCTGTCGGTTGCACCAGAACAGTATCTTTACTTTTTTCAAAAGATTTAGTACTGCGTTTAAAAATATCATTGTTGGTTTTTGTTATCACCGTCATTATGTTTCCTTGTTGCAGTTTTTGTTGTTGCTTTTGTTATGATTATAATTACTGTAGTTGTTTTTTTGTTGTTAGTGTCTTCTTTATTGTCGTAATGAATGTTGTTTGTTGTTGCTGCTGTTACGAATTCAATACGAATATTTCATTATTGTGATCAAAGATAAATTCATGTGGAGATAAAAACCAAGCAATACTAATAATGAATAATGCATGCAATTTATACAGCGCTGAATCTTGTAAAACCAAAGCGCTCACATTCAAATCATCAACACGCATGTAATCGCCCATAAATAAGATAAACATGTATCAAATCAGGTAGATAGGCAAACTCTTATCCCAGAAAAGTGCAACACACATAGTCTCCGAATATCAGCACAACTGCCTTCCCATTCATTTCCCAGACATCGCAAGAACAAACAACCAAAAAAAAAAGAATACCCAAACAGCGGTGATACTGAAACCAGTCATAAGCAGCTCATCCGTGCAAAATTACGTACGCCCATGCGTGCACTATCCTCCTCCTCTTCCTCCTCCTCATCAGTAGCAGCAGCAGCAACAGCAGAAACAACAGCAGCAACAACAACAGCATTAGCAGCAACAGTAACAGCAGCATTAGCAGCAGCAGCAACAGCAGAAACAACAGCAGTAGCAGCAACAACAGTATTAGCAGCAGCAACAACAACAGCATTAGCAGCAGCAGCAACAGCTTTAGCAGCAGCACCAACAACAACTACAACAGCATTAGAAGCAGCAGCAACAACAACAGCAGCAGCAGCAACAACAACAGCATTAGCAGCAGCAGCAACAGCATTACCAAAAGCAGCAACAATAGTATTAGCCGCAGCAACAACAAGAACAACAACAGAATTAGCAGCAGCAACAACAACAGCAGCAGCAACAGCAGAAACAACAGCAGCAGCAGCAACACAACAATAGCATTAGCAGCAGCAGCAACAACAACAGCAGCAGCAACAGCAGAAATAACAACCGAAGCAGCAACACAAACAATAGCATTAGCAGCAACAGCAGAAATAACAACCGAAGCAGCAACACAACAATAGCATTAGCAGCAACAGCAGAAATAACAACCGAAGCAGCAACACAACAATAGCATTAGCAGCAGCAGAAACAACAACAGCAGCAACAACAACAGCATTAGCAGCAACAGCATTAGCAAGAGCAGCAACAATAGCATTAGCAGCAGCAACAACAAGAACAACAACAGTATTAGCAGCAGCAACAATAACAGAAGCAGAAACAACAGCAGCAGCAGCAACAATAGCATTAGCAGCAACAGAAACAACAACAACAGCAGCAGCAACAACAACAAAAGCATTAGCAGCAACAACAACAATAACAGCATTAGCACACACCACCAACTACAGCAGCATTAGCAAAGCAAGCAACAACAACAACAGCATTAGCAAGGCAACAACAACAACAACAGCATTAGTAAAGCAACAACAACATTAACAACAACAACAGCATTAGCAGCAGCAACACTAACAGCATTATCAGCAGCAGCAACAACAACAGCATTAGCAAAGCAACAACAACAACAGCATTAGCACCACCACCACCAACTACAACAGCATTAGCAAAGCAGCAACAACAACAACAGCATTAGCAGCAGCAGCAACAACAACAGCATTACTAACAACAACAACAGCAGTAACAACATCAACAACAGCATTAACAACACCAACAACAGCAGCAACAACAGCTTTAGCAGCAGCAGCAGCGGCAGCAACACAAACAACACAGCAGGAAACGATCATCATCCTAATCGTCATCACCACCACGAAATACTACTGCCCCTGTTGCTACTGTTATTTGTATGTAATTTTTGCTACGGTTGTTTACACAAGTGTTGTTACAGCTCTTTTGTTTTTTTGGCTACCGAGATTGCTATTACATACACTTCATCGGGGATAATATATATGTAATACGGCGTAACAGGCTGTTTTGTTGTTGTTTTTGTGTGTTGCTAATTCCTCTTTACTGCTAGGGTGTGTTTTTTTTCCTTCCCCCTTTCCTCTGAGGTTCAACAATGGTGAGATTTTTTTTTTTTGCGTATGGGATTGGGTTTTGTTGTTGTTTTTGTTGTTGTTAGCTTTTGGTTGTTGTTTTTGTGTGTGGTTCCTTTACCGTGTATGTGGTAGCCGCATTCTGCGACTAAGAGGGATACTGCTAATATAATCCATTACCTGTCTCTGTGTGTTTCTTGACGTCACTAATAATTTCCTGGCAAAAAAAAAAAAAAAACGGGGAAAAGAAACGAGGAAAATCCCGTGGGTTTTTTTTCCCCACCCACCCTCTTTCTCTCTCTCTCTCTTCCTCCCCCCTCCCCTCCTCCCTCTCTCTCACACATACACACACGCACGCAGGCACGCACGCAGGCACACACGCGCGCGCGCACACACGCAGGCACGCACGCACACACACACACTAAAAGTGACAAAAGCTTTTAGTCACACATAAGCACATCCTTTTCTCCTACATTTCTTCCTATCTGTCTCCCTTCGTCTAGTATCATTTATAGTGAAAAGACGTTAAATCGACGACGACGACAACAACAACAACAACAACAACAACAACAACACACACACACACACACACACACACACACACACACAACACACACACACACACACACACACACACTACACACACACACACACACACACTAAAAGTGACAAAAGCTTTTAGTCACACATAAGCACATCCTTTTCTCCTGCATTTCTTCCTATCTGTCTCCCTTCGTCTAGTATCATTTATAGTGAAAAGACGTTAAATCGAAAGAACGACAGACGACAACAACAACACAACAACAACAACAACAACAACAACAAACAAAACAACACAACACACACACACACACAAAACACACACACACACACACACACACACACACACACACACACACACACACACACACACACACACACACACTACACACACACACACACACAAAAGTGACAAAAGCTTTTAGTCACACATAAGCACATCCTTTTTCCTGCATTTCTTCTATCTGTCTCCCTTCGTTAGTATCATTTATAGTTGAAAAGACGTTAAATCGAAAGAACAACAACACACACATCACAAGTATATTACAACCACATCACCAAGTATGTTACGCTACGAAGGTGTACTAAAGTTATGAAGACAACAACAACAACAACAACACACACACAAACACCACACACACACACACACACACACACACACACACACACACACACACACACACACACACACACACGAGCGTAAATGGTGAGCCTATGGTTATATAGGTATGTGTGTATTTATGTAGGGATTCTGTTGGATATTGAAACATGATCTGCTGTAATGTTTTTGATTAGTAGTTTCATCGTATAATCATCGTCTTCGTTGATATTTCTGGCAGTACTAATTGTCATTGTTTATTGATATCGCCATCGTCATCATCGTCATCTTTATCTTTATAATTTCCTTTTCAATAAGATTTGGTATATTTGTTTGTATATATATATTTTTTTTTGGGGGGGGGGGGGGGGGTTGTTGTTGTTGTTGTTGTTTTTCCTTTCTTAGATGGCTTGACGCAAAAAAAAAGCAAGTATTTTGCTTATTCAATGTACCGTCTGGAAATAAAAGTTTGACTTTAAAAAACGTTTGACTTTGACACACACACACATACACACACACACACACACACACACACACACACACACACACACACACACCACACACACACACACACACACACACACACACACACACACACACACATTCTCTATCAGCAAGTGTAGTATACCACCTACGAAAGGTGTACAAAAGTTCCGAAGACAGAGGAAGGGGCGAAAAAACCCCACACCTTTTTTACACAAGTTTTGTGAAAACCATTCGACAAAAGGTCACATAATAGACAACAACAACAGCAACAACAACTACAACAACAAGGTAACTGGACCTACGGCAAGTTGAACGAACAATGTGAACAGGTCTTTGCAAAGAATAAGACAGAGCAAAACGAAGTGTATGAACAAAACAACAACAAAAAAGCTAGTACAGAGATTGTCGACAGTTTAAAGCAGAGGGCACCGTTTTGCTTTACTAGTGTTCAGGTATAATTATAGTACAGTTTTTTGTGAAGCATCGTCATATTCGTTTTACAGTCACATAGGTATATTATAGTCACGATAGTTATATAGTCACAGAGATATATATTGTCTCATTGTTATATAGTCACACAGTTATATAGACACACAGTTATACAGTCACAGAGCTATTATACAGTCACAGAGCTATCATACAGTCCCACAGTTAAGCAGAATCACATTCGTTAGACACAAGTGAGTGTTTTGTATTGTACTTTCTTTCTTTCTCTCTTTCCTTTTTCTTTCTTTCTTTTCATTCTTTCTTTTGTTTCTTTCTTTCTTTAAGCATTATTTTCACAAATATATCGCAGCAATATATTTTCCTTACACTCCAGGTTGTAAAGTTATTTAAAACAAAAACAAAACAAAAAAGCTCGTGCAAGTATTTGATATTCAGGAATATATTCAGAAACCCCGATGTTTATGGTTTGTACAAAGCCTACACTGTGATTTCTTCTTCTTCTTCTTCTTCTTCTTCTTCTTCTTCACCGAACGCTCAGACAGCAACTATTGTTGTCTGTTATATGAGCGAAAATACCTCACGCTGCCGTTAAGCGCCTGACAAGTCAGGCCCAGCGCATCCGACTTCGACATAAGAGAGAATTGTTATCTTCTAAATCTTTCGGGAGAAAAAAATGCAGGAGAATGGACCACGAAGGCAGAAAATAGACAAAGAAGGAGGTGGTGACAGGAAGAAAAGGAACAAGGCAGAAACAAAGAGAGGGATAGAAAAGAGGAAATTTCCAGCACAGAATTTTTAGAATGTGGGGATGCTGTTTATAGTGACAGGCCCCCGGCATCCCTACGGGGGAAACTGTGATAATAAAAAGAAAAGGTAATTAGGAGAGGTATAGGTGAGTGGTTAGAGGTTGGGACTAGCGACCTGACGACATGGGTTCGAACCACCGCTGAGATGCCTGTCCGAGGTAATGCTAACATCAGTACCGACTCCGCCTCCTGTAAAAGTCCTTGAGATGAGGCTGTAAACCGAGGTCCTGCGCACGAACGCACGCAGAACATCTTGAGCACACGTGAAAACCCGTTCTGCCATTTAGAAGAGTAGACCCATCGAATGCCAGTAGGAACAGATGACAAATTGAAATATTAACGAGAACAACAACAACAACAGTAAAACAAACACCTGCACACTGGTGTCGTGTTGAGACGTTATTCCCCAAAGACGTAATGCAGATGCCTAAATGGTGGGCAATTGGCTGCAACACACACACACACACACACACACACACATACACTCTTCACACAACACACACACACACACACTACGCACCACATACACATACACACACGCACATACACACAACACACTCACACAGACACGACACACACTAACACACACAATACACACATACACTACACACACATACACACACACACACTACACAACACATACACAACACACACACACACACACACACCACACACAAACTCACACACACACACACACACCACATACCACACATACACATACACACACTACATACACACACATACACATACACACATCACATACACATACACACACACACATACACACACACACACACACACACAACACATAACACACACATACACATACACACACATACACATACATACACACACACATACACATACACACACACACATACACCACACACACAACATACAGACACACACACTACTCACACACACATACACACACACACACACATCACACATACACACTACACACACACACACAACACCACACACACACACACACACACACAACACACACACAACAATATATATATATATATATATATATATATTATACGCAAAATCTCACAATTGGTGAACTAAACAGCTCTAACCGAGGAACGCTAACTCCCCCCCAATCCCCCACCCCCAATCCACCACCCGCACCTCCCCCAACAAAAACCTCAACGTGTATAATTATAAGCTATATATAAGTAATGAATACGCACATGGATTCACCCTGGCAAAGACTTTTTTGTGTGTTTTGGTTTCCTGCGATGCAGATTTCATGACTGGGTATTGCTTGCTGGTTGTCACAGAATGTCTGCTTTCATTTTCGTTTGCTTGTTCGTTTGTTTGTTTGTTTGCTTGCTTGTTTCTTTGTTTAGTTGTGTCTTTGTGAGCACTTACTATGCATGGTACATCTCAATGCCACGGGGGATCTAGTCACTTTTCCAAGCAGACTGCAATTAAACCAGAAAAGCAGAAAACGAAAAACAAAACAAAAAAACCCCAAACAAAAAAAACAAAAAAAATGAAAGCCTGTTACTTACCGTGAGCCATGGCATCTCCTTCCTACTTGATATTCATGGCGCCTTCCCCAAAGTTATTAAATCTTACTCGGGGAGGATTAAACTGAAGTAAGGGAGGACGGGGCGGGCTGGCAGCAGTGGCTGAGGGTGGTAATTGGAGGAGGGGTGAGAGTTGTCCCCTGGGAAATGATCGGATCCATTAAGAACGAGTTCTGCGGGTCAAGTCGCTTGGCTTTTCTTTTTTCTTTTCTTTTTTTAGGCAGAAGGAAGAGTCTTGAGAATAAATGCGTTCACACGCGCGTGCACTCGCACACACACACGCGCGCGCTTGCACTCGCACACACACATGCATGCGCGAACGCACGCGCGCACGCATGCACACACTCAAGTCCTGTCACCTGTTATTTGTTTGTCTGTCTTGTTCGACGATGACCCCCAAACCAGCAGAGGAGGCAGCCGCTGTTTCGGAAATTGGGCAGAAATTTGATTATAGTGGAGATGCCTTGCCCACAGTACATCCCCACTCTCTCGGCCAAGAGGGCATACGGACAATCAGCGTTGGAGATGTTCTCCAAAGGCCAACTAGCCCCCAGGGCTGCAGCACATATAAAGGACTGTGCAAGTCAAGCCTCCTAATCAGAGAGTCACAGCCGATCACTAAAGGCTTAAGCTGTGAAGTGGAATTCCATGAGTGGGAAAGAAAGCCACTGGTCATACAGCCTCTCACTTTGCTGTTGCCCCCAGCATCAATGGTTTAATCAAGAACTGTGATTAATCTCAGGCGCTGAAGGTAAAGGTGTCCCGTTAACTATGTAGTCGCAGAGGAGTGAGGCATCAGACCTCAACTTCTCGAA
>CM054138.1:43342235-43377235 GCA_028751875.1 Rapana venosa
GTCATACACCCATTACATACGGGGAAATATAGGATGACAGTTGTGAATTTATCTGTAATTTGTCCAAATTCATTGTCAGTTGAAGGAGTTGTTTTTGTTTTGAGAGAGCAGCAATATTACAGTTTGGCACAGCTCTGTTCATTTCTGGTGTTTGTGTGTTTGTTTGTTTCTGTAAGGAAAGCAGACTATTTCACACATGCTACACCACAGCTGCAAAGACAACACACTCAGCCAGCAATGGCTTCACTAACTGCCTCAGCCAAATGCTGCTGGCCATTGCCTGTCTGAATTCCTTCTTGTGTCAGACAGAGTGATGGTAAATCAATGCATATCAGTGAAGTTGATGTGGCGTTTAAGTATTTAAGCATTGGGGATGTCAAACCTGATCAGGTCGTTTGCATGCAAGAACACATTGATAGAGTCTGCTGAGCATCATTATTTTCGTGAAGTAAGGTATATCATTTTCTTCAGTAAGAGACTTTTGCTAGCTGGTGATGCCACGGTGTTTATTACTTTTAAGCTGTTGTTATCTCCCACTTAGATTCTTCTTCTTCTTCTTCTTCTTCTTCTTCTCTCTCTCTCTCTCTCTCTCTCTCTCTCTCTCTCTCTCTCTCTCTCTCTCTCTCTCTCTCTCTCCTCTCTCCTCTCTCTCTTCTCTCTCTCTCTCTCTCTCTCTCTCTCTCTCTCTCTCTCTCCTCTCTCTCTCTCTCTGTGTTAACTGGTTGAGTAGTTGTTGAGGCACTAGACTGATTTTGTCAGGCGGTGTCTCTTGAGCAAGTTGATCTTGGCAGAGCCCATCATCGCTCTGCAGGTACCAGGTGCTTAGTGTGGTATATTTGGGTTTCATAACCCACCAATTGCTGACATAACTGACAAGATATTTCGTGTGCATATCTGATCTTCTGAATTCATATGTACATGAAAGAATTGAAGGCACTGGCAGTTCTGCTCTTTTAAAGTTGACCTGTGAGATACTGGAAATCCTTGCCCTTAATTCACCAGACAGAACTGCTGAGTTTCGCCCCACGACTTCAACCATGGTGTCTATGCTCTGCGGCAACATGTCATGCATCGAGAGAGCAGAGAGAGAGAGAGAGAGAGAGAGCGAGAGAGAGAGAGAGAGAGAGAGAGAGAGAGAGAGAGAGAGAGAGAGAGAGAGAGAGAGAGAGAGAGAGAGAGAGGAAGTGAATGCCGCAAACATCCAGTTGAACGATCCTTCCACCCCCTACACCTCCTCCTTCTTAGTTAAAAAGTAAAAGAAAGATAACAACCACCCACCCCTGTCCTGTAGACCCAGGTGCCAGACTCTTGACCCTGTGGGAGGGACACAGGATGTCAGGACTGATGACGCCTCTAATGCCGGCTTGTTCCTGTACATCTGCTGTGTCAAAATAGGAGATGACCGTTAGTGAGCAGTGGAGGGGACTGAGTCCACTGACGTCAGCGGAAACAGGAGGAGGAAGGGGGAGGCGGTAGGAGATGGAGGAGGGGGAGATGTTGAGTCACCTAGAGAGAAGTTGTTGGCCATTCTGGGGAAATTGCTTTTGTCATTGATGGCCTCACTGTGTCCTTGTGCGCGTAAACTGGGCAACGTTAGGTCGGTCTGCAAGAGTGGCACTTTTCTCATTGCTCTGTCTTCACTGCCCTTCCCTTTTCTCCCCATCCTGTCTGATTACTTCATTACCTTTTTGTTTTGTTGATGTCTTGTACTGACGGCCAGCACTGTTCAGCCATTTCTGTTGTTGCAGTGTAGTGTTAGTGCTGTACGGGTGCAATGCGGTTAGTACAATACATGAATGATCTATATGGTTGTTGTTTTTTCTCCCAGGTCTTTTTCTGTGTTTTGTCTTCATCTCGCATTATGGCTCTTTTATCTCTCTTTGTCTGTCTGTCTGTCTGTCTGTCTGTCTGTCTGTCTCTCTCTCTCACTCACAGGCCTGCACACACACACACATCTCTCTGTCTGTTTGTCTCTCATGTATGTAAAATCGATCTATCTATGTATATATATATATATATATATATATATATATATATATATATATATAATATATATATATATATATATATGACATTTCTCTGTGGGAATACCCCATTTTCGTCTGTCAGTGTCCTTTTTATTCTGTCCTTTCTCTGTCCATAATTTCCTGCCAAATGGATTCATAACTTGCATTCTTGTTTTAAAATGCTGCATTACGATTTTATAATTTGCCACTTGTATCATTTTATTTTTATTAGATTATTTCTTGTCTCAGTTAAAATAAGACATTTTTGTCTAGAAGAGTTTTGGCCTTTTGTTGGCCTGCCTCACCTGGCATACCTATGTTATAAGGGGATATATAGGATGACAGCTGTGAGTTTATCTGTAATTTATCCAAATTCAGTGTCAGTTGAAGGAGTTGTTTTTGTTTTGAGAGAGCAGCAATATTACAGTTTGCCACAGCTCTGTTCATTTCTGGTGTTTGTGTGTTTGTTTCTGTAATGAAAGCAGACTATTTCACACATGCTACACCACAGCTGCAAAGACAACACACTCAGCCAGCAATGGCTTCACTAACTGCCTCAACCAAATGCTGCTGGCCATTGCCTGTCTGACTTCCTTCTTGTGTCAGACAGAGTGATGGTAAATCAATGCATATCAGTGAAGTTGATGTGGCGTTTAAGTATTTAAGCATTGGGGGTGTCAAACCTGATCAGGTCGTTTGCATGCAAGAACACATTGATAGAGTCTGCTGAGCATCATTATTTTCGTGAAGTAAGGTATATCATTTTCCTCAGTAAGAGACTTTTGCTGGCTGGTGATGCCATGGTATTTATTACTTTTAAGCTGTTGTTATCTCCCACTTATATTCTTCTTCTTCTTCACTCTCTCTCTCTCTCTGTGTCTCTGTCTTTCTCTCTCTCTGTGTCGCTCTCTCTCCCTGTTAAGTGGTTGAGGAGTTATTGAGGTTTTAGACTGATTTTGTCGGGCGGTGTCTCTTGAGCAAGTTGAACTTGGCAGAGCCCATCATCGCTCTGCAGGTACCAGGTGCTTAGTGTGGTATATCTGTGTTTCATAACCCACCAAATGCTGACATAACTGACAGGATCTCTCATGTGCACATTTCATCTTTTGCATTCGTATATATGTACATGAAATAATTTAAGATACTGGCAGTTCTGCTCTTTAAAAGTTGACCTGTGCTGTGAGATATTGAAAACCCCTGCCCTTAATTCACCAGACAAAACTGCTGAGTTTCAAGCCCATTGCTTCAACCATGGGTCTACAGGGATGGAAATCAAAACACCCTATCCACTCGGCCATAGTGCAGTGACCATTCGGATTCTTGTCGCTCACTTCTGGTTGGCCTTCAAGGGAACAGATATGATTATGTTGCTGACAAGAGGAACAAACCAGTGTTGTGTCGGCTGGGTCAGTCCATCTGATGCCTGCATGTCCTGGGCAAGAGTATCTTCGTATGGTTTCATAGGTAGGATGGGATCTTCGTTTTATGCCAGTCAGGGACGTTGTATGGTTTCATTGGTGGAATTTGATCTTTGGTTTTTTGCCATTCAGGAAGGTTTATCTATTCATAGAGAATGTGATCTTCGTTTTATGTTAGTGAGGACATTCTATGGCTTGATTGGTGGAATTCGATCTTCGTTTTTTGGCAGTCAGGGACGTGCCATGGTTTCGTTGGTGGAATATGCTCTTTGTTTTGGTTTTTTGGCCAATCAGGAAGGTCTATGGTTTCCTTGGTGGAATTTGATCTTTGTTTTGTTTTATGGCAGTCAGGACGTTGTATGGTTTCATTGGTGGAATTCGATCTTCGTTTTATGGCAGTCAGGACGTTCTATTTATTCATAGGTAGAATGTGATCTTCGTTTTATGCCAGTGAGGACATTCTATAGTTTCATTGGTGGAATTTGATCTTTGTTTTGCTTTTTTGGCTAATCAGGAAGGTCTATGGTTTCATTGGTGGATATCGATCATCGTTTTATGGCAGTCAGGATTTTCTATCTATTCATTGGTGGAATTCGATCTTCGTTTTATGGCAGTCAGGACATTCTATGCTGTTTTCAGATTTCTGGGGGGGGGGGGGGGGGGGGAAGGTTTTATGGAGTCGACAAAAACGTTACCCCATAACTTCCAGGACAGGCATGTACGTGCAAGTAACTGATGCATGTGCTCGACAGTCTGCACTGTCTTCCTTTATTTATTATTTTATTCTATTCTTTCGAGGATAAGGGAATAAGCATTCATGCGCTTTTTTTCTTTACATCCAGTCCCTGTGTATTTGAAGTTTTGTAAATTTTATCATCCGTTCCCATTGACACACAATGGCCTGCTCTTCCGAAAAGCGGGACGAGTTTTAATGTGTGCGCAAGATGTTCTGTCCTAGTGGGACTACAAGTTTGATGAACGTGTACTTAATCACTCAGCATGGGCACACACGCGCATGTGCGCGCGCGCACACACACACACACACACACACGCACGTGTACTCACACACACATACACACACATGGAACAGATGACAGAATTCACAAATCCGCATACACACGGGGACTGGATGTAAAAAAGCACATAAGTGCTTATTCCATTATCGTCGATATAAAAGAATAAAAAATAAATAACACACACTCACACACACACTGCATGCACACTGTATGCACGCATTGACTCTTTCTTCTTCTTTCTTTATTTTTTTGGGGAAAAAAAGGAGAAACTGAAGAGATGTAGAAAATCCACAAGGACTGGGTCTCGCTGGACCAGTAATGAAAATGGCTGTATGCCGTATAGTTTATGGCGTCCATGTCTGCTTGTGTAAACTGGCCAGTTTTATAGCCTGCCCCGAAGAAATGGAGTTAGATATCTGTAGTTGCCACACTTTTTGTAACTTTTTTTTGCGGGGGGGGGGGGAGGGGGAATTTTGTCAGTGAGCTTATATTTGTACTCTCTGTCTGTCTCGTCTGTCTCTCTCCTGCCTCTCCTGTCTCCTCTGTTTCTCTCCTCTCTCTCTGTCTCTTTTTTTCTCTGCTTTCTGTCTCTCTCTCACGCACACACATACACAAACACAACACACACACACACACACACACACACACAAACACACACACACACACACACACACACACACAGCACCACGCACACTACACACAACCAACACACACACACACGTCCCCTCTCTCTCTCTCTCTGCTCTCTCTCTGTCTCTCTTTTCCTCTCTCTCTCTTGTAGCAGCACGCAGTCAGCAGCAGCAGTAGTAGTAGTAGTAGTAGCAGCAGCAGCAGCAGCAGCAACAGTAGTAGTAGTAGTAGAGTAGTAGTAGTCAGTAGCAGCAGCAGCAGAAGAGTATATAGAAGCACCATAGTAGACATACCATGCCAACAGAACCATAACAAAGTTGTGCATGAACTTAAAGTACCAGCAGGCCATGCCTACTAAACAGTAGCAAGTGAGAGAGAGAGAGAGAGAGAAGAGATAGAGAGAGAGAGAGAGAGAGAGAGAGAGAGAGAGAGAGAGAGAGAGAGAGAGGAAGAAGGAAGACGAAGGGGGAAGGAGAAGAAGAAGAAAAGAGAGAGAAAGAGAAGAGGAGAAAAGAGAGAAAAAGAAGAAGAGGAAAGAAGGAGGAGAAGAAGAAAGAAGAAGAAGAAGAAGAAGAAACAACAAGAAAAAAAAAAAGGAGAGAAGAAGAAAAAGAGAGAGAGAGAGATAGAGAGAGAGAGAGAAAGAAAGAAAGAGAAAGAAGAAGGAGAGAAAAAGAGAAAAAAGAGATAGACAGACAGGAGATTTATTTTAATTAATTGATTCTTTTTTATATCGAGGATAATGGAATAAGCACTTATTTATACAACCAGTCCCCGTGTGTATGCGGGTTTTGTCAATTTTGTCATCTCTTTCCACCGGTACACAATGGCCTACTCTTAGGAAAAGCGAAACAGGATTTAACGTGTGCGCAAGATGCTCTGCGTGCGTTCACACACAGGGCCTCGGTTTCTAGTCTCATCCGAAGGACTTTCGGGGAGAGCGGAGTCGGCACTGATATGTTAACTCCAGGGGAAAATATCCCCCTTGAACAGGAATCGAACCCGGGTCGTCAGATTGCGAACGCAATGTTCTAACCACTAGGCTATCCCGTCCCCCAGGAGAGAGAGAGAGAGAGAGAGAGGAGAGAGAGAGAGATGAGAGAGAGAGAGAGAGAGAGAGAGAGAGAGAGAGAGAACTCGAACTCGAGAGAGAGAGAGAGAGAGAGAGAGAGAGAGAGAGAGGAGAGAGAGAGAGAGAGAGAAGAGAGAGAGGAGAGAGAGAAATGCGAATGGTTTATTCAAAAGGCCTTGGCCACATTTGAAGGGGGAAAACACGAGAGAGAGAGAGAGAGAGAGAGAGAGAGAGAGAGGAGAGAGAGAGAGAGAGAGAGAGAGAGAGAGAGAGAGAGAGAGAGACGGAGAGAGTGAGAGACAGACAGACAGAGACAGAAAGACAGGTAGACAGACAGATAGAGAGAGAGAGAGACACGGGAGGGTCAGGACAGGACAGGACAGAACGGGACAGGGAATAATGGGTTTGGGTACTCAGCCAATGGCAGCTGTCCTCGGGGAAAGTCCTCTCCATCTGAGTGGGGGTGTGTGTGTGTGGTGGGGGGGGGGGAGGGTAGGGGAGTGTGGAGGTAGGCCTCAGTTGTCCAGCCACCGCTGTGCTTTCTGTCAGTGCCAGACAAAGAAAGGACTGGCTGGAAAACCTTGGTGACAGGGTGACATCTTTCAGGCCTTAATAACAGCCTGATGTAGCGTGAAACAGGAGGATGAGTCGTTGGGTTGGGAGGAGGGAGGAAGAGGTTGGTGGGGGAGAGGAAGGGGTTGGTGGAGAAGGGGGTGTTTTGGTCGTTTGTTGTTGTTGTTTGTTGTTTGTGGCCTGTTTGGCTTGTCTTTTGGGGTTGGGGGTGGGAGGGCGGGGAACGGGAGGGACACAAGGTGGGATGTTTTGTGTGTTTGGTGTGGTTTTGTTTTGTTTTCCTTTTTGTTTGTTTTGGGGGTTTTGAAAAGTGTTTTGCATGTGTTGTGGGGTGTGGATGGTGAAATATTATAGTGTTTTCTTGTTAAGTGTTATGTGATCTTTAGTTTAACGTCTATTCACATTTAGTGATTTTAGACGGGAAAAAGTAATATAAACAATAACAGAAAAGTGTCAGATAACAGTACTTTATAAAAACTAACTTTAACATACGACAAAAACTGAATTATCGGACTTCTTATCAATCCTAACACAATGTCCAACAGTAACGACGGTTCAGACAAAATCTGATCCAGTGACAAAGTTGGTACAGCAGGTAAAAATGCTTTTAAATGTCCACAATCAAAAATAACTCGACTATTGATCATCTTTTCCCCACAAATACAAGTTTACATCTTTCATGTGTTTTGTCCTGATAGCATTTAGTTTAAATCTGTACATAAGGGATAACATATTTCTGCGATTATACCAACCACAGACTGTTGTGTGTTTTGATGACTGGTTTCATTTTGTTGTTGTTTGTTGGTTGAAACGTTGTGGGTCAGAAACGCAACTTTGCAGGTTTGTTTTAAATATCAGACGATCGTTTTCATGCATACACTCACGTGCGCGAGCATGTGCGCGTGCTCGCTCGCCCCCACACACACCCACACACACCACACACACACACCACACACACACACCACACACACACACACACACACACACACACACACAATATGACCTTACTCGAGATTTGGTTCCAGGATGAGTCTTCGTCAGAAGTCCTGGCGGTGATTGAAACTTCATCCTTGGTGCCACCTTACAGCCAGACACTTTGCAGAATTTCGAAGTGTCAATCGCATTCACAAGAAGGAATGAATATTCAGTATATTCTTTTGTTTCTTAGATTTGGTTATGTTGTCTAACCCCCTCCTCCCCCCTATGAGGATACTAGGAGCCTGTCAGTAAAAATAACATCCCCACCGCCTGGAAATTATCTGCTAGGAATTCCTTCTTTTTTTTCTATCCCTATCTTTTTGTTTCTTCCTTGTTCCTTTTCTTCCTGTCACCTTTCCTTCTTGTCTGTTTTCTGCACCTTCTTCAGTCCATTCTCCTGCCTTTTTTTCCCCCAGAAAGACTTAATAAGATAACAATGCTCTCTCTCCCGTACCAAAGTTGGATGCCGGCTGGGCCTGACTTGTCAGGCGCTTAACGGCAGCGCTACGAAGTTTTGCTCATATGGCAGACAGCAGTAGTTGCTGTCTGAGCGGTTAACGGAGAAGGAGGAGGATAAGGAGAAGAAGAGGAAGAAGAGGAGGAGGAGAAGAACAAGGAGGAGGAGGAGAGAAGAAGAAGAAGAGGAGGAGGAGAAGGAAGAGAAGAAGAAGAAAGAAGGAGGAGCAGGAGAAGAGAGAGAGAAAGAGAGAAAGAAGAAGAAGAAGGAGGAGGAGGAGCAGAAGAAGAAGAAGAAAGAAGAAGAGAAGAAGGAGGAGGAGGAGGAGCAGCAAGAAGAAGAAGACGACGAAGAAGAAGAAGACGAAGAAGAAGAAGCAGAAGAAGAAGAAGAGAGAAGAAGAAGAAGCAGGAAGAAGAAGAAGAAGAAGAAGAAGAGAAGAAGAAAGAAGAAGAAGAAGAAGAGAGGAGGAGAGAGGAGAGAAGAAGAAGACGACGAAGAAGAAGAAGGGAAAAAAAGAAGACGAAGAAGAAGAAGGAGGAGAGAAGAAGAAGAAGGAGAAGAAGAACAGAAGAAGAGGAGGAGGAGAAGAAGAAAAGAGGAGAAGAAGAAGAACAGAGGAGGAGGAGGAGGAAAAGAAGAGGAGGAGGATGACGACAACGACGACGACGACGACGAAGAAGAAGAAGAAGAAGAAGATGATGATGATGATGATGATGATGATGATGATGATGATGATGATGATGAACAAGAACAAGAACAAGAACAAGAAGAAGACGAAGCAGAAGTGCATGTTGTTACATGTACATCTTTCATTTATGTGGTTCTTCCACAATGAGGTGACCGTTCTTGATTGACTCTTATGCTTGGCCAAGGCGTTGAAACCAGCAAGGACAGAAGAACTGAGACTTCCAGTTTTTATGAGATGGCAGTCCCCCCCCCCTCCCCCCACCCCACCCCACCCACCACTCCCCAAACTGCTGTTGTTGTCGGCAGGGCTATAAAGTAAAACAAATATGATTGCATTGGATGTACAACATCTAAGGATGCAACAATAATTGCCGCAGAATAGGACTTGTGTTGTAAACAAACAAACAAACAAACAAAATTGATTGGACGAAAACCGAATTCACCCCCCTCCCCTCAAAAAAAACCAAAACAACCCCCCCCCCAAAAAAAACCTCCAACAAAACCCAAAACAAACAAATAAACAAACAAACCTGTATCATACTGATAAAAAACAACAACACTGGATTGATTGGACAGAAATACTTGACGCCCTCGTCAGATTGAAAGAGTGACCAATTTTTCTCTTTTTTTGGTTTTGTTGTTGTTGTTGTTGTTGTTGTTGTTGTATGTGTGGGTTTTTTTCCCTGTGCTGGTAGATAACATATCATGTATCATAAACAGAACATCTTGCGCACACGTTAAAACCCGTTCCGCTTTTCGGAAGAGTAGGCCATTATGTGCCGGTGGGAACGGATGACAAAAATTTGCAAAAACTGCATACATGCGGGGACTGGATGAAAAAAAAGCGCATGGATGCTTATTCCATTATCCTCGAAATAAAATAAAAAATAAAAAATTTAAAAACAATATCCTTGATGAGCTATTTCAGCGATTGTAGTGCCTAAAAGATTTCTTCCCCAAATTGCGGCCGTGGACATAACATTGCATTTTTTGTTTGTTGTTGTTGTTGTTGTTGTTGTTTTGTCCACTGTTGCGTTATCAACACGAGTAGTAAGTAAGTAGCCGACATCCTCTTCGCGTCTGGTATACCGTCACAAGTTGGACATGTTCGTGGTGGTTACTGTTTTGTCCTCTCCTCGGAATTGTTTCGAGTAGTTTTCAAACCGTCTGCCCTAACTAGGTTTCTTTGTCTGTTCCACCCCCCCCCCCCCCCATCTCCCTCCCCCCCATTCCCCCCCCCCCCCCCCTCTCTCTTCCTTACAAGCTAGCTGCTTGTCTACTACAATGCAATGCGAGCGTAATCAGCCGGGTAAAAAGATAAGGAGAGGAGGAACGCGCTTTCAGGTGACAGGAAAACGTAGCATCTTTTGACCCGGTCCCTCCGTCATAAGGAAGGAAAGAAGGACGCGTGTTGTGTTGTGTGTGTGTTTTGTGTATGTGTTTTGTGTGTTGTGTGTGTGTGTTTTTTTACGTTACGTTGAAATAGCTGGGGTTGGTTTGGTTGGTTGTTGGTTTTTTTCTTAGAGACCGCCTGACTGATTGACAGAGAGGGGGGGGGGGGGGGGGGGGGGGGGGGGGGGGGGGGGAGGGGGGGGGGAGGGGGGGGGGGGGGGGGGGGGGCGGGGGGGTGGGGGGGGTGGGGGGGGGGGGGGGGGGGGGGGGGGGGGGGGGGGGGGGGGGGGGGAGGGGGGGGGGGGAGGGAGGGGGGGGCGTGGGGGGGGGGGGGGGGGGGGGGGGGGGGGGGGGGGGGGGGTGGGGGGGGGGGGGGGGGGGGGGGGGGGGGGGGGGGGGGGGGAGGGGGGGAGGGGGGGGGGGTGGGTGATGGTGGGGGGCAGGGGGGGGGGGCAAATCGGGTGCTGGAGGGGGTGGATAGGCTGGCGCTGGGGTATTGTATCTGTGTCTGCCGGTGGTCGGTTTGTCTCTCTCTCTCTCCTCGTCATTCTCGCTCTCTCTACTCTCTCTCGCTCTTCTCTCTTCTCACTCTCTCTCTCTCTGTAGCTCTCTCTCTTTCTGGTCTGTGGTGTTCTTTATTTATATTTTTATATTTTATTCTTTATTCGAGATAGTGAAATATGCAATTTGTCTTTTTTTCACATCCAATTCCCTCTGTGTCGTATTGCGGATTTGTGAATTCTGTCATCTTTCTCCACCGGCACACAATTGGCCTACTCTCTACGAATAATCGGAACGGATTTAACGTCTTGCGCAAGATGTTCTGTTGGTTGTTCACCTGGGATATAGTTTATCTTTAGTTTCTCATCCGAAGGACTTTGGGGGTAGAGTGAGTCTGCACTGATGCTTAACTCCAGAGGAAAATATCCCCTGACCGGGAATCGAACCCGGGTGTCAGATTGCGGCGCAATGTTAGGACGCAGGTTTATCCGTCCCCTAGGATGTGTGTTTCTGTCATGTTTTCCTATCCTGCCTTTCTATCTTCGTGTCCTCTGTTGTCCTGTCTGTTCTGCTCTCTTCTCTCTCTTCTCTCTCTTCTCTCTCTCTCTCTTCTCTCTCCTCCTCTCTCTCTCTCTCTTCTCTCTCTCTCTCTCTCTCTCTTTCTCTGTTTCTGTCTGTTTTGCCTGTCTGCCTTTCTGCCTTTCACTGACTCTCTCTCTGATCCGCTCTTTGATGTGAATGTGAAGTCCTTCTTTTGACTCCTTGTCGCTTTATTCACGTGCTCGAGCATTCGTCAACTTATCCTTAATTATTCCGTAATCTGATACAAAGGGAAATCTGCCTAATTCCCCGTAAACCCTCGCCTTTTGGAGTTCTGACACTCGTATTCAAAAAACCATTTTAAAGCGGTTATTAACCCTTCCCCCCCCCCCCCCTCACACCCCCCCACCCCCCCCCCCCCCTCCAAAAAAACCCACCAAAACCAACACAAAAAACACCAATGCGGATGCATATCTGGACGAGTCAAGCCAGTGTAGATCAATATTTGGATTCTGAGTGGTTTACTTATACTACTACTACATTAGCCATGCACTGTTTTTTTAACTGCACGCATCATATACTACTACTACATTAGCCATGCACTGTTTTTTAACTGCATGCATCATATACTACTACTACATTAGCCATGCACTGTTTTTTAACTGCATGCATCATATACTACTACTACATTAGCCATGAACTATTTTTAACTGCATGCATCATATACTACTACTACATTAGCCATGTACTGCTTTTTAACTGCATGCATCATATACTACTACTACATTAGCCATGCACTATTTTAACTGCATGCATCATATACTACTACTACTACATTAGCCATGCACTGTTTTTAACTGCATGCATCATATACTACTACATTAGCCATGCACTATTTTTTGAAGTGCATGCATTTATATCACTATACTACATTGGTCAGGCAACAGTATTTTTTAATCTGCAGCACATTTACTATAACAACCCACAATCCCAGATACATTAGCAATGCACTGTTTTTAACTGCATCTCCCATCATATACTACTACATTAGCCAGGCTCTGTTTTTAACTGCATACATTTCACTACTACTACATTAGCCTTGCCACTGTTTTTTAATGCTTGCATCCATCATTATACTACTACTACATTAGCCATGCACTGTAGTTTTAACTGCATGCATATACTATAGCTTACTTTATTAGCCATGCACTGTTTTATACTGCATGCATCATTTCTAATACATTTTGCCATGCACTATTTTTAGAGTGCATGCATTCATATAAGACTACTACATTAGTCTGCACTTGTTTTTTAACTGCATTGCATAATTACTACTACTCATATTAGCTTGCCACTGTTTTTAAACTGCATTGCATCTTATCTTGATGATTTTTTAAAAAAATTTCCAAACTTGTGTGTGGGTGTGTGTCATGATATACAAGGGAAGAAAGAATATGTTCAAAATACAATTATTCGTCAAATGTGTTTAGGGGAATGATTTCATGTCAGCATGGAATGTGTCCCCACTTCAAACATTAACGACAAGATGTTATTCCCGACCTTTTCTTCACCCATGTCCAGTTATAATTTTTGTAGGCTAATGAAATGAAATCTCGAAGAACAGAAGTTCTCCTGTTCGCTCTCAAAATTCATATGATTTGCAGGTATTGATTGAAAAATTTCAATTGTCTTTGACATATGACGTGTAGATTACGTCTTTTAAAAGAAATGTGTTTACTTTAAAATAGTATTGAGTCAATTAATTACTGTTTCGCTTATCATTATGAGTTTGAACTCTTGCGCTTTTCAGTTACTGCTAGGATTCATGTATTTTTGGGGGTATATTGCTGTTAGGTTTATTCTCCTGTGCAATTTGTTTGTAATCCCTCCAATGCCCCAAAAAGGGCTGGGAAAAGAATTAATTCTTGATCTTGTCTTTTTTAAGCCTTTGGGCTTCTATAGCAATAAAGGATGTTCTTGTTGCCGTGTTCTGCACACCAACCACCACCCACCACCAAGAACATGAACAGTATTGCGTATGAGCTAAAACACCCAATTACCTTCACACATACCGACCATGCAACGCCATGCACGCACGCGCGCGCGCGCACGCACCACACCACAACTCTTACAGAGGGAAAGAGGAAGGGGGAGAGAGAAGAAGTGAAGAGAAGGTAGGACCATGATTAGTGTTCTTTAATCTCTTTTAATCTTCATTTTTCGAAGGCAGACACATGTTTAAACATATACGTTATTTTTAATCCAGCCTTGCCCGAGAGAGAGATGAGAGAGAGAGGAGGATGAGAGAGATTGGAATGGAGGGGAGAGAGAGAGAGGAGAGATCACGAGTAGAGATGAGAGATGGGAGAGAGAGCGGAAGAGAGAGAGAGAGAGAGAGAAAGAGAGAGAGAGAGAGAGAGAGAGAGAGAGGAGAGCTACGAGAGAGGAAGAAGAGGAGCGAGGAGGACCTGATGGTGTTTTACAATCTTTAATCTTTATTTTCAAAGGTGACAGATAAGCATTTTTTAAAAAACAAATCAGCCTTGCCCTTGTCTCGAGCGAGAGAGCGTGAAGATAGGTTAAGAGAGAGTGGTAAAGTCGCTGGAGAGGGAGAGTGAAGAAACCGAGAGAAGAAGGGAGCGGGATTGTGTCTGACGCGTATGAGACTGCAGATGACGACGCTCGAGAGAGAGAGAGAGACACAGACAGACAGACAGACAGACGAAAAGCGGGATGGAAATGTGGCGGAAGTGTTAGAGGAGGTTCGCAATGAAGTGCTCGGTATATCTCATGGAGAAGAGAGAAAGGTGAGAAAGGGGGACTGTGTGTGGAATTTTCTGTTTTAGAAATTATCTTGATGCTCGCCTTGTCTTTCGGGCGGTGTGTGGGAAAAAAAAAAAGTATCTTTCTCTGCCGCCCCCGACCCCCTTGGGTACCCTGCGGAGGGTTGGATGCGGGGGGGGCTGTGTGGGCGCGGGGGTGGGGCGGGCGCGCTGTGGGGGGTCGAGATTGGCTGTGGGCGCTCTTTGTGGTGTTTTATCGCACCAGTTTTTTCATGTTTAAAAACCATTTATCTACACTCATTTTCGCGTTTTAATCATGTCGATCTCGTCATCGCCTGTCTTCTGTTTTGTATAGTATACGCTTCTTCACTCTTTCTCTCATTTTCGTTCCGCTTTTCTTTCTTGTCATTCTGTCACGTCTGTCTGTATGAGTCTGTCTGTCTTGTCTGGTGTGTGCGCTGTCCTGAGATAGACTGGCACGCTATGTATGTCTAGATAAGACTTTCTCTCTCTACTTCTCGTCTCTAACTCTCTCTATCAATCTCATCTCTCTAGATGCCTCCCTGTCTCTTTCTACTCTCTCTTTCTTTTTTACTCCTCCCGTTCTCTCATATACTCTCCTCCGCCTCTGAATGTGTTTCGCCACTCGCATATTTCCGCCTCTAACTCCCTTACCTTTTTTCCCGTCTTTCTTTCCTCTTCCCCTTCCTTCCCCTCTTTCCCCCCGCCACGTCTCTATTCCATCTTCTCTCTCTCCTTTCTCCCTTCTCTCTCTCTTGTTCTCTCTGTCTCTCTGTCTCCCATCTCTCACTCTCAAGTAGATTCAGCGCTATATTAAATTCACATACATTATGATTATTATTACTCCCTCCTCTCTCTCCTTCTTTCTCTCTCTCTCTCTCTCTTCTCTTCTCTCTCTCTCTCTCTCTCTCTCTTTTCTCTGCTCTACCTCTCCCCTCTTTAACTACTTCAACTCTCTCCTCTCCCTCCCCCCTCTCATCCTCTCTCTCTCCCCTCCCCCCTCCCTCCCTCCACCTCTCCCCACCCCCTTTCTCTCCCCCCCCCCCCTTCCCCCTCTTCTCTCCCAGGCACCACGCTATACACATTTAAATCATCTGATCTTTGTCATTCTCTCGCTCTTTCTCCATCCTTCTCTCTCTCCTTCCTCTCATTCTCTCTCTTTCTCTTCACATCCCTCCCCCCGCTCTCTGCCATCCCTGACCGATATTTACAAAACTGCATACACCCGGAGAACTGGATGATGGAAAAAATCCACATGTGTGTTATGCCTTTATCCTACGGAAAAATAACATAAGAATAAATAAAATTTTTAAAAAAAAGAATTAATAAACCCAAAATGTACCACTCTCCACCCCTCTCTCTATCTCCTCTCTCCTCTCCTCTCTCTCTCTCTTCCTCCCCTCCTTCTCTCTCACTCCTTCTCTCTCCTCTCTCTCTCTCTCTGTGCCCAAACCTAACACAATAAATCATTTGTCATTGTCAGTAGTTCATAATCTCTCTCACTCACTCCACTCTCTCATTCTCCTCCCTACCTCTCTCCCTTATCTGTTCTCCATCCCCCCTCTCTTCGATCTACCACCCACACCTCTCTCTCCCATCATCCTCTCGCCATCACTCCCCCGCCCCTGATCCTGTCCCTCTCACCCCTCACGCGCCTGATTGTGTGTCCTCAACTCCCCCTCCTCTCTCTTTCTGATCATACTACGCCACATCCTCTTCGCCATCCCTCCTTCTCTCTCTGGCCTCCTGTCCTTTATCTCTATAACCCCCCCCCCCCCCCCCCCTGATATATAATATTTTGATCTAAAGGGGGGGGAGGGGGGGGAGAGGGGATTAGCCTTGTGGTTTAGAACATAGCGCTAGCAATTTGTGACCCGGGTTCGACTTCTACCGCGTCAGGGGGGAAACATTAGTTCCTCCAGGCTGTAAGCAAGGTAACATCAGTGCAGACTCACTCTCCCCAAAAAGTCTTTCGGAGGAGACTATAATTAGATAACAGGCCCACGCTGTGCGAATGCTCGCAGAAATCTTTGCGACACTAGTTAAATTCCTGCTCCGCTTGTCGGCAAGACAGATAGGGCCAGTTGGGTGCCGGTCGGGAAAAGGATGACGAAATTTTACATAAACGCATTACTCCACCTGGACTAGATGTAAAAAAAAAAATGCACGTAGTGCTTATCCATACACTCGATATAAACGAATAAATAAATCTCTCTTTCCCCCCCCCCCCCACCCCCCCCCCCCCCCCCCCCCCACCCCCCCCCCCCCCACCCCCCCTCCCCCCCCCCCCCCCCCGCCCATCCACCCCCCACCCCCTCTTTTTCCCTCCCATTTAATGCAATACGACTGAAAGGAACATTTTCATGAAGACAATATTTCACACTCCATGGTGTCTGCCAGCTGCCTTTCTTTCTCACAGAAACAATAACTTTACCGAGTGGAAAACGTGTGTGCTGAGGCGTTTGATTTTTTCGAAACCGATCCACGTCTGTTTTGTAAGAGGCTGCTCCTGGGTTTGTATTGTTTAGATGCTGGTGGGTTAGCTGCGAGTGAATTGTGTAATTGTACCTACTACCTAACCACCTTTGTCCACTCCTGTTGCACTTGTCTGGTTTGGGTTGATCAAGTGGTAGGTATGAGGTCGGTTTGCTTTTCATTCGGCTCTGATTAAAAGAAAAAAATTTAATTCTTTGTATTTCGAGGATAATGGAATAAGCACTTATGTGGGGTTTTTTTACATCTAGTCCGCCCGTTGGGTATGCAGTTTTGTCATTGTGTCATCCGTTACCCACCGGCACACACTGACCTGTCTCTTCCGAAAAAGCGGAACGGGTTTTAAAGTGTGCGCAAGATGGGGTGTGTGGTGCGACGTGTGTGTATGTATGTGTTCATGTTAGTATGTGTTGTGTGGCGTGTGTGTAGGTGTGTGTGTGTGGTGTTAAGTGTGTCTGTATGGTTGTCGTGTGCAGTGTTTAGGGAAGGTGTGTATGTTGTGTTAGTGTGTGAACTGTGTGTGCTGTATGATGTGTTGTAGTGTGTGTCAGTGTGTGTGTACGTATGTGTGATATTTTTCCATATTTTTCTTCTTTCCCGGTTTCATTTCTGTTTACTACTAGGTGATTTAGGCAGGAAAAACATTCATAATAAAACAATTGATCAAAACAGAGGGAAGTATGCAGTGCCTCAGGAAAGACTACAGTAACACACGGGACCTCGGTTTATCGTCTCATCCGAAAGACTAGCGCCCAGACCACCACTCATGGTCTAATGGATGGGAGGAAAAGTTTGGGGCCCAAACGGGATTCAAACCACCGCACACTTCCGACCCGAGCTTTTCGCATTCTAGACAGGCCTTAGTACTACAGATTTCTATAGGACTATCCAGGGAGATTAGATGGATGGATAGAAGTAACACAACACGGTTGACTACAACATTGGTAAACAGACAGGGAAATCATGTGTAGAGGCTCCGAGTGTTTGACCTATCGTGATGAAGTAGGAGTGAGATTGGTGAATAGCTAGCAGTGCTCCAACGACTCCCCGGTGACTTTATGTTTTTATGTTTGTCCTTCGGGTCGACGATGACTCCAATAAACAGCAGAGGAGGAAGATGCTGTTTTGGAACTGGGCAGAATTTGATTATAGTGGAGATGCCTTGCCCACAAGCTCATCCCCACTCTCTCGGACCACTGTGGGCATAGAAGGAAAGTCAGCGTTGGAGATGGCTCTCCAAAGGCCAACCAGCCCCACATGGGTTGCAAGCCATAAGGATCTGCGCGATGTCAAGCCCAATAGTCAGAGAGTCAATCTGTCAGTCACTAAACGACTAAGCTGTAAGTGGAATTCCATGAGAGGGAAAGCCCACTGGTCTATACTGCCTCTCACACTTTGCTGTTGCCCCAGCGTCCAATGGCTTCTAATCAAGAACTGTGATAAAGCCAGGTGGCGACGGCGAAGGACAGTAACACCACACTCGGTTGACTACAACATTGTGAAACAGACAGGGAATCTGTTGTAGAATAAGGATCACAGTCATTGCCTTTATTGTGATGGAACGTAGAGATTGAAAAGCTTGTAAATAGCATAGCAGTGCTCCAAATGACTCCCCAGAGAGTCACAATGCATACAAGAAGAAAGTGAATATACTGACTAGTTCTGATTATAGTGTTTACTTCGCCTTCCTCCACCTCCCCTCCTCCCTCCCACCCTCCCCCCTTCTCCTGTTCAAATCATAGAGATAAAAGGCATCCTTCCTATCTCATGATTTGAGGTCAAAAAGCTATTAACAAAAAATAATTAGCTAGCATGATTGATGCGACCTTTGATACGTTATTCCGTCAAGGTATTTATAAAACCGAACTTCTGAAAATACGTTATATGGATCGGTGGCTCTAGAGGTAACGCGCCTGTCTAGAAAGCGAAAAGTCTGGGTCGGAAGTGTGCAGTGGTTCGAATCCGTTTGGCCCGAAACTTTCCCCTAGCCATTAGACCATGAGTGGTGAGCGTCTGGGGCGCTAGTCTTTCGGATTTAGACGGATAATTTGAGAGGTCCCGCTGTGTTACACATAATTACGATCAGGAGCACACGGATAAAAGAAACCAACGGCAACAAGAGAGTTGTCCCTGGACAATATTCTTAGAAAAAACACAAGCCAATCTGTTAAGGGAAACAAAATACATTGCAGACCAAAAAAAAAAAACTACCATAAAAGGGCGGTGGCGAGCTCTTGTGGCGACGCGCTCTCCGGGGAGGCAGCCACAATTTCCAGTAGCGAGAGAAAATTCGTGACTTAAAGTGGTATTAAAAAATATAAAAAATGTAAAAAAAATTAAATGGATGTAGGTTTGAATACTAATTCAATATTGTCTGTGGGTCTTACGCGCCAAGTAACAATACAAAGATGTTTTTACCTGGGTGGGTGTCTAGGCCAGAGTTCTACCTGGTGTGTGGTCGTAGGTGGTTTTTACCTTGATGTGTGTCTTAGGTTCTCGCTGGATCAAAGTGTTTCTGGTACATGGCGTAAGGTGGTCTTGGTTTTAGCCTTGACAGAAGCCGCGATCAGGTCAGGAAAGGGTGCGCATACGAGATATGGGGGGGGGTTGGGGAGTCATGTCCGGTTGTGTGGGGTCGATGGGTCGGCCGGGTGTGGGCGCAGGGTCGCAGGTGGTTTGTGCTAGCTGGGTCAATTTTGGGGGGAGGGGGGCGGGGGGGGCCCGGGGGGGGGGGTGAGGTTTTTGATAGGATATGGTTTATGTAGGGGTCGGTTGAGTTTTGTGGTATTCTTTATTATTATATTAGTAGTAAGTAAGAGCCGTAGTAGTTAGTAGTAGTCCTTAGCGTAGTAGGCGTCGTCGTACATTCTACGGTAGTAGTAGGCAGTAGTATTAATAGTAATAATTAGTAATAGTAGTTAGGTCGAACGTCGTAAGATACGTAGTAAGTAGTAGTCACTTTATAGTAGTAGTAGGCGGAGGCCGGGAAGGAGGGGTAGTAGTAGAAGTACGTCGGCTTGTAAAGTGTTAGAGACGCAAGAAGAAGAATGCCGGGAGAAAGACGAAGAAGAGAAGAAGAAGAAGATATAAGAGTAATTATGTAGTAGGGGTAAGTATTCGTAGTAGTAGTAGTCGTAGTCGTAGGTACTAAGTGTAAGTAGTCATAGTAGTCGTACTAGTGCGTAGTAGGATTAGTGAATCGTAGTAGTCGGCGTTGTAGTCGGAGTAGCTCGTCGTCGGGCGTCGTAGTCGGACGTCGTCGGAGGCCTAGCTAGGTCAATAGTAGATAGCTAGTAGGGTAATAGTATAATAGTAGTCGTAGCGTAATCAGTAGTAAGTAGTAGTACAGTCGTAGTCGTATGCGTAGTCGTCCAAATAATAATCGTAGTCGTAGGTAGTAGTATGTCGACACTAAATTAATAGGAGTAGTCGTAATAGTAATAGCGGTCGTGTCGTACGTAGTAGCATGTAATCGTGTAGTCATCAGTCAACTCGTAAATAATAGTAGGAGTGGTAGATAGTCGTCGGACGTGGTAGTAGTAGTCGTAGTAGTAACTAGTAATTGAGTAGTAGTAGTAAGTAGTAAATAGTATAGTAATAGTAGTAAGCGTCGTAATAGTCGTAGTAGTAGTAGTAGTAGTAGTAATAGTAAAGGTAATAGTTCTAGTCGTAGTAGTAGTGTTAAATTAGTAATAGTGTCGTAGGGAGTAAAATAGTAGTAGTAATAGTAGGAGGAGTAGTAGTAGTAGTCCACTAATAGATAGTCGTACTCGTAAGTAGAGAGTAAGTAGTAATCGTAATAGTGTCTAGATAGTAAGTAGTTAGCGTCGCTAGTGTGACGTCCGTCGCTCGTAGTCGTACGTAGGTAGTCCTAGTAATAGGTAGTGTAGTAGGTAGTAGTAGTAGTAGGAGACTGTAGTGTGTAGTAGTACGTAGTAGCTAGTAATAGTAATGTACGTTGCTAGTCGTAGTCGTCGGAGTCGTAGTAGTAGAAGTTAGTAGTACTGTAGGCGGCGTGTCGTCGTCGTAAAATCGTCGGTAGTTAGTTAAATAGATAGTCATAGTCAATAGTAGTAGTACAAGTCGTACGGGTAGTCGTTAGTCGATCGTCGGTGTACTAGTACATAGTAATCGTAGTCGTAGTGTCAGTCGTCGTAGTAGTTGTGGGCGAAGTTCGTCGTCACACTCAAGTAGTAATCCATCGTAGTCCACTCAAGTCCATCTACTTCGACGATCTACTTCCACTACTATCGTCTTCGACTTAGATACTACTACCACTACTCCTATACTTACACTACCACCATAATTCTATTCTTATACGTACCACTTCTACTGCCCACCACTTACATACTAACAGAACTATTACTTCTACAACTACTACTGACTTCTACTATACCACTACTACTACTACTACCACTACTACTACTACTGTACTACTTCTTCTTCTACTACTTACTAACTTACCACCACATAACTTATACCACACCACCCACTACTACTACTTCTACTACTACTACTACTAATATACTATATAATACTACTCCTTCTGCTCTACGGAGAACTTGTCCGACGCTGCAGGATCGGGCATTGTGAAGACGACACCTGCTGATGATTGATTTCGCCTGGAAAAAAATCCGGATACTGTTCTCCAGGCCATCCTTGAAATGAGCATGTCAGTGGGAAAGAAGGTGGGCATGGCCTGGGACTGCCCTGATTGTGGAGGATGCGTGGTGCACTTTTCTGTTAAGTAGTTGTCCTTTTCTTTTAGCCTTTTATTAAAATTCTTCTTATTTACCATCATTCCATTCTCTTATCTTCCATTTGAAAATGTTATTATTATATTAAATTCTTATTTTTTTCTTTTCTTTAATGTGTCCTGTCTCTTGTCTTGTTTGTCAGTCATTGTCTTCTTTGTTGTTGAGATCTATCTATCTTACTAACTCTCACATAAATCTAAACACTAAACACACACACACTCTGTATCATTTAAACTAAAACACACACAACTCTCTATTCACTCAAAAACAACAAATCTCTATCTGTACACCTCACTCACTCTTCTATTAATCCCCAATTACTCACAATCCCCCCTTTAACTAAATAACCTTAGAGAACAAAACCTGTTTTAACCCCACATATCTGCACCCAAGTCCCCAACTCCTTCCCCCTATATCTCCCTCCTCCTCCCCTCATCTCCCCCACTAACCCCACCCATAACCTCAAACCTACCTATACTTCCCAATATATCCTTATTTCCACTATTACCCAAAACCCCCCCCTCAACCCCACTTATTCCCAATCTTTGTTGTACTCTCCCCCCTCCATACTTGCTTAATTCCCAAATCCTACGAAAAAAAAATAAAAACCTAAAATCATCAACATCAACACACATATTAATCACACTCATATAATACAACTTTTATTACATAACATACATACAAAATCTCCAAACTATAATTCCCTCCTATCATCTCACCACATATAACATTCTTACTTCTTTCTTTTTTCTTTCTAATACCACATTTTCACTTGACTTTACTACATCATTCAATTTTCATTACTGTCTACATTTACCACATTGTTGACTTTTCTATCTACCCTTATTGTCTGTCTGTCTGTCTGCCTGTATGTATCAGTCTGGCTTCCCTAACTTACTCTTTTGTTTACTTTTACATCCATCATTATTCTTTCACTTTCTATCCTACCTCTATTGTCTTCACTGTGTCAATCTGCTACTTTGTTCTGACAGTCTACCATCTTCTGTCCCTCCCTCCTGCCTTGCCTGCATGTTGTGTTTGTCTATCTATACTTCTTTGTGCTGTCTGTCCTATTACCTCTTTGGTCGGGTCTTGTTCTATCTCATACCCTCTTTGTTCTGTACTGTTCTATCTTGTCCTCCTTTGTCTGTCTGTCTATCTACCTCTTTGACTGTCCTGTCTGCCTGTCTGCATATCGCTATATGTCTGTTGTTGTTCTATGCTCACCTCATTTAGTAAATAGAAGATCCTGTCTGTCTTGCCCGTCTTCCTTATGTGATTCTGTAGGTATGTGAAGAATAGAGAGATAGATATTAAAGACAATCCATACTTTCAGTCTGCCTGCGTTTTGTTGTCTGGTCTATCTAACCACTTTGTATGTCTGTTCTGCCTGCATGTGTCTGTCTATCTTACCTCTTTGTCTGTCTGTCTTTCTTCCTGTATGTGTATGTCTGTTACCTCTTTGTCTGTTCTAACCCTCCTTCTGTCATGTTTGTAGCCTGCATAGAGAGAGAGCTGCTGCTATCCTACCTCCTATTTGTGTCTAGGTGTCTGTACGATCCTGTATGTGTCTGTTGTCTACCTCTTAGTCTGTTCTGCCTCTCTTTGTACTGTCTGTTCTATCTGCGCTCTTTGCTGCTGTTCTGGTTATTATATTATCCCGTTTGTCTATTTACTCTTAGCTGTCTGTCTGTCTGTCATCCGTTTGTAATGTGTTGCGTCCAATCTATCTATTTTACTTTCGTCCTTTACTGTACCTTCTTTTCTTTTTGTTCTTCTTTTTGTTCTTCCTTTGCTTTGTAGTGGAGAGTGTGTATGAGATTGTTCTTTCTTTCTCTTCCCCCCCCCCCCCCCCCCCCTCCCCCCCCCCCCCCCCCCCCCCCCCCCCCCCCCCCCCCCCCCCCCCCCCCCCCCCCCCCCCCCCCCCCCCCCCCCCCCCCCCCCCCCCCCCCCCCCCCCCCCCCCCCCCCCCCCCCCCCCCCCCCCCATATAATGCAATCGTCTAAAAGGAACTTTTTTCATAAAGCAATTTCCACCCCATGGTCTGCAGCCTTTTTTTCACAAAAAGAAAACCCTTTACCGAGGGGAAAAGTGTGTGCGAGGCGTTTGATTTTCAAAACGTTCAGTTGTTTTGAAAGAGGTCTGTCTGGGTTTGTTTGAAAGTAGCTGGGGTTAGCTGCCGAGTGAATCTGTGTAATAGTACCTACTCCCACCGTCCATTTTGCACTTTTTGGGGTTTTTGTGGTTGTCTAGTGGTAGGTGTGGTTTGTTTTCATTGCTCTTTTTCTTTTTGGGTGATTGGTTGGGTTTAGTTTTTGGTTTTTGTTTTGGTGTGTGTGTGTGTGTGGGTGTGTGTGTTTTAAAAGTGTGTGTGGTGTGTGTGGTGGTGTTAGTGTATGTGTGTAGAAAGTTTTCATTTAACACCCTTCCCAAAATTAGTGATATCAGAGGGGAAAGTGTGAGTGTGGTTTTTGTGTTGGGGGGTGGGGGTGGAAGGATGGGGGGGTTGGGGGTGTGACAAGCTAGTTACCCCGCATTAAACAACTGAAAAAACCCCATTTAAAACCATAAAAAATTTTTTTAAAATTTTTAAGGGGAAAAAAAAACGCTTAAAAAAACTAACTTTGCGTTCATACAATAGAAAAACATCGTTAAATATGAAAATCTGAACAGGGCTATGATTTATGACAATACAATTTCTTTATTAATGTGCGTGTTGTGTGTGTTTTTTTAGTGTTAGTGTGTGTGTGTGTGTGTGTGGTGTGTGTTGTGTTGTTGTGTGTGTTTGTTGTATGTTATGTGTGTGTGTTGTGTTGTGTGTGTGTGGTGTGCTTGATATGGCGTTTTTTTATGTAGTCGCGTTGGTGAGCGCGATGTGTGCATTTTTCTTCTTTCCTCTGTTTAAATTTTTGTTTCTTCCCTGGGATTAGGGAAGCAAACTTTCGTGATAAAACAATTTTATGAAAAAGAGGGAAGTATGCTAGGCCCAGAAAAGATAAGTAAATTTTTTCATGCGGAATGTAAAATTTAAACTTTGTATGAGACTATAAACGGGCCCCCTGTGCGAAACGCATGCAGAACTCTTGCGCACACGTTAAAAACCGTTCCGCTTTTCGAAAGAGTTGGCCATTTTGTCCGGTGGGAAAAGATGAAAAAAATTGACAAAAAACGATACAACGGGGACGGATTTTAAAAAGCCATGAGTGCTTTTCATTTCTTCGATATCAAAAAAAAAACTGAGCGCTTTGATTTTTTGCTTTAAAGATTCAGCGCTATATAAATTCCCCACATTATTATTATTATTATTACTTCAAGCAAGGGGTTTTATATATTCCCTGAAAATTTCATACAACACCTCTTAACGTTCCTTAATATTGATCTCGTATAAATTCAGTCTTTGTATATATATATATATATTTTATATAGATATTTTTATATATAAAATATATACAAGTCTTAAAGAACAGAGCAGTCAGAAAGTAGATGATGGACTGTGAGATTGAGACCCATGAGCATGTCACTTTTGAAGTATTTTTTGCGTTCCGGGCATTTAATGGGAATTCATCAACAGTTTTGACTATAATGGGGGGGGGGGGGGGGGGGGGAGAAAATTTTAACGTTTTTTTTTTGTCCAATTATCGAAGTAGCTGTATTCCGACTTCGGGGATAGTAACAGTATTTCTCATTTCATTTATTTCATTTATACCACTTTAAGTCACGGCAGATTTCTCTGCGTGAAATTTGGACTGCTCTCCCCGGGGAGAGCGCGTCGCCACAAGAGCAGCGCCACCTTTTTTTTGTCTGCAACTGTATTTGTTTCCCTATCAGAGTGGCTTTTTTCCTAAGAATTTTGCCAGGGACAACTCTCTTGTTGCCGTGGGTTCTTTTACGTGCGCTGAATAATTTTGTGTAACACACGGGACCTCGGTTTATCGTCTCATCCAAAAGACTAGCGCCCAGACCACCATTCATGGTCTAATGGAGGGGGGGGAGTTTCGGGCCTAAACGGGATTCGAACCACCGCACACTTCCGACCCACACTTTTCGCATTCTAGACAGGCACGTATAAAAATCGGTAGCCTTAGCACTACAGATTTCTAGAGGACTAACCAAGGAGATTAGACGGATGGATAGAAGTAACACAACACGGTTGACTATAACATTGTGAAACAGAACGGGAAATCATGTGTAGAGGCTCTGAGTGCTGACCTATCGTGATGAACGTAGGAGTGAAGCTTGTGAATAGCATAGCAGTGCTCCAATGACTCCCCCGGAGACTTATGTTTTATGTTTGTCCTTCGTGTCCGACGATGACGCAGAGGAGGCAGCTGCTGTTTCGGAAACTGGGCAGAAATTTGATTATAGTGGAGATGCCTTACCCACAGTACATCCCCACTCTCTCGGCCAAGTGAGCATAAGGACAGTCAGCGTTGGAGATGTTCTCCAAAGGCCAACCAGCCCCTCAGGGCTGCAGCACATAAGGACTGTGCGAGTCAAGCCTCCTAGTCCAGAGAGTCATAGTCCATCATTAACGACTAAGCTGTAAAGTGGAATTCCATGAGTGGGAAAGCCACTGGTCATACAGCTTCTCTCTTTGCTGTTGCCCCCAGCGTCAATGGTTTAATCAAGAACTGTGATAAAGCCCAGGCGCTGACGGCAAATTTACAATGACAACAGAAGAAAGTGAATATCTGACTAGTTCTGACTTCTAGTGTTAACTCCCCGCCCCTCCCTCCCCCCTCCTCCCCTGTCAAATCAGAGAGATAAAAGGATAACCTTCCTCATCTCATGATTTGCTGGTCAAAAAGCTAAAAAATATAATTAGCTAGCATGGTTGATGCGACTTTGAACGTTATTCGTCAAAGTAAAAAACCGAACTTCTGAAATACGTTATATGGATCGGTGGTCAAGAGGTAACGCGCCTGTCTAGAAAGTGAAAAGTCCGGGTCGGAAGTGTGCGGTGGTTCGAATCCCGTTTGGGCCCGAAACTTTTCCACCATCCATTAGACCATGAGTGGTGGTCTGGGCGCTAGTCTTTCAGATGAGACGATGAACCGAGGTCCCGTGTGTTACACATAAGTATTCAGCGCACGTAAAAGAACCCACGGCAATAAGAGAGTTGTCCCTGGCAAAATTCTTAGAAAAAAGCCAATCTGATAAGGAAACAAATACAGTTGCAGACCCCCCCAAAAAAACCAAAAGGGGGGTGGCGCTGCGCTTGAGGCGACGCGCTCTCCCCTGGAGAGAGCAGCCCGATTGTCATGCAGAGAAATCTCGTGACTTAAAGTGGTATACAAAAAATAATAAAAGAGTTAGGTTTAAACAAAATTAATTGATTGTCTGTGGCCGTACCGCCAATAACAAAAAAGCAGTTTTACCTGGTGTGTGTCTAGGCAGATTTACCTGGTGTGTGTCTAAGCAGTTTTACCTGGTGTGTGTCTAGGCAGTTTTGACCTGGTGTGTGTCTAGGCAGTTTTACCTGGTGTGTGTCTAGGCAGTTCTACCTGGTGTGTGTCTAGGCAGTTTGACCTGGTGTGTGTCTATACCTGGTGTGTGTCTAGGCAGTTTGACCTGGTGTGTGTCTAGGCAGTTTGACCTGGTGTGTGTCTATACCTGGTGTGTGTCTAGGCAGTTTGACCTGGTGTGTGTCTAGGCAGTTTGACCTGGTGTGTGTCTATACCTGGTGTGTGTCTAGGAAGTTTGACCTGGTGTGTGTCTAGGCAGTTTGACCTGGTGTGTGTCTAGGCAGTTTGACCTGGTGTGTCTAAGCAGTTGCACCTGGTGTGTGCCTAGGCAGTTTTACCTGGTGTGTGTCTAGGCAGTTTTACCTGGTGTGTGTCTAGGCAGTTTTACATGGTGTGTGTCTAGGCAGTTTTACATGGTGTGTGTCTAGGCAGTTTTTACCTGGTTTGTGTCTAGGCAGTTTTACCTGGTGTGTGTCTAGGCAGTTTTTACCTGGTGTGTGTCTAGACAGTTTGACCTGGTGTGTGTCTAGGCAGTTTGACCTGGTGTGTGTCTAGGCAGTTTTACCTGGTGTGTGTCTAGGCAGATTTACCTGGTGTGTGTCTATACCTGGTGTGTGTCTAGGCAGTTCGACCTGGTGTGTGTCTATACCTGGTGTGTGTCCAGGCAGTTTTACCTGGTGTGTCTCTAGTCAGTTTTACCTGGTGTGTGTCTGTACCTGGTGTGTGTCTAGGCAGTTTGACGTGGTGTGTGTCTATACCTGGTGTGTGTCTAGGCAGTTTTACCTGGTGTGTCTCTAGGCAATTTTACCTGGTGTGTGTGTCTAGGCAGTTTGACCTGGTGTGTGTCTAGGCAATTTGACCTGGTGTGTGTCTATACCTGGTGTGTGTCTATACCTGGTGTGTGTCTAGGCAGTTTTACCTGGTGTGTGTCTAGGCAGTTTTACCTGGTGTGTGTCTAGACAGTTTTACCTGGTGTGTGTCTAGGCAGTTTTTACCTGATGTGTGTCTAGGTTCTCGCTGGATCAAGTTTATCTGAACCATGGCTATGGCTGGACATGGTTTTAGCCTTGACAAGAAGCCGCGATCATTTCAGTAATTTAGAGCACGATAAGAGTTGTTTTGATTCTACAGCGGTATTTGTTTTCAGTGACTGCGTTATTGTTCTTGTTGCTTTGGAATTTCAAGCTTTAAAAAAAAGAATTTTTTTTTTGGGGGGGGGGTGGAGGAGGGGGGGTGGGGGGGGGGTGGGGGGGATCTAAAATCGCTTCACATTAAAAAGACGTTAAACTGAAGATATACTACTACTATACTACTACTACTACTACTACTATATACTACTATACTACCACTACTACTACTACTTACTACACACTACTATACCTACTACTACTACTAGTACTACTTCTACTACTACCATTACCCCATACTACTACTACTTTTCTTCTACTACTATACTATACTATACTACTAATTACATACTACTACTACTTCTACTAAATACTACTACTACTACTACTACTACTTCTACTTCTACTACTACTACTACCACTACTACCCCTAATACTACCACCCTACTACTTACTCTACTCTCTACTACTACCACTCCCCTACTATAAATACTTCTACTATCTTACTATTATACTACTACTACTACACTACTACTACATACTAACTACTACTACTACTAACTACTCTTATTACTACTACTATTACTACCACTATACCACTACTACTTCTAACTACTTCTACTACTACTCTACTACCAACCACTTACTACTTCTACTATACTACTACTACTTCTACTACTAACTTCTACCTATTACTACTACTACTTCTACTACTACTACTACTACCACTAATACTCACCACTACTACTACTACTACTACTACTTCTACTACTACCACTACCACTACTACTACTACTACTATTACTACTACTACTACTACTACTACTACCACTACCACTACCACTACTTGTACTACGCAGAGCTTGTCAGACGCTTGCAGGATCGGGCATTTTGAAGACGTACACCTGCTGATGATTGATTTCGCGCGTGGAAAAAATCCGGAATACTGTTCTCAGGCCCATCCCTGAAATGAGCACTGTCAGTGGAAGGAAGGTGGTGCCATGGCCTGAGGACAGCCTGTGTGAGGATGGTGGTGGTGCATTTTCTGTGAACGTCTGCTCTGCCTGTGTCTTTTTGCTGAGTGGTTTTGTTCTTCTTTGTTTAACCTCTTTCCTTTCTCGGTTTCGTCAAGGTGGGGTTTTTTTGGTTGGGTTTTGGGGGTTTTCTTTTCCTTTTTTTGTGTCTGTCTTTTGTCTGTTTGTCTGTCGGCTGTCTCTTTTTCTGTTTATCTTTTCTTTTCTTTTTTTCTATCTATCTATCTTTCTTTATTATCTATCTATCTAACTAACTATCTATCTATCTAGCTTTTTCTATTTTATCTATCTCTATCTGTCTATCTATCTATCTGTCTGTCTTCTGTCTATTTATCTATCTGTATCTAACACTTATCTTCTAACTAACTATCTCTATTCTATCTATTTATCTGTCTATCTATCTATCTGTTTATCTATCTATCTCTGTCTATCTGTCTGTCTGTCTGTCTATTTATCTATCTAATGTATTATAACTTATCTATCTATCTAACTATCTTTATCTATTCTATTCTATCTGTCTATCTATCTGTTTATCTATCATTTCTATCTATCTATCTTTTCTGTCTGTCTGCCTATTTATCTATCTATATGCCCGCCTATCTGTCTACATATATGTCTGTCTGTCTGTCTGTCTATCTATCTTCCTGTATATGTCTGTCTATCACTTATTGTCTGTCTCTTTGTTCGCTAATATCTGTATGTCTTTTAAATCTAGGTCTGTCTGTCTGTCTGTCCGTTTGTCTGTCTGTCCGTCTATCTATTTTACCTTCCTTCTTTCTGTACTTTTTCCCCTTTCTTTCTTTCTTTTTTTTTTCTATTTTCTTTCTTTCTTTCTTTTCTTTCTTTCTTTCTCCCCCTTTTCCTGTATTTTATTCTTCTTTTTTTTCCTTTTGCCTTTCTCTCTATTTCAGACTTTTCTCCTTTTTTTCTTTGCTCCTTTTTAGTATGCATATTGATTTATCTATGTGATAGAGTTTTTCCCCCCTCTTTTAACATAACCTTTTCCTTTCACTATTCTTTACTTTTTTTAAATTTGAAGAGGGTTTTCTTTTTTTCTTTTCTCTCCCCTCTCTCTTCTCTCTCTCCTCTCTCTCTTCTCTCTCTCTCTCTCTTCTCTCTCTCTCTCTCTCTCTTCTCTTTTCTAAGAGGGTTTTCATTTTGTTCTCTCCTCTTCCCCCCCCTCTCTCTCTTCTCTCTTCTCTCTCTCCCTCTCTTTCCTCTCTCCCTCTCTCCTCTCTCTCTTAAGAGGTTTTCATTTTTGTTCTTCCTCTCTTTTCCCCCCCCCCTCCTCTTTTTTCTCTCTCTCTCTCCCCTCTCTCTCTCTCTCTCTCTCTCTCTCTCTTCTCTCTCTCTCTCACTAAGAGGGTTTTCTTCTTTGTTTCTCTCCTCTCTTTTGATTATTTCATTTTGTCTTTTACTTGTATTTTTTAAAAAAAAATTTGTAATTTTTTTTTCGTTTCAAACTTTTGGGGGTAGTTCTGTGTTCTCATGATTTTGTTGTGTTTTTTTATATTTGATTTGCTTTTTCTCTTACTTTATCTTCCTTCTTTTGCTTGTATTTTTGTGTGGATTGGATGGGGTGCGGGTGGGAGGGGGGTGAGGGATGTGTGGTTTTTTTTGGTTTCTTTTCTTTTTTCGTTCGATGAATCTGCCTGGGATAAATTCGTTACTGCCGCACGGGCTGCTTCACTATGTCACCTGCATCTGTGTACTGGTTATCACTTTTATATAGTTCAGAGGTGGTTTTACACGGTATTTAAGAAAAAAAAAGGGAATAACAAAGAGTAAAATGATGATGGCTTTGGGTTAGGTGTTTTTTTTGGGGGGAGGGGGAGGGGGGTTGGGGGGGGGATTTTTGTTTTGTTTGTGGTTTTTTTTGTGTGTTCCCGATTTGGGACCCCGTCCTTTTCAAAAAGCACATAGTTCATGATTGCATTACGCGTTTTTCTTCTTTTCTTTCTGTATCTTTCTGCTCGTCATCTCTCCCTCCTTCTCCCCCCCCCCCCCTCCGATCTCTCTCTTCTCCTCTCTCTCTCTCTCTCTCTCTCCTTCTCTTCCTCTCTCCTCTCTCTCTCTCTCTCTCAACCCCTCAACCCCTCTCCTCCCTTCCTTCTTTCCTTCCTTTTCTCCCCCCTACCTTCCTCTCTCTCTCTCTCTCTCTCTCTCTCTCTTCTCTCCTCTCTCTTCTCTCTTCCTTTTCCCTTCCTCCCTCCTTTCTTCTCTCTCTAATTTCTTCCCCTCTCTGCCTCTCTCTCCCCCCCTCTCTCTCTCTCTATTTCTCCCCCTCTCTGCCTCTCTCTCCTCCTTCTCCCTCTCTCTATTTCTCCCCCTCTCTGCCTCTCTCTCCCCCCCCCTCTCTCTCTCCCTGCCTCTCTCTCCCCCTCTCCCTCTTCCTCTCTCTCCCCTCTCTCTCTCTGGCTCATTTTCTCTTCCCCCCCCTCCCCTCCTTTTTCTCTCTCTATTCCCTCCCCCCCCTCTCTCTCTCGTCTCTCTCTTCCCCTCTCTCTTTCTCCCCCCCTCTCTCCCTCGCCTCTCTTCCATCCCTCTCTACTCCATCCTCTCTCTCGTTCTCCACTCTCTTTTCCCCCTTTCCCCCTCCTCTCCCCCCCATCCCTCCCTACCACCATCCCCCCTCTCTCTATCCCCCCTCTCTCTCCTCTATCTCTCATGCATATAAATGTACCTTTTAGAACGCCAATGGCTCTATTACCATCCACACATGAAGAAAATTATGTGATAAAGTAAAAAAACAACAACAACAACAACACACACACAAAAAACCCCTTTCGTTTCTCTCAGTCTCCTAGCTTCTTTTTTTTTTATTGACATAGATCTTTCTGTTTTTTTGTTTGATGTTCTTTGTTGTTTCTTGTTGATGATGGGTTTTTGTTGTTGTTGTTGTCTTTTTTGTTTTGGGTCCGCTGTTTTTTATACCTTTTTCCAAGTAACCATTACATTGTTTTCTTTGTGCATTGTTTCTACACAATTCAAGTGTGTGTGTGTGTGTATGTGTGTGTGTGTGTGTGTGTGTGTGTGTGTGTGTGTGTGTGTGTTTTTTGTGTGTGTGTGTGCGCGCGTGCGCGCGCGTGCGACTGTCAAGTCAAATCGAATTTTCATTTCTAGGTGGTACATTGAATAAGCAATGCATTTCTTTTTTTTTTTTTTTTTATCAAGCTATCATGCGTATGTGCTTGCATGCGTGCGTGCGTGCGTGCGTGCGTGCGTGTGTTGTGTCGTTAAATGGTTTTCATGTCGCTAACTGGATTAAGGCCCTCAACTGCGTGAACTTGGTCCAAACGTAACTCGAATCTTTTGTTTTGTTTTGGGAAACTGCTAAGGACATCGTTTCTTTCTTTTTATCAACATACATGAAAATACTAACCAAGATAATGGCAATCGAATGATACTTGATAAGGAAACGCTCAGCTGAGTCGATACTGCGAACGTAAGAAAACAGCTCTCCCTAACTTTTTCTGACCAAAAAAACCACATCAGTTTGTGCCCATTTCACACTGTCACAAAGACAATAAAAATTGTCACGATTTGGAACATTGTTTTTCTTGCGATTTGCAAGTCTGTGGATTTGCAAGTCTGTGGATTTGCAAGTCGGTGGATTTGCAGTCTGTGGATTTTCAAGTCTATGGATTTGCAAGTCTGTGGATTTGCAGTCTGTGGATTTGCAAGTCTGTGGATTTGCAGCCTGTGGATTTGCAGTCTGTAGGTTTGCAATCTGTGGATTTGCAAGTCTGTGGATTTGCAGTTTGTGGATTGGCAGTCTGTGGATTGGCAGTCTGTGCATTTGCAGTCTGTGCATTGGCAGTCTGTGCATTGGCAGTCTGTGGATTTTCAAGTCTGTGCATTGGCAGTCTGTGCATTGGCAGTCTGTGGATTGGCAGCTCACCTGGTGAAGGAAAGGAGAATGGTGTTATTTTCCTGTGCAGGAGTTTCCATACCCAGGGAGGAGTCCTTATCTCTGTTGCGCCTCTCCACGCACACACACACACGCGCGCGCGCACACACACACACACATACACACACACACACACTAACACACACATACACAGAGGAAGTATGATAATTATGTCCCCGTTCCTTTATCAAGTACATTGGCATCTTTAGGCCTCTCTCATGAGTAGTAGAAGGAACAAGGATCATAGTAATGAACTGACGTGATCGATGTCCTGTTTGATGTTACGATTGCCGACCACAGTAGTAGTAGTAGTAGTAGGAGGAGGAGTAGTTGTAGCAGTAGGAGGAGTAGTAGGAGGGGTAGCAGTAGAAGTAGTAGCAGCAGCAGCAGCGGCAGCAGCAGTAGGAGTAGTATAGTAGTAGAGGTTACTACTACTACTAGTATAGTAGTAGTTAGTAGTATAGTATAGTAGTAGTAGTTTTGTAGTATGTAAATAGTACAGCAGCAGCAGCAGTAGTAGTAGTAGTAGTACTAGAGGTAGTAGTAGTAGCAGCAGCAGCAACAGCAGTAGCAGCAGTAGTAGTAGTAGTAATAGTAGTAGTAGTAGTAGTAGTAGTAGAGGTACTAGTAGTAGCAGCAGCAGCAGCAGTAGTAGTAGCAGCAACAGCAGCAGCAGCAGCAGCAGCAGCAGCAGCAGCAGCAGTAGTAGTAGTAGTAGTAGTAGTAGTAGTAGAGTAGTTTGTAACAGTAGCAGCAAGCAGCAGCAGCAGCAGTAGCATAGTAGTAGTTAGCGCTATCGATGATGTTGTTCGATGATGTTTTTTCGTGGGAGATGGAAAATGGGGGGGGGGAGGAAGTGGGAGGGAGGGTGGGGGAAGGGGGGGGGAAAGGAAGAGGATGGACAGGGTGTGAGGCACCGGGGCGTCATCTGAGACTTGGTGCTAGACGTCTTTAAGTGGGAGTCTAGGCTTGTCTAGACATAAGGCGGTCGACCTACTAGTCGGATGAGCCCTTGAATTGCTCGGATGGATGAAGCTGTAAGTATTCATTTATTTATTTATTTATTTATTCTTTTATATCGAGGATAATGGAATAAGCGCTCGTGTGCTTTTTTTTTTTTATAACATCCAAGTCCCCGTGTGTATGCGGGTTTTTTTTAAATTCTATCATCTGTTTCCACGGCACACAATGGCCTACTCTTTCGAAAAGAGGGAACAGGATTTAACGTGTGCGCAAGATGTTCTGCATGCGTTCGAACACGGGGCCTCGGTTTATAGTCTCATCCGAAGGTGTGGTGGTGGTGGTGTGTTGATTTTTTTAAAATGTATATATTTTTAAACTTTTATTTTATACCACTTTTAAGTCACGGCAGATCGCGTTTAAATTCGGGCTGCTCTCCTCCCCGGGGTAGAGCGCGTCGCCACAAGAGCAGCGCCACCCGTCATGTTTTATATTTCTTTTCCTGCCTGCAATTGCATTTATTTTCCTATCAGAGTGGGGGGTTTTTTCTACAGAATTTCGCCAGGGACAACTCTCTTGTTGCCATGGGTTCTTTTCTTTTCGTGCGCTAAATCATTATGTGTAACACACGGGACCTCGGTTTATCGTCGCATCTGAAAGACTAGCACCCAGACTATCACTCATGGTCTAGTGTATGGGGGAAATGTTTCGGGCCCAAACGGGGATTCGAACCACCGCACACTTTCAACCCGGACTCTTCGCTTTCTCGGCAAGCGCGTTACCTCTAGACCACCGATCCACCGATTGTGATGGTGGTGGTGGTTGTGTGTATGTGTGTGTTGTGTTGTGTATATGTGTGTTGTGGAGTTGTGTGTGTTGTGGTGTGTGTGTGTTTTGGTGTGTGTGTTGTGGTGTGTGTAGGTGTGTGTGTGCGTGTGCGTTAGACATTCCGTTGCATGTGTGTAGGTGTATACCATGTAGCTAGGAGAGAGAGGGGTGAGGTGTGGGTGATTGTTTCAGATTCCTCAGTTCCCCCGTAGGGATACCGGGTGTGTGTGTGTGTGTGGGGGGGGGGGACCTGACAGTATAAACAGCATCCCCACCTTCTGGAAATTCCGCACTAGAAATTCCCTCTTTTCTATCCCTCTCTTTGTTTCTGCCTCGTTCCTTTTCTTCC
>CM054138.1:43382235-43384735 GCA_028751875.1 Rapana venosa
TTTCCAGGCCAGACCAGGCCAGGCCAGGCATGCTGAGAGGCAGGCCAGGCATGCTGAGAGGCAGGCCAGGCATGCTGAGAGGCAGGCCATGCTGAGAGACAGGCCATGCTGAGAGACAGGCCTTATGCTGAGAGACAGGCCATGCTGAGAGACAGGCCATGCTGAGAGACAGGCCATGCTGAGAGACAGGCCTTATGCTGACAGACAGGCCATGCTGAGAGACAGGCCATGCTGACAGACAGGCCATGCTGACAGACAGGCCATGCTGACAGACAGGCCATGCTGACAGACAGGCCTTATGCTGACAGACAGGCCATGCTGAGAGACAGGCCATATGCTGAGAGACAGGCCATATGCTGAGAGACAGGCCATATGCTGACAGACAGGCCATGCTGACAGACAGGCCATGCTGACAGACAGGCCATGCTGAGAGACAGGCCATGCTGACAGACAGGCCATGCTGACAGACAGGCCATGCTGACAGACAGGCCATATGCTGAGAGACAGGCCATGCTGAGAGACAGGCCATGCTGAGAGACAGGCCATGCTGAGAGACAGGCCATATGCTGAGAGACAGGCCATGCTGAGAGACAGGCCATGCTGAGAGACAGGCCATGCTGAGAGACAGGCCATGCTGAGAGACAGGCCATGCTCTGCCCCTCAGTGCAATGACAAAAAGACCACACAAGACGAAGCCAATCAAAGAAAACGCCCTGTAGTATAAAAAAAGAAGAAGAAGACGGACAACCTTCAGATATTATCCGCATCAATCATCAGTGTGTGTGTGTGTGTGTGTGTTGTGTGTGTGTGTGTGTGTGTTGTGTGGTGTGTGTGTGTGTGTGTGTGTGTGTGTGTGTTTGTGTGTCACTGTGTGTGTGTGTCACTGTGTGTGTGTCTGTGTCTGTCTGTGTCTCTTTCTCTCTCTCTGTCTGTCTGTCTGTCTGTATGTCTGTCTCTGTGTCTGTCTCTGTGTGTATGTCTCTCTCTCTCTCTCTTCTCTCTCTCTCTCTCTGTCTCTGTCTCGGTGCCTTTCTCTCGCTCTATCACTGTGTCTGTGTTTCTTTGCCTCTCTCTCTGTGTCTCTATCTCTGTCTCGTTGTTTCCCCCCCCCCCCCCCCCCCCCCCCCCCCCCAGTCTCTCTCTCTCCCCTCCCTTACCCCCCCCCCCCCTCTCTCTGGACTTAATATATCTGGTATTGAAAGTCACCCTCTCGCTCTCTGTCTCTGTCTCTCTCTCTCTGTTTCTTTCTCTCTCTCTGCCCCCTCTCCCTCCCTCCCTCCTCCCTCTCTCTCTCCATTACCCCCCTTCTCTCCCTCTCCCCCATTATCCCCCCTCTCTCTCTCCCTCTCTCTCTCCCTCTCTCCATTATCCTCCCTCTCTCTCCCCCTCTCCATTATTCCTCCCTCTCTCTCCCTCCTCTCCTTTCTCTCTCTCTCTCTCTCCCCCTTTTTTCCCCCCCCCCCTCTTTCCCCATTACCCCCTTTTCCCCCCCTTTTCCCTCCCTTTTTTTTGCTTTATTTACCTTTTTTTAAATCTTCCTTGCCTTTAAAACTCTTATCCCCAGGCGGGTTATATATTTCCCCTGAGAAAAAAGGGGGGGGAGAAAACCAAAACCCCCAGTTTCATGCATTTCTTTCATTTGCCTTTTACAGCCCCGGGCCATCAACATCACATCCATCACACACATCACAGCACAGCAAGCACGCCCCAGAGTAAAAAATAAAAATAAGAAGAAGATTTCTCGACAAGCACAGTGGGCAGCACATCAAACCTTTTAAAATATCAGCCCCTCCTCCCTTCTTCCCCTTCTTCCTCCTTTCCCCCTCCTCCTCCTCCTCTCCCCCACCGCCTCTCGCTCCTCGGGGGGTTTTGCTCATTGACTCCGAATGGCGCTATATATCGTGACAGCGTGGGAAAAGAAATGGGGGGGGAAGTGCGGGGGAAGGGCCCTTTTTGGGGGCAGGGGGGCATATTTTTTTTTTAAGGGCTGTTTTTTCTCCTTTTGTTTTTGTGTGTTGTTTTTTTTGTGTGTGTGTGGGGTTCGTGTTGTGTGTTTTTCGTGGTGGTGTGGGTGTGTTTGGGGAGAAGATAAAAAAAAGAGAGAGAGAAGAAGAGAGAGTTTTTTGTTTTGGGATGAAGAGAGGGGAAGGGTTTTGTATTAGAAGAGAGGGGAGGGGAGAGTGTTTTGTGTGTGTGGTTTTGTGTGTGGTGTGTGTTTTTGTGTGTTTTTTGTTGTGTGTGTGTTTTGTGAGAGTATGTTTTTATTAGAGAAAGAAAAGGGGTTTTGTGGTTGGGGATAAGGGGAGAGAGAGAGTGGTTTAGAGAAGAGGGGAGAGTTTTTTGGTGTGTTTTGTTGGGATGAGGGGGAGAGAGTGTGTGTGTTATGAAAGAAAGAGAGGGTTTTTTTGTGTGTGTGTTGTGAGTGTTGTGTGTTTTGTGAGTGTGTTTTTTTATGGTGGGTTTTGGGGGGGAGTGTGGGGCGTGCGTTTTTGTGTGTGTG
>CM054138.1:43389735-43394735 GCA_028751875.1 Rapana venosa
ATGGACACCCCGTTTTACTGGAGTCAAAGACCTCTCCTTTTCTTCTTCAGCTCCTCTCTCTCTCTCTCTCTCTCTCTCTCTCTCTCTCTCTCTCTCTCTCTCTCTCTCTCTCTCTCTCTCTTCTCTCTCTCTCTCTCTCTCTCTCTCTCTGCCCTAACCAACCCCCCCACCCCTCCACCCCCCCGCCCTCCCTTACTTGATTCATTCTACTTTTAAATCAGGACCTTTACTCGCCCCAAATCGCTTTAAAAAACGGCGACACGTCTGTTGTCATGGCGATTTAAAGCGAAGCAGACGCTGCTTTGAATTTTTACACTCCTCCATCCCCCTCCTCCTTCGAAACGTGTGTTGTTGTTGTTGTTGTTGTTGTTCTCTCTTGTTTGTTGGCCTGTCTGTCTGGTCTGCGTGTCTGTTTGTCTGGTCTGTGTGTCTGTTTTGTCTCTGTGTCTTTGTCTTGTCTGTGTGTGTGTGTGGTGTGTGTGTGTCTGTCTGTCTGTCTGTCTGTCTGTCTGTCTCTCTCTCTCTCTCTCTCTCTCTCTCTCTCTCTCTCTCTCTTCTCTCTCTCTCTCTCTCTCTCTCTCTCTCTCTCTCTCTCTCTCTCCCTGTCTCTGCTTTCTCTCTGTCTCTCTGTCTCTCTGTCTCTCTGTCTCTCTCTCTCTCTCTCTCTCTCTCTCTCTTTCCCTTTCTCTTGCTTACTCTTTCTCACTCAGTCTCTATCTTTCTCTCTCTCCCCCTGCCTTTCTCTGTCTGTCTGTCTGTTTGTCTGTCTTTCTGTCTGTATCTCTCTCTGTTTCTATCTGTTTCTGTCTATCTGGCTCTGTCTCTGTCTGTCTCTCTCTGTCTGTCGCTGTCTCTCTCTGTCTCTGTCTCCCTCTCTCTCTTGAGCGCACGCGCACGCGCGCGCGTGTGTGTGTGTGCTGTGGGTACGCCTGAACTTTCATCTCATTTTTAAAACAGAACTTAAGACAAAGATATGGAAAGGAGAAAGCCTTTTTTTTTTCCTTTTTAGCAAGAAAATGAACTTACATAATGTCGTACTTTTTTCAACATCCTTTTTATAAAAAAAAAATAAATACTGCAAATCTTTAGTTTCCATTTTCTGTCTTGATTCGAAGCATCGTATTTTCACATTAAGACCTCCTGTGTCTTCGGTTAATAGAAACGTCTTGCAAGGGTTTGTTTTATTTAAGTTTTTTTTCTCCGGCTAGAGCTTTAAATGTTCACTAATGGTGGAATTTTGCTTATGCGACCGGTGTTGTTGTTTTTTTTTTAGCCAGCATTAAGGTAGCCGCATTCCGACTTCGGGGATGTTGTCTAAACATGACGCCAGTGTTCACGCAGCTTCTATAAAAACCAAAAAAAGATTGCCATCCGTTCCTATCTGCACGCGATGCATGGCCTGCTATTGTGAAAGGCGGAACGGGTTTTAACGTGTGCGCAAGATGTTCTACTTGCGTTCGCACGCGGGACCTCGGTTTAGAGTCTCATCCGAAGGACTTTTCGGGGGAGTGGAGTTGGTTCTGGGGTTAACTCCAGAAGAAAAATCCTCCTGCTCCTCCAGCTCCTCATTTTTCTTCTAATCTTCCTATTCCTCCTCCTTCTCCTCCTCCTCCTCCTCCTCCTCCTCCTCCTCCTCCTCCTCCTTCTTCTCTTCTCCCCCTCCTCCTTCTTCTTCTCTCCCCCTCCTCCTCTTCCTTCTCCTCCTCCTCCTCCTCCTCCACATCCTCCTCCTCCTCTTCTCCTTTTTCTTCTCCTCCTCTTCTCCTTCTCCTCCTCCTCCTCCTCCTCTTCCTCCTCCTCCTTCCTCCTCCTCTTCCTCCTCCTCCTCTTCTCCTCCTCCTCCTTCTTCTTCCTTCTCCTCCCTCCTCCTCCTCCGCATCCTCCTCCTCCTCTTCTCCTTCTTTTCTCCTCCTCCTCCTCCTCTTCCTCCTCCTTCCTCTCCTCTTTCTTCTTCCTCCTTCCTTCCTTCCTTCCTTTTCTTTCTTTCTTTCTTCTCCGTATTCTTCTTCTTCGCCAACAACTTTTTTTTTAATTATCACTTTACTTTTCTCTTTTCCTCCCGTCATTAGCCGTGTCTCCCAAAGTAATGGGTATGTATGTATGTATGCATGCATGCATGCATGATGAATCTTGAGAGCTGGAGAAAACAAAAAACCCCAAGAAAACGAGCTAGCTTCTTCACACTGCAGAAGCGGTCATTGGTGTCTGACAATAGCCATCGTGTATGCAGTAACTAGCGTGATATGACATGAGGGCATGGAAGTTGCAGGCAGGCAGGACCATACAATGAAGGTAAAGGAGTCCCATACCCTGTAAGGTCGTAGGGGAGCGAGGCGTCAGAGACCTCACTTCTCTAGGGCCAGCATATTGAGGGCGGCGCCCATCTCCTCTCCCTCGCTGCTTTACCTTCCCTGACCCTAAAGAGGGCAGGTAACCATTTTTACAGCTGGGTGAACTTAGGGGAACTGTACTGAAGTCAAGGCGCGCAAACGGTCACCCATCCAAGTGGTAACCACCACGCTCGATGCTGCTTTACCTTGGCTGGGTGGAAAGCGAGTGCTCTGACCACTGAGCTATCCCGTCCCCATTTTATTATCACCATCATCATCATCACCATCATAATCATCACCATCAACACCAGCATCGCCATCACCTCCACCATCATGATCATCATCGTCATCACCACCACCACCATCATCATCACCCTCATCGTCGTCGTCGTCATCGTCGTCATCATCATCATCATCATCATCACATCATGACAACGACATGACATGACATGACATGACATGACATGACGATGGACGTGTGGCAGCGAGGAGACGGAATTGCCCACTGTGAGGGGGTGGGTGGGTGTAAAGAGTGAGGAGAGGTGGTGGTGGTGGTAGAGGGAGCGGGGGATGGAGTGGTGGGGGAGGCACTATTGACTCCGAGTGATGTTTTTTCATCATTTTTCATCCTCTCTCTTTGTCAGCCTGCACTGTCCCTGTAGGAATCATCTTAGCTTTGGGGTGTTGTTTTCCGGAGTAAGATTTCGATCTTGCTGGTAGCCTGAGTAGTTATGGTGATATTCTTTCTATCTATCTGTCTGTCTGTCTGTCTATCTATCATCTATCTATCAGACTACCTATGTATCTGTCTATCTATCTGTCTATCTATCTATCTATCTATCTATCTATCTATCTATCTATCTATCTGTCTGTCTGTATGTCTGTTTGTCTCTATCTATCTATCTATCTTTCCATCTCACTCTCTCTCTGTATATATATATATATATATATATATATATATTAATTGCATATGATCAATGACATGAGGATGATTATTACTTTGAATAAAAATGCATATCTGAGAAACTGACAGGTTGTAACCTACGTTACTATCAAATATACCCGGCGTACAACCGGCCCGAGAGATACAGACAAGCAATGATATATATATAATAATAAATATCGAAAACAGGGAGCGCACGAGTACAGAGGCAGTACAAAAAGAGTGAAAGATAAATAGATAGAAGATAGATAGATAATGATAGATAGATAGATAGATAGAGACAGACAGACAACGACAACAGACAACAGCACAACAGTCGAACAAATAGCAAAGTGAGAAAGGCACCATGTGGTAGTACTAGATATAGCATTAGTATATAAATAGAATATCCAAGCAATGTCATAAACATCTATTAAAGCGTGAAATAATTAATCATTGTGTCCATCATAACAACTTCATGTTGATTGCATAAATAGTTGATGAGATGATGAGGTATGATGATATGTGATGTATAGTACAAGTATATGCTTGAGAAATAATGGGAAGTATATGCAGGCAGGAGAGAGAGAGAGAGAGAGAGAGAGAGAGAGAAGAGAGAGAGAGAGAGAGAGAGAGAGACAGACAGACAGACAGACAGACAGACAGATAGTGTGACAGACAGACAGAGAGATACAGAAGACAGACAGACAGACAGATAGTGTGACGAGACAGACAGACAGACATAGAGATACAGAGAGACAGACAGACAGACAGACAGACAGAGACGCTACGCGGAGACAGGCGGAGAATGATTTCATTTGCAGGGAACCGTTAAGGGGTGGGGGTGGGGGGGGGGGGGGGAACAAAAAGAAAAGGACTGTCCACTGACGGACTGCTGACCCTTGGGCAGTGCAGAGAAGAGAAGAGATAACTGAGGTCTCTGGACAGTCCGGGAAATGACCAGTGTCGGTTGATGGTGTAGTGATAGGAAGCTGTTGTAGAAACAACAACGGTATCAACACCTTTCTGTGTTTTATTGTTGTTATTGTCCAATGACATATCCTGGCCTTATTGATATCTCGACATTTTTTCTTCTATATTTTTCGTTCCTTGATCAGAGCTTCGAGGCTCTGTCACCACATGTGAGGGGTTTTTTGTGTGTGTTTTTTTTGGGGGGGTGGAGGAGGTTTGTGTATGCGACCGTTTTTTTTTTTCACTCACCGTTTAGGTAGCTGCATTTGGGCTTCGGGAATGAATAATTATTTGAAGTGGTCTATTTGTAAATCGAAGGCTGGGTTGGTGGGGTTTTTTGGTGGAAAGCTAGCTATGTGCTTACATTGAATAAAGTGGATGTTTCGAATTTTGAAATGGCGTTCGCCTGTCAACATCATTGGTGGCATCGGCTGATGCTTGATGGGGGTTTTAAAAACAAAATGTGTGTGTGTGTGTGTGTGTGTGTGTGTGTGTGTGTGTGTGTGTGTGTGTGTGTGTGTGTGTGTGTGTGTGTGTGTGTGTGTGAAATCAGAAAAAAGGGGAATTCCAGATAGGTGGTAATACTAAGAAGAGATCTGTATGTGAATGCCTGTATCTGATTGCGACTGACTGTTAATAGTGTGAAAAACACTGCGAGAGAGAGAGAGAGAGAGAGAGAGGAGGGGAGAGACAGAACAGACAGACAGACAGACAGACAGACAGACGGACAGAAACAGAGAGTGGCTAGGCGGAGATAAAAGGATTGTTTCGTTTGC
>CM054138.1:43399735-43409735 GCA_028751875.1 Rapana venosa
GTGTGTGTGTGTGTGTGTGTGTGTGGTGTGTGTGTGTGTGTGTGTGTGTGTGTGTGTGTGTGTGTGTGTGTGTGTGTGTTGGAGGGGGGGGGGAGGGAAGGGTATCAGTGTGGTGTTTTATTAATTTAATTTTTTTTCTATTTTATTATTTTATTTCGAGGATAATGGAATAAGCACTCATGTGCTTTTTTTTTTACAACCAGTCCCCGTGTGTATCTATCTATCTATCTATCTGTCCCGTAGTCTGACGACCGTGGGGGCACCCTCAAAGACTCAGCAACCAGTTCCCTCCATTCCTCTCTCTGTTCTGCCTTTCTCAGGGTTTTGTTGAGTTCTAGGCCTGTCCATTCGCTGATGTTATCCTCCCAGCTCTTCCTTGGTCTGCCTCTTCTTCTTCCTCCTTGGACAGTGCCTTGCAAAACTGTCTTTGTAATTCCTTGGGATCTTGTGACATGCCCATACCACTTAAGTTTACGCTTTTTCACGATCGTTAGAAGGTTCTCATAGGGTCCAATGGTTTGCTGGATTCTGTTATGCACGCTTTCGTTGCTTATGTGGTCTTTGTAGGAGATGCCAAGGAGTCTCCGAAAGCATCTCATCTCCACTGCCTGTACTCTTCTCTCCAAATCTGCAGTCAGGGTCCATGATTCACAGGCATACAGAAATATGGATATGACAAGGGGAGCGCATTAGTCTGATCTTGGAGATAAGTGAGATATTCTTATCTCTCCAGATGGTGTTTAGTTTTGACAAAGCTGTTATTGTCTGTGCAGTCCTGCATACTACTTCTGGCTTGGATCCCTGGTCTGATACAATGGCTCCCAGGTACTTGAAGCTTTGAACTGTTTCCAGCTTCTGGTCATTAACCCTGATATCAGTGCTAATGCCGTTGGTGTTATTAGTCATCAGTTTGGTCTTCTCTGCACTGATTTCCATGCCGTATGTTTTGGAGGCCTTTGTTAGGCTGGCAAGCTCTTTTTCTGATCCTGCTATTCCATCAATGTCATCTGCGAAGCGGAGGTTTGTGATCGTTCTGCCACCAATGCTGACTGATCCTTCATGATGTTCCAGTGCATCAGCCATGATTCTCTCAAGGAAGATGTTGAAAAGAGTGGGTGAGAGTAGACAGCCCTGCCGTGTGTATGCGGTTTTGTAAATTTGTCACCCATTCCCACCGGCTCACAATGGCCTACTCTTCCGAAAAGCAGAACGGGTTTTAACGTGCGCGCAAGATGTTCCGCGTGCGTTCGCACACACGGGACCTCGGGTTATAGTCTCATCCGAAGGACTTTTGGGGGGAGTGGAGTCGGCACTGATGTTAACTCCAGAGGAAAAATCCTCTCGAACGAGAATCGAACCTGGGTCAGCAGATCACGAATACATATATCACTGTAACCACCAGGCTATCCCGTCCCCCTGTGTGTGTGTGTGTGTGTGTGTGTGTGTGTGTGTGTGTGTGTGTGTGTGTGTGTGTGTGTGTGTGTGTGGTGGGGGTGGGGGGAGTGTGTATGTGGTATGCAATGCACGTGAGCATATAATTATTCAGAATGGTCTGAACTTTTCACCTAATGGCAGACTAGGCTCTGAGCATGTACTGAATTTGTTTGGTGTTAGTCTGTATAGAATAGTCTGTACACAGTGACTCTGTCTGTCTCTGTCTGTCCGTCTCTGTCTGTTTGTCTCTCTCTGTGTCTGTCTCTCTCTCTGTCCCCTCCATCTCTCTGTCCGTCTCTCCCCATCTCTTTCTCTTTCTTTCTGTCTGTCTCTCGCTCTGTCTGTCTCTCTGTGTGTCTCTCTATCACTCTCTTCATCTCTCTCTCTGTGTCTCTCCATCTCTTTCTCTCTCTCTCATAATATATATATATATATATATATAATTTATATATATATATATATATATATATATCTGTCTCTTCATCTCTCTCTTTATCTACCTACCTGTCTATCTATCTATCTATCTCTCTATCTATCTATCTTTACGAAACCGAAGTTATGGCTTTTTTCAGATATAAACTACCACATAATTATGTTTTCTTCTCTTTCCTCGATTTGAGAGTGCCGAGGTTCACTAAGGGTGAGATTTTTTGTTGTTGCTGACTATTAAGTTAAGGTAGCCGCATTCTGACTTCGGGAATAGCTACTGCATACATAAGAAGAAACATATAGAAAATCAAGCATACAGGCAGACAGATGGACACACACACACATACAAACAAAAAAAAACATACACACACGCAAGTACGCACACACACACAAATACACACGCACGCGCCCTCGCGCACTCGCACACACACACATACAAAAAAACACTCATACACACTCATACACGCTCACACAACACACACACACACACACGCACACGCACACGCACGCACGCACGCACGCACACGCACGCACGCACACACGCACACTATGATAGACACAAATAAGAAAAAACCCAAAACCAAAACAATGTGGACATACTTTTTGCCTTTCCTTTTAATGTCAGGCAGAATGAAGGTAAGGATGCATACAAGCACAAATTCCTTCTTATCGTTTTTTCTTTGTTTCTTTCTTTCTTTGTTTCTTTCTTTCTTTCTTCTTGTTTTTCTTGTTCTTGTTCTTCTTCTTTTCCCTCTTGTTCTTGTTGTTGTTCTCTTCTTCGTCTCGCTCTTCTCTCTCGTCTCGCTCTTCTTCTTCTTCTTCTTCTTCTTCTTCTTCTTCTTCTTCTTCTTCTCTTCTTCTTTCGTCTTCTTCTTCTTCTTCTTCTCCTCCTCCTCCTCCTCCTCCTCCTTCTCCTCTCCTCCTTCTTCTTCTTCCTCCTCCTCCTCCTCCTCTTCCTTCTCCTCCTCTTTCCTCCTTCCATGTCACCCCTCCTCCTCCTCCTCCTCCTACCTCTCCTCCTCCTCCTCTCCCTCTTCCTCCTTCTCATAGTCACCCTCCTCCTCCTCCTCCTTATGTTTGCTATCTTATCATCTTTCCTGAAAGAGCTGGTAAGCTAATTATGACATCAATTTTGTGTAATGGGCATCATCATCAGTAGCAGCAGCAGCAGCAGCAGCAGCAGCAGCAGCAGTCCCTAAACCAAGACGGTCTGGGGGGGGGGGGGGGGGGGGGGGGGGGGGGGAGGGGGGGGGACATGGCAGGACGAGTTGGTCGATGATCATTACTCCGGGCTGATCTGTCTTTCAGTCTTCTGTGGCTGAAGCGCTCTGTCAAGGCCAGTCCCCCCGTCTTTGATGTTCCGTATCCAGTTCTTCATCTGTCTGCCCCTGTGTCTTCCGCTCTTAATCTGAGGGCCAGTCTGGGCAGGAGAGCTGTCAGGTCAAGTGATAAACGCATTAATCACCCCCATGAAGGGCAATTACTATACGCACAAGCGCGTTGATACGAATGGTAATCTTGAAAGATACACAAGAAAGCTTACATTGATTTCGTTTCGTATCTGTGTGTGTGTGTGTTATTTATTTATTTGTATTTATTTATTTATTCTTTTATATCGAGGATAATGGCATAAGCACTCATGTGCTTTTTTTTTACATCCAGTCCCCGTATGTATGCGGTTTTGTAATGTTGTCATCTGTTCCCACCGGCACACAATAGCCCGCACTTTCGAAAATGTGTGTGTGTGTGTGTGTAGTGTGTGTGTGTGTGTGTGTGTGTGTGTGTGTGTGTGTGTGTGTGTGTGTGTGTGTGTGTGTGTGTGACGTGACGAAACCCACGCCAGCTTCCTCCGCTTTACGACAACAGCCAGAAGGGGGTTGTTCCTGTGGCCCAACTTTCATGACTATCACCTCTTGCCATACTGACTCGTTGGTTCTGTGTTCCTGCCAGGAAATGTGTAGAAGCTTTCTGAATGATTTTTGTTTGTGTCAAAGGCTTGGAATCTCTGTTACCAGTTCTGTAGTCGGAGTCCATCTTTTACACCCGTACAGCAGCACGGGAAATGACGAGAGCTCTAAACAACTTCAGTTTTGTTGGGAAGATGATCTCCTTTGCTTTTCCAAACCCTGTTCAACTTTGCCATGGCCGAGGTTGCAAGCGCTAGTCTGATCTTTGCTTCAGCTGCAGAGCGATCATCTTTGGTCAGCGGCGGAGCCAAGATATTTGAAGGAGTCTTTATCTTTAAGTTGTTGATTATTCATGATGATGCTAACTGTAGGGTCATTGGTGCTGTTTACCATGACTTTGCTCTTTAACTGAACTGATCTCCATAATTAGTGTAAGCGTTAGTTCGTTGTTGTAATTTGCTTGTAAGTTCATAGAGTTCGTTTTCACTGCGTTCTAGATAATTGACACCATCAGCAAACCTCAATCGCAAATAGGATCTTCCACCCAACAGATACATACAGTAGTGTGGCATTCAGGGAGCGTCTCTTAATAATAGTAATGTATGGAATTTATATAGCGCTGAATCTTATAAAGCAACAAATCAAAGCGCTCAGATGACTTTTTTTTATATCGAGGATAACGGAATAAGCACTCATGTGCTTTTTTACAACCAGTCCCCGTGTGTATGCGCTCTTGCCGAGATCTTCTCAAGGGTAAAAAAAAAGATTATTATAAACAGAGTAGGCAAAAGCAGGCCACCTTGTCTGACTCCTACTGTTGTTAGAAAGAAATCTCAGATCAGGCTGTTCATAAGGACTTGCACAGCAGGACCTGTTGTAGGGTGCCTGAATGATCTGCACCCATGCAATCCTGCCTCAATATATTAACAGTTCTGAGGGTTTGCCACAGTCCTTCATGCCACACACTCTATCAAACGCTTTCTGGAATCAAGCGTGGGCTAGTTTAGAGAGGGGAAAAAAAGAGTGGGTGAATCACTTTTTAGGAGATTTATTTGTGTAATAAAGGAATGTAACGCGTGGTTTGTCTCTGCTGCTTTTTTTGTATTCTTTCTCTAGCTGTGACTAGGGTTTCGGACACGCACACACACACACAGACACAGACACACACGCACACACACACACACACAACACACACGCACGCACGCATGCACGCACACACACACAGACACACACACACACATACACACACAAAACAATACACACACTCACACACACTCACACACACACAAAACACACACCATACACACACATACACACACACAACACACACACACACACACACACACACACACACAACACACAAACACACACACACACACACAAAAACACACGTAAAGTTAATATTAGTGCATGGCGATTTGTCTGTACTGTATGTCGCTGTGTTTGAATTTGGTCTGTCTTGGGGGAGACAGCTAGATGCTGCCCACATTGGTTTCTTCTACTGTGTGGTGTTTAATGTGTGTGTGTGCATGTGTTTTTGGTGTGTTTTGTGTGTGTGTGTGTGTGTTGTGTGTGTGTGTGTGTCACTGTGTGTGTGTGGTGTGTTGGGTTTTATGTGTGTGTTTGTGTGTGACTTTGCTTCTTTATAGTTCTGCTCTCTCTCGTAGTATTTGTCTTTGCGGTGCTGTTGTTCCTGTCTGTCTTGTCCGTCTGTCTGTCTGTCTTTTTGTCTTGTCTCCGTCTCTCTCTGTCTCTGTCGTCTGTCTGTCTGTCTGTCTCTCTCTATCTCTCTCTCTCTCTCTCTCTCCTCCTCTCATCTTTTTTAAATTTTTTTTCTTCTATATGTCTCTCATTGTCTGTTATATATCTCTCTCTGTCTCTCCATCTCTGTTTGTCTCTCCCTGTCTGTCTGTCTCTCTGTCTGTGTCTCTCCATCTCTCTGTCTGTCTCTCTCTGTGTGTCTCTGTCTCTCCATCTCTCTGTCTGTGTCTCTCTCTCTCTGTCTCTGTGTCTCTCCATCTCTCTGTCTGTGTGTCTCTCTCTCTGTCTCTGTGTCTCTGTCTGTGTCTTTGTGTCTCTGTCTGTGTCTCTCCATCTCTCTGTCTGTGTGTCTCTGTCTGTGTCTCTCTCCCTGTGTCTCCTGTCTGTGTCTCTGTCTGTGTCTCTCCCCATCTCTCTGTCTGTCCTGTGTTTCGTGTCTCTGTCTGTGTCTCTCCATCTCTCAGTCTATGTCTCTCTGTCTATGCCCTCTCAGTCTGTGTCTGTCTTGTCTGTCTGTCTGTCTGTCTCTCTCTCTCTCTCTCTCTCTCTCTCTCTCTCTCTCTCCTCCCCTCTCTCTCTCTCTCTCCCCTCTCCCTCTCTCTCTCTCTCCTCTCTCACCCTCTCCTCTCTCTCTCTCTCTCCCCCTCTCTTTCCTTGCTAAGGCCACATCAAAAGGCTGACTAGGATTACACGTGCTGTCTGCTTTGTCGATCACCACTGGTCTGCAACCTGCCCAATAACACCGCCCATTACCTCCACCCCCACCACCACCACCACCACCACCACCATCACCACCACCTTCCTCTTGAAGGTCAAGGAGGCTTGACCAGACTGAGGGCACCAGACCAGACCTGACCTGTCCAGTTTATGACCTGATCATACAAAAAAGAAGAAGAAGAAGAAGAAGAAGAAAGAAAAAACAACGTCTGGATAGTTATTATTTAAAAAACACAAATCTTCATATTTCAAAAGAACAATATAGACGCGTGAAAGGTGTTTTTGGTTTTCTGGTGGGGAGAGGGTGGGGGGTGGGAGAGGAGGAGGAGGGGGTTTAGAAATAAATTGACAATACTTTAGTATATAGAAAAAATCGTTTTACGTCACATGGGCTCTGTGTGTGTGTCTGTGTCTGTCTGTGTGTGCGCGAGCGCAACTGTGTCTATATGAGAGTGCGTGCTTGTATAATGAGCGAACCTAGTTGTGCGCGCGCGCGCGTTGTGTGTGTGTGTGCGTGTGTCTGCACGCACGTGCACGCGCGCGCGCGCGCACTGTCACACATCAATAATACTTAACTACAATCCATGCTGCGATGCGATTTTCTCTCAGACAGAGAATCGTGGAGGTCAGCTAGTAAGTAAGTAAGCCTAGTAACAGTGTGTAAATGGATGTGGAGAAAGCGACAGGGCAGGAGGGGGTGACTGCCTGCCACAGCAGTGGTGGGGGGGGGGGGGGGGGTGAGGAGAGAGCAAACCAGTGATCCATCCTCATCTTGGGGGGTGGGGGAGGAGAGAGAGAGAGGGGGGGGGGGGGCTCTCGTGCGCGCTGGACAATAAGTGGGCAACTAAGATGTCAGTCAATCTAGCTTTCTTCTCTCTCTCTGCCCCGCCCCCACCCCCACCCACCCACCCACCCACTACGCACACCATTGACCCACCTGTGGGGATGCCAGTCTGAGTCTGTCAGTATAAAACAGCATCCCCACTTTTTGGAAAATTCTGTGTTTTGAAACTTCCTCTTTTTTTTTTTTATCCCTCTCTCTTCGTTTCTGCCTTGTTCCTTTTCTTCTTGTCGTCACCTCCTTCCTTCTTGTCTTATTTTCTGCCTTTTTTAGTCCATCCGTTCTCCTTGCCTTTTTTTCCCCCCAGAAAGACTTAAAAGATAATTCTTGAAGTCGGATGCGCTGGGCCTGACTTGTCAGGGGCTTAACGGCAGCGTGACGCATTTTCGCTCAGGTAAAGGACAACGATAGTTGCTGTATGAGCGTTCGACGACGACGACAACGAAGAAGAAGATGATGATGATGATGATGATGATGATGATGATGAAGGAGAAATCTAGCTTTCTATGGTACCTATTTTTTCCCCCTTTGCTCTCATCCTCCTTTTGTGTTAAGGTGGTGGTGGTGGTGGTGGTGGTGGTGTTATGTGGGCAGCAGAGAATCTCGCTTGCCTACAATACAGTGGTAGTTCATGCAGCCTGGTTGGTGGGTAGTTAGCGAATGTCTTCCTAGTCTGAAGTACTAGTGTAGAGATTAGTCTTTTTCCTCATCTTTTTCTTCTTATCATTCTTCTTCTTCTTCTTCTTCTTCTTCTTCTTCTTCGTCTTCTTCGTCGTCGTCTTCATCTTCTTCTTCTTCGTCTTCGTCTTCTTCCTCTTCTTCTTCTTCTTCGTCGTCGTTTGTCGTCGTCGTCTTTCTTCTTCTTCGTCGTCTCCGTCTTCTTATCGTTTTTCTTCTTCTTTTTCCCCTTCCTACGTTCTCTCTCCGCCTGCTTCGGTAATCCTGAACTGTGGTCTGGGTTGTTTGTGGTGGATTTTGGTGGTATTATTGTTCAAACTTGTGGGTTTGTATCTGTTATGCTACGGTCAGGCTTATTTATAGCTGGCTGACTGTACACTGCATGTGCGGCAGGTCAAGGCTAGGGTGAAGGGGAAAGTCCGTGGTGGTGTCGAAGTTGTGGCTGATGGTGTTGGAGAAAACAGTTTCGTCTTCATGTTGCTCCCCCACTCTTTCTGTCTGCATAGTTGGTTGTTTTTGTTTTTTGTTGTTGGTGTGGGGTTTTTGGGGGGTTGGTTTTTTTTGGGGGTGCCTCTTCTCTCCTCTCTCTCTCTCTCTCTTCTCTCACTCTCTCTCACCTCGTCCCCTCCTCAAATTCTCTCCTCTCTCTCTCTCTCTCTCTCTCTCTTTTATAAGATGTACCCTAACGGCGGGGACTGGATGTAAAAAAGCACATGTGTGCTTATTCATTATCCTCGAAATAAAAGAATTTGTCATTGTCCTTTTCCTCTCTCTCTCTCCCTCTCTCTCCCTCTTCCCTTCCTCCCCCCCTCTCTCTCTCCTCTCTCTCCCTTCCTTACCCCCCCCCCCCCTCTCTCTCTCTCTCTCTCTCATCCTCTCTTCTCTCTCTCTCTCTCTCTCTCTGTATGTTCAAGAGTACGGTTAGATCATGATTTTCCAGAAAACGAAAATTCAGCTATCTTGAAACAAACGACACCTGAGAAATAATTTTTTTTAAAAGAGGGGTGAGGGGGTTATTCCAGGCACCATAAATTAGAACTCTTTCCTGCTTCCAGGCTTCTGCATCTTGATTACATAACGATTTTGTTGTTGTTGTTGTTGTTTAAACTTTGAATGTTGCCGGATCTCAGTTTCATTTCGTTTTCTTCATCACCTTGCTGCTGACACTGCATCCGTCCGTAACAGAGCTGATATATAATGATGTGCAGATGCCAGGTCAGAAAAGAACACTTTAATTCTGATGATGGTAAATGCAAGTACAGTGGTCGCACGCGCAAAAATGCAAAGTACAGTGGTCGCACGCGCAAAAATGCAAGTACAGTGGTCGCACACGCAAAAATGCAAGTACAGTGGTTGCACGCGCAAGAATACAAGTACAGTGGTCGCACGCGCAAAAATGCAAGTACAGTGGTCGCACGCGCAAAAAAATGCAAAGTGCAGTGGTCGCACGCGCAAAAATGCAAAGTACAGTGGTCGCACGCGCAAAAATGCAAAGTACAGTGGTCGCACGCGTAAAAACAAGTACAGAGGTCGCACGCGCAAAAATGCAAGTACAGTGGTCGCACGCGCAAAATAACCACCACAAATTTACCCTTGGTGAACCTCGTAGCTCTAGCCGAGGTACGAATAAAACAATTTTTTAATCCGTTTTAAATCAGACGACTGTGCCTTTGGTTAAAAAAAAATGAGGCCTGTGTGTAGTGCGCTGATGACAGTCTATTTTTCTTTACTTGCAGACATCAGAGAAATCCCTAGAATTGAATGAGTACAGGAAAGTAATTTCATTAAAAGTCCCTGACTTTCAAACAGGGACGGGATAGCTCAGTGGTCACAGCACTTCGCTGCACCCCCCCCCCCCCTCCCCCCAGCCAAGTTAAGCAGCATCGAGAGTGGTTACCACTTGGATGGGTGACCTTTTGCGCGCCTTGGCTTCAGTACAGTTCCCCCAGTTCCCCCAGCTGTAAATGGGTACCTGCCCTCTTTAGGGTCAGGGAAGGTAAAGCAGCGAGGGAAAAGAGATGGGCGCCGCCCTCAATATGCTGGCCCTAGAGAAGTTGAGGTATCTGATGCCTCGCTCCCCTACAACCACGTAGGTTATTGGACACCCTTGCATCTTACATGGGAATAGGATGATGGGCTAAACAGTGATATTTGAATGTAGGACTTCACTGCGTGGTGCTATACCAACAGGGCTAAATGCCAGGCGGCCCCCCCCCCCCCCCCCAACCATCCC
>CM054138.1:43414735-43433979 GCA_028751875.1 Rapana venosa
CCCCCTTTCTCCTCCTTTTTTCCCTTCCCCCTTCCCCTCCTCCTTCCCTTTTTATTTTCCCTCCTCCTTTTTTTCCCTTTTTTTTTCCCCTCCCCCCTTTTTTCCCCCCTTACCCCCCTTTTTTCCTTCCCCCCCTCCTCCCTTTCTTTCCCCCCTCCCCCCCCTCCCCCTTTTCCTCCTTTTTTTTTTCCTCCCTTTCCCCCTCCTCCTTTTCTCTTCCTCCCCCCCCTTTTTTATTTTTCCTCCCTTTCCCCTCCTTTTCTTTTCCCCCTCCTTTTTTCCCCCCTCCTTTTCTTTTTCATCCTTTTTTTTCCCCCTTTTTTCTTTTTCCTCCTCCCCTTTCCTTTTCCCCCTTCCTCCCCTTTTTCCCTCCCTTTTTCCCTCCTTTTTTTTTCCCCCTCCCCCTTCCTTTTCCTCCCCCCCCCTTTTCCCCCTTCCCTTCTTTTCCCCCCCTCCTCCCTTCCCTTTTCCCCCTCCCTTTTCCTCCCTTTCCTCCCCTCCCCCTTTCCCCCTCCCTTTTTCCCCCTTCCTTTCTCCTTCCCCCCCTCCTCTTCCTTCTTCTCCTCCTCCTCCTCCCCCTTTTTTTCTCCTCCTCCCCCCTCTCCCCCTCCCCCTTCTCCTCCTCCTCCTTTCCCCCCTTCTTCTCCTCCTTTCCTTCTTTTCCTCCTCCCCCTTCCCCCTTCCCCCCTCCCTTTTTTTCTTCGCACGCCTCAGCAGCAACTCTTGGATGTTTTTTTTTTTGGTTTTTTTTCCCCAAAACCCTTTTTAAAAAAATCTGAAAGGGTGTTCTGTTGGGGGATGTCAAACCCTATTTACATTTCCCCCATCACCCCCCCCCTCCCCACACACCACACAACCCCCCCCACCCCCCCCCCCCCCCCCTTTTCCTCAACCCCCCCCCCAAACCCTTTCCTGCCCTTTCTGGCCCTTTGGGGAAAGAGCAGTTATTTTAAAGGGTTTTCTATGGGAGATGAAATTTATTTTTTTGTTTCTCCCGGGTTAGGACCGGGGGGGATTGCCCCCCCCCCCCCCCCCCCCCCCCCCCCCCCCCCCCCCCCCCCCCCCCCCCCCCCCCAACCCCCCCCCCCCCCCCCCCCCCCCCCCCCCCCCCCCCCCCCCCCCCCCCCCCCCCCCCCCCCCCCCCCCCCCCCCCCCCCCCCCCCCCCCCCCCCCCCCCCCCCCCCCCCCCCCCCCCACCCCCCCCCCCCCCCCCCCCCCCCCCCCCCCCCCCCCCCCCCCCATCCCCCTTTGTGTTGCCGTTTGTTTTTTTTGGGAATAATTTGAAGCCTTTTTAAAGGCAGTGGAAATTTTACCCCTGTCTTTTTTTTCCCGAAGCTCGAACCGGTCATACTGTTGACGCCCAAAAGGAAATTTTAAAACGCACGCACACCCCGCGGGACGTCCCCAGGCACGCACGCGCGCGCGCCCCCCCCACACACAACACACCCCAAAACACACACCACACGCACGCACGCATACAACATTTTACGCAGAGGGCCCCGGGGTTTTTCCAACCCCCCATTTACCAATTTCAGGGCAGGGCTCGCTGAGAAGGGTTTTTGTCGTCGTTGTTTTTTTGTTGTTGTTTTTTTGTTTTTGTTGTTTTTTTGCTAAAGCCTTTAAAAAAAAATTTTTGGGTTTTTTTTCTCCTAGTTCAAAGGGCATTTAACTGGTCAGATTGGCTGGTCAGATTTTGATTGAAAATAGCCAAAAAGGCTGGTCAGAATTAAGAAACTAGTCGTTTTGGGTTTGGGCAGAATCAGGTTGAAAAATTGTCAGACTGACTGGTAGTTTTGGGTGGTCGAATCAGATGAACTAGCCAAATTTGGGTGGGCAGAATCAGTTTTAATAGTCAGACTGAATGGTCAGAAAACAGATGAAATAGGGTTAGTCAAAAAATCAAGTGAACAAATCAGATTGGCCCGGGCAGAATCAGATGAACAAGTTAGATTGATGGTCAATCAGATGAACAAGTCAGATTGGGCTGGTCGAATCAGATGAACAAGGTTAGGGTTGACTGGTCAGGAAACAAAATAACAAGTCAGATTTCTGGTCAGAATCAAAGAAAATGTCAGAATTTGGGTGGTCAGAATCAAATGGGAACAAGTCAGATTGACTGGTCAAAAATAGGAAAGAACAAAACAGATTTATTGGGTTTAGGGAATTTAGGGGAACAAATCAGACTGATTTGGGCAGAATCAGTTTAAAAAGTCAGATTTTAAATTTGGGCAGAATCAGATAAAAAATAAGACTGGCCTAGTTCCCGATTGGCTGGCCAGGAAAAATTTCCTTTCCCTTTTCAATTTAGGGGCCAGGAAAATAGATAACCCCCCCAAATTAACCCAAAAAAAACCCCCCCCCCCCCCAAAACCAACCCAAACCCAAAAAAAAACCCAGCTCTTTGCCAAAAAAAGGAGAAGGCTGTTTTCCAATTGCGGGGTAAAACTCCCTTAAAAAATGGTAAAAAGGAAAAATCCCCGTTTTGGGAGGAAACCAAATTCTTTTCGTTAACAAAAGAGAGGAGAAGAAAAAAAAAGAGGATTAGAAGGTGGAGAGAGAAATCCCAAGGGTTTGGAAAAAATGAAATAAAAAAAAAGAGAGAGAGAGGGAGGGAAAAGAGGAAGGGAGGGGGGGAGGAGAGAGAGAGAGGAGAGGAGGGGCGAAAAGAGAGGAGAGAGAGAGAGAGAGAGGGAAGGGGGGGGGGTAGATCGGGTGGGTTTTGTCCATAAAGGCCTTTTCCCTTTAAAGGTCCGGGGCTGTTCCGTCCGTAAACCCCTTTGGTGGTCAAACCCCTTTTTCCCCCCCCCCCCCCCCCCCCCCCAACCCCCCCCCCCCCCCCCCCCCCCCCCCCCCCCCCCCTTTTTTTCCCGCTGTCCAAAGGGCGTCGGGTTTACCGGGGCCCTTATCTCTGTGGCCCCAGCTCTTTTTGGGAAAAGGGAAAGGGAAAAAGGGGGCAGGATGGTTAAGATGGTTTGCCCCCCCAACAAGTAAAACCGTGAGGTTTGGGTTCGATTCCCCGCCTCGCCCTTTCCCTTTCCCCGTTTTACCCCCAAAAATCGAAATGACTGTCAAAATCCTTCGGATGAGCTAAAAAACCGAAGGGGCCCCCTGTTTTGAACGCATGCGAAAAAATCTTGCGCACACGTTTAAAACCTGTTCCCCTTTTTGGAAAAAGTAGGCCATTTTGGGGGCCCCGGGGGGAACAGAAAGACAAAATTTACAAAAAACCCCATGCACCGGGGGGCTGGATGTAAAAAGCACATGAGTTTCTTTTTTTCCTTTTTCCTCGAAAAAATTTTAAAAAAATTAAAAAAAAATGAAATAAAAAGGGGGGGAAAATTGGTTGAAATTTTTTGCAGGGGCCCCCTTCGGGGGGGAGAGGGGGGAAGGGGGAGGAAGGGGTGAGGGGGGAGAGAGAGAAGGAAAAAGAAAAGAAGGGGGAAGGGGAGAGGAGGGGGGAGAAAAGGAGGGGATAAAAAAAAGGGGAGAGAGAGGAGAGAGAGAGAGAGAAATCGAATTTTTTTATTTAGGGTGAATGGATTTAAACCAGGGGCTTCTTTTCACCAGGCCCTCATGAACAAAAAGGAAACCAACAGGCAAACAAACTTTAAAAAATGCATAACATATTTCACAATTTAAAATGACAATAAAACCCTTTAATTTACTTTGTTATAATGCAATCCAAATACTCCCCATGACAGTCAATTAAATGATGAACCAAACCAAATTTTCTTTTTACCCTAAATTTTTTTTCTTTCTTTAAAGGGTTTATTCAAATTTTTGCCCTCCCACCTCCACAATCATGGATTTTTTAACAACCAAAAGAACCAAACACCCCAAAAATTTTAAAAAGTCGGAGCAAAAATGGGGAAACCATTTATTTAAAATTTAGCTATTGCAAAGGAAAAATAAAGGGGTCTTACAAATCTCTTCTCCAATCACCAGGTTATGAAGGGAAAACCGGGGAGGAGAGGGGAGAGAGAGAGAGGAAGAGAGGGGAGAGAAGAGAGAGAGAGAGGGGGGGGGGAAAAGGAAAGAGAGAGAAAGGGAGCGGGGTGGGGGGGAGGGAGGGGGGGGAGGGGGGGGGTGGGGGGGGGGAGAGGGGAAGAGGGGGAGAGAGAGGGGGAAAGGGGGGGGGTTTACGCTTTGCCCGGGGGCCCGTTTGCACTGAAAAGCTTCAGTACCTCCCGTTTTTTATCGGGGCAATTTTTTGCAAAATTTTATTCTCACAAATTTGATTACGCCCCTTGGATGGTTGGGGGGTCAAAAAAAATTAAATAAATTAATAAAAATTTAAAAATAAATAATTTAAAAATAAATAAAAAATAATGAGAGGAAAATAAAATAGTAGTAGTAGTAAAAATAAAATTAAAATTGGAAAAAAATTAATAATTAAATAGTGATTTTTGGAATTTAAATAGCGCCGGGAAACTTGTAAAACAAGGTTTTGAATGGAAGGGTTGGGCGTTTCAAGCAAAACCCTGGGGGTCAGTCAAACCCCGGGGGGTTAATGTGTTGTGCTTTATGAATGAAACGTGGGATTCGTTGTGAGGCCGCAAATACACACTGCATGGGAAGTATTTTTGTATGTAGCAACATTCTGACGGCATGCACGTAGCTTCAAGGACAAACCTTTTGGCCCTGGGCCTAGTAGGTCTACAGTCTTTGAGTAGTTAAGTGCTGGTACCCCAGTTCTGCTCAGTGCAGTAACGCTTCTTCCATACGTTTTTTTTTTTTCCAAATGAAGCTTTGTAACCATTTTTGTCTGACTTCTTCGGAATGAACGATATTGCAGCCAACGGTTAAAGTTTGGGACTTTAGGAAACTATGACAGAATTTTTTCAAAGGAGTACCCTTTTGCAAACTATGACAGAGTTTTCGAAGGAGTACCATTTTAGCAAACTATGACAGAGTTTTCGAAGGAGTACCATTTTAGCAAACTATGACAGATCTTTCAAAAGGACTACCATTTAGCAAACTAAAACACAACTTTCAAAAGGACTACCATTTAGCAAACTATAACAAAACTTTCAAAAGGACTACCATTTAGCAAACTCTGACAGAACTTCCATAGCTAAAGGAGTAGCATTTAGCAAACTATTAAAAAAACATTCAAAGGACTGCAATTTAGCAAACTTTGACAGAACTTTCAAAAGAGTACTTATGTATTTTGCTTGTTAACCTCTTAATGAGGACTTTTGTCAGGAAAAAAAAGATGTCAAACCTCTCTGCGAGGAATGTTTGTCAAGAAAAGTATGTTAACCTCCTTGCGGGGGAATTTTGCAAGAAAAAAATGTAGGTGTGAGTGTTCTTATGAAGACAGTAGGACCATTCATCTCCCCCCCCCCCCCCCCCCCCCCCCCCCCCCCCCCCCCCCCCCCCCCCCCCCCCTGCTGAACTTTCCAATGACTGTCTGGACACGTTCTTCTTGTTGTTGTCTGAGAAGTAAGTTTTTACAACCCATTTTCTTCTTCTTCATTTCTTTTTTGTTGCTGGTGTTGTGCAAGATGCCTGACAGCAAGAATTTGAAGGGTTTGAAGTCGAGTGAGAGAAGTACGGTAGGAAGCCAGTTTAAAAAATAAAAATAAAAAAAGCTTGAATAGTAAGTAAGTAGCGAAGTCTGTGCAGGGGACAATTTGCGGATACTTGGCCTTTTATACTCGATTTGACATACATGTGGGATTTTGGAAGAACGGTTCGTAAGTAGGGCAGTGCCCCAATAACCCTCAACAGTGTGCAGAGAAAAGAAGAAGGAGGAGAATGAGTTGGAGGAGGAGGTGGGGGAAGGAGTAGGAGAAGAAGGAGAACGAGGAGGGGGAGAAGAAGAAGAAGAAGAAGAAAGAAAGAGGAGGAGGAGGAGAAGAAGAAGAAAGAAGAAGAAGAAGAAGAAGAAGAAAAGAAGAAGATGATGAAGGAGAAGAAGAACAAGAAGAACAAGAACAAGAACAAGAAAAAGAAGAAAGAAGAAGAAAAAAGAAGAAAAGAAGAAAGAAGAAGACGATTAAGACTTTAGAGAGAAGAGAATGGAAACCAGCAACAGTGCTAGCACTGTAGTCTTGGTCTATAGAGAGAAGGTACGAAAGGAAATGTTAGCTGGAATGCGGTTACAGTAATGTGATTTACTGAGCGAGAAGAGGATGGAAGGCCAACAAGAATCACTGTCTGCATCACCATTTTATTTCATTATTCTTTTATTTCAAGGACAATGCAATAAGCACTCGTATACTTTTTTTTACACCCAGTTCCTGTGTGTATGCAGTTGTGTAAATTTTATCATCCCGTTCCCACCGGCACACAATGGCCTACTCTTGCGAAAAGCGAAACGGGTTTTAACGTGTTGCGCAAGATGATGTGCGTGCGTTCGCAACACACGGGACCTCAGTTTATAGAGTCATGTAATCCCCATGCAATAATTATAAAAAAAGAAAGCTGTCTCGTCTTGCATGGCATATTTGTCTGATGAAAGTAACTTGAAGGGTATCGAAAATGAGCGTTGCATACTGTGTGCAATGCAAAAACCAAAGCACGTCTGCAGTTTGTACCTCATCTATAATTAATTAAATCCTGACTGGACAGACAGGACGGGATAGCTCAGTGGTCAGAGCACTCGCTTTCCCCCAGCCAAGGTTAAGCAGCATCGAGCGTGGCTACCAGTTGGTTGGGTGACTGTTTGCGCGCCTTGGCTTCAGTTCAGTTCCCCCAGTTCACCCAGCTGTAAATGAGTACCTGCCTTCTTTAGGGTCAGGGAAGGTAAAGCAGCGAGGGAGAGGAGATGGGTGCCGCCTTCAATATGCTGGCCCCTAGAGAAGCTGAGGTCTCTGATGCTTCGCTCCCCTACGACCACATAGGTTATAGGACATCTTTAACGTTTATTCTCATCAGCGTCGTAATATGAAGCAAACGTTTCAAAAATGCTTGTGAACCCATAATTATTTAGTTTTTTATTTTATCTTATACCACATTAAGTCACGGCAGATTTCTCTGTCCCTGGGAAGCGCGTCGCCACAAGAGCAGCGACACCCGTTATTTCTTGTTCCTTTTTCCTGTCTGCAACTGTATTTGTTTCCCTTTTCCCTACAGAATTTTGCCAGGGACAACTCTCTTGTTGCCGAGGGCTCTTTTACGCGCGCTAAATAATTACCTGTAACACGCGTGACCTCGGTCTATCGTCTCATCCGAAAGACGTATCACCCGAGACCACCCACCATTCATAGTCTAATGGATGGGGAGGGGGGGGGGGAAGAGTTTCGGGCCCAAACGGGGATCGAACCCCCGCACTCTTCCGACCCGGGCTCTTCGCTTTCTAGGCAGGCGCGTTCGTTACCTCTAGACCACCCACCCACGATTCTTGGTCATTGTGGATGTCTTTCATATCTCCCTGGTGTCCTCAAGTCTGTTGCACAGATCGCCAGGGATTAAAAGGGGTAGTAGATTCTCACGGGAAAATTGGCGGCGGTAGCAATAATACCCTGGTTTGTCTCTCTCTCTCTCTCTCTCTCTCTCTCTCTCTCTCTCTCTCTCTCTCTCTCTCTCTCTCTCTCTCTCTCTCTCTCTCTCTCTCTCTCTCTCTCTCTCTCTCTCTCTCTCTCTCTCTCTCTCTCTCTCTCTCTCTCTCTCTCTCTCTCTCTCTCTCTCTCTCTCTCTCTCTCTCTCTCTCTCTCTCTCTCTCTCTCTCTCTCTCTCTCTCTCTCTTCCCCTCTCTCTCTCTCTCTCTCTCTCTCTCTCTCTCTCTCTCTCTCTCTCTCTCTCTCTCTCTCTCTCTCTCTCTCTCTCTCTCTCTCTCTCTCTCTTCTCCTCTCTCTCTCTCTCTCTCTTCTCTCTCTCTCTCTCTCTCTCTCTCTCTCTCTCTCTCTCTCTCTCTCTCTCTCTCTCTCTCTCTCTCTCTCTCTCTCTCTCTCTCTCTCTCTCTCTCTCTCTCTCTCTCTCTCTCTCTCTCTCTCTCTCTCTCTCTCTCTCCTCCCAGAGAGGCTGGCACAACTATTTTGGCTCCCGCACTTAAGCCGTTATTGTCTGTTGTGAGGAGGGAGGCTTTGGAGATGGTTTGTGTGTGTGTGTTTGTATGGTGTGTGTGACAGTGTGTGTGTGTGAGACAGTGTGTGTGTCTGTGTGTGTGTGTTGTGTGTGTGTGTGACAGTGTGTGTGTGGTGTGACAGTGTGTGTGTGTGAGTGTGTGTGTGACTCTGTGTGTGTGTGAGACAGTGTGTGTTGTGAGTGTACGTGTGTGATTTCATTATCAGATCAGCCCAGTGTTGGGAAACTATCCAAGTGGCTCAACACTAATGCAGGGTTTCGTTTTGGTAGTGACCTCCTGACGGCATAACCATGGCGTCTGCTGGCTCTGGGATTCATTCACCTTCGTCTATCCCGTAGTCCCGAAGACTGTGAGGGCATCTCTGGAGATTTCTTTTGCAATCAGCTTCCTGGGATTCATTGCAGTACATACACTTGTTGTTTTTTTTATCACAAAGTCAAGCTGAGTGGTATGGGGAGAAAGACAATGAACGAAATTAAAAAAGTAATGAAACCAGTTTTCTTTGTTGTTCAGTCTGCGTTATGTTCTTTTCGATTTTCTTTGTCGAACACTTAGGCTGCAAGTATTGTTGTCTGTTATATGAGCGAAAATACATCACGCTGCCGTCAAGCGCCTGGCAAATCAGGCCCAGAGTATCCAACTTCGGCATAAGAGAGAATTGTTATGTTTTAAGTCTTTCTGGTAACAAAAAAAAGGGAGGGGAGGACAGGAAGATGGATCAAGGAGGTTGAAAATAGACAAGGAGGGGGTGACAGGAAGAGAAAGGAACAAGGCAGAAACAAAGAGAGTGATAGAAAAGAGGGAATTTCTTGCACAGAATTTCCAGAATGTGGGGATGCTATTTATACTGACAGGGTACCCAGCATCTCCACAGGGGGAGTGTGCTTTATGTACTTGTGTTCTTCAGTGCTAGATTGAACCAATTTTCCCTTTTACGTAGGATTTCAGAGATCATTAATTTGTTCCACGGTTAAGCTTGAAAGGAATTCTAATTAGGACAAAGAAGGAGGGGAGGGGGAGAGGGCTTCCATATCCAGTCCTATAGAACCTGAGACGGGAGAATGAAGACAGCATTTGGGAACTGGGAAGCAACATAATGGCACCCCTGTGCACTGCAGGCTTTGCAATGCTGGACAGAGAGATGGTGAAAAAGACACATGGCTGAAGCAGAGAGGATACACCCCCCCCCCCCTCCACACCCACACACACACACAACACCCACCAACACCAGTCAGGCTTTTCTGTTAGTACCAACCAGGGGAGTAATTAGACATCACACACTCACACACACAAACGCAAAAAAACCCCAACCAACACAGACATTCGTGCATGTGTATGTGTGTGTATCAGTATGCAAGCACAGTCACACACATTCATTCACAGAGAGAGAGAGAGAGAGAGAGAGAGAGAGAGAGAGAGAGAGAGAGAGAGAGAGAGAGAGAGAGAGAGAGAGAGAGAGAGAGAGAGAAACCTCGAAACAAACAGTTGATAAAACACATCAGTTACACGTACAGTTGAAAAAAAAATATCCAGATGGCGTGATTTCCATATCATGACCCCTATATTATTGTTATTATTATTTATTTATTCTTTTATACAGAGGATAATGGAATAAGCACTCATGTGCTTTTTTACATCTAGTCCCCGTGTGTATGCGGTTTTGTCAATTCTGTCATCTGTTCCCACCGGCACACAATGGCCTACTCTTACGAAAAGCTTATAAAAAGGACGCCTCCCACCCACCCACCCCACCTCTCTGGATCAATGCCTGTTTGTAGGGATAGCTAAAGTCACTTCAGGGAGCGATCATAATTTAGTTCTATTTAGATGTTTGCTTGCACGCGTTTACTACTATTTGTTTTTCTCTCTTTTTTAATGTGCAGAGAAAACTTGATAGATTTCCTCCACTTTTTAAATTTTTTTTATTTAATCAATGTTCTGAGAACTGAAATGCTCAAGCATTATGTTGTTGTTAGTATTTTTACTGTTGCTAAGAATTGTCACAGCTTTGAACAGTAGGGGGGGGGGGGGGGTTCCATCCAGAATATGCAGCAGTTTCTCTCTCTCATACTTGGGAACTTGAGGAGGAGGAGTGGAGGAAGTTGGTTGCAAAATTGTTTGTGGTTCCCTAATGGTTTACTTAACTACAGGATAGGTGAAGATGAAGGAAAGTTTCCATTGTCTTGCCATAATATAGGTAGGCAGCCATACTCCAACTCCAGATGATTTATTGTTCTCCTTTCGTTGAGAATTACAGGTTTGCTAGGCTAGGAGCTTGTCATGGATGAAGACAACCCCCACCCCCCACCCCTTACATAACATTGCAAAAACGTAGCAACACTTCAATGTAAGCTTTGAAGCATTGGGTACACTGATAACTGACAAAGCTTTTAAGCCTGCTGAGTCTACTGAAGCAGTATAAGCAATGTCTGCTTTTACACTAGCTTGGTATCTTCCCTACGAGAAGCCACTTGTACTTGAACGTCTCCGGCACCTAGTGTCACTGACCCGCTTGTCATGAGCACTGCATAATCAATTTTTTCCCATGGTAGGATGATGTAGTCCCACTGTCATCGTTTGATTGATTTGTGTGGCCGACAAGAGATAACCCTGCAAATTGAACTGTGCAGCCACCCACGAGAGGAGCTGGAAAGGACATGCCATTATTTTTTTCCCCCAGACACATCTGACAGTGTAAAAGCGAACGAGAGAAGAAGAAGAAGATTGTTTGATAGTTGGTGTCTCTGACACCTCGGGGTGCTTTTTATTTATTTATTTATTTATACCACTTTTAAAGTCAGGGCAGATTCCTGTGCATGAAATTCGAGCTGCTCTCCCAGGGGAAAGAGCATGTCACTACAAGTGCAGTGCCACCCTTTTTTCTTTTATTTTCTTTTCCTGTCTGCAACCGTTTTTGATCCTGTTACTAAAAAGTATCAAGACAAATGGAATGCACGAGGTCTAAGAAGGTCAAGGAAAATGATGGCAGTGATAGTTTTGGGTTTGTTTGTGGGTTGTTGTTGTTGGGGGTTTTCTTTGGGGGGTAGAATTATTTTTTTAATCTTCTGCGGATCAGCAACGGAGTGTAAATTCAAAGTAATGACAGCAAAACTCCTGCATCGAAGGCCATGGGACATTTGCCTTTCTCTCTCACATGGCTTGTCCTGCACGTTGTCTCTGCCTTCTTCCTGTCTCTAATGACCTGTGACGGACGTTTCCGTCTGAAAACAGCACCCACTGCTGGCTGCTGTCGTCTGTGATGGGGCGAGGGAGGGGGTGGGTGGGGGGGGGGGGGGGCTTTAACTGAAGTGTTTTTTCTGGCTGTCAGTGTCAGAGAGCCACAGTGGTGTAATTTGCCCTTGCCATCTTTTTGAGAGGAATGAATGCATGCACTGTGTTGTCAGGAAGCACGCGCTCACACATACAAACACACACACACACACACACACAGACAGACACACTCACACACACTCACACTCAATGTACCATCTGAAAATAAAAGTTTGACTTTGACTTTGACTTTGACTCACACACACACTCACACACACACACACACACACACACACACACACTCAACACACACACACACACACATCATCCTTCGGATGAGACTATAAACCGAGGCCCCGTGTGCGAACGCATGCAGAACATCTTGCCCACACGTTAAATCCTGTTCCGCTTTTCGAAAGAGTAGGCCATTGTGTGCCGGTGGGAACAGATGACACAATTTACAAAACCACATACACACGGGGACTAGATGTTTTTAAAAAAAAAGCACCTGAGTGCTTATTCCATTATCCTCGATATAAAATAAAAAATAAATGTAAAAAATAAATAAACACACACGCACGCACACACACACGCACACACACAAACACTCACACACACACACACACACACACACACACACACACACACACACACACACACACACGGCCTTCAAGCAGGCTTCGTGTAGAGTCGATAGCTACCCTTCGAGTAGCATGATTGCTGGAGTGATGCAGACTTTGATAGACACTATAGAGGGTTGTGTTGTTGTTTTTTTCTCTTAGCCCCTACTGCTCTTGGGTAAGACGTGTTCTTTGATGTCTGGAATTGGCAGCTACTGTTTTGGGTGTGGAGGGAGAGAAAAAAAAAAAGAAGAAAACTCAAGCTCTAATGTTTTATTGAGGGTAATTGGATAAGCCAGAGGCTTCTATACACGAGAGAGAGAGAGAGGGGGGGGGGGGGGGGGGGGGGGCGGGGGAGTGAGAGAGAGAGAGAGAGAGAGAGAAGAGAGAGAGAGAGAGAGAACTCGAACTCTGATGTTTTATTGAGGGTAATTGGATAAGCCAGAGACTTCTATACACCAAGAGAGAGAGAGAGGAGAGAGTGAGAGAGTGAGAGAGAGAGAGAGAGAGAGAGAGAGAGAGAGAGAGAGAGAGAGAGAGAGAGAAACTCGAACTCTGATGTTTTATTAAGGGTAATTGGATAAGCCAGAGGCTTCTATACACCAGAGAGAGAGAGAGAGAGAGAGGGGGGGGGGGGGATGAGAGAGAGAGGAGAAAACTCGAACTCTAATGTTTTATTGAGGGTAATTGGATAATCCAGAGGCTTCTATATACCAGAGAGAGAGAGAAGGGGGGGGGGGGGGCAGAGGGGGAGAGGAGAGAGAGAGAGAAAACTCAAGCTCTAATGTTTTATTGAGGGTAATTGGATAAGCCAGAGGCTTCTATACACCAGAGAGAGAGAGAGGGGGGGGGGGGGTGGAGGGGGGAGGGGAGAGTGAGAGAGAGAGAAAACTCGAACTCTAATATTTTATTGAGGGTAATTGGATAAGCCAGAGGCTTCTATACACCAGAGAGAGGGGGGGGGGGGGGGGGGAGGGGGGGGGGGAAGGGGGGGGAGAGGAGAGAGAGAGAGAGAGGAGAGAAACTCGAATTCTGATGTTTTATTGAGGGTAATTGGATAATCCAGAGGCTTCTATACACCAGAGAGAGAGAGAGAGAGAGAGAGAGAGAGAGGAGAGAGAATTAAATTAAATTGAATTTGAGGGTAATTGGATAAGCCAGAGGCTTCTATACACCACAGAGAGAGAGAATTTAATTTAATTTAATTTAATTTGAGGGTAATTGGATAAGCCAGAGGCTTCTATACATCAGAGAGAGAGAGAGAGAGAGGAGAGAGAGAGAGAGAGGAGAGAGAGAGAGGAAGAGAGAGAGAGAGAGAGAGAACTCGATCTCTAGTAGTTTATTGAGGGTAACTGGATAAGCCAGAGGCTTTTTTTTCTTTTTTTACACAAGGCCCTTTGAAAAATAAGAACAAACAACAACAACAAGAAACAAACAACCCTAAAACAAACCACAAACCACAATTTAATCCGTAAGGTGATAAACAAATCAATGAAACAATAGCAATTATCAGCCACTTAATCATTTTAACAATTAATCACACGAATTATTCAAGAGACAGAGACAGACACAGACTAAGAGAGAGCCAAAGAAATAGAGAAATAGAGGCGAGAGAGAGAGAGAGAGAGAGAGAGAGAGAGAGAGAGAGAGAGAGAGATTATTATTTTTTTATATAATTATTTTATTTTAAATAATTCTGTTATATTGAGGATAATGGATTAAGCAGTCATGTGCTTTTTTTATATCTAGTCCCCGTGTGAATGCGGTTTTGTAAGTTTTGTCATATGTTCCCACCGGCTTACAATGGTGCGCAAGATGTTCTGCGTGCGTTCGCACACGGGGCCTCGGTGTATAGTCTCATCCGAAAGACTTTTGGGGGAATGGAGTCTTACACTGATGTTAACTCCAGGGAAAAAATCCTCTTGAATGGGATTCGAACCCAGGTCGTCAGATTGCGAGTGCAGTGTTTTTAACCACTAGGCTATCATATCCCCAGAGAGAGAGAGAGAGAGAGAGAGAGAGAGAGAGAGAGAGAGAGGAGAGAGAGAAGGAGGAGGGAGAGAGGGAGAGAGAGAGAGAAGGGAGAGACAGACAGACGGGAAAACAGAGACACAAGAAAAAAAAAAGAAGAGATAGATACAGACACAGACAGACAGACAGACAGACAGAGACGTAATGAGAGCAGGGAAATAGATGGAGACACCAAATTCTTTAATTTCCGTGATCCTACGGGAAATTGAGGAATCAAGTCAAGAGTAAAAAAAAAAATATTTAAAAAACACACCAAAAAAACCCTGAAAATCGCCCAATAACAAACAACTACAAAGCGCAAACAGACCCAAAACAAGGCAGATGAAGGGGGGGGAGGTCGGAGGATTGTAGGGGAAGAGGAGTTAAGGAGTTAAACGGGAAAAAATTGAAGGGATTGAGCGGTGAAATTACGAGGCGTGTCACTAGGAAATGAGAAAGAAGAGACGAGAATGCAGAAGAGAGAGAAGAGGGCGGAGTAGAGAAAAGGAGAGAGAGAGGAGAGAGAGGAGGGAGAGGGAGAGAGAAGAGAGGAAGAAAGGAGAGAGAGAGAGGAAGAGAGGGAGAGAGGGGAATAGAGGAACATCTAATTTGTGATCTAGGAATGAGGAATAGAGGAAAAGAAGAGAAAATGAAAAACAGCAGAAAAGAGAAAGAAGAAAAAACAAAAGAAAGACCAAAACAGAATAAGAGAAGGGGAGGGGGGGGAGGGGAGAAAGTAGAAAAGGATGGAGAAGAGAACTGAGGAGTTGAATACGAGAAGTAATATGTTAAAGCATAGGTGTAAATGGATACGATTCGCTGAGAAGAGGAGAGAGAGAGATGGGGTAGAAGGGAAATAGAGGGGAATGGAGGGAGAGAGAGGAGAGAGGGAGATTGGGGAGGGAAGGGGGGAGAGGAGAGAGAGAGAGGGAGTGGGGGGGGTGAAGGAAGGAGGAGAGAAGGGGGGGGAGAGGGAAGGAAGGGGAGGAAGGGAGAGAGAGGGGGGAAGGGAGGAAGAAAGAGGAGGGGGGGGGGGGGGGAAGGGAGGGAGAAGAGAGGGGGAGAGGGAGGGAGATGGGGAGTGAGAGAGAGAGACAGTTAAACAGATAGACAGAATAGAGATAGACTGCTAGCAGACAGATAGACAGACAGATAGAGGGAATAACAGAGAAAATCAGACAAAGAGAAACGAGAGAGAGAGAGAGAGGGTTGGGGGACAGACTACGAGACAGAGGCAGACAGAGAGACAGACAGCGAGACAGAGACAGACAGCGAGACAGAGACAGACAGCGAGAAAGAGACAGACAGAGAGATAAGAACAAAAACCAAATAATATTATTTCTCTTGTTAATAATAATGATAACAACAGTAATTATGAGACCATTTAATATCCTTTTCATCCGCACGAGCAACCTCCTGAGATAATAAAAAAAAAGAGGGCAAGGAAATATAATAATAATAATAACGACGATGAAGATGCAGAACAAGGGCAGAATCTGTTACCATGAGATTTTGTTGTTCTTGTTGTTGTTGTTGTTGTTGTTGTTGTTGTTGTTTTTTGTTTCTGGTTCCAGAGATTCGCCACGCTTCATTGGAAAATCACAGGACTCAAGCCTGAGTTGTTTCAGAGATTCAAATGTTGAGAAGCGTGAAAGTATGGAGTGGTTATTCAACGGTCCCAGTGGATGCTGCCGAAATAGAAGTCGGTGAGGCGTAGGCGTCTTATGTTGACACAGCTTTTGTGTGTGTGTGTGTGTGTGTGCGTGTGCGTGCGTGTGTGTGTGGTTGTGTGTGCGTGTGTGTGTGTGTGTGTGTGTGCGTGCGTGTGTGTGTGTGTGTGTGTTTTGTGTGTGTGCGTGTGTGTGTGTGTGTGTGTGTGTGTGTGTGTGTGTGTGTGTGTGTGTGTGTGCGTGCGTGCGTGCTCGAGTGTCTGTGTGCGTTGGGCTCGTACATATGGACGTGTATGCTCGTACAAGCACGCACGCGCGCGTGCACACACACACAGTGGATGTTTAAAAAAAAAAAGGACATCTCACCAGTGCCTAACCACCATCATCGAAATAATGAATTTGGTTTGATTTCACACACACACACACAGAGAACATCTTTCGCACATGTTAAATCCTGTTCCGCTTTTCGTAAGAGTAGACCCTTGTGTGCCGGTGGGAACAGATGACAGAATTTACAAAACCGCATACACACGGGGACTGGATTTAAAAAAGCACATACGTGCTTATTCCATTATCCTCGATATAAAAATAAAAAAATAAAATAAACACACACACACGCCCCACCCCACCCCACCCACCACACCACACTGCACACACACACACGTGTGTACACACTCACTATACTCACAAGCAACACACACCACACACACACCACAACACAACACACACACTCTACACACACACATATACCACCACACCACACTGCGCACACACACTACCCCCCACCCCCACCCACCCCCTACACACTACCCCCAACCCCCAACCCCCCACCCCGACCCTTAACCCCCCACCCCACCCCCCACACACACAAACCCCACAAAAAAAATTCACACCGCACTCTACTCCTCTCTGTCTCACTCACCACCACCACCCTCATCCACCCACATCCTACCCCCCCCACACCCACCCACCACCCCACACCACCACCCTACCATCTACCACCCACCACCTACCACCCACCACCACCTACCACTACCCACCCTTGCTTGTTCCTGTTCAATTTTCGATGTCCCACGGACTTCCTGCTCGTCTGCAAGGTGTCTGGCAGTGCCATCAGGTCAGCCATTGTAAGAGCGGAGATGAGCATCGCGGGTCCAGATGCTGGCGTGGTGTTTTCAAAGCTGTAGGTAGGTAGGTAGGCCTAGTAGTACTTAGGCTACTAGTAGGGCTTGCTTTCTGCTTCCTGTCTTTACTTTTCTTTCTTTTTTTTTCTTTCTTTTCTTTTCTTTCTTTCTTTCTCTCCCTCTCTCTCTGTCTCTCTGTCTCTGTCTCTCTTTCTCGCTTCTCTCTCTCTCTCTCTTCTCTCTCTCTCTCTCTCGCTCTCTCTGTCTCTCTCTCTCTCTGTGTCCAATTCATCTGAATCGTAATGTAAAACACTTCACCATGTCGTGGAATCCATGCCATGTCGACCATTTGGGCTGTAGAAATGATACATCTGTATTTCTGAAAATACGTGTTTTGTGCCCAGTCCCCTTCCCACTGTCCCCTTGTAAATGGGCTTTAACAGCTTATTACAATAAAATATTGTCATTGTCATTGTCATTGTCATTGTCTCTCTCTGTGTCTGTCTGTCTGTCTGTCTCTCTCTCTCGATCTCTCTCTCTCTCTCTCTCTCTCTCTCTGTCTGTCTGTCTGTCTGTCTGTCTCTCTCTCTCTCTCTCTCTCGATCTCTCTCTCTCGTTCGAGTTCTTCTCTCTCTCTCCTCTCTCTCTCTCTCTCTCTCTCTCTCCTCTCTCTCTCTCTCTCTCTCTCTCTCTCTCTCTCCTCTCTCTCTCTCTCTCTCTCTCTCTCTCTCTCTGGGGAGCGGGATATCCTAGTGGTTAGAGGGGAGTTGCGTAGCGTGGCGCTCGTGATCTGCTGACCCGGGTTCGAATCTCCTTTAACATGATTTTTTTCCTCGGGAGTTCACATCAGTGCCGACTCCACTCCTCCCTAGAAGTCCTTCGGATTAAGACTATAAACCCGAGGTCCTGTGTACTGAACGCACGCACAACATCTTGCACACACGTTAAAACCCATTCCGCTTTTTCGGAAGAGTAGGCCATAGTGTGCCGGTGGGAACACATGACAATTAACAAAACCGCATACACACGGGGACTGGATGTTAAAAAGCACATAAGTGTTTATTCCATTATCCTCGATATAAAAGAATAAAATAAATAAATAAAATAGCCCTAGACCTAGCACTAGCACTGCTACTACTACTATTCTATTCTATTCCGTTCTGTTCGCTTCTAATCTGTTGTGCCCTGACTTCTTGTCTGTCTGTCTGACTGTCTGTCTGTCAATCTGTCTGTCAGCGGGCAGTTCTAGGTCTGCGGAATACTGAATACTGCTTGTTATTTATTGATAGGAAGGAGGCTGGCTTGGATCTCTTGTCGTTTGAGAATCGAAAAGAGGAAAGTTGTCGTGGTGTGTTTGGGGTGGCTTTTGGTTGTGGTTGTTTTTTTTTTATCAGTTGTCTTTCTGTGTGGGTCTGCTTGTGTCTCTGTTTCTGTCTGTCTGTCTGTCAGTCACTGTCTGTCTCCCTCCCTCCCTCCCTCTCTCTCTATATATATCTCTGTCTGCCTGTCTTGTCTGTCTGTTGCTCTCTGTCTCTGTCTCAGCCTCTGTCTGTCTCTCTCTGTCAGTCTGTCTCTCTCTCTCTCTCTTCTCCTCTCTCTCTCTCTCTCTTCTCTCTCTCGCTCTCCTCTCTCTCTCTTTTGTCTGTCTGTCACTCTCTCACTCTCCTGTCTTTTGTCTTCTGCCATCAAAATGTCAGACATGGTATTTAAAAATGGTAAGGAGTTCAGAGTTGTGCGTTCTTGTCTCGTCGTGTTTTCTTAGAAAAGACAAAACAAATCAAATAAACGAATCAGATTGCATCAGAGGACAATACATAATTTTTAACATGTTATCATTTTGCACACAAAAAAAGAGAGAAAAAACGAAAAGAAAAGCAATTCAATAAAAAAAAAAATCCCAACCCAGATTGCAAATCAGACAATTGTTTATAAAGTCATCACAAATTGAAATGCTAGACTGCAAGCAGTGACGAAATGAGAAACTGATGAATTTTGCATCGTAACAGGTGGTCAGTGATGATGATGATGATGATGATGATGATGATGATGATGATGATGATGATGATGATGATGATGATAATAATAATAATAATAATAATAATAATGTATGGAATTTATATAGCGCTGAATCTATCTTGTAATGCAATAAGCACTTATGTGCTTTTTTTTACATCCAGTCCCCGTGTGTATGCGGTTTTGTAAATTCTGTCATCTGTTCCCACCGGCACACAATGGCCTACTCTTTCGAAAAGCGGAACAGGATTTAACGTGTGCGCAAGATGTTCTCCGCGCGTTCGCACACGGGGGCCTCGGTTTATAGTCTCATCCGAAGGACTGAGGGGGTGCGTGTTTTTGAACTTGTTTTTCCACGCAGAAGAAAACAAAATTACACCTTAATACTTCATCACAAGGTAAAAAGAAAGCCTATAGTTCTATAATCAATCAAAATCTCGAAATCGACACTGACCCCCACCTGCCTAAAAAAAAAAAAACCAAAAACACTCTTAACAAAAAGTGG
>CM054138.1:43439479-43449479 GCA_028751875.1 Rapana venosa
AGAGTGGAGTAGGCTATTCTGTGCTGGTTGGAACGAATGAGGGAATTGATATAATACACACGCATACAGGGATGGATGTTTAAAAAAAAAAGAAGACAAGAGCAGATGAATGCGTTTTCCTTTATCCACAAAATAAAATAACACACATTAATATCTAGTATCACTTTGAGTAAACAAGACGTAAAATCGAACACACACACACACACACACACACACAACACACACACACACACACACACACACACACACACACACACACACACACACAAACACACACACACACACACACACACACAGATATTCAAGACAGGGCAAAAAGAAGCCAGGGCATTAAACAAACAAACAAACGGCGAAGAACCAAGAATTGTGATTGATTAGATAATTGATTAAACTTCCAATTATTAGTTCCCTCTCCCCTCTGTACCTTGCTGGTAAAGAGGTGCCTCCAAGAGCGCGCGGTCGTGCTGTGTGTGTGTGTGTGTGTGTGTGTGTGTGTGTGTGTGTGTGTGTGTGTGTGTGTGTGTGTGTGTGTGTGTGTGTGTGTTTGTGTTTTGTGTGTGTGTGTGTGTGTGTGTGTGTGTATGTGTGTGTGTGTTTGTGTGTGTGTGTGTGTGTTTGTGTGTGTTATGTGTGTGTGTGTATGTGTGTGTGTTAGTGTTTGTGTGTGTGTGTGTGTGTGTGTGTGTGTGTGTGTGTGTGTGTGTGTGTGTGTGTGTGTGTGTGGTCAGTCAAGCATTTAAAGCAAGCAAGCGGCTGTTGTGTGTGTATTGTGTATATGTGTGTGTATGTGTTGTATATGTGTGTGTATGTGTGTATATGTGTGTGTTTGTGTGTATGTGTGTGTGTATATGTGTGTGTGTGTGTTTGTGTTTATGTGTATGTGTGTATATGTGTGTATATGTGTGTATGTGTGTATATGTGTGTATGTGTGTGTTTGTGTGTATGTGTGTGTTTGTGTGTATGTGTGTGTTTGTGTGTGTGTTTGTGTGTATATGTGTGTATGTGTGTGTTTGTGTATATGTGTGTATGTGTGTGTTTGTGTGTGTATATGTGTGTATGTGTGTATATGTATGTATATGTGTTTGTGTGGCGGGCCGGGCGGGCTGCTAATGATGCCATGCTATTTAATGCAACGCCATGCGATGCCATGCTATTCAATTCAAAGCAATGCCATGCCAGGCGATGCCATGCTATTCAACGCAATACCATGCCATGCCATGCTATTCAACGCAATGCCAATGCCAATGCCCTGCGATGCCATGCTATTCAATGCAGTGCCAATGCCATGCTAGGGATGCCATGCTTATCCAGCTGCAGGCCTTCACTCACAGCTTGCCAATCGATCTTCGACCGGCCTGTTTTTGTGTTTCATGTTTTGTTTTACTTTAAAAAAAATATATATAATTGGCTTATTCTCTGTCTGTCTGTTTGTTTGGTCTTGTCCGCCTGTCTTATCTGTTTGCCTTCTCTGTCTGTCTCCGTCTCTTGTAAGTTTCTCCTCTCTCTTCTGACAAGTCAGGCCCAGCGCATCCAACTTCGGCATGGGAGAGAACTTGAGAACTTTTTTAGTCTTTCGGGGGGGGGGGGGGGGGGGGGGGGGGGGGGGGGGGGGGGGGGGGGGGGGGAGGAAGGAGGAGGGGGGGGGGGAACCAACAGAAGAATGGACCAAGAGTCTATCAAGTGATAACAGGATTATCAGGAACGAGTCTGTGAGACTGTGTAGTCTTCTGCTAGTTCTTGATGTTCTTTTTTTTTTGGTGTGGTTTGTTTTGCGTTGTTCTAAAAATGATCATTGACAGTTTTGTTTTTCATTTCTCGGCAAGAGCTCCAAGGTTTCTCCATGGTCAGATTTTGTGTGTGTGTGTGTGTGTGTGTGTGTGTGTGTGTGTGTGTGTGTGTGTGTGTGTGTGTTGTGTGTGTGTGTGTGTGTGTGTGTGAATGTGTGTGTAGGTGTGTGTGTGTGTATGTGTGTGTGTGTGTGTGTGTGTATGTGTGTGTGTGTGTATGTGTGTGTGTGTGTATGTATGTGTGTGTGTGTGTGTGTGTGTGTGTGTGTGTGTGTGTGTGTGTTGTGTGTGTGTGTGTGTGTGTGACCGTTTTGGCCCACCATGAAGGTAGCTAGCCGCATTCCGACTTCGGACATGATCGTTGACAGTAAAATCGTGTTGTGTAGGTTGTGCTCACAGAGCAGCAGCAGCAGCAGCAGCAGCAGCAGCAGCAGCAGGAGGAGGAGGAGCAGCAGCAGCAGCAGCAGCAGCAGCAGCAGCAGCAACAGTAGCAGCAGCAGTAGCAGTAGCAGCAGCAGCAGCAGTAGCAGCAGCAGTAGCAGTAGCAGCAGCAGCAGCAGTAGCAGTAGCAGCAGCAGTAGCAGTAGCAGCAGTAGCAGGAGCAGCAGCAACAGCAGCAACAGCAGCAGCAGTAGCAACAGCAGTAAGCCAGGAATGGTTGTTTTCAGCTGCAAGCAACAACAACAACAACAACAACACCAACAACAAAACATCACCACGCGCACATTTCGATTTCAAGATTCTGTCTGTATTCGTTGTTGTTTTTTGAAGACAAGTGGTGTGGAGATTTTATTCAGCGTCAAACATCATTCCAGAAAACGGTGATCTTCCTCCTTGGGTGGGGGGGGACTGGGATTGCTAAAGGGGGCGGTTTCTGGAATTCTGTCTTTTGCCGGTGATTTTAAAAGAAAAGAGAGAGAGAGAGAGAGAGAGAGAGAGAGAGAGAGAGAGAGAGAGAGAGAGAGAGAGAGGAGAAGAGAGAGAGAGAGAGAACTTTTTTGCTGTCATAGTTATGGAATTGTCTTGTTTCGAGATGTTCACGGTTGGAGATGAATTCTTGACGGTGGTGGCGCAGAGTGAGTCAGGGTTGTTCCCTGGGGTGGGGTGGGGGCGGGGGGGGGGGGGGGGGTGTTGGAGACTGAGGAAGGAAGGAAGGTGTGGAGGGAAATGTTAATTAAGTGCGCAGTTGTCGAAACGGTTACGGCATTGTTTGTGCGTAGGTTCTTTACAGTACCTGAAAGTGCGGTCGTGGTGGTGGTGTGTGTGTGTTGTGTGTGTGTGTGTGTGGTGTTGTGTGTGTGTGTGTGTGTGTGTGTTGTGTGTGTGGGTGGGTGGGTGGGTGTGTGTGTGTGTGTATGTGTGGGTGTGTGTTGTGTGTGTGTGTGTGTGTGTGTGTGTGTGTGGTTGGGGGTGTGTGTGTATGTGTATGTGTGTTGTGTGGTGTGTGTGAGTGGTGTGTATGTGTGTGTGTGTGTTGTGGGTTTTTGTGTGTGGGTGTGGTTGTGTGTGTGTGGTGTGGGTGTGGTGTGTGGTGTGTGTGGGTGTGTGGTGTGTGGTGGTGGTGTGTGTGTGTGTGTGTGTGGGTGTGTGTGTGGTGGTGGTGGTGTGTTGTGTGTGTGTGGTGTGGTGGTGGTGTGTGTGGTGGTGTGTGGTGGTGGTGTGTGGTGGTGTGGTGTGGTGTGGGTGTGTGGTTGTAGGTGGTGTGGTGTGGTTGAGTTGTGTTGTGTGGTGTGTGTGTGTGGTGGTTGTGTGGTGTGTTGTGTGTGTGTGGTGTGGTGGGTGTGTGGTGGTGTTGTGTGTGGTGTGGTGGTGGTGGTTGTGTGTGTGTGGTGGTGGTGGTGTGTGGGTGGTGTGTGTGTATGTGTGTGTGGTGGTGTGGTGTGTGGTGAGTTGTGTGGTGTTGGTGTGTGTGTGTTGTGGTGGTGGTGTATGTGTGTGTGTAGTGTGTGTGTGTGGTGTTGGGTGGTTGTGGTGGTGTGTGTGTGTGTGTGTATGTGTGTTGTGTGGGGGGTTGTGTGTGGTGGTGTGTGGTGTGTGTGTTGTGGTGTGGTGGTTGTGGTGGTGGTGTGTGTATGTGTGTGTGTGTGGGTGGTTGTGGTGGTGTGGGGTATGTGTGTGTGTGGTGTGGTGGTGGTGTGTGTGTGTGGTGTGGTGGTGGTGTGTGTGTGTATGTGTGTGTGTGGTGTGGTGGTTGTGGTGGTGTGTGTGTGTGGTGTGGTGGTGGTGTGTGTGTGTGTGTGTGTTTGTGCGTGTGTGTGTATGGGTGGGTGGGTGGGTGTGTGTGTTGTGTGTGTGTGTTTTATTTATTTTGTATTTAATTTTTTTAATTTTATTTCGAAAATGATGGAATTAGCACACATGTGCTTTTTTTACATCTAGTCCCCGTGTGTATGCAGTTTTGTAAATGTTGTCATCCGTTCCCACTGGCACACAATGGCCTGTTCTTGCGAAAAGCGGAACGGGTTTTAACGTTTGCGCAAGATGTGTGTTTGTGTGTGATTATGTGTGTTTGTTTGTGTTTTGTGTGAAGTGTGTCTGTGCGTGTGCGTGCGTGTGTGTGCGCGCGCGCGCGTGTGTGTGTGTGTGTGTTTGTGTGTGTGTGTGAATAATAACAAGAACAAGAACATCCTTTATTGCAATAGAAGCCCTGAAGGCTTGTGGACACTAGTATACAAATTAATAAAGGGAAAAAAAGTCACCGAAGATGCATGCAATGAAAAACGTACTTTGCTTAATAATCCTTGAAACTCATCAAACTGTGTGTGTGTGTGTTGTGTGTGGTGTGTGGCGCGCGCGCGCGCGCATGTGCGTGTGTGTGTATAATGTGTGTGTGTGTGTGCACGCGCGCGCAAGGCACTTTTTATGTGAAGAGAATGTATCACCATACATTTCCATTCTATGTCAGTTTATTTATTTATTTTTAAATCATTTTATATCGAGGATGATGGAATAAGCACTTGCACATGCAGTCCTCGTGTGTATGTGTTTTTTGTAAATTCTACCATCTGTTCACACCGGCACACAATGACCTACTCTTTCGAAAAGCGGAACAGGACCTAACGTGTGCGCAAGATGTTCTGCGCGCGTTCGCACACGGGGCCTCGGTTTATAGTCTCATCCGAAGGACTTTTGGGGAGAGTGGAATCTGCACTGATGTTAACTCCAGGGAAAATATCCCCTTGAACGGGAATCGAACCCGGGTCGTCAGATTGCGAACGCAATGTTCTAACCACTAGGCTGTCCCTTCCCCTGTGTGTGTGTGTGTGTGTGTGTGGTGTGTGTGTGTGTGTGTGTGTGTGTGTGTGTGTGTGTGTGTGTGTGTGTGTGTGTCACGCGCGCGCGGCACATTTTTATGTGAAGAGAATGTATCACCATACATTTCCATTCTATATCAGTTTATTTATTTATTCTTTTATATCGAGGATGATGGAATAAGCACTTATATGCTTTTTTATACTTCTTGTCCCCGTGTGTATGCGGTTTTGTAAATTCTGTCATCTGTTCCCACCGGCACACAATGGCCTACTCATACGAAAAAGCGGAACACGATTTAGCGTGTGCGCAAGATGTTCTTAAACCTGTGTGTAGAAAACAACAACAACAACAAAAACAACAACAAACCCAGCATCTGATCATGTTTACATTGTTGTAGCGTTTTATAGCGATGTCGATAACAAACTCCCAAACAAGCGAAACATGACAAATTATAATAAATGAACAATTAACAAAACCATTAAAAATCGCCTTGCTGTTGATGTGACTTTACCCTTTTCGGTGAAGGGAGTGACAAAACACTCTCTCTCTCTCTCTCGTCCATATCATGCGTGGCAGTGATTTTCTTCATTTCTTTTTTGTTTTTTTGTTTGTTTCCCTGTTGTTTTTATTCACTGGGTCGTACATACGCAGTTCACGATTTTTCGAAAGAGCTCGGAGTTAAATTGATTTACATTATTTATGCGTCTGGTACTTGTTTGTTTGTTTGTGTGTGTGTGTGTGTGTGTGTGTGTGTGTGTGTGTGTGTGTGTGTGTGTGTGTGTGTGTGTGTGTGTAAGAGAGAGAGAGAGAGAGAGAGGGAGGGAGAGAGAGACAGGACAGACAGACAGACAGAGACAGAAAAAGAGAGGCAGACGGACAGACGGATGGACAAGACTACAAAAGAGAGAAGAGAGAGAAAGAAAGAGAGAGAGATATATAAAGAGAGACAAACAGAAGGCAGACCAAAACACAACACACAAAACACACACAACACACACACACACAACACGTACACACACACACACACATACACCACTCACACTCACACACACACACCCCACAACACAACACACACACACACACACACACCACACACACACACACACACACACACACACACACAACACACAACTGAGGGGAGGGGGTTTGATTCCCAAGAAACAGCTATTGAAATGTACTTGAAAATATAACAGCTTTTTTCCCCCACCCCTCCCACTTTTGAATGACATGTGTACATGTGATGTGAAGGCTATTTAGGGCCCGTGTTTTCTTTAAGGCTTTGTTTATTTGTTGGAGGGGGGGGGGGGGGGGGTGTTTACTCCTTCGAATATTTGATGTCCCGATTTTGTTTTAAATATGTGTTAATAATTGATTAGTTGATAATTTATTTTTATTTAATTTTTTTTTTTTTGTGCTGCGGTGGGTTTTTTGGTTTTTGCTGCTGTCTTTTTAACTAAAATTTTTTTTAAAATTTATATTCATGGTTTTATTGGTAACATTGTTTGTGTTTAGTGTTTTTTACCGTTTTGATTCTTTATACATTCATTTATTTCGGGTTTGGGTTGGGGAGGGGGGGGGGGGGGGGGGGGGGTTGTAATTTTTACTGAAAAACATGCTTCGCATAATAATGATTGGGATTCTTCTCTCTCTTTCTCCCCCCCCCCCCTCTTGTGTGGGTATGTGTGTGTGTGGTGTGTGTTGTGTGTGTGGTGGTGGTGTGTGTGTGTGTTTGTCTGGTGTGTGTCTGTGTGTGCATTTAGTGCGCACGTGTGTGTGTGTCTGTGTGTGTGGCTCGCGTGCGTGCGTGCGTGCGTTTCGTATATGGGGGGCGGGAAGGGAGGGGGGGGGGGGAGGAGGAGGGAGAAGGGGGGGGGGGGGCGTACTTTAACAATTCCATTTTCTTAGGGAGACAACCTCTTCCTCATTGGAACCAGAACTTGGCAGGACTATGGCTACAGGCTGCAAATTGCCAGAATCATGCCCGCCCCCTAGGTACCAACCCAGCAGAACAGGGAAAGCTTTTAAAGGCAATGGCTGTATGACGAAAGGGAGCATCTGGTTTGTTTGGTGGGGATTTTTTTAGAAAAAAGGAAATTGCTTTCTTGCTACAATGTTGTGAACGTGGGGAAGGGGATAAGCTCAGCGGTCCGAACACTCGCCTTCCCCCAGCTAAGGTTAAGCAGCAGCATCGAGCGTGGTTACCAAGTGGATGGGTGACCGTTTGCGCACCTTGGCTTCAGTACAGTTCCCCCAGTTCACCCAGCTGTAAATGGGTACCGGCCCTCTTTAGGGTCAGGGAAGGTAAAGCAGCGAGGGAGAGGAGATGGGCGCCGCCCTCGATATGCTGGCCCCTGGAGAAGCTGAGGTTTCTGACATCTCGCTCCCCAATGACCGCAGTTTGTGGGACGCTTACATTGTGAACGTGGCGATAGTCCTGTCGATGATTGTGAAATGTCTTCGAAATCGTAACAATTGGACATTTTCCTTCTTTATGTTGCTGTTACACATCAAGAGCATCATTAATAATCCCCCCCCCCCCCCCTCTGCTTTTTTCGGAATGTTTTTGTTCATTCTAAAAGTGGTGAACAGGGTACTGTTTAGGAACGAATTCTGCTTGATATTTGACCATCTCCTTCCCCTTCCAAACAGCCCCCACCCCCCACAACAAGAATTGATCACAAAGAAAGCACGAAAGCAGACGTTTGGCAATTATGTTAATTGGGCTGCTTATTATAAGGTAAAAGGGTAAAGGTGTGCCATAACCTGTGTGGTCATAAGGGAGCAAGGCGTCAGAGACCTCACTTCTCTAGGGGCCAGTATATTGAGGGCAGCGCCCATCCCCTCTCCCTCGCTGCTTTACCTTCCCTGACCCTAAAGAGGCAGGTACCCATTTACAGCTGGGGGACTGTACTGAAGCCAAGGCGCGCAAACGGTCACCCATCCAAGTGGTAACCACGCTCGATGCTGCTTAACCTTGGCTAGGGGAAAGCGAGTGCTCTGACCACTGAGCTATCCCGTCGCCCCACGCTAATATAAGATGCCCCTGAAGTCTAAAACCCAACAAACATACCAATAAACAGACAGGCAAAGAGAAAGCGACTGGGAAAAAACCCACAAAAGACCAAAAATCCATCTTCTCACATGAAGTAAGTTTAAGAAAGAAAAACCCAAACTAAATAAGCCTCTTCCAAGTTAACTAGTCTTCAATACAATTTCATTGACTTATTAAAAATTTTAACAATGGAGTTCCTCCCACGACCAGACGCTCACGTTCATGAATAATATTCTATAGTTTAATTCCTTTCTCTTTTTTTGTTTATTAATAAAGATCATTTAGACTTTTCATGAACCCACGCACGCGCGTGAGCGTGCACACACACTCATACACACACACGCACACACACATACATACACACATACATGCATACATACATACATACATACATACACACCCACGCACGCGTGCGCGCACAACACACATACACACACCGCTCGCACACACCCTCGCACACACACACGCAACACCCACACCAACTCATACACTCTCACACACACACACACCTACACACGCACGCACGCGCACACCTACCCACACACACCACAACACACACACACACACACACACACACACGCACACGCACACACGCACACAACACACCAACACAACACACACACACACACACACAACTTTCTCTTAGTCACTCATCACAAAAGCTGGGTGGTAAAAAGAGTCATTGAAAACTATTGACCCAATTTTCTCCCCCTCAAGTAACTGAATAGAATTTGCCTATAGATTTTCTTTCTCTTCTTTCTTTCTTTCTTTCTGTCTTTCTTTCTTTCTTTTCTACTTCACAAACTAAAAAATCTCAAACAGCGTAGGATGACTACAATACATTTAGCAAAGCAGACGATCACGCCAGAAAGTTGTGGAACAAGTCGGAAAACCTGTCTGTTACGAACCCTCCCCACCACCCCCCACCACCCTCACCCTGATTCTTTTAACTCGCATCTCCCACTACTAACCACCCCCACCCCTCCCTTCATCCCCCGTATCCACCCTCCTTCCATCCCTGCCTTCAATAATACTGTCTCTTTACTAATCTCACACCTTTTTTTTTTCTCTCCCCCAAACCATTTACCATCATCCTCTTTGTCTGTCTTGTCTTGTATTGTCTGTCGTTTTGTCTGTTTTTCTGTCTGCCTGTGAGTCTCTGTCTCTCTCTGTTTTTCTGTCTGCCTGTCTGTCTCTTTCACTCTCTGTCTCTGTGTGTCTCTCTCTCTGCCTGTCTCTGTATGTCTCTGTATGTCTGTCTGTCCCCATCTCCTCTCTCTCTCTCTGTCTCTCTCTCTCATCGTTTTCTCTCTGTGTCTGTCGCTTCTGTCTCTGTCTCCCCCCTCCACCCTTTGTCTCTCTCTCTCTATCCCTCCCTCCCCTCTCTCTATGTGTCTCTTTCTCTGCCTGTCTGTCTGTCTGTCTGTCGCTCTTTCTCTCTCTCCCTTTCCCTTCCTCCCTCTCTTTTGCATATGTGTCTCTGTCTCTGTCTCTCTCACTCTCTCCCTCTCCTTCCCTCAGCCCTCTCTCCCTCCCTCTCTCTCTCAGTCTCTTCTCCCTCCCTCTCTCTCTCTCTCTCCCTCTCTCTCCCTCTCTTCCCTCTCTCCCCTATCTCCCCTCTCTCTCTTCTCCCTCTCTTCTCAGTTTCTCTCTTTCTTTCTCTTTTTCTCCCTCCATCCCTGCTCTCTCTCCCTCCCTCCTTCAGCCCTCTCTCCCTCTCTCTTCTCTCTCTCTCTCTCCCTCCTCTCTCTCAGCCTCTCTCCCTCCCTCCTTCAGCCCTCTCTCCCCCCCTCTCTCTCCTCCCTCTCCCAGTCTCTCCCTCCCTCTCTCTCCCTCCCTCTCTCTCCCTCCTTCCATCCCTCCCCCCTCTCTCAGTCTCCTCTCTCTATCCCCCTCCATCCCCCCT
>CM054138.1:43454479-43471979 GCA_028751875.1 Rapana venosa
GGACGTGCCCGAACCACTTTAGTTTGCGTTTTTCCACTGAAGTCAGGAGCTCTTCATATGACCCGATGGCGTTTTTTAAAAATTATGGCCTTCACTTCCTTATTAGTGGTGTGATCTTTGTGTGTGTGTGTGTGTGTGCTATTGTCTTTTGTCTGTCTCTCTGCCACGCTGCTATCCTCTCTCTTTCTTTCTTCTCTGTCTCTCTCTGTCTGTCTCTGTCTGTTTGTCTCTGTTTCTCTCTCACTTTCTGTATCTCTCTGGGGACGGGATAGCCTGGTGGTCACAGTGATGTATTCGTGATCTGCTGACCCGGGTTCGATTCTCGTTCGAGAGGATTTTTCCTCTGGAGTTAACATCAGTGCCGACTCCATTCTCCCCAAAAAGTCCTTCGGATGAGTCTATAAACCGAGGCCCCGTGTGCGAACGCACGCAGAACATCTTGCGCACACGTTAAAACCCGTTCCGCTTTTCGTAAGAGTAGGCCATTGTGTGCCGGTGGGAACGGATGACAAAATTGACAAAACTGCATACACACGGGGACTGGACGAAAAAAGCACATGAGTGCTTATTCCACTACCCTCGAAATAAAATAATGATACAAAATAAAGATCTTTCTATTTCTCTCTCTCTCTTTTTTTTTCTTTCTTTCTTCTTTCTTTCTTTCTTTCTTTTATTTCTTTAAGCATTTTTTTCTCCCTTTATATCCTTTTTTTCTTTCGTTTCTGTCTTTTTTCTCTTTTTCTGTCTGAATATATCTCTGTATTCTTTAACTTTTTCTTTCTTTTGTTTTGTTTTGGGCTTTTTCTTACCCCCCCCCCCCCCCCCCCCCCCCCCCCCCCCATCCCTTTTTGGTTTTTTGGCTTGCTTTTTCTTTCCATTTTCTTTTTTCTCCATCTTTCCTTTTTTCCTTCCCACATCCTTTTTTTAAAAAAAAAATCTTATTTTATTTTATTTTGCTTTAATTTAGTTTAGTTTATTTGGCTTCTTTTATTGTATTTTATTTTATTTGGCTTTATTTTAGGGGGCTTTATCTTATTTTAGTTTATTTTGCTTCATGTTAGTTTATTTTGTTTTGCTTTATTTTAGTTTAGTTTATCTTGCTTTATTTTTTGGGGGGGGGGGGGGGGGGGGGGGGCTTTAGCTTATTTTATCTTATTTCGCTTTATTTTAGTTTAGTTTATTTTGCTTTTTTTTTTAGTTAAGTTTATTTTGCTTTATTTTAGTTTTTTGTGCTTTATTTTATTTTATTTTGCTTTATTTTATTTTATTTTGCTTTTTTTTTTTTTTTTGGCTTTATTTTATTTTATTTTACTCTTCCTGCTTCCGTCTCTGGTTCCAAAGGTTGCTGTTCTTTTCCCATTCCCAGGGGATCTCCTGTTCCCCCTGGGGAATCCCAAGGGTTTTTAGAGTATCAAATCTGATAGAATCCCCCATCTTTTTGGAACTTCTGTGCCTTCTGTCTTTTTTGTTGTTGTTGTCTGAGAATCTCCCCCCCCCCCCTTTTTTTGTTTGTTTGTTTGTTGTTTTCTCTATTTTTTTTCTTTCTTTGTTTTCTGTTCGTCTTTTTGTTTTGTTCTTCTTTTTTTCTTTGCATGTCCCTCCCTTCCCTCCACTTCCTGCTCCCCTCACGCGCCCCCTTTCTCTTTACTTTTTGATGATTTTTTTTGGGGTGTTGTTGTCGGGTTGTTGTGTTTTTTTTGGAGGGGTCTTTTTATAAGCAAGTTGTAACAATTGTTCTTTTCCCCCAGTGTGTGTGTGTGTGTGTGTGTGTGTGTGTGTGTGTGTGTGTGTGTGTGTGTGTGTGTGTTGTGTTGTGCTGTCTGGTGTGTGTGTGATGTGTTGTGTGGTGTGTGTGTGTGTGTGTGTGTTGTGTGGTGTGTGTGTGTGTATTTTGTGGTGTGTGTGTGGTGTGTTGTGTTGTCTGGTGTGTGTGTGATGTGTTGTCTGGTGTGTGTGTGTGGGTGCTTGTGGTGTGTTGTATGGTGTGGTGTGGTGTGGTGTGGTGTGTGTGTGTATGTGTGTGTGTGTGTGCGCGCGCGTGTGTGTGTGTAAGTAGCAAGCCTATGACGAGATACGATACAGTAAAAAGGGGGAAACAATAAAATATAACAACAAAACAAAGAGTCTCAAGTACAAAAGCGTACAATACCATACGATACAATACAATACAACACAACACAACACCACAGACCACACACAGTATCAGTACTAAAATGAAGAACAGAGATTAGAATAATTGCGGCACTGACAGCTGTTCAATGGCTACACGGTTTCTGTCCTTTCGCCAGTAGAAATTCTCTACAGGCTTTTGTGTCTTTCTCTTTTTTCTCCTCTCTTTCAAAATCGTTACAGCAATGGGTTTTTGTCTTACGTCAATTTGGAAGAGAACTTAAAGTATGCAGAGAGGCCCTCAGTGCAGACTGGTCATAATAAATAAGTGACCTGCCCCCACAAAATGAGTCTCGTTGCACCTGACTCACATTTTAGCCAGGAGCCATTTTAGGCATGTTGTTGTTGTTGCTACGTCTGTTCACTCAAAGTGATATTAGACGAAAATTTTAGGTGTGTGTGTGTTGTGTGTGTGTGTGTGTGTGTGGTGTGTGTGTGTGTGTGTGTGTGTGTGTGTGTGTGTGTGTGTGTGTGTGTGTTGGGGGAGGGGGGGGCGGTGGGGGCGGTGATGTCGATTTTGAGATTTGATTGATTATAAAAATTAATAGAGGACGGGTTAGCTCAGTGGTCAGATCACTCGCTTTCTCCAAGTTTTACGCAGCATCGAGCGTGGTTACCAAGTGGACGGGTGTAGACCGTTTGTGCGCCTTGGCTTCAGTACAGTACCCCAGTTCACCCAGCTGTAAATGGGTACCTGCCCTTTTTAGGGTCAGGGAATGTAAAGCAGCGAGGGGGAGGAGATGGGCGCCGCCCTCAATATGCTGGCCCCCTAGAGATGTTGAGGTCTCTGACGCCTCGCTCCCCTACGACCACTTAGGTTAAGGGACACCTTTACCTTTACCTTTACACACGTACACGCAAATATACATACACATATAATTATGCACATGCACGCAAGCTCGCACGCACGCACACACAAACATATATATTAATGACATTGACTACCTAGTTTTTACATTTCTCCGAATTACTTGCCTGATTGTCATTGTTATGAGTGTAGTCAATACATGTGTGTGTGTGTGTGTGTGTGTGTGTGTGTGTGTGTGTGTGTGTGTGTTTGTGTGTGTGTGTGTGTGTGTGTGTTGGGGGAAATAAGTCTCTGTCTTCGTAGTCAATGGTCTTTAAAGGATTGGGTGTGCGTGGGTGTTTTCGCGCACGCGCACACGTGCGTATGTGCGTGCGTAAATAATAAGTTTATATGTCTTTCTAGTCAATGGTTTTTATACATTGTGTTCCCAATTGGTGTGTGAGGTGTGTGTGTGTGTGTGTGTGTGTGTGTGTGTGAGTGTGTGTGGGTGGGTGGGTGTTCGTGACATTTTTATTTGAAGTTATCATGGAATGTTTTAACCAATATGAAACGTAACTTTTCTATGTGTCTTTCGAGATAATGACACGTAGCAATGTGCCTGTCAGTATTGTAATTGTCCTTCATGGGATGACTTAAATGTTTTTGACTCGACTTTGATTGACTTTGACTTGACTTTAACTTGACTTGACTTGAGTTGACCTGACTCCGTACGACTTTTGTACAAGGTGTAAGTGCAGAATGGTCTGGGGAAGAAGAAACTTAAGTAGGTGGCGGATTCAGAGGAGTGGGGGGTGGGGGTTGGCGATTGGCAAAAAAACCGAATCTGAGCCACGAACACACATATGCAGAAGCACGCAAAGACATACAGCACACTCGCCGACACACATATATACGTATACACACACACACGTACACGCGCACATATGCACACGCACGCACGTGTTCGCGCACACCCATACATATGCACACGCACGCACGCACGCACACACACATATGCACACGCACTCACGGGCGCGCGCACCCCTCCCTCCCCTACCCCACACACTCCATATAGATAAATAGACACACACACACACACACACACGCACGCACACACACACACACACACACACACACACGAACGCCCAGTCAACACAACCAGACCAGAGCATTCATGGATTTCTAAGCTATTGATCAGAAACAAAAAGGTTTTTCATTGATTTCCGAAGCGCACGCGCGCGCGCGTGTGTGTATGTATCTGCGTGTGTCATCAATTTCTTCCCCTTCTGATATCACTGGCTAATGCTTTTTTTCTTTCATGGAATAGCGGTAGGCAGTGTTATGGTTTACACAATGCTGGCTGACCGTAGGATTTTGTTGCGACGTCTCATGGTTCAGGAACTGCAGAGACTCCACAAGAACTGGAGTAGCGCGAGAAAGGGGATACAACTGGACAAGGTCAGAGTGGGTTGGGTTTTGTTAGTTGTTTGCTGTTGTTGTTGTGGGGTTTGGGGGTGTTTTTTGGTTTGTTGTTTTGTTTTGTGGTTGTGTTTTTGTTGTGTTGGTTGTTTTGGGGGGTTGTTTGGGTTGGTTTTTTTTTTTTTGGGGGGGGGTCTTTATTTTTTCGTTCCTCGGCTAGACCCTGCGAGGGTCATTCATCAATGGTGAGGGTTTTGGGTTGCGTATGTGACCGTTTTTTGTCCTCACTATAGTTCTTCTTCTTCATCATCGTCGTCATCATCATCTTTATCTTCATAATCTTCATCATCGTCATCATTTTCATCATCTTCATCATCATCATGTTCTTCTTGTTCTTGTTGTTTTTGTTGTTCTTCTTCTTCTCATTCTTTCTTCTTCTTCTTCTTCTCTTCTCTTCTGCTTCTTCATATTCTTTTTCTTTCTTTCTTCTTCTTTTTCTTTTTTTTTTTTCTTTTCTTCTTCTTCTTCTTCTGCTTCTGCTTCTGCATCTTCTTTTTTCTCTTCTGCTTTTTGTTGTTGTTGTTGTTCTTCTTCTTCTTCTTCATCTCTCTCTCTTCTTCTCCTCCTCCTCCTCCTCCTCCTTCTCTTGTTCTTATTGTTCTATTTGTTTTTCTTGTTCTTATCTTGTTCTTTTTGTTCTTTCGTTCTTCTTGTTTTCCTTCTCTTCCTCCTCTCCACCTCCTCCTCCACCTCCTCCTTCTTCTTCTTTTTCAGTTTTGCGCATGACAAACATAATTATCATCTCTATATTATTGGCTGGACAGTAACAACAGACATTTGTTGTTAATATCGCGTTGTTGTCTGTCCCTTGTGCTATAAAGTGGTAATAATATCAACATGCGCCAGATGTCATGTTTGGGGCTATTGGCAATTGGTTCCAATAAAATGTATGTCAGTGATGTCCCCCTCTGACAGTGTGAGCGCGCGCGTGTGCGTGCGTGCCTGTGTGCGTGTGTACGTGTGTGTTCGTTAGTTGGTTTGTTTGTATCACGTACTCGGTTTCTGAGTGTTGTGGAAAGAATGGGAGGATCATTTTAAGCAATGGCTTTCTTTCATTGGGTGTTCATAAACGGCTAGAATCCTAATATACCACCATCACCACCACCGCTTCTACTACTGCTGCTGCTACTACTACTACTACTACTACTACTACTACTACTGCTGCTGCTGCTGCTTGCTGCTGCTGCTGCTGCTGCTGCTTGCTGTGGTACTATACTACTACTACTGCGCTAGCCGCTGCCGTAATATATATAATAATGGTAGTCTATTGAGCTTTAGCTGCTCTTCTTCTTCCTCTTCTTCTTTTCTATTCCTCTTCTCTTCTTCTTCTTCTTCTTCGAATGCTCAGGTAGCAACTATTGTTGTCTTGTCAAATGACCGAAAAATACGTCGACAGGAAGAAAAAGAAAAGCAGAAACAAAGAGACGGATAGTGTGTGTTGTGTTGGTGTATGTGTGCGTTGCGTGGGTGTGTGTGTGTGAGTACGCGGCGCGCGCGCTGCGGTGTGCGTTTGTGTGTATTTGAATTTGTTGAACTGTTAATCATCGTTGGTTGCATGTGTGGGAGTGGAATGGATGCAAGCGCTACGATTTGTTGGGGTTGTTTGGGGTGGGTTTTTTTCAAGATATAGCGATATATAAATATTATTATTATCATTCTCATTATTAATTCCTAGCCCAGAATTTCCAGAAGGTGGGGGATGCTATCCCCCTCCCTCATTCTCTCTCTCTCTCTCTCTCTCTCTCTCTCTCTCTCTCTCTCTCTCTCTCTCTCTCTCTCTCTCTCTCTCTCTCTCTCTCTCTTCTCTCCTCGCCAGGCATTCCCACACAGGGGAAGAAGAAGATGAGACAAATGTCTCCGACCAAAAACGCGATTTTTCTCTGGCACACACGGGCCATTTATATCAGAAGCAATCAGTGTCGTCTGCTGTGTTAATGTTATAGTCTGTTTAGTGGGTAAGTGGCCGGCTGTATTCCTCCCCTTGTTGGAAAATAGTCCTGAGTCGATTCCCCCCCCCCCCCCTCCTGTAAGGATACCGGGGGGCGGGGGGGGGGGGGGGGTCCTGCCTGTATATAAGTAGCACCCTGTACCTTCTGGAATATTCTGTGCTAAGAATTATATCCCTCTTTTCTATCCCCCTCTTTTTTTTAAAAATTTCTGCCTGATGATTCCTTTTTCTTCCTATCAGCTCCTTCTTGTCTTATTTTCTGCCTTCTGGGAATTTAATTCTTTTCCTAATTTTTTCTTTGGTGTTTCTGTTCTTATTCTATTTAATTTAATTCTATTCTGTTTGATTAATCTTATTTTAATTTTTTGTTGGTTTTTTGTTTTGTTTTATCTCTTCCTATTTTGTTTCTGCTGCCTTGTTTGTTTTTCTTCCTGTCACCTCCTTCTTGTCTAGTTTCTTAGCAGCTTCTTGTCCCGAATTTCACGCAGAGAAATCTGCCGTGACTAAAAGTGGTATTAATAAATAAATAAATAAATAAAATAAGTAAATAAATAAATAAATAAATAAATAGTTTCTTCCATCTTGGTCCATCTTATTCTCCTGCCTTTTCTTTTTCTCACACAGAAAAACTTTATAAAAGATAGCTGTTCTTCTCCCACGCCGAAGTCGGATGTGCTGGGCCTGACTTGTCAGGGGGTTAACAGCAGCGCAACGCATTTTCTTTCGCTCATGTGACAGACAACAATTATATATAGTTGCTGTCTGAGCGTTCCGAGAAGAAGAAGAGGAGGAGGAGGAGGAAGAAGATGAGGAGGAGGATGAGAAGGAGAAGAGGAGGAGGAGCAGGTGGAAGAAGAAGAAGAGGAGGAGGAGGAATAGGATGGAGGTGGGGTAAGAAGCAGTCGTAGAAGAAGAAGAAGAAGACAACAACGAACAACATCACACCGAGACAACAAGAGGAGGAGAAGCAGAAAGAAGAAGAAGAAGAAAGAAGAAAAGAAAGAAGAAGAAGAAGAAGAAGAAGAAGAAGAAGAAGAAGGAAAGAAGAAGGAAGAAGAAGAAGAAACAACAACAACAACAACAACAACAACAACACAACAACAACAGGAGGAGGAGGAGGAGGTGGAGAAGGAGGAGGTGGTGGAGGAGGGGGAGGAAAAAGAAGAAGAAGAGGAGGAGGCGGAGGAGGAGGTGGTGGTGGAGGAGGAGAAGAAGAAGAAGAAGAAGAAGAAGAAGAAAAGAAAAAGAAGAAAAAGAAGAAGAAGAAGAAGAGCAACAACAACAACGACAACAACAACATCAACACCAACAACAAGAGGAGGACGAAGCAGAAGAAGAAGAAGAAGAAGAAGAAGAAGAAGAAAAAGAAGAAGAAGAAGAAGAAGAAGAAGAAGAGCAACAACGACAACGACAACAACAACGACGAGAAGATGAGGAAGAGGAGGAGGAAGAGGAAAAAGAAAAAGAAGACGACGACGACGAAGAAGAAGAAAAGGATATAGTCTGTTTATCAGGCCAACGTAGCCAGCAGTATCCCTCTCCTGCGGAAGCGGCCTGGGGTCTTCAGCTCTGGTTTAGTCCCAAGACAACAGTCTTTGGTTGCCAGAACAATGAGAGGCACACACACACACACACACACACACACACACGCGCGCGCGCGCCGCGCGCACAAACACACACACACACACACACGAGTCCCGGTTCCACCATGCCTCACAGCTGAACCAGCCATCATCATCATAATAATTATCACTGGGACAGGTCAGCTAGCCAGCAAGCCAGCCAGCCACCCCTCCAGCCAGCCACCCCTCCAGCCAGCTTTACTTAGACTGTGCTTTTAGCTTTCCAGGACGGGTGGGGGGGGGGGGGGGGTAAGGGGGGGGGTAAGAGGGGGGGGGTGTTGGAGGGAGGGAGAGAGGGCAGATGAAACATGACGTCCGTCTGATTGGATTAGCCTAGTGAAGTGAAGACACCGAGGCCTTTGTCCCAATTATGTGGGTTTAGGCACACACACACACACACACACACATACACACACACACACACACATACATACACACACACACACACACATACAACACACACACAGATACTTCAGACTTCCCAGAGAGAGAGAGAGAGAGAGAGAGAGAGAGAGAGAACTCGAAAGATTTATTCATAAAAAGGCCATTGGCCCATACATGAGGGGGGGGGGGAGGGTTGCCGAACTGCTTAGTATTTAGTGAGAAAAATTGGGAAAAAGCACCAAACCCCCCTCACACATTATGTTATTGTATAACCACAACCACCACAGAGAGAGAGAGAGAGAGAGAGAGAGAGAGAGAGAGAGAGAGAGAGAGAGAGAGAGAGAGAGAGAGAGAATACTGTTCATAGATAGTGTTCCCGTGGGGTCCGCTATATGATAAAGAGAGAGAGGGGGGGGTCGTATTTTTTTTTTCATTTTCATACCACTGTCACGGCAGATTTCTCTGTGTGAAATTCTGGCTGCTCTCCCTGGGGAGAGCACGTCGACACAAGAGCAGCGCCACCCTTCTTTTTTTGGGGGGGGATGGGGGGGTGGGAGGGGCGGGGAGGGGGAGGGAGGGAGTGAAGGTGGATGTCGGGTTTTGCCGCCTGTGTCTGTGTGTGTGTGTGTGTGTCGGGTGGATAGGGTGTGTGGTGGGGGGGGGGGGGGGGGGGGGGGGGGGGGGGGGGGGGGGGTGGGAGTGGTGTGGGGGGGGTGGTGGTGGGGGGGTGGTGCGGGGGGGTGGTGGTGGTGTGGAGTGTGTGTGGTGTTTGGGGTGTGTTGTGGGGGGTGTGTGTGGGGGTGTGTGTTGTGGTGTATGTTGTGTGTGTGTGGTGTAGGGTGGGTGTGTGTGTGCGCGCTTTCTTTAATGTAACGTCTGCTCACTCAGAGTGATATTAAACACACACACACACCGCAAAAAAACTGAAGATATATAAAATTGTATCACATTTAGAGAATGTGTGTGGTGGGGTGTGCGTGCATGCGTGCGTGCGCGCGCGCCCCTGTGTGTGTGTGCCGTGTGTGTGTGCGCGCGCTCCCCCGTGTGTGTGTATGTGCGCATGAAGCTTTTTTTCAGTCTGTAAGGCAGGATTCGAATGTTAGGAAACAGTTCGGGTTTTTTCCCCCCTTCTAAATGGGGGTAGGGCGTTGTGTAACAAGGTGATTGTGGCATCGTTTGCCGCTTCTGATGCTGGCGTTGTATGCGTCTCTTAACCCCCTGGGGGATGCCGAGGGCCTGCCTGTCAGTATAAATAGCATCCCCTCCTTCTGGAAATGCTGTGCTGGGAATTAATTCCGATCTCCCCCTTTTTTTTTTTTTTTGTACTATCCCCTGTTTTTGTTTCTGCCTTGTTCCTGTTCTTCCTTGTTGCCTCCTTCTTGTCTATTTTCTGCCTTCTAGCTCCATTCTCATGCCTGGGTTTTTTTTCTCCTCCAGAAAGACTTAAAAGATAACCATTCTCTCTCCCACACCGAAGTCCGGTGTAGCGCTGGGCCTGACTTGTCAGGTGCTTACCGGCAGCGTAACGCATTTTCGCTCAAATGACTGACAACAATTGTTGCTGTTTGAGCGTTCGACGACGACGAAGAAGAAGAAGGAGGAGGAGGAGGAAGAAGAAGAAGAAGAAGGAGGAGGAGGAAGAAGAAGGAGGAGGAGGAGGAGAAGGAGGAGGAGGAGGAGAAGAAGAAGAAGGAGGAGGAAGAAGAAGAAGAAGAAGAAGAAGAAGAAGAAGAAGAAGAAGAAGAAGAACAAGAAGAAAAAGAAGAAGAGGAAGAAGAAGGAGGAGGAGGAGGAGGAAGAAGAAGAAGAAGAAGAAGAAGAAGAAGAAGAAGAAGAAGAAGAAGAAGAAGAAGAAGGAAGAGGAGGAGGAGGAGAATAAGGAGAATAAGAATTTTATGCGTATTAAAGAGTGTTTAAGTATGAAGAAGTGTAAAAACAAAAACAAAAAAGAAGTTTCAGACTTGTACACTAGAGTTTCATCACTATTGTAACGAGAGCTTGTAGGTCGGTAATTAGTTTAGAAACCTTGGGGTGGTTATTTCTAGGTACAGAACAAATCAATGATTTTGTTTTTCTCCCTCTGAATAGGTACACAACACGTTTTCAAAGACAAGAGACAACAGAGCACCTAAAAGCGTGGTACTTTAAAAAAAATTCTTTTATATCGAGGATAATGGAATGAGCACTGATGTGCTTTTTTACATCCAGTCCCCGTGTGTATGCGGTTTTGTAAATTGTCATCTGTTCCCACCAGGCACACAATGGCCTACTCTTACGAAAAGCGGAAAAGGATTTAACGTGGGCGCAAGATGTTCTGCGTGCGTTCACACACGGGACCTCGGTTTATAGTCTCATCCGAAAGACTTTTGGGAAGAGTGGAGTCTGCACTGATGTTATTTCCAGGGCAAAATATCCCCTTGAACGGGAATCGAACCCGGGTCGTCAGATTGCGAGCGCAGTGTTCTAACCACTAGGCTATCCCGACCCCTCTGTGCACACACTGTGTGTGTGTGTGTGCGCGCGAGCGTGCCTTTGTGTGTCAGTGTTTCATTTACATTGTATCTTATTTTTGGCTTGTTTATTTAAGCTTGTTTGCCCGAGGGTGGGGGTGGAGGTGTCTTTTATTTGTTGTTTGGTTTCAGTAGACAGTTTTAATGTTTCCCATTAAGTTTTTTTCTCTCTCTCTCTTTTTGTTTAAAAATTTGTTGTTGTTTACTTCTTGTGTAGTCGAAACGTCCCCTGACATTATCTCCTGATCAAGGGAATTAGTATAAACACACAACGCAAAAACATCCACTGAGGGCCAGAATTCCACCTATACAGACTAAAGAAATAGAACAAGGTATTAAAAAGAAGTAAGTATGTTCTTTCGATCCAGAAGGACCAAAGAGCCAGAGCTTATCCCGGTTTCTGTAGCGTTAAGCAAACTGATGGTTTTTCGCCACCCCTGTGACAGGACGCTAGTCTGTCGCCAGATACTTCCCCAGCAGAGCTGGTACCCACTTGTACACCTGGGTGGAGTGAGGAAAATAGGAGTAAAGTGTCTTTCCCAAGGACACAACACCGAGCCGAGCGGGGATCGAACCCGCGACCTCTGGATCACGAGTCGACCGCCTAAACCACTCGACCACGGTACCTCCTATTAAAAAGAAGTAAAGAATATAAAAGGTAAAAAAAAAAGCACAGGTAAAGGTGTCCCATAACCTATGTGGTCGTAGGGGAGCGAGGCGTCAGAGACCTCACTTCTCTAGGGCCAGCATATTGAGGGCGGCGCCCATCTCCTCTCCCTCGCTGCTTTACCTTCCCTGACCCTAAAGAGGGCAGGTACCCAATTACAGCTGGGTGAACTGGGGGACTGTACTGAAGCCAAGGTACGCAAACGGTCACCCTGTTCCTTCTTCTCCTTCTCCTTCCTCTTCCTCTTCCTTTCCGTCCTCCTCCTCCTCCCATCTTCTTCTCCTCCTCCTCCTTCTTCCTCTTCCTTTCCCTCCTCTTCTTCTTCTTCTTCTTCTTCTTCTTCAAAAGCCAGCTTGTTTTCAAACAAAGAGGTTGCTGTGCTCAAAAAGTATTCTGTGATCATCTGATTCAAAAATCATCCTATCAAACTTCCTCGATTTATTTGTTTTTTGATTGTCATCCCGCTGTACTTTTTTTTATTTAATGAAATACGCATTCGCTTTGATGAATAGAAATATTGATTCTGTCTTTAATAATAAATAATAATAATAATGTATGGAATTTATATAGCGCTGAATCTTGTAAAGCAACAAATCAAAGCGCTCAGATGACTTTGTGAGTTGTGGTGTGTGTGTTGTGTGTGTGTGTGTGTGTGTGTGTGTGTGTGGTGTGGTGTGTGTGTGTGTGGTGTGTGTGTGTGTGTATGCGGTTTTTTAAAAAAAAATTGTCATCTGTTCCCACCGGCACACAATGGCCTACTCTTTCGAACAGCGGAACAGGATTTAACGTGTGCGCAAGATGTTTTGCATGCGTTCGCACACGGGGCCTCAGTTTATAGTCTCATCCGAAGGACTTTGACATTCAGTTCGATTTTTTTGTCAAACTGGGAAGAAAGGCCGAGACTGAGAATCGAACCCAGAACCTCACGGTTTACTTGTTGGCAGACAAAGGTCTTAACCATCCTGCCACCTTCCTTCTTTCCAGTCGTGTGGTTTATATACCCGTATCTCGCCTCTCTGTAGTTAAAAAAAAATTAAATATGCGTTCGCTTTGATGAATAGAAATATAGATCCCTTCTTTTCAGACATGTGGGTTATATACCAGGGGACGGGATAGCCTAGTGGTTAGAACATTGCGCTCGCAATCTGACGGCCCGGGTTCGATTCCCGTTCAAGGGGATTTTTTTTTCCCCTGGAGTTAACATCCGTGCAGACTCCATTCTCCCCAAAAGTCCTTCGGATGAGTCTATAAACCGAGGCCCCGTGTGCGAACGCACGCAGAACATCTTGCGCCCACGTTAAATCCTTTTCCGCTTTTCGGAAGAGTAGGCCATTGTGTGCCTGGTGGGAACAGATGACAGATTTTACAAATCTGCATACACACGGGGACTATATGTTTTTTTTTAAAAAAGCACATAAATGCTTATTCCATTATCCTCGATATAAAAGAATTAAAAAAAAATAAATAAATATACCTTACTTTGCCTCTCTGTACTTTTTGTTTCCGAATTCAATATATATGCATTCGCTTTTATGAATAGAAATATAGATCCCTTCTTTCCAGTCATGGGGATGACATACCTGTATCCTGCCTCTAGCCGTCAGTGCCTGGGCTTTATCACAGTTCTTGATGAAACCATTGACGCTGGGGGCAACAGCAAGGTGAGAGGCTGTATGACCAGTGGCTTTCTTTCCCACTCATGGAATTCCACTTTACAGCTTAGTCTTTAGTGATCGACTATGACTCTCTGACTAGGAGGCTTGACTTGCACAGTCCTTATGTGCTGCAGCCCTGGGGGCTGGTTGGCCTTTGGAGAACATCTCCAACGCTGTCTGTCCTTATGCCCACTTGGCCGAGAGAGTGGGGATGTACTGTGGGCAAGGCATCTCCACTATAGTCAAATTTCTGCCCAGTTTCCAAAACAGCAGCTGCCTCCTCTGTTGTTTTGGAGGTCATCGTCGGACACGACGGACAAACATACATCCTGCCTCTCTTCTCCCTTATCTGGTGTCTGATAAAAGACAGACTGTACAGAATACCACTTCCATTAGAGTGGGGGAACACGGAGTTCCAGCATTTTAGTCGGGATGTAGGGATTCTTTGTCAAACGTTTTGCATTTGTTCTTGCCATCTTTTTTTAAATTATTTGTTCTACCGTTGTTCTGCTGTTGCTGCTGTGGTTGTTGCTGCTTCTGTGGCTGCTGATGCTCCTGTTGTTGCTGTTGCTGTTGCTGCTGTTGCTGTTGTTGCTGCTCCTGTTGCTGCTGCTCCTGTTGCTGCTGCTGCTCTTGTAGTTTCTGTTGCTGTTGCTGCTCATGTTGCTGTTGCTACTTCTGCTGCTCCTGTTGCTGCTTCTGCTGCTCCTGTTGCTGCTTCTGCTGCTCCTGTTGCGCGTGCTTCTGCTGCTCCTGTTGCGCGTGCTTCTGCTGCTCCTGTTGCTGCGGCTCCTGTTGCTGCGGCTCCAGTGCTGCTACCGCATTGTTGCGCTGCGTTGCCCCTTTTGTTTTTTACTGTACGAAACCCTTTTACTACTACTCACTCATACTCCCCGTATTTTTTTTTAAACCCTTGTCATTCTAGAAAATCTTATAGAAGCAGACAGAGCCGAAGAAAAAAAAAATTACAGACAAAAACAATAAAAAAATCCTTAATAATTCCGTTGGAGTTTATGTTCCCGGGGAAGCCACAGTTTCCGCTTTTTGCTTGAGTTTTTCCACTGGCCCCTCCTTTCTCCCCTCTCCCTTTATTTTTACTTTTTTTTTATATTTATACTTCTTTTTGTTGCTTTTACCGTAAAAATCTGTGGGGTTTTTTTTTTTTTGTTTTTTGTTGGGGTTTTTATTTTTTTTGGGTTTGCTTAAGATTAACACACACGGGGGGGGGGGGGGGGGGGGGGGGGGGGGGGGGGGGGGGGGGGGGGGGGGGGGGGGGGGGGGGGGGGTGGGGGGTGGGGAATTTAAAAAAAAAAACAACTTTCCCCTTCCTCCTCCACCCACAACCCCATACAAACCAACACAACACACGCACACAAAAACACAAAAAAAACACACACACGAACACAACCACACAAAAACACAAAAAAAAACACAACACCACACCCCCAAAACCCATTCACAAAACCCAAAACCACACACCCCCCACTCACAACCACACACACCACACACACCACACCACACACACACACACACAAAACCCACACACAAACCCCAAACACACACCCCAACAAATTTCCCCCCCCCCCCCCCCCCCCCCCCCCCCCACACACACACACACTCACAAACCCACTCACAACCCCTCACACTCACACACACACACACACACAAACCACACACACACACCACAACACACACACACACACACTTACTGCGCGCGCTGGAGGACTAAAAGGGACTAAGGGGTTGGCAGCGAAAGAGAGGTTTTCAAACGAGGGCAATAGACCAGAAATGGCGTCGTTTTACGGGCGCTGTTCGGGCTAAGGGTGGGTTTTACACGAAATAAGGGAGAAAGCCCACTAGTTCTGTACAGAAGTTCATCCCTACAATAACAGTTTTGTTCCGACATTGTTAGAGAGAAAGAGATGAGAGAGATGAGAGGGATGAGAGGGATGGGAGGGGGGGGTTTGTGGGTGGGGGGGGGAGGAGGAGAGGGGGGGGGGGGGGGGGGGGGGGGAGAGGGAGTGGGGTGGTAGGCAGAGAGAGAGGGGGGAGCAGAGAGAGAGAGTGTGTGTAAAGGCACAGAGATAGGGGGGCAGAGAGAGAGAAAGAGTGGGGGGGGGGGGGGGCACACACAGAGAGAAGGAAAGGGGGACACAGAGAGAGAGGCAGAGGCAGTGAGAGAGAGGGGGGGGGGGGGTGGCAGAGAGAGACAGAGAGAGAGGCAGAGAGAGAGAGAAAATGTCTATGGGGTGTGTGTTGTAAGGCACAGAGAGAGAGAGACAGACAGAAAAGGGGTTTTCAGAGAGAGACAACGAGAAAGGGGGAGAAAGAGTACGTGAGTGTGTGTGTGGTGTGTGAGGCAGAGAGAGAGAGAGAGAGAGAGGGGGGAGAGAAAAGAGAGAGAGGAATGAGAGGAGAGAGAGAGAGAGCGAGCTTGTGTGTGTGTGTGTTAGTGTGTGTGTCAGTGTGTGTCAGTGTGTGTGTGTGTGAGGCAGAGAGAGAGAGAGAGAGAGAGAGGAGAGCGAGGAGAGAGAGAGGAGAGAGAGAGAGAGAGAGAGAGAATGAGAGAGAGAGCGAGCTTGGTGTGTGTGTGTTAGTGTGTGTGTCAGTGTGTGTGTGTGTGAGGCAGAGAGAGAGAGAGAGAGGAGAGGAGAGAGGAGAGAGAGGAGAGCGAGAGAGAGAGAGAGAGAGAGAGAGAATGAGAGAGAGAGCGAGCTTGTGTGTGTGTGTGTTAGTGTGTGTGTCAGTGTGTGTCAGTGTGTGTGTGTGTGAGGCAGAGAGAGAGAGAGAGAGAGAGAGAGAGAGAGAAAATGAGAGAGAGAGCGAGCTTGTGTGTGTTGTTGTGTTAGTGTGTGTTTTCAGGTTTTGTCAGTGTGTGTGTGTGTGAGGCAAAAGGAGAGGGAGAGGAGGAGAGAGAGAGAGAGAGGGGGAGAGAGAGAGAGAATGAGAGAGAGAGCGAGCTTGTGTGTGTGTGTGTTAGTGTGTGTGTCAGTTTTTGTGTCAGGGGTTTTGTGTGTGTGAGGCAGAGGGGAGAGAGAGGAGAGAGGAAGAGAGAGAGAGAGAGAATGAGAGGGGAGAGCGAGCTTGTGTGTGTGTTGTTAGTGTGTGTGTCAGTGTGTTGTCAGTGTGTGTGTGTGAGGCAGAGAGAGAGAGAGAGAGAATGAGAGAGGGGAGAGCGAGCTTGTGTGTGTGTGTGTTAGTGTGTGTTCAGTGTGTGTCAGTGTGTTTTGTGTGTAAAGGCAGAGAGAGAGAGAGAGAGAGAGAGAGAGAGAGAGCGGCTTGTTGTGTGTGTGTGTTTAGTGTGTGTGTCAGTTTTGTTGTCAGTGTGTGTGTTGTGTGGGGCAGAGAGAGAGAGAGAGAGAGAGAGGAAGAGAGAGAGCTTGTGTGTGTGTGTGTTAGTGTGTGTGTCAGTGTGTGTCAGTGTGTGTGTGTGTGAGGCAGAGAGAGAGAGAGAGAGAGAGAGAGAGAGCGAGCTTGTGTGTGTGTGTGTTAGTGTGTGTGTCAGTGTGTGTCAGTGTGTGTGTGTGTGAGGCAGAGAGGAGAGAGGAGAGAGAAAAGGAGAGAGAGAGAGAGAGCGAGCTTGTGTGTGTGTGTTAGTGTGTGTGTCGTGTGTGTCAGTGTGTGTGTGTGTGAGGCAAGAGAGAGAGAGAGGAGAGAGAGAGGGAGAGAGAGAGAGAGGAGAGGAGGGAGCTTGTGTGTGTGTGTGTTTTTTTATTGTGTGTCAGTGTGTGTCAGTGTGTGTGTGTGTGAGGCAGAGAGAGAGAGAGAGAGAGGAGAGAGAGAAGAGAGAGAGAGAGCGAGCTTGTGTGTGTGTGGTTAGTGTGTGTGTCAGTGTGTGTCAGTGTGTGTGTGTGTGAGCAGAGAGAGAGAGAGAGAGAGAGGAGCGAGCTTGTGTGTGTGTTTGTGTGTGTGTGTCAGTTTTGTGTGTGTGTGTGTGTGTCAGTGTGTGTGTGTGTGGTGTGTGTGTGTGTGTGTGTGTGTGTGTGTGTGTGGGTGTGTGTGGGGTCATGTGTGTGTGTGTGTGTGGTTGAGGCACAGAGAAGTGTTTGTGTGTGTGTGTAAGTGAGGCAGAGAGAGAAACACACACACACCACACACACACACACTTTCACACACACACTTTCACACCACTTTAAACACACACACACACCAACACACACACACACACACACCCCACACACACACCCCGGGCTTTGAAGACTTACACCACACAAAGTCTTTTTAACAACGAAATTTTGATTCTCTTACGAAGCTTCTTTCTTTATTTATTTTCTTCTTT
>CM054138.1:43476979-43491979 GCA_028751875.1 Rapana venosa
TTTTTTTTTTTCTTTGTTTTTTTTGGGGGGGGGGTTTTTTGGGGGTTTTTGGGGGTTTGTTTTGGTTGGGGTTTTTTTTTTGTGTTTTTGGGGGCCCCCCCTTTTGGGTTGTTTTCCTTTTTTTTTTTTTGCCCCCCTTTTTTTTCCAATTTCTGTTTTTTTGCTTTTTTTTTGTGGGGGGCCCTTTTTTTTTGGCGGGGGGTTTTTTTTTTTGCTTTTTTTGGGGCTGCCCCCTTTTTTGGGTCCGCTTTTTTTTTTTTCCCCCTTTTTTTTTTTCCCCCTCCCCCCTTTTTTCCCCCAAAAATTTTTTCCCTTTTTTTTTAAAAAATCAAAAACCAGAAAAAAAAAAAAAAAAAAAAAAAAAAACCAACAACAAAAAAAAACCTTCCCAAACCCGGGTTGGGAGTTTATTTTTTGGGCCCCCCTTTTTAAAAAACCCCCCCCCCCTTTTTCTCCCCCCCCTTTTTTTTTTTTTTTTTTTTTTTTCTTCCCTTTTTTTTAATTAAAATTTTTTTTTTTTTTTTTTTTTTTTTTTTTTTTTTTTTTTGGTTTTTAAAAAAAAAGGGGGGGGGGGGGGGGGGGGGGGGGGGGGGGGGGGGGGGGGGGGGAAAAAAAACCCCCCCCCCCCAAAACCCCCCCCCCCCCAAAACCCCCCCCCAAAAAAAAAAAAAAAACCCCCCCCCCTTTTTTTAAAAAAAAAAAACACAACCCAAACCGGGCACCTAACCCCCAAAAAAAAAAAAAAAAAAAAAAAAACCCTTAAAAAAAAAAAACAAAACCCAAAAAAAAACCCCCCCCCCCCCCAACCCCAAACACCCACACCACCCACCCCCCAAAAAAAAAACCCCCAAAAACCCCAAAAAAAAACCCCCCCAAAAAAAAACCCCCCCACAAACCCCAACCCCAAACCCAAAACCCCCCCCCCCCCAAACCCCCCTTCCCCCCCCCCCAAAACCCCCCCCCCCCCCCAACCCAAAAAAAAAAAAACCCCCCCTTTCCCCCCAAAAAAAAACCAAAAAAAAAAAACCCCAAAAAACCCCCCCCAAAAAAAAAGGGGGGAAAAAGGGGAAAAAGGGGGGAAAAGGGGGGAAAGAAAAAGGGGGGGGGGGGGGGGGGGGGGGGAAAAAAGGGGGGTTTTGGGGGGGGGGGAAAAGGGGGGAAAAAAAAACAGGGGGGGGAAAGAGAAAGGGGGGAAAAGGGGGAGAAAGGGGGGGGGGGGGGAAAAGGGGGGGGGGGGGGGGGGGGGGGGGGGGGGGGGGGGGGGAAAGGGGGGGGGGGGGGGGGGAAAAGGGGGGGGGAAAAGGGGGGGGGAAGGAAAAGGGGGGGGGGAAAAAAAAAAGGGGGGGGGGGGGAAAAAAAAGGAAAGGGAAAACCGGGGGGGGGAAAAAATTTTTGGGGAGGGGGGGGGGAGGGGAGGGGGGAGAGGGGGAAAAAAAGGGAAAGGGGGGGTTTTGGGGGAAGGGAGAAAAAGAGGGGGGAAAAAGAGAGGAAAAAAAAAGGGGGGGGAAAAAGGGGGGGGGGGGGAAAAAGGAAAAAAAAAAAGGGGGGGGGGGGGGGGGGGGGGGGGGGGAAAAAAAAAAGAGAGAGAGAGGGGGGGGGGGGTTTTGGGGGGGGGGGAAAAAAAAGGGGGGGGGGGGGGGGGGAAGGGGGAGAGGGGGGGAGGGGGGGGGGGGGGGGTTTTTTTTTCCTTTTTTTTTTTGGGGGGGAAAAAGGGGGGGGGGGAAAAGGGGAGAGAGGGGGGAAAAAAGAGAGGGGAGAGAGGGGGGGGAGAGAGGAAAAAAAAAAAGGGGGGGGGTTTTGTGTTGGGGTGTGTGGGTTTTTTTTTTTTGGGTTTTTTGGGGGGGGGGGGGGGGGAAAAAAAAAAAAAGGGGGGTTTTGGGGGGGGTTTTTTTGTTTGTTTTGTGTTTGGGGTGGTTTTTGGGGGGGGGGGGTGGGGGAAAAAAGGGGGGGGGGGGGGAAAAGGGGGAAAAGAGAGAAAAAAAAAAAAAAAAAATTTTTTTTTTTCCCCCCCCCCCCCCCAATTTTTAAAAAAAAAAAAAAAAAAAAAAAAAAAAGGGGGGGGGGGGCCCCCTTTTTTTTTTTTGGGTTTTTTTTTTTCCTTTTTTTGGGGAAAAAAATTTTTTTTTTTCCCCCCCCCCTTTTTTTTTTTTTTTTCTTTTTTTTTTTTTTTTTTTTTTTTTTCCCCCCCCCCCCCCTTTTTTTTTTTTTTTTCCCCTTTTTTTTTTTGGGGGGAAAAATTAAAAAAAGAAGGGGAAAAGGGAAAAAAATTTTTGGGGTTTTTTGGGGAAAAAAAGGGGGGTTTTTTTAAAGGGGGGGGGGGGGGGAAAAAAAAAAAGGGGGGGGTTTTTTTTTTTGGGGGTTTTTTCCCCCCCCCCAAAAAAAAAAAAGGGGGGGAAAAAAACCCCCCCCAAAAAAAAAAAAAATTTTTTTTTTTGGGGGAAAAGGGGAAAAAAAAATTTGGGGAAAAAAAAGGGGGGGGGGGTTTTTTTTTTTTTAAAATTTTAAAAAGGGGGTTTTTTTTTTGGGGGGGGGGGGGGGGGGGGGGGGGTTTTTTTTTTGTTTTTTCTTTTTTTTGGGGGGGGGGTTTTTTTTTAAAAAAAACCCCCCCCCCTTTTTTTTTTTTTTGGGGGGGTTTTTTTGTTTTGTTTTTTCCGGGGTTTTTTTTGGGGGGGGGGGTTTTTTTTTTTGGGGGGGGGGGGGGGGTTTTTTTTTTGGGGAAACCCCCCCTTTTTTTTTTTTTTTTTTTCCCCCCCCCCCCCCCCCCCCCCCCTTTCCCCCCCCCCAAAAATTTTTTAAAAAAAAAAACCCAAAAAAAAAAAAAGGGTTTTTTTTTTTTTTTTTGGGGGGTTTTTTTTGGGGGGGGTTTTTTTTTTTTTTTTTTCCTTTTTCCTTTTCCCCCCCTTTTTTTTTTTTCCCCTTTTTTTTTTTCCCTTTTTTTTTCCTAAAAAAAAAACCCCCACACACAAAAAAAAAACACAAAAAACAATGGCCCCCCACAAAAACCCCACACACACACACCACACAACCAACACACACACACACACTTACTGCGCCGTGGAGGCACAGAAAGAGACCAACAGCAAAGAAGGGTTTCAACGAGGCAAAACCCAGAAAAGGCGCAAGGGCGCTGTTCGGGTAAGGTGGGACACAAAAAAGGGAGAAAAGCCCACAGCGACAGAAGCACCACAAAAACATTTTGTTCCGCTTGTTAGGAAAAAGGGGTGAGGGTGGAGCGAAAGGAGGAAAAGGGATGGGAGGGAGGGGTGTGGGGGGAGGGGGGAAAAAGAAAAGTGGGGGGGGGTGGGAGGGAGTGGGTTTTGGTGAGGCAGATAGAGGAGAGGGGGGAGAGGAGAGAGGTGTGGTGAGGAAGAGAGAGGGGGGGAGAGAGAGAGAGGAGAGTGGGGGGGGGGGGGGCATGGGGAGGCAAGAGGGAAGAGAGAGAAGCAAGGAGAGTGAGAAGAGAGCGGGGTGGTGGGGAGGGGGGGCAGAGAGAGAAAGGGGGGGGAGCAGAAAGAGAGAAGAAAGGGGGGAAGAGAAGAGAGGAGACGGCGGGGAGGAGGGGGGGAGGGGGGCAGAGAGAGACAAGAGAAGGCAGAGGGAGAGAGAGAATGTCTATGTGGTGTGTGTTAGGGCAGAGGGGGAGAGACAGAAGAGTGAGTAGAGAGAGAAAGAGAAAAGAGAGGAGCAGAGGGTAGGTGTGTGTGGGGAGGCGAGAGGAGGGGGAGAGAGAGGAGAGAGAGAGAGGAGAGAAGAGAGAGGGGGAGAGAGAGGAAGGAGAGAGAGTGAGGAGGAGAGAAAAGAGAGAGAGAATGAGAGAGAGAGAGAGGAGGAGGAGTAGAGAGAGAGAGAGTGAGAGAGGAGAGAAAAGAGAGAAGAGGAGGAGAGAGAGGGGGAGGAGAGGAGAGAGAATGAGAGAGGAGAGAGAGAGAGAGCGAGAGAGAGAGAGAGAGAGAGAAATGAGAGAGAGAGAGCGAGTTTGGGTGTGTGTGTGTTTGTGTGTGTGTGTGTCAGTTGTGTGGTGTGTGTGAGGGAGAGAGAGGGGAGAGAGAGGAGAGGGAGAAGAGAGAGGGGAGTTGAGAGGGGAGGGGGGGGAGTTACGAGAGAGAGAGAGAGAAAGAGATAAGAGAGAGAGCGCGCTGTGTGTGTGTGTGTGTGTGGTTTGTGTTTTGTGTTGGTGTCGGTGTGTGGGTGGTTGGTGTGGTGTGTAGGGGTGTGTGTGTGTGGTTTTTCGTGTGGTGTGTGTTTGGGGTGGTGTGTGTCAGTGTGGTGGTGTGTGTGTGTGGGGTGTGGTTGAGGCACAGAGAGAGTGATTGTGTGTGTGTAAGTGAGGCAGAGAGAGAAACACACACACACACATTTCAACCCCCACACTTCACACACAACACACACACCACACACACCCCACACACACTTTCACACACACACACACCCCACACACACCCCACACACACCACACACACGGGCTTTGAAGTCTTAACACCACACAAAGCTTTTTAACAACAAAAATGTTGTTTTCTCTTACGAAGCTTCTTTCTTGTTTTTTCTTCTTCTTCTCTTCTCTTCTCCTTCTCCTCCTCCTCCTCCTCCTCCTTCTCCTTTTCTTCTTCTTCTTCTTCTTTTTCTTCTTCTTCTCCTCCTCCTTTCTCCTCTCCTCCTCCTTCTCCTTCTTCTTCTTCTTCTTCTTCTCCTCCTCCTTCTCCTCCTCCTCCTTCTTCCTCTTGTCCTCCTCCAGTGTGAAAGATAATCCAGACAAAGAATGTGAAAATGTCAGAACACACAATGGACCCGTTTGCAAAGGACAAAATGAGAGATCAGATAAGACAAGGCAAGAGCCTGTACAGAAGAGAATATCAGTGGGGGAAATGGCTTGTTGTTTCTCTTCCTTGTAGTACACACACACCACACCCACACACACACAACACACACCCCACACACACACCCCACACCACAACACACACGCACACACACACACACACCACACACACGCACACACACACCCCCACCACCCACACACACAACACAATGGACGGAAAGACCCCCTTGGACACCACCAAGTCAAACGACTTTGTTTTCATTGCCCTCTGTCCCAAAACTTGTTGTTGGGCAGTCACAAGGAAGATTAAAGCGAAAAAAAACGGTATTTTAATGTGTGGTGTGGTGTGTGTGTGTGTTGTGGTGGGTGGTGTGTGGTGTGTGTGTTGTGTGACACAACTCTCTGTCTCTCTCTCTCTGTCTGTCTGCCCCTGTCTGTCGTCTCTCCTCCCCCTCCCCTCCTCTCCTCTCTCTCTTTTTGTCTGGTCTCTCTCTCGCTTTCTTTCTCTGTCTCTGTCGCTGTCGTCTGTCCCCTCTCTCGCAACCGTCGCACTTGTGTTTGTCAGTCACAAAGAAGGTAAAACGAAAAACGGGTTGTGTGTGTGTGGGCAACACAACCCCCTCTCTCTCTCTCTCTCTCTCTTTTCTCTCTCCGTCCTCTCTCTCTCTCTTCTCTCCTCTCTCTCTTCCGGTCCTCTCCTCTCTTTTCTCCCTTTTCTCTCTCTCCCTCCGCTTCCCTCCCTTTTTCTCTCTCTGCACCGTCGCACTTGTGTTTGTCAGTCACAATGAAGTTTTAAGCGAAAAAAAATGGTTTTTTTTGTGTGTGGTGTGTGTGTGTGTGTGGTGTTGTCTGTGTGTGTGTGTGTGTGTGTGGTGTGTGTGTGTGTGTGTGTGTGTGACCACAACTCTCTCTGTCTGTCTGTCTCTCACGCTGTCTGTCTTATATGCTTTTTTACATCCAGTCCCAGTATGTACGCGGTTTTGTCAAATTGTCATCTGTTCCAACCGGCACACAATGGCCTACTCTTACGAACAGCGGAACAGGATTTAACGTGTGCGCAAGATGTTCTGCGTGCGTTCGCACACGGGGCCTCGGTTTATAGTCTCATCCGAAGGACTTTTTGGGGAGAGTGGAGTCTGCGCTGATGTTAACTCCAGGGGAAAAATAACATCCCCCTTGAACGGGATTCGAACCCGGGTCGTCAGATTGCGAGCGCAATGTTCTAACCACTAGGCTATCCCGTCCCGTTTGGTTTTGTGTGCGTGTGCGTGTGTGTGTGTGTGTGGTGTGTGTGTGTGTGTGTGTGTGTGTGTGTGTGTGTGTGTGTGTGTGTGTGTGTGTGTGTGTGTGTGTGTGTGTGTGTGTGGTGTGTGTGTGTGTGTGTGCGCGTGCGTGCGTGTGTGTGTGTGTCTGTGTGTTGTTGTTGTCTTCGATTTTACGTCTGTTCACTCTCAGTGATATTAGACAGAAAGAAAAAAATATACTATACAGGGGTGTATGATAATTGAGGTGGTTGTAGAGGCCCTACTGAAAAATGCGAGAGGGAAAAAGTAGTCTAATCATGAAAAGAAACCATGCAAAGCGAAAGATACAATAAAAAATATTTTTAAAAAAACACACCACAGAAACAGAAACATAAAAAGTGATTAACGTTAATGAAACTATAACAAATGTCCTATAGGACTATGCCAGAGACCTTTTGCAATATCAACCAAAATGTGTCTGTGTGTGTGTGTCTGTGTGTGTGTGTGTGAGCGCACGCACGCACGCACGCACGCATGTGCTCAGAACTACTGTAGTGAAAGCGGGGTTGAGGGCACCAAGTTCCACTCTTTTGTCTGTCGCTTAAGCGCTCATTCATGGATGCTGACTTAATGATCCACCCGGGGTAGCTGCAAGCTCACCTGTTGCCAAGGATGTTCACACCCAGTTTGGTCACACGCATAATTATTATTATTATTGTCATTATTATTGTCGTTGTTCTCGACGCGCTACATGGCCAATGATTTCTGCCTCTACCCAGATCAGCCCAGGACTCCAGCTGAACTATGAGCTGTAGTGCCAGGTCTGTCTTTGTTGGGGGGTTTTTCGTTGATGTTGTGGGTTTGGTGGGTTATTTTTGGTCAAAGCACCTGAATGAAATGTTACAGGAGCTTTAGTGAATATTTACTTTTTTGTTGTTGTTGGCAAAGGTGGCGCCTGAAATGTTACAGAAGCTTTAGTGAATTTTTGTGTGTGTGCAGGGGTTGCACTTGAACTGTTACAGGAGCTTAAGTGAATTTTTTGTTTGTTTGCAAGAGTGGCGCCTGAAGTGTTACAGGAGCTTTAGAGATTATTTTTTTTGTGCGAGGGTGGCACCTGAAATGTTACAGGAGCTTTGCTGAATATTTACTTTTTGCAAAGGTGGCACCTGAAATGTTACAGGACCTTTGAAATGTTACAGGTGATTTGGTGATTTTTTCTTTGGCAAAGGTGGTACCTGAAATGTTACAGGAGCTTTAGTGAATATTTACGTTTTGCCAGGGTGGCACCTGAAACGTGACAGGAGCTTTAGTGAATATTTACTTTTTGCCAGGGTGGCACCTGAAACGTTACAGGAACCTTAGTGATTTTTGTTGTTGTTGCAAGTGTGGCACCTGAATGAAATGTTACAGGTGATTAGGTGAATATTTATTTTGGGGGGGGGCAAGAGTGGCAAAGCATTCCGCATACTGGATCTTGTTTGTTCCGTGACTGAAGCAAGAGAGGCCAGGTTTGTATCAATGATGATGATGATGATGATGATGATGATGATGATGATGATGATGATGATGATGATGATGATGATAATAATAATAATAATAATAATAATAATAATAATAATAATGATAATGATAGTAATATATGGAATTTATATACCGCTGAATCTTGTAAAAAATAAAAAGTCGAAGCGCTTGCACTCAAATCATTTACACGTATGCAACTCTCCCTAAACATAATGAACAACAGATTTCAAATCCACGCGCGCGCACGCCACACGCGCGCGCCACACACACACACACACACACACACACACACACACACACACACACACACTCGCGAACACACTTAGGAGGTGAAGGATGCTGTTGAAAATGAGTCCCTCCGACAGAACTGCAACAGGAATGGTGCAGACGATCGACGCTGGTCCTAGCGAGGCATCCCCGAAGTCGGAATGCGGCTACCTTCGTGGTGAGCGAAAACTGATCGCGTACGCGGAAAAAAAAGATCACCATCGGTGAACTCTCCTCGGAGCTCTAACCGAGGAACCTAATGTTGTTGGGGTGGTTGTTGTTGTTTTTTTTAAAAGGAAAGGTACTGGACTTTTGCAAGCGATAGCTGATCGCAAAGCTTCTTTAAGGATAAGTCACACTTTGGGTGCTGATTACCGAAAGCAAGTTCCCCTCTTCTCTCTCTCTCCTCTCTCTCTCTCTCTCCTCTTCTTCACTCTCTCTCTCTCTCTCTCTCTCTCATCTCTCCCTCTCTCTCTCTCTCTCTCTCTCTCTCTCTCCTCTCTCTCTCTCTCTCTCTGTCCTGTCTGTCTGTTTTCTTTTTCTGTCTGTCTGTGTCTGTCTGTCTTTCTGTCGTTATCCCTCTGTCTCTGCCATTCTAGCTCTGTCTGTCTCTGTCTGCTCTCTCTGTCTCTGTCTCTGTCTGACTCTCTGTCTCTGTCTGTCAATCTGTGTCTGTCTGTCTGTCTCTCTCTCTCTCTCTCTGGCTGGCTGGCTGGCTGGCTGGCTGCTGGATGGATGGATGGATGGATGGATGGATGGATGGATGAATGGATGGATGGATGGATGGATGGATGGAAAAAAAGTCATCGTACTAACAAGTTTGCTTTTTCTCTCCGTCTCTCTCCTTTCTTTCTCTGTTTTGTCTGTTTCTTTCTCTTTCTGGATGAAATAAAGTCATTGTCCTGTATCTACTACCCTCAGTATATAAAATTTCGTTATCGTTATCATTATCACTCTGTCTGTCTGTCTCAGTCTGTCCTTTTTTCCTTTTTTTTTCCCTCCCTCTCTCCCCCTCCCCCCCCCCTCTCCCCTCTTCTTTCCTTTTCCTTTCTCTCTCCCCTTCTCCCCCCCGCTTTTCTTCTCTGTTTTGGTTGGGTCTCTCGTTTGTATCCACTGTCTCTTTCTTTCCTCTTCCTTTTTTCCTCTCTAAATATACTCTTTTCTCTCCTCTCTGTCCTCTTTTCTGCCCTGTCTGTCGTCCTTCTTCTTCTCTCTCTCTCTCTCTTCTTCTTTTGGGTCTCACTTTAAATTTTAATTTTTTTTCTTCATATTGGACCAATTTCCCACCTAGCGCTCAGTAAAAATCACGCGCATGCATAACAGCACACGCTCCGTGTCGCCACACACACCCACACACACAAAACCCACCCCCACGCACACACACACGTGCACCAACGACACGCCCCAGCACAAACACAAACCACCCCCCCCCTCTCTCTCAGCCGGGCACAACCACACCAAGACCAAACACCTCCTCGCTTTCCTCTTTCTCTCTTTCCTTCTTTATCTCTCCCCTTCTCTCTCTCTCCTCTCTCTCCCTCTCTCTCTCCCCTTTTCTCCTCTCCTCTCTCTCCTTCTCTCCTCTCCTCTCTCTCTCTCTCGTTATCAATGTACCATTTTTAATAAAATTGACTTAAATACACACACCACCCCACCCTCCCCCCCCCCCCCTTTCCCGCTATTAAATTTTAACCACGGAAATAAAAAGGGACTTCTACACACAAAAAACCCCCTCCTCTCCCTCTCTTTCTCCTTCTTTCTCTCTCTCCTCCTCTCTCTCTCCTCTCTCTCCTCTCTTTTAAACCATCTGGAAATAAAAATGTGTTTTGCGGTTTTGATAAACCAAACCTACTACCAAACCCCAAAAAACACAAAAAATCTCCCCCCCCCCCCCCCTCACCCCCCCATCCCCACCTACACCAATCACGCACACTACACACACATACACATACACACACACACACATACACACACACATACACACACACATACACACACATACCTACACACACACACACACACACACACACACACACACACACACACACAGCATACACGATAATGAAGCACGCTGATGCTGGACATATTCAGTACACGGACAGTTTAAATCCAGAAACGGGGAAACTTTCCCTTCAACAAGACTGCACACAGAGAGGTCTCTCTCTCTCCGTCTCTCTCTCTCTCTTCTCTCTCTCTCTCTCTCTCTCTCTCTCTCTCTCTCTCTCTCTCTCTCTTTCTCTCTCGCCTCTCTCTCTCTCTCTCTCTCCCTTCTCCTCTCTCCCCTCTCCCCTTTCTTCTCTCTCTCATCTCTCCCCTCTCTCTCTCTCTCTCTCCTCTCTCTCTCTCTCTCTCTCTCTCTCTCTCTCTCTCTCTCTCTCTCTCTCTCCTTTCTCTCTCGCCGTCTCTCTCTCTCTCCCCTCCTCCGTCTCCTCTCTCTCTCTTTCTCTCTCTCTCTCTCTCTCTCTCTCTCTCTCTCTCTCTCTCTCTCTTCTCTCTCTCTCTCATCTTCCTCTCTCTCTCCTCTCTCTTTTCTCTCCGTCTCTCTCTCTCTCTTTCGCTCGCTCTCCTCTCTCTCTCTCTCTCTCTCTCTCTCTCGTCTCTCTCTCTCTCTCTCTCTCTCTCCTCTCTCTCTGATTAAGTTTTTGTCAGTATCATTGTGTTATGCTATGCATTCTTCATGTTTGTTTGTTTTTTGCTTTTGTCTTTCTTTTTTTTTTTTTGAGGAACCTGGTGTAAAGAAGCCCCTGCTTATCCAATTATCCTCATTAAAACAATCGAGTTCAAGTTCTCTCTCTCTCTCTCTCTCTCCTCTCTCTCTCTCCTCTCTCTCTCTCATCTCTTCTTCTCTTCTCTCTCTCTCTCTCTCTCTCTCTATATATATAAAATATATATATTTTATATATATATATATATATTATATATATATATATATATAGTTTTGTTTTTGTATTAATGGTCATTATGCGTTGATCGTAAGTTATATACCGTCTGCTGCTTTGGGGCTGGGTGGGTGGGTGGTGGTGTGTGATGGGTGGAGGGGGGGGGGGGGGGGGGGGAAGAATTTTCCCCTTTTGCTACCATTAGTAGAAGTGTGGTGGGGGTGGGTGATGAGTATTGTGTGGGTGGGGGGTGGGGGAGGGTAATGTGTGTGTGTCTAGGGAGGGGGTATATGTGTGTGTGTATGTGTGTCTGTCCGCTTGTCTGCGTCTGTGTGCGTGCACGCCTGCTTATGCACGTGTCCCCTTGTGTGTGTGTGTGTGTGTGTGTGTGTGTGTGTGTGTTGTGTGTGTGGTGTGTGTGTGTGTGTGTGTGTGTGTGGGGTTTGTGCGCGCGCGTGTGTGTTTGTTTGTAAATGTGTGGAGGGGGGGCGCTTGCATGCTCTGTGTGTGTGTTTGTAAATGTGTGTGTGTGCGTGCGCACGCGTGCTGCATGTGTGTGTGTGCGCGTGGCGCGTATTTGTAAATGTGTGCTCGCGTGCGCGCGTGCTGCATGCATGTATGTGTGTGTGTGCGCACGCGCATGCTGCATATGTGCGCCCGTGTGTGCATGCAAGTTACGTGTGTATGGAGGTGCCCACGCACACACACACTCACACACGTACACACACACACTTACACGCGCACACACACGCACACACATACACATACACACACACACACACCCGCTGGAGCGTGTGGTAGCTATTTCCCCCCATCAGTGATGCTCCATCAGTCTGGTTATGGTAGCGTGCCCCTGACAAAGCGGCCCACAAAGAGCGAGGCTGTGTCAGATGACGTTATGATTACACCCTCCCTGCCTCCCTCCCTCCCTCCCTGCCTCCCTCCATGCCTCCCTCCCTGCCTCCCTCCCTGCCTCCCTCCCTGCCTTCCTCCCTGCCTTCCTCCCTCCCTGTTTCCCTCCATGCGTCCCTCCCTCCCTGCCTCCCTGCCTCCCCTCCCTCCCTGCCTTCCTCCCTGCCTTCCTCCCTCCCTGTTTCCCTCCATGCGTCCCTCCCTCCCTGCCTCCATGCCTCCCTCCCTCCCTCCCTCCATGCCTCCCTCCCTCCCTGCCTTCCTCCCTGCCTTCCTCCCTGCCTGCCTTCCTCCCTGCCTCCCTCTTGCCTTTTCTCCTCTCCTCCCTGCATGCCTTCCTCCCTCCCTCCCTGCCTGCCTGCCTGCCTCCCTCCCTGCCTGCCTAATTCCCTCCCTGCCTCCCTCCCTGACTCCCTCCCTCCCTCCCTGCCTAAATCCCTCCCTGCCTGCCTCCCTCCCTCCCTCCCTCCCAGCCTCCCCTCCCTCCCTCCCTGCCTCCCTCCCTGCCTGCCTCCCTCCCTGCCTGCCTCCCTCTCTGCCTCTCTCCCCTTCCCTGCATTCCTTCCTCCCTCCCTCCCTGCCTAATTCCCTCCCTGCCCTCCCTCCCTGCCTGCCTCCCTGCCTGCCTCCCTCCCTGCCTCCCTCCCTGCCTCCCTCCCTCCCTGCCTAATTCCCCCCTGCCTCCCTCCCTCCCTCCCTGCCTGCCTCCCTCCCTCCCTGCCTAATTCCCTCCCTGCCTCCCTCCCTGCCTGCCTCCCTCCCTGCCTCCCTCCCTTCCTCCCTCCCTTCCTCCCTGCCTCTCTCCCTCCCTCCCTGCCTCCCTCCCTGCCTGCCTCCCTCCCTGCCTGCCCCCCTCCCTCCCTTCCTCCCTGCCTCTCTCCCTCCCTCCCTGCCTCCCTCCCTCCCTCCCTGCCAAATTTCCCCTCCCTGCCTCCCTCCCTCCCTGCCTTCCTCCCTGCCTCCCTCCCTGCCTCCCTTCCTCCCTCCCTTCCTCCCTGCCTCTCTCCCTCCCTCCCTCCCTCCCTCCCTCCCTCCCTCCCTACCTGCCTTCCTCCCTCCCTGCCTTCCTCCCTGCCCCCCTCCCTGCCTCCCTCCCTGCCTCCCTCCCTGCCCCCCTGCCTCCCTCCCTGCCTTCCTCCCTCCCTCCCTTCCTCCCTCCCTTCCTCCCTGCCTTCCTCCCCCCCTCCCTTCCTCCCTGCCTTGCTCCCTCCCCCCCCTTCCTCCCTCCCTCCCTGCCTCCCTCCCTGCCTCCCTCCCTCCCTCCCTGCCTCCCTCCCTGCATCCCTCCCTGCCTCCCTCCCTCCCTCCCTCCCTCCCTGTCTGCCTGCCTGTCTGCCTCACTGCAGCCAGTCCCCTGCCTCATTGCCTCCCTGGGGTTCCCTAATTATCAGGTTGTCTGTCTGTCTGTCTGTCTGTCTGGTTGTCTGTCTGTCTGTCTGACTGGTTGTCTGGTTGTCTGTCTGTCTGACTGGTTGTCTGTCTGTCTGACTGGTTGTCTGCGTGGTTGGCTGGCTGGTTGTCTGTCTGTCTGTCTGTCTGACTGGTTGTCTGTGTGTCTGTCTGTCTGACTGACTGTCTGTCTGACTGACTGGTTGTCTGGCTGTCTGACTGGTTGTCTGTCTGTCTGACTGGTTGTCTGTCTGTCTGACTGGTTGACAGCCCCCCTCCCCTCCCTTCCCCCCCTTCTGATTTTGACATTTTCCTTACTATGCTGAAAGTCATTCTCAAGAGGTAAGTGTTCTCCCTAAGTTTCTCGAAAATGGACAAGAGTTGGCGGAGGAGAGTGGTAACGGTGAGTGGTGATGACAAGAGAAACGCCAGACAGAGTGAGGGGATGGATGGATGGATCTTGAGGTTTGAAAAGCCCCCCTCCCTACTTGGATTTGGAAAAGGAGCCTTGAATCAACTTCGCTGGAGAATGGAGAATGGGCGTGTGCGTGACTGTTCCCAGTGATGGAGAGAACGAGTGTAAACAACGGCCCGAACAGAAGAGAATATAAGAGTCGGGATTGGGGAGTGGGGGGGGAGGGAGGGGGGGGAGGGGAGGGGGGAATTCCTTCATAGGGTGGGGGGGGGAGGGGGAGGGGGGGGGAGGGGGGGAGGAAATTCCTTCAAAGTGGCGCGGCGGAGTTGAAGTGGTTGATTTTTTTTTTTTTTTCAAATTGACTTCTGTGCTTGAGAGGGAGCCAGTGAAGTTATGACGCGAAAGTGATGTGATGCGATTTTTTGGTTTTTTTTAGAGGGAGGTTGGGGGATGGGTGGGGGTGGGGGAGGATTTTGACATGTTGCAGTGTTGAGTGAGAGGCTATTGAAGGTGTGACGGTTTTATGGGATTATGACGTATTGTACATATAAGTATTGTATTTGTAGAGGCGTGGGCACTGTCGTGCGTGTTGCGCATACACATACACATACACGCATAGAGACACGCGGGGGCGCGCGCGCACAGGCATACACACACACACGCGCGCACACACACAAGTACACACATACCACAACACACACACACACACACACACACTCACGCTCTCTCTCTCTTTTCTCTCTCTCATACTCTCACACACACTACACACACATACACATGACTACACTACACACACATACACATACCACATACACACACAGACTACACTACACACACACAACTACACACCACACACACACACACACACACAAAAAACACACACACAACAACACACCACAATCATTATTATATCATGTTTATTCAAGTCACACCCGAATGAAGTGAAACATATTTTCGAAACAACGACGAATCCCAGATCGATATGGTATTTGTTATGGAAAAGCAGGCTTCAGAATCTGGCAGTGCTGGGCTTGTCTGGAGCCGATACACCACTCACTGGTGACGCTGCTGCACCTAAAGAGATTCAGAGAACACTGTCACGAGAAACGACTAAGTTTTGCTTTTTTTTCAGCCCTGATCGTCTTACACATTTCCTGTACAACGCTGTTGGCCTTGCCAGCTTGAGATTTTGTTGTGACAATTTTCTGAGACTTCTTTTGCCGTTTTATCTGCCTGGGTACCCCCGTGGGGATGCCAGGGGCCTGTCAGCATAAACAGCATTCCCCACCTTCTGGAAATTCTGTGCTAAAAATGTCCTCTTTTCTATCACTCTCTTCGCTTCTGCCTTGTTCGTTTTCTTCCTATTTTCTTGTCTGTTTTCTGCCTTCTTGGTCCATTCTTCTGCCTGTTCTGAAAAACGCTGTTGCCTCTTCACTTCACCTTTCACCTAACCCCGGAGTCCTGCAGACTGTTGGGGAAGCACTGAAGATTTTGCAACCAGCTTCCTCCACACCTTGCAGGGGTGGATTGGGGGTTCTCAACTTTCCGCAGCGAATCGTT
>CM054138.1:43496979-43504479 GCA_028751875.1 Rapana venosa
ATGTGTGTGCGTGTAGGGGTTTTTTTCCGCTGAGTTGATATCGCGTGTCTGTTCACAATCTCTGCTTCCCCTCGCTTATGAACACAAAAGAAAGACAGAACCATTTTCTGGAAGACCAGGAACACACGCGCATTCTCATCACATATGTTGCTTATATATTAACCAGGGTGTCTGTCAATATTCCATTTTCATCCATTTTCGCTGAGAGAGTAAGGAGAGAGAGAGAGAGAGAGAGAGAGAGAGAGAGAGAGAGAGAGAGAGAGAGAGAGAGGAGGAGGAGGAGGGAGGGAGGGAGGGAGAGGGATAGGAGAGAGAGATATGTTAATTGAAGTTTGGCAATATATATATAATATTATATATATATATGTGTGTGTGTGTGTATATTATATATATATATATATGTGTGTGTGTGTGTATATATATATATATATATATAACTGAGACAAAAGAGTGAGGAAAAACAAGTGCAGGTAACCAATTACAACTTCATTCTGATCATAAACTAATTTTGGTCCTAGATTCGAGGAGAAGGGGGAAAAAAAAAATTACTACAAGATAAAACTTTGAAGGCAGCATTAGGGGAATATTTGACCTGACTCGAGTTTCGGCTCCTGGTTGAGCACTCTTCAGAGGTCCCGGCACTCTTTGAAACCTCACTCCTCCCTTGTGGTAGGTAACAGCAAGACACCCTCCAGAATTTATAAGTGTCTTATTGATGTATTTTATGTGGTAGAAACCAATGGAAATCTTCATGAATTATGAACCACCATTAATTTGTAAATCATTCACTGTAAGAAGTTAACAATATTTATTTTGATTCTTAAATTATTTCTATTGACTTAGTTCAAGAACAACGGAATAAGCACCCGTGTGCTTTTTCCGTGTGTTTTTTTTTTACATTAAGTCCCCTTGTGCATGCAGTTTTGTCAATGTTTGTCATCCATTCCCACCGGCACAAATGGCCGACTCTTCGAAAGGCGGAACAGGTTTTAATGAACGGGGGTTTCAAGCGCAAGATGTTCTGCGTGCGTTCGTACACGGGATCTAGGCTTGTACTCTCATCCGATTTGTTTGTTTTTTACAAGATTCAGCGCTATATAAATTCCATATATTATTATTATTATTATTATTATTATTTGCAGGGCTAGGAACGTGCAGTCGGCACTGATGTTAACTTCAGACAGAACAATAAACTTTAGAATAAACAACAACAACAAACGTAACACTTTCAGACAAAAGGTTCTGTGATGAATACACCTGGCATCCACCATTTATTGTTCGATTGCCCAAATCTTTTTGACATGTATAAAAAAAAAAAGAAGAGGTTTAGATATTCATAAGAAATATACCACTAGTCAAGAAGTTTTATATGACTCTCAGCAATTCATGATACCAGTTGCTGAAGTCATATATTCTTCACCTGTAAGACCATTACTTAAATTAGTTACGATATATATATATATATATAATGTAAGAGAGAGAGATGTCGGGTGTGTAATAATAGGTACTCTGGTATGACTGCCGGTGTATCTAAATCACCGTGTAGTGAACGGACATTAAACAAAACAAAACCAAACAAACCTGGCATACAAAAGAAAGGATTTATATACTGTGGATCTTATTACTTAGCAACAACGAAAAGACAGTGTTTAGTCTTACAAAACTGTGGTAGCCTTTAGTAGCATTTTTTTAATGTGGATTAAACTGATCAAATTTCTGGGTGGTAATGAGATTTGTAGGATGATGGAAGAAGCAGCTTGGCGAAAGCAATTTTGTTGTTTTTTTGTTTTTGTTGTGTTTTGGGGGGGGTTGTTTGGGTGGGGTGTTTTTTTTGGGGGGATGGGGTGATGGGGAGCGGAGTTTTGTTGTTTTGTTTGGGGGGTTTGTGTTGGTTTTTTTAATTGGATGTGAGCAGTTTAACAAACAGTGAAATTCATTTATCACCAATTTCGTTTGCTACGGTTTGGTGGTTGTTGTTGTTGTTCTTTTTTAAAGAGATTTTCTTGTTTTCCAATTTGTATTAGACGTGCGAAGGAGCGAGCGAGAAAGCGAACACGCGCGCGTACGCACGCACGCAACGCACGCACGCACAAGAGAGAGAGAGAGAGAGAGAGAGAGAGAGAGAGAGAGAGAGAGAGAGAGAGAGAGAGAGAGAGAGAGAGAGAGAGAGAGAGATCCACGCAAACATAACGGCACACACACACAGAGGCACGCGCGCACGCAGACATGTGTGTGTTGTACCTGCACGGTCCAGCGCGCGCGTGAGTGTATGTGTGTCTTTGTGTGCGTATGCGCGTGCACAGGCACACGTGTGTGTGTGTGTGTGTGTTTGCGCGCGCGCGTGTGTATGTGCGTGTGGTGCGGGGGGAGGAGGGAGTATGCCTCCGCACATATATGTATGTATTTCTCTCTCTCTTTCTCTACGTCTGTGTGTGTTTATTTCATGTATTTTATTTGTTACTCTTCATTGCGTATTGTATGTGTTTATGTGTTTAAGTCAGTGTGTGTGTTGTTTGCGTGCGTGTGTGTGTGTGTGAGTCTGTGTGCGTGTGTGCGCGCTTGCGCGTTTGTGTGTGCGTGTCTGTAAGTGATTCAAGGAGAATGAGAGAGGGAGAGATAGGTAGAAAGAGGGGTGAGGGGGAGTGGGGGGGAGGGGGAGGGGGGGGGAGGCAACAGACATTGTCAATAAGGAAGTGGGGGTGTTCGCAAGGTAGCGAAAGCGTTGCGTAACACGGAAACGAACCACTGGAAACGCTACCTGAAAGTGCATTTTCCATTGCACGGCATGCCTCTGTCTGTCTTTCAATAAATATAGAGTGAAGCCAATATCCTAAAAGAAAGGATTGAAACGCTTACGCGAGCGCTGCGCGAACACAGACATACATAGCGCTTTGATTTGTTGCTTTATAAGATTCAGTGCTATATAAATTCCTTACATTATTATTATTATTATACATGCGCGCACGCATCACACACACACACACTCACACTCATGTAGGTATGCATGACCTCACGCACACCGATGTACGTGTGCGCGTATAAACACACACACACACACACGCACGCACGCACGCACGCATACAGAGGAGGTGGATGAAGGGCCCAGACAAGACAGAGACACAGAGAGAGACAGACAGACAGATGGGAATGGGAGGTGTGTGTGTGTGTGTGTGTGTGTGTGTGTGTTCGATTTTACGTCTGTTCACTTTAAGTGATATTAGACGATGGGCGGGGGGGGGGGGGGGGGGGGGGGGGGGGGGGGGGGGGGGGGGGGGGGGGGGGGGGGGGGGGGGGGGGGGGGGGGAAGGGGGAAGGGGGGATGGTGAAGAGAGGGCTTTAGAGCAAAGAGATAAATGTCGGTATTCAAAGATTTGGTGTATCTCTAAATTCTGATTCCAAACAATACAAATAATACGTTGCAAAAACTTGGCAAAGAAACGCAAATAGAACAAAAACACAGAACAATTGAACACTAGGATAAAAGCGGAACCTGTACAATTGCAACTCAATCGGAAAGTAAAACTACCACAGTCTCACGGTCGTACTTTACACAAAAAGAAAGTACTGGAGACCGCATCAGCGGCAGTGCTATCTCGCATAATAAGTTTGGATTGGTTAGAACCTCGTTCAGAGATTTATCTTGAAAGGCAGGTGGGAACTTTTTTAATCCCTTACATTGGTACAAAACATGAATATTTGAAAGTTTGTCACCGCATATACATTGTATATTTTTTTGGCAAATTTTGCTCGAAAGGCATTTTAGTTCAGACTATGAATCGGAGAAACAAATTCTTTCAGTACAAGATTTTTGAAAGCCATAGTAAAGTAAAGTAAAGTAAAGTAAAGGAGTCCCATAACCTATAAGGTCGTAGGGGAGCGAGGCGTCAGAGACCTCACTTCTCTAGGGCCAGCATATTGAGGGCGGCGCCCATCTCCTCTCCCTCGCTGCTTTACCTTCCCTGACCCTAAAGAGGACAGGTACCCATTTACAGCTGGGTGAACTGGGGGAACTGTACTGAAGCCAAGGCGCGCAAACGGTCACCCATCCAAGTGGTAACCACGCTCGACGCTGCTTAACTTGGCTGGGGGAAAGCGAGTGCTCCGACCACTGAGCTAGCCATACTGAGCACAAAGAATATTCTCAATATCCAGAAGTGACCAATTTATGCTGGGGATAGCCAGCCTCTTCCTGTTTCTTTTTCACATGTTTCCAGTTTTGAAGCAATGTATGCGTGTGTGTGTGTGTGTGTGTGTGTGTGTGTGTGTGTGTGTGTACCTGTGTGTGTGAGTGTGCGCGCGCGCGTGTGTGTGTAGGGGGGGGGAGAGGATGAAGGGGGGGGGGGGGGGGGGGAGGCATCGAAAAATGACGTTGAAAGGGAATAACAGAATGGGAGGTAAGAGGGGGGGGCGGGGGGGGGGGGGGGGGGGGGGTGGATGGAGAATGGGTTCTGGTAGTTGGGGTTTATAACGTGTTGTCCTGTCCTCCTTATATTACAGTATCCGTGCGGAGGACATTGTGGGGAGGAGGGAGGGAGGAGGGAGGGAGGCAACGGACGCTGGAGTCTTACGTGTCGTGGTGCTAACCTTTTAACACTTGTAGAGCAGCAGCAGCAAGGCAGTGTGTTAGGGTGATGGGTCTGTCAGAGTCTGGCATCAGTATATTGTCACTGGTGTAATGGGTCTGCGTGTGTGTGTGTGTGTCTGTCTGTCTATGTGTGTGTGTGTGTCCGTCTGTCTGTCTGTCTCTCTGTCTGTCCGTCCATCTATCTGTCTGTCTGTCTGTCTGTTTCCTTGTCTGTCTGTTTGTGTGTCTCTCTGTCTGTCCCAGTCAAGTCAAGTCAAATTGTTATTTCCAGATGGTACATTGAATAAGCAATGCATTTGCTTTTTTTTTTAATTCTTCATCAAGCCATCTATTTAAGAACAACTAGAAATATGTCCAATTATCTGTGTGTCTGTCCATCCATCCTTCTGTCTGTTTCCTTGTCTGTCTGTCTATCCATCTATCTGTCTGTTGGTCTGTCTGTCTGTCTGTCCATCCATCTGTCTGTCTGTTGGTCTGTCTGTCTGTCTGTCCATCCATCTGTCTGTCTGTTGGTCTGTCTGTCTGTCTGTCTGTTGGTCGTGTCTGTCTGTCTGTCTGTCTGTCCATCCATCTGTCTGTCTGTTGGTCTGTCTGTCTGTCTGTCCATCCATCTGTCTGTCTGTTGGTCTGTCTGTCTGTCTGTCCATCCATCTGTCTGTCTGTTGGTCTGTCTGTCTGTCCGTCCATCCATCTGTCTGTCTGTTGGTCTGTCTGTCTGTCTGTCCATCCATCTGTCTGTCTGTTGGTCTGTCTGTCTGTCTGTCCATCCATCTGTCTGTCTGTTGGTCTGTCTGTCTGTCCATCTATCTGTCTGTCTGTTTCCTTGTCTGTCTGTCTATTCATCTATCTGTATGTATGTCTGTCTGTTCAATATGTCTGTCTATTTCCTTGTCTGTCTGTCTGTCTGTCCATTTATCTGTCGGTCTGTCCATCTATCTGTATGTCTGTCTGTTTCCTTGTCTGTCTGTCTATCCATCTGTCTGTTGGTCTGTCTGTCTTTCCATCTATCTGTCTGTCTGTCTGTTTCCTTGTCTGTCTATTCATCTATCTGTCTGTCTCTATGCATGTCTGTCTGTCTATCCATATCTCTGTTGGTTTGTCTGTCTGTCCATCTATCTGTTTGTTCCCTCGTCTGTCTGTCTATCCACATGTCTGTTGGTTTGTCTGTCTCTCCATCTATCTGTCTGTCTGTCTGTTTCCTTGTCTGTCTATTCATCTGTCTGTATGTATGCCCGGTCTGTCTGTCCATCTATCTGTCGGTCGGTCGGTCTCTCTGTCTATCTGTCTGTGTGTCTGTCCGTCTGTCTGTCCGTCTGTTTCTCTGTCTGTGTGTCTGTCTTGGCGGTGTCACTTTTCTTTTCTAATGGCTTATAGTTATAGGTTTTCAAGACTTTGTGTCTGGTGGATAGAACTGTCATTCCCATTTAATCACTGTAAGTGTGTGTAAGTGTGTTTGTGTGTGTGTGAGTGTGTGTTAGGGTTGGTGTGTTTGTGTGTGTGTGTGTTTTTGTGTGTGTGTGTGTGTGTTAGGGTTGGTGTGTGTGTGTGTGTGTTGGGGTGTGTGTGTGTGTGTGTGTGTGTGTGTGTATGTGTGTGTGTGTGTGTATGTGTTGTGTGTGTGTGTGAATCCATTAGCCGTTATGTGTTGGGAAAAAACGTGAACATGCATTACTCATGAAAGGGGACTTTGCGCTTGAGAGAGGGTAGAGACAGAGAGAGACAGAGAGACGGACGGATGGATGGACAGACAGAGAGACAAAGAGAGACAGAGAGATGGGCAGACGGACGGACAGAGAGAGACAGAGACAAAGAGAGACAGAGAGGTGGACGGATGGATGAACAGACGGACGGACAGAGAGACAGAGAGAGACAAAGAGAGAGAGAGATGGACAGACGGACGGACAGAGAGAGACAGAGACACAGAGAAAGAGAGACAGACAGACACAGACTATGAAGAAGGGGTGGCATACGAGTGTGTATGTGTGTATATGTGTGTGCGTGCGCGCACGTGCGTGCGTGTTTGTTTATGCGTGCGTGCGTGCGTGCGTGTGTGTGTACGCGCGTGTGTGTGTCTCTGTGTGGAGAGGAGGCAGGGAGGTGAGGAGGGCAGTAGGGCTGTTTTAAATGGCAAGTGGCTGGAAAGGATTGGGAGGAGTGGGGGGGGGGGGAGGTGGATGGGGGTTTGGGGTGGTGGAGGTTGATGGGCTGGGGAGAGGGGAGGTGGGGGGTGGGAAGGTGTAGAAGGTTTTGTTACACCCAGCGGAGGACAAAGAGGAGGGAGGGGAGGGGGAGAGGGAGGGAGGGAATGGACGCTGGTATCTTACGTGTGCTTGGTGCTAACCTTTTAACACGTGTAGAGAGCAGCAGGCAGTTTGATTAATATGAGAGTGTTGAGTCTGTCATGGTCATAGGGGGTCTACTGTTACAGGTGTCATGTGTCTTGTCCGACTGTCTGTCTGGCTGTATGGCTGGCTGGCTGTCTGTCTGCCTGGCTGGCTGTCTGTCTGCCTGGCTGGCTGTCTGGCTGGCTGGCTGGCTGGCTGGCTGGCTGGCTGGCTGGCTGTCTGTCTGGCTGTCTGGCTGTCTGTCTGTCTGAGAGAATCAGACCAGATTCGAAGTTAATTTCCCGGATAACATAAAACCGAGGCCCCTGTCGAACGCACGCAGTACAAACTTTCCCACGTTTTTCCCCGCTCCCCTTTTCGTAGAGTAGGGCCCTTGTGTCCGGGGGGGAACAGATGACAAAATTTACAATCCGCATCACAGGGACTGGGTGTAAAAAAAAACACAAAATGGCTATTCCATTACCTCAATAAAAGAATAACATTTTTTTTTAAAAAAACAAAACACAAAAACTCTCTCTCTCTCTCTCTCTCTCTCTTCTCCCCTCTCTCCTCTCTCTCTTTTCTGTCTCT
>CM054138.1:43509479-43521979 GCA_028751875.1 Rapana venosa
CGCGCCAGCGGCGTCGATTTCGTGAACTGACAGTGCGAGTAGAGTCTTCGGGTTTTTTGTTGTTTTTTGTTGTTTTATTTCGTGGATAATGGAATTAGCACTCATGCGCTTTTTTTTTTTTATAACATCCAGTCCCTGTGTGTATGCAGGGTTTTTTTGGTAAATTTTGTTATCCGTTCCCACAAGGCACGCAATGGCCTACTCTTCCGAAAAGCGGAACAGGGTTTAACGTGTGCGCGAGATGTTCTGCGTGCGTTCGCACACGGGGTCTCGAGTTATAGTCTCATCCGAAGGACTTTTGGGGAGAGAGGAGTCTGCACTGATGTTAACTCCAGAGGAAAAATTCTCTTGGAACGAGATTCGAACCCGGGTCAGTGGATCACGAATACATCACTGTAACCACCAAGCTATCCCATCCCTCACCCCTCGCCCTCTTCCCCCCCTCCCCCCCCTTACTCCCCCCATCCCCTTCCTGTTTGAGTGATACGGCAGCTAAAATCAGGATTTTTAGGGTTGTGATTTTTTGCATGTCCGCCACTTTAGTGTCTGCATTATCCCACACATCCTTATTTTTCCCCCTCAGAACTATGTCTAACTGATTTATTTTTAATGAATAATTGACGAAACAAATTTGCAAACGAACACAATCTGTGTTGTGTTTCGTCCAGGTTTTGTCTCGTGTTCTTGGGCAGTTGCAAGTAGCAAGATTCAAATCCCGAGGGATGCTACTGCCAGGTTTACAAAGGTACCACCTCTCCTTAAGCACACCATACACCCCTGAGAAAAGAAAAAAAAAAAGATTCAAATCAGTAGAGCTTTGGAAGTAACACGTGTACAAACTAGAAACTTTGGAAGCTTATTTCTTTTTTTTTACGTTTAAGCAAATTTGTCAAAGCAAAAGGGGATTTTTGTGTTATAGCTACTCATTTATTTGTTTGTGTTATTATTTTTTAATTGGATTCCCACATTTTCGAAAATGCTTTTTTTGTTTAAAGTGGACATTCTGAGATATAAACTAGTCAAAACATTAAAAAATGTTTGCATGGTGTACACTGAATCAACCACAGAAAGACACACAAAAAAAGCTGTTACAGATTTTGAAGTTTAAGCGATGTTAGGTCTTTGTTTTCTCCCGAAGTCAGAATGCAGCTACCTTAATGATTGGCAAAAACGGTCTCATTCGCCCTCCCCTCCCCCCCCCCCCCCCCCCCCCCCCCCCAAAAAAAAAAAAAAACCCAAAAAAAAAACCCACAACAAAACCAAAACAAAACTAACTCTCACCATGTGTGAACGTCAAAATCTTTACAGCCCTAAAACATCCCCGCCCCCCCCCCCAAAAAAAAAAAAAAAAAAAGTTTTTGTTTTGCCGGCCATCTTGAATCGTTTCCATGACAACCTCTGCTTGCAGAGTCTATAAATTTCGCAGAGTTGTTTTGTTTTGTTGTTTTTTTCTTTCTTTCTTTTCTGCGAGCTCTTGGGTGGTGATGTCTACCACTATGTCCACACTTCATCCCATTTCCCAAGCAGGAGTTTTGGTGGTTCTTCGTCAACAAACAAGTGCCGTCCGTGTCTGGCCCACATAGGCTATATACAGGCCTACCCCACCCTCCAAACCCAACTCAGCTCCCTTTAAAGCCCTTTCGGAGGAGACTGTTAAACCCGGGCCCCGTGTGCTGACGCACGCACAGACCATCTTGCCGACATGTCAAGTGCCCGTTCACCTCTGGCAGAGAAGCTAGATTAGCTAGTTAGGGTCAGAGGGAGGGAGGGAGGGAGGCAAGAAGGGAGGGAGCGAGGGAGGGATGACACGAACGAAGATACTCACATACTCTCTTGCTGACTGGTGGGAGATAGGCTGTGGGATACAGCCTGAAAAAAAAAGTCAGCGAAGTGTCACCCCCACCTCACCCCACTCCTACCACCACTACCCTACCACTCCCTCCCCCAACCCCCCCCCCCCCCCCCCCCCCCCCCCCCCCCCGTCCACCCCCTAGTCCCCCAAAGGACTCCTCAGGGAGTTACGGGAGAAGCCACCCCGAGTTTGTGATTCGTCACGTGTGCTGTGTCGTAAAGTGTGTTGTTGTCCTTGCGTGGACATAACAGGCTCGTGGGGGATGTTAAGGGCTCCTTTTTCGGTCTGAAAACTTCTTGTTTTTTCAAAAAAAAAAGAAGGAAAAAAACCAGAAAGAAACGGCCCAGGCCAAAAGCTGTGTCAGGTATTGATGTCAAGTTAATTGCCAAGGCCTACACTAAAATGTTGTCACGTTGTGTTGAGATTGCCTTCAGCCATGACAAGCTCTTACCATAACAACAACCCGCACTCTCCTTTGTTAAAGGAGAGAGAAAAAAAACTCCTCTGAAGTCGGAGTATGGCTGCCTATATGGCGAGGTACTTAAAAACAGTGATACACGCAAACTCAGTTGTGCAATTTCAATCTGGCGGTGATTCTCAGGTGGGTTGGATGAGTGTGAGTCAGAGTGCACATTCTGGGTGACCCCCGGAGTGTTAAGCTGGGGAACGCACAACAACAACAACAACAAAACTCCAACAAGCCTAACAAACAAGCCCTTCTCCTTTCCTTCACCAGGTGGGCTGCAGTGTACCGTCACCGTCACCGATCCCTCAGATTCCGAATCCTTTGGAGCGCCTTCGAAGCTTTGTCAACCACCTTTCTCCAGTCCTCGCGTCTCTCAGCCACCCTCAGGGTGTCTCTCAGCTCCATGTCTGTCCACTCTCGAATGTTGTTCTCTCATCTCTTCCTTTGTCTGCTTCTTCTTCTTCTTCTTCCTCCCCTCACTGTGCCTTGTAGGATTGTTTTAGCAAGATCAGAGGAGCGTTTGACACAGACTTGCAAATTTCAAGACAAACGATTCCAGATCTGACAATGCCTGTTGTCTCTGTGAGCGTGGCGAGTCAGATTTAAATTGTCCTGGAAGAGTCAGGGAGTGTTCGGTGTATGTTTGCAGTCTCGACTGAGTCTTTATTTAGGTAGTTTATTTCTATTGCCATTGTTCTGGGTCGTGTCTTCATGTGTGTTGATCGGAAACGAAGTGCTAAGCAGTTAAAAAAATATTTTTCCGATTCCGTCTTGACCAAGTTTTCGCAGCTAGAAAGGCCTTAACCAGTTAGTGTTTCCATATCCTATGTGGTCGTAGAGGAGCGAGGCATCAGAGACCTCACTTCTCTAGGGGTCAGCATATTGAGGGCGGCGCCCATCTCTCTCTCGCTGTTTTACCTTCCCTGACCCTAAAGAGGGCAGGTACCCATTTACAGCTGGGCGAACTGGGGGAACTGTACTAAAGCCAAAGCGCGCAAACGGTCACCCACCCAACTGGTAACCACGCTGGATGCTGCTTAACTTGACTGGGGGAAAGCGAGTGCTCCCGACCACTGAGCTATCCCGTTAATCCAGTTAGCGACAAGAACAAACCATTTAAGGACAACGGGAGGTTCTGTGCTACAGTTTTCAGTTTTGATCACACGTGGTGTGTTATGTGTGTATCTCTCTAGTTTAGTTAGTCATGTATGTGTTGCCTTGCCTAACCGGTTCTGTGACTGTTCGACCGATATTTTATAACTCAAATATCTGTTGTCTCTTTTTGTATTGTATTGATTTATATTGTATTGTATTGATTTGTATATTGTATTGTATTGTATTGTATACGACTTTCAGTCACAGCAGATCTCCCAGCGTAAAACTCGGGCTGCTCTCCCTGCTAGAGTGCGCCACCACGATACTTATAAAAAGGTAAAGGAGTCCCATAACCTATAAGGTCGCAGGGGAGCGAGGCGTCAGAGACCTCACTTCTCTAGGGCCAGCATATTGAGGGCGGCGCCCATCTCCTCTCCCTCGCTGCTTTACCTTCTCTGACCCTAAAGAGGGCAGGTACCCATTTACATCTGGGTGAACTGGGGGAACTGTACTGAAGCCAAGGCGCGCAAACGGTCACCCATCCAACTGGTAACCACGCTCGACGCTGCTTAATTTGCCCGGGGGAAAGCGAGTGCTCCGACCACTGAGCTATCCCGTCCCCAACCATTTTTTCCCCTGTCCCCTTGTGTATTTGTTTCCCTATGTGAGTGGGGTTTTTTCTCCTTATAGAATATTGCTAGGGACAGTCTCTTGTATGTTTCACGTGGAACTTTGATTCATCGTCTCATTTAAAAAAACAGAAGAAAAAAAAAAAGGCTAGCATCCAGACCACCACTCATGGTGGATTGGACAGTGGAAAACAGAGGGACAGGCTCTTCGGACCCCTGGAGGGCCTTCAACGTACTACGCACGGCATTTACCAGGGCCTCCGGAGTTGCTCTATGGGTGTTCGAAAAAGAAAAGTTAAAGAAGAAGAAAGAAGATGAAGAAGAAAGAAGAAGAAAGAAGAAGAAGAAGAAAGAAGAAGAAGAAGAAAGAAGAAAAGAAGAAGAAGAAGAAGGAGGAGGAGGAGAAGGAGAAGGAGGAGTTGAAGAAGAAGAAGAAGAAGAACAAGAAGAAGAACAAGAACAAAAGAAGAAAAAGAAGTTGAAGAAGAAGAAGAAGAAGCAGAAGAAGTTGAAGAAGAAAAAAAACAAGAACAAGAACAGGAACAAGAACAAGAAGAAACAAGAACAAGAACAAGAAGAAACGAGAATGGAACCCGCAACCGTTCTCTTTCCAGATGAAAATATTTTACCTTCTAACCACCGGTCTACCTAACCTCTCCGCAGAAAACAAAAGGTCACGATTTTAACTTTCAACTTGACGCAAAAAGTGTCTGCACTTGAGCTAGCTCGCCTGTATCTGCTTACCGGGTATCGCATTTTTACGTGAAAGGATAGCAAAACCTTGAAGACGACACCCGTTTACACAAACGCCTAATGGAAGGGGAAGTAAAACGAGGACAAAACATGTCGTCATGTGGCCGCAAGGAGGAAAAACTTCCAGTAACCTCATTCCTGCCTCAGCTTCCCTCTCGAAGGAGAAGAATCTATAATGTGTGTGTAGGTGTGTGCTGTGTGTGTGTGTAGGTGTGTGCTGTGTGTGTGTGTGGTGTGGTGTGTGTTTGTGTGTGTGTGTTACGTGTGTATGTGGTGTGTGTGTATGTGTGTGTGTGTGTTATGTTGTGTGTTGTGTTTGTATGTGTGTGTGTGTATGTGTGTTGTGTGTTTGTGTGTGTGTGTTTTGTGTGGGGTGTGTGTGTGTTTTTGTGTGCGTGTTTTTTGTGTGTGTGTGTGTGTGTTGTGTGTGTTTTTGTGTGGTGTATGTGTGTGTGTGTTTGTTGTGTGTGGTGTTGTGTGTGTGTGTGTAGTGTGTGTGTTGTGTATGTGTGTGTTGTGTGTGTGTGGTTGTGTGTGTTTGTGTGTGTATGTGTGGTTTTGTGTGTATGTTGTGTGTGTTGTGTGTGTATGTGTGTGTTTGTGTTTTGGTTGGTGTGGTGTGTTGTGGGTTTGGTGTGTGCTGTGCGTGTGTGTGTGTGTGTGTGTGTGTGTGTGTGTGTGGGGTGTGTGTGGTGTGCGTTGTGTGTTGTTGTGTATGTGTGTGTGTGTTGTGTATGTGTGTTGTGTGTGTGTTGTGTGTGTATGTGTGTTGCGTGAGTGTGAGTATAAATTTGTTTTATGTTCATTCTAATTCCTTGTGGACTGTTGCATGCGCGTAAAATGATTTGAATGCAAGCGCTTCGATTTGTTTTGCTTTACAAGATTGAGCGCTATGATAAATACCATACATCATCATCACCATCATTATCATCATTATTATTATCATTATTATTATTATTATTATTATTATTATTATTATTATTATTATCATTATTATATATTATTTTTATTATCATTATTATCATTATTATAATTATTATAATTATTATTATAATTATTTTTATCATCATCATGTATACAGATCGACAATATTCGGGTGTCACTTTCCGTTGTTGCCAAGCACCTTGATCATCAGCTTTCCAAAACACCAACATAGAACAGCCGTGACAGTGTCGCGCACTGGGGGTTTCGCCATGTCTGTTAGAACTGATATATATATATATATATATTATATAAAATTTTTAATATAATTATATATATATATATATATTTTATATAATATATAATATATTATATATATATATATATTTTGTTTTTTTTATTGTATTGTATTGTATTTTTATTCTTTTAAACGAGGATAATGGAATAAGCTCTCATGTGCTTTTCTTTACATCCAGTCCCCCGTGTGTATGCACATGTATAACAACATCATGGACGCCTACAAGCCGAGTGGTTCACACCGCTCGACTTCACATCCCAATGGGGTTCGTGGAGTCGTGGGTTCACATCTTGGCGCTGTCTTGTGAAGTAAAGAGTGGGAGGAGGATTTTTTGGCTGTCTGTCAGGTCAACTTCAAATTTTGGCAAGACCTGCCAGTGCCTTAATGCAGAAGAGCAAAATATGCGCGTTAAAGATACTGTAATTCACGTCAGCGTTCTCGGGTAGGTTACGGACACAAAAACATCGCCCAGCATACATTCTCTGAAGTTGGAATGCGGCTACCTTCATGGTGGCCAAAAAGAAAAAAAAAACATTGGCGAATCTTAGAGCTCCAGCCGAAGAAGAACGGGACAACCCCCCCTCCCCGGCCTTCAACCCATCCCCACTATCCTTCCCAACTCTTTTCCAAAATGCCAACAGAGAAAACCTCAAAACAGTACAGTGCAGTGCTGGATTCCACGTGTGTTGGAACTGATGTATAACAAGTGTCCCGAGGCATTGGGGTTTGTTTTTTTTGTTTGGTTGGTTTGTTGTTTTTGTTTGATTGGTTTGTTGTTTTTCTTTGGTTGGTTGTTTTTTGGTGGGTGTGTGGGTTGTTTTTTGGGGGGGCTGTATCCAAGATAACCTTGAACAGCTTGTTTGTTTCGCTCGCTCATCCCCCACCCCCACCCCCCTGCCTCCTAAAAAAAACAAACCCAACAACAATAACAAAAACCCCGACGTAGAAGCACGCGACAAGGAGAGTGTGTTATCCCTGGTATGCATGCTCCTCACAACCCCCAGCCAGGCTGTTTCAGGGGATCTGCCTTTGAGGGTTCCGAAGGGATAGACAAGTATAAGCATTCACTGATAGTGTGTCGATAAGAATAGGTCCGAAGGGATAGACAAGTATAAGCATTCACTGATAGTGTGTCGATAAGAATAGGTCCGAAGGGATAGACAAGTATAAGCATTCACTGATAGTGTGTCGATAAGAATAGGTCCGAAGGGTTAGACAAGTATAAGCATTCACTGATAGTGTGTCGATAAGAATAGGTCGAAGGGTTAGCAAGTATAAGCATTCACTGATAGTGTGTCGATAAGAATAGGTCCGAAGGGTTAGACAAGTATAAGCATTCACTGATAGTGTGTCGATAAGAATAGGTCCGAAGGGTTAGACAAGCATAAGCATTCACTGATAGTGTGTCGATAAGAAAAGGTCCGAAGGGTTAGACAAGTATAAGCATTCACTGATAGTGTGTCGATAAGAAAAGGTCCGAAGGGTTAGACAAGTATAAGCATTCACTGATAGTGTATGGATAAGGATATCGGATCTCTATCTGTAGTGGGATTGGGTTTTTTGGGGTTTTTTGTTTTCTTCGTTCCTTGGCTTAGAGCTCCCAGATTCACCCATGGTGAGATTTTTACGATTTTGACTGGGGTTTTTTTTTTGTTGTTTGTTGTTGTTTGTTGTTTTGTTGTTGTTGGGGGGGGGGGGTGCCTACCAAGAAGGGTAGTGCGCATTCCGACTTTGGTCATGTGTTGTGATTCTTTTTCAGGCCAAAGCAAAATATGGCCGGGATGGTTGGTTTTTATCTGTTCAGTTACTTCTTCATTTATCCTTTTGTTTTTGTTGGTTGGTTATTGGTTGGTTGATTGGTCGGTCGGTTGGTTGGTTGGTTGGTCGGTTGGTTGGTGGTCGGTCGGTTGTTGGTTGGTTGGTTGGTCGGTCGGTTGGTTGGTTGGTGGGTCGGTTGGTTTGGTTGGTTGGTTGGTCGGTCGGTTGGTTGGGTTGGTTGGTTTATTTGGGTTTGGGTTTGGGTTTTGGTTTGGGTTTGGGTTGGTTGGTTGGTTGGTTGGTCGGTTGGTTGGTTGGTTCTTTTTTCATTCATTTATTCGTTTGTGTCTGCTTTCTTGCTGTTTTGTTTTCAGTTATTCACTTATCGTTGCTTTTGAGTTAGGCTGAAATGTGGCGCAGATTTACGGCAACGATAGAAAAAAAAATTTAAGAGAAAAAAGAAAAAGAAAAACTTCCCAGAACAGCTCCAAATTTTTGGTTTTCATTCACTCCCCAATATTTTATTATCTGGTTGCATCAAAGCGTAAGTATTTAAGTCGGGCTATGCTATGACATGCTCTTCTCTCTCTTCCTCTCTCTTCCTCTCTCTCTCTCTCTCTCTCTCTCTCTCTCTCTCTCTCTCTCTCTCTCTCTCTCTCTCTCACAATACACACATACACCACACACACTCACACACCACATACATACATTAAAGTAAAACTTTGACTTTGACTTTGACACACACACACAGAGCAGCAGCTTTCGCCCTCGCCACTGAAATTCTGTCTCTCTCTCTCTCTAGACTGTTATTCGTTTAGATCAGAGAAACCTTGTCAGGCCGTCTGTCATATCTCAGGGCGCTGGCAGCCACACAAGTGCTGCTTTGCCCATCCCCACTGCCCTGTCCTGTTCCGCCCAAAGCCGATTTATGTTATCGTATTTTTCTTGTCTGCGGGGTTTTTTTCCCCTTGGCGTCTGCTCTTGTTTACCTGTCGTTCAAAAAGAGTGTACCTAAACTCACTCAACCATTCCACCGTTAGCAGTCGCTTTTACTGTGTCTCTGGTGTACTGATCTTGGAATGACCTCCCTCTCTCTCTCTCTCTCTGCCAAAAGTCTACTTATGACACTTTAAAATCCAGCCTCAAGACATATTTATTTCAAACCTAAGATTTGTTCCCCCTCCTGTTTCATTTCAGAAATGTCTTTACCTTCAACAGCCGAAATCCCATTACCCTGCCAACGTGGATAACCTCTGTGTGTGTATGTGTGTGTGTGTGTGTGTGTGTGTGTGTGTGTGTGTGTGTGTGTGTGTGTGTGTGTGTGTTGTGTGTGTGTTTGTGTGTGTGGTGTGTGTGATGTGTGTGTGTGTGTGTATGCGTGTGGTGTTTGTGTGTGTGTGTGTGTGTGTGTGTGTGTGTGTGTGTGTGTGTGTGTGTGTGTGTGTGTGTGTGTGTGTGTGTACATTTGAATTAGCTTAAACTATTAATTGTTGTGTGTTGCATGACTGCGTAAGAATAGGTTGAATGCAAAAGCGCTTTGATTTGTCTTTGCAAGATACAGCGCTATATAAATTTAATTTATCATCATCTTTATTATTATTATTATTATTATTATTATTATTATTATTATTATTATTATTATTATTATTATCATTATTATTATAAGTAGTAGTAGTAGTAGTAGTAGTAGTAGTAGTAGTAGTAGTAGTAGTAGTAGTAGTATATTATGATGATGATATCTGCGCGCTCCTCTTTCTTGAAAAGTTGATTTACGTATTCCAGTAACCTCATGTAGCAGTTTGTTTGAAAATTGGCACGAACACTTTTTATTTCCAAAATGTCAAGATGAAAAAAAAACAAGGGGACACGACCGAAGTGCATTAAGACTGTTATGTGTACACCCACTGGCCACCTGAAAGCATCTCTGTCTAGGTTCGAAAAGGCCAGAAGCAGTTGTAAACTGTCATTGCATGATATAGTGAGGATAGAGAAAAATGACTAGATCTTTATCTGCGTTTTGTGTGTTTGTGTGTGTGTGAGTGTTGTGTGTGTGTGTGTGTGTGTGTGTTGTGTGTGGGTGTGTGTCCATGTGTGTGTGTGTGGGTGTGTGTGTGTGTGTGTGTGCTTGTGGGTGTGTGTGTGTGCGTTTAGGCACATAGGTGCAAAGGCATAACAAGAAAACTGTTGTTACGATTGTTTGGTATTTCTGTTCCATTCAATGTATCATCATTCTTTCATATGTTTAATCTTTGTCTACTTGCGTGTTCCGCGTCAGCGCCTGGGCTTTATCAAGTTCTTGTTAAACCATTGACGCTGGGTGGTACAGTTAAGTAGAGAGGCTTGTAGTATGAACAGTGGGCTTTCCCACTCATGGTAATTCCACTTCACAGCTTAGTCTTAGTGATCGACTATGATCTCCTGGACTGAGGCTTGTCCGCACAGTCCTTATGTGCTGCAGACTGGGGGATGGTTGGGCTTTGGAGGAACATCTCCAACGCTGTCGTCCTTATGCCACTTGGCCGGAGAGAGTGGGGATGTTACTGTGGACAAGGCTTACTCCATATAATCATATTTCTTGCCCAGTTCCGAAACAGCAGCTGCCTCCTATGTGTTTTGGAGGTCATCGTCGGACACATACATGGTGTTCTTTCGTTATGTTTACTTACTTCTTTACGGGTGGTGACATCCCCCAATATGGCCTCTGTGGGTCGGCCGGGGCTGGGGCTAGGCTACAAACAGCAAGATGGATTTACTTCTTTGGGGGTTTGGGGGGTTTCTTTTTTTTTTTTTTATTGGGGGGGTGGGGGGTGTGTGGGGGGAGAGGGGGGGTGGGGGAGTTGTTTCTGCTAGACTCCAAGGCCCCTGGGTATGGTTGATGTGCGTCTTTTGCGATCTGCGATTGTTATTGTCGCGACTGCGATTCTGTAGTTTTCGTTTGCGTGCGGTTAATTGGTTCATGCGTGTGTTGCGATTTTGCAACAAACTGTTGAATCATACTCCCCTCTCTGTCGAACTGTATTCTTTCTTTCATGGGCAACAACTTGTCTGTAAAGGTTGCCCCACTATCTCTGCCCCCCGCTTTCTTCTGCCCCCCTCTTGGCCCCCCCCCGCCCCCCCTCCCCCCCCCCCCCCCCCCACACACACACACCACCACCGCTGCCAGCAGCAAGCCACACAAGTGCTGTTTTCCCGATACCACCTGCCCTTTCTCGTCAAAAGCGGATTTCCGTCTGCTGTGTCTGCTTGTTTATTTGCTTTTTTTGTGTGTGTGTTTTGCTCATGTTTACACGCCATTTATGTAGAAAAAAAAGAAAGAAAGAAAGAGGGGGAAAATATGATGTAAAACAGCGCTTATTTTGTTTTTTTAATTATAGAAAAAAAGCAGATTTATGTATGATACTTCCTTGTTTGTTTGCTTTTTGTGACCTGTTCGTGTTTACCTGCTATTTGAAAAACGTAATGTATGACTGTTCTTTTCTGTCCTTTCTCTTGAAAAGTGGGTATTGTATTCCAATACCCTGGTGTAGATTGTTTGTGTTGAAAAGGATCATGTCCACATAAAGAAAAGCCACTATTCACATAAAGGAAAGCTAATATCCACATAATGAAAAGAAAAAGCCCCCCCCCCCCAAACCAAAACTATCCAATAAAGGAAGCGGCAATCCACATAAAGGAAAGCCACTATCCACATAAAGGAAAGCCACTATCCACATAAAGGAAAGCGGCTATCCACATAAAGGAAAGCCACTATCCACATAAAGAAAAGCCACTATCCACATAAATAAAAGCCGCTATCCACATAAAGGAAAGCCACTATCCACATAAAGGAAAGCGGCTATCCACATAAAGGAAAGCCACTATCCACATAAAGGAAAGCGGCTATCCACATAAAGGAAAGCCACTATCCACATAAAGAAAAGCCACTATCCACATAAAGGAAAGCCACTATCCACATAAAGGAAAGCTGATATCCACATAAAGAAAAGCTAATATCCACATAAAGGAAAGCATCTATCCACATAAAGAAAAGCCACTATCCACTTAAAGGAAAGCGTCTATCCACATAAAGGAAAGCGGCTATCCACATAAAGGAAAGCGGCTATCCACATAAAGGAAAGCCACAATCCACATAAAGGAAAGCGGCTATCCACATAAAGGAAATCCACTATCCACATAAAGAAAAGCCACTATCCTCATAAAGAAAAGCCACTTTCCACATAAAGAAAAGCTAATATCCACATAAAGGAAAGCGTCTATCCACATAAAGAAAAGCCACTATCCACATAAAGGAAAGCCACTATCCACATTAAGGAAAGCAAAATCCACATAAAGGAAAGCGGCTTCCACTATAAAGAAAAGCTAATATCCAATAAAGACAAGCACACTACCTCTTAAAGACAAGCCACTATTCCACATAAAGGAAAGCCACTATCCACTTAAAGGAAAAACGAAAGCTAATGATAAGCAAGTTTATAACAACAACAACAACAAAATCTTTATGTGAAAGAAGCAACAACAAAGCACATATTTCATAATCCCCCCCCCCCCCCCCCCCCCCCCCCCCCCCCCTCCCCCCCCCCCCTCCCCCCCCCCCCCCCCCACCACCCCCCCCCGCACCACACACCACTCACAATGATTTTACTCATTCTGTCAATCATTATTGCTTTTTGTCTTTTTTTTTTTTACTTATCTATTTCTTTATCTGTTTGTAATCAAAGCTTTAGTCAT
>CM054138.1:43524479-43526979 GCA_028751875.1 Rapana venosa
GCATTATCAACTGTGTACACCGGCGTTCCTGCAGGATTATCAGCATCCGGGTGTCGGCCAAACCAAGAATTCCACCATTAACAAATCTATGCCACCATCATCTGACCATGTCATATGAAGAAGTAGAGAACTTTTACGAAGAATCTTGAAGAGACCATTATGGAAGATACCAAGATGGAAAGACATATCATCATTCAAGGGGATTTTAACGCAATGTAGGTCCTGGACTCTTAAACCAATGGGCTCGGATCAGTTTCGGTCAGTTTGGAAAAACTGGAGAGACCAATGACAGGGGATACGTATGCTGGAGTTTGCCTGAACCCACAGACTTCCATTGCCAATACCCTCTATCCCACACAGCAGTCAAGGGGACAACATGCATGCGCCAAACGGCAATATCCTTAACCAAATGATTTTATCTTAACACCACGCGCTACAAATCCAGCATCAACAGAGCCAGAACAAGAACTATCCTTCTGGAGCTGCATAAGCAGCGTACCACGACATTGTGCTGCTGTATTCAAATGAAACTGAAGAAAAACAAACAAGCTGAAAACCCACGTAATCAAATTTGACGTGGACAAACTGAAAGATCCAGATGTCGAGGAGATTTCCAAGCTAGCTTGGCGGACGTTTGCGGCATTAAACCCTCCTGGACAATGCATCCAATCGACCTCAACTACAACTTTAAGGAGGCAGTCCGGAAACAGCAGAGGGACGTGGTTCTCGGTCGTCAGAGGAATAAACAACTACAAGCCCTATGGACTTACCAATGAACATCTTGGACCTCTGCGATTCAAGAACGAGCATTGAAAACCAAACAGGTCTTCCAACCACCTTAAAGATACTGGGGAGGCCCAACAATCTTGTGAAGAAGTTCATGTTAAAGGCCATGAGAGAAGTGGGATCAGTGTATCAATGTAATGACGAAAGCTCGAAAAAAGCATGAAAGGTGTGGAAGGCAACAGTAATAAGGCATTACGACACCCTGATGAAAACACAAACCACCTTCAAACCAATCATCAGTCCTTGAAGACAGAATCTTGGAAACCTTCCTCACAGAAAGCTCAGCTGATTGAACAGAGTGGTTATGAGTCATTGTCAAGAACTGTAAATACTACCCAAACAACCTGACATGGAGCATAATAGGAGAGGACAGCGCAACTTCAAGAGAACCTCGCCAGTATATATATGATGCGGAAGAAGTGGTAGAAGAAAGAAGCCATCGCAGTTTTTACCAGTAGGAAATCCCCAGGAGCAGACAACTATACCAGCAGAGCTGCTCAAGCATGGTGGCGAAACAGTCATACACTTGTTAAAGCTATCTGTCAGAAGATTTGGAGACAAAACAGTGGCCAACAGGAATGGACACAATCACTCATCATACCCCTGCCATTTAGAAGGGGAATTTACGCCAATGCCAAAACTATAGAACAATCAGCCTCATCAGCCTCGCCAGCAAGATCATGGCTCAAAGATATTATTGAATCGACTCAAGAAGGAGGCAGAAGAAACCTTGCAGCAGGAAACAAGCTGGGTTCAGGGCAGGCGGAGCACAATTCGAACGATTTTTAACTGCCACAACCTGATGGAAAAAACATCTTCAACATCAGAGAGGACCTGTTCCACAACTTCATCGACTTCAAGAAGGCTTTCGACAGAGTATGGCACGAAGGCCTGTGGCAGGTCCTTCAGGATGTTTGCATTGGAAGGACTTAGTGCAAATACCATTTCAATGCACTATACAACACCGCAAGCAGGCTGCAGTCCTTCTGAACAATCAGGTAGGAGACTACTTCAAAACCACAGTTGGGTGTCCAGACAAGGATGCATGTTTTCTCCTTGTCCTGTTTAATCTGTTCTTGGAAAACATAATGAGAGAGACCCTCCTATGACTTCCACTCTTACCATCTCCATTGGCTGGACCTCAACAACTTACGGTTTGCCGATGACATTGCCCTCATGGGCGGAAGTAACACAGGAGCTGCAAGATCTTACGACCAGACTTGAGAAACAGAGCTGGAGCATACTGGGATGGAGGTGTGCTCGGAGAGAAAAAGTAAAGTACTTGTTGAACAGCACGAGCAACGCCACTGCTAATATTTTCATGATAAACGGCCAACAACTGGGAGGAGGGTAGACGCTTTTAAATACCTTGGCGACTACACTCACAAAGGGAACGGGCGGATCGACGACAGAAATCAAAGGTTCAGATAGCCATGGCAACATCTTCCATGGACAAACTCACCACCCATATGGAAAGTAAAGGATCAGTTTCCAAGCAAACTAAAGCTCTACAAAGCCCTAATTCAGACTATCCTGCATGTACAGAAGTGAAAACCTGGACATTGACTGCTGAAACTGCAAAGCGAATCCATTCATTGAAAACAAAAATGCCATAGAAAACTGCTGGGCATATCCTGGATTTGAGAAGAAAGACCATGAATTTGTCAAGAGTCAAAAAATAAATCGGCTGCAGTGTCCACAAGAAACTCCCTTC
>CM054138.1:43541979-43546979 GCA_028751875.1 Rapana venosa
TCTGTGTGTCTCTGTCTGTGTGTTTGTCTGTCTGTCTGTCTGTCTGTCTGTCTGTCTCTCTCTCTCTCTCTCTCTCTCTCTCTCTCTCTCTCTCTCTCTCTCTCTCTCTCTCTCTCTCTCTCTCAACTCCCCTCTTTTCTGCCAGACCCGTTGTGTGTGTGTGTGTATGTGTGTGTTTTTGTTTGTGTGTGTTTTTGTTTGTGTGTTTTTGTTTTGTGTGTGTTTGTGTTTGTGTGTGTGTGTGTGTGTTTGCTTGTGGTTTTGTTTGCGTGTTTTTGTTTGTGCGCGTGTGTGTGTTAGCGTTTGTTTGTGTGTCTGTCTGTCTGTGTGTGTGTGTTAGCGTTTGTTTGTGTGTCTGTGTTTGTGTGTCTGTCTGTCTGTATCTCTGTCTGTCTCTGTGTGCTTCCGTGTGTGAGTCTGTGTGTATGTGTCTGTATGTGCCTGTGACCCAACGCACAAGCCACGCGCATATTATAGCATGCATAATATAAGAGGCATTGCTCACCCAGAACATTTTCGCCCCTGCCTACGTCTAGATAAATGCTTTAAACCGAGGTCCCGTGTGCGAACGCACACTTTTCTTTTTTCTGTTTACTTTGTTTTTGTTGTGTTTGTTTGTCTGCTTATTTGTTTGTTTTGAAGGAGTGGATGAAACACACTTGTGAAAAACCACCCCATCTTATAAAAAAAATAAAATCCATATATAAACTGGTAGCGCATATGACACGAACATACCCAGCATGCAATCTTGCGATTAGGAGACTCCCCGCTGCGCCAGATTCACGTTCCTGGAGACACGCTGCCTGAAGACGTTAGTGTGGCAGCCTAACGATTGATTTCTGGTGCACGAGGAGAAAAACCCAGCCGACCAGAGTTTCCCTGACACTTGAATGGACAGCATGATTATTATTATTGTTCTAAGCGCGTCCGTGGTGTCGGTAAACAGTGCTCTTGTCCCTAAATAGATTCCGATGTTTTCAAACTGCGCGATCGATCGATCCCGGTCCAAACATGAACTGGATTTTTTTTTTTTGTAAGCTGTTTAACCACATTGTTTACTATCAACACACTTTTAAAACAATGCCACGGCAATTTAAATTCTATACATTTGAATAAAACAACAACCCAACTTAGTTGTCGAGATTGTGAACAGTAAAACAAAAGTATGCCCAGTGACCTCTGAAGGGATGATTTAAACTAATACATTTTATCAAAAGTGTTTTGTTGTTGTTGTTGTGCGTTCCCCAGCTTTACACCCTGGGGGGTCACCCAGAACATGCACTCTGACTCACTCGTCCCACCTGGGAATCACCACTGTGAGATAGAAAGTACACCGGATGAGAAGTTTGCGGGCATGGCTGTTTTCAAGTACCTCGCCATATAGGCATCCATACTCCGACTTCAGAGGTTTTTTTTTCTCCTTTAACGAAGGAGAGAGTGCAGGTTGTTATGTTAAGAGCTAGTCATGGCTGAAGGCAATCTCAACACAACATTCTACAACATAACAGCGTTTTAGTGTATGCCTTGGCCAATTAGCTGACATCGATAACTGACACAGCTTTTGGCCTGGGCCAAAAAAGGGTTTTCAAAAATCCACATTTTAAAATTTGAACAAACTGATGCCTGCCAGCTGCCATAATTATGTTCAACTGAACTTGTCATTGTTGTTGAGCACACGATAAGCTTTTAGCTTTGTTGCTGCTCTGTTATATGTGTGTATATTTGTGATTTTCTTTGAAAAAAAATCACACATATACACACACATAACAGAGCAGGCATCTCCACTATAATCAAATTTCTGCCCAATTTCCAAAACAGCAGCTGCCCCCTCTGCTGTTTTGGAAGTCATCGTCGGACACGACGGACAAACATACATACATATGTGTGATTTTCTTTGAAGAAAAATCTTGTTTAAACCAAAAGTACACCATAACTTTCCCGGTATAAAAAATCTGTTGTTTTATCCCCGAGTCGGACATTTTACAAAAACAACATGAATCGTCTGATATAGGAATGGTTCGTCTCGCAGATTTCACAGTCCCGGCATTGGCAGACCACTCGTGTTGTATTACATACCACTTAAAGTCACGGCAGATTTCTCCACGTGAAATTCAACCTGCTCTCCCCGGGGAGACCGCGTCGCCACATGAGCAGCGCCACCCATTATTTTTTTTCTCTTGTCTGCATACGTAATTGGTCCCCTATCAGAGTGGCTTTTTTTTCTACAGAATTTTGCCAGGGACAACTCTCTTGTTGCCGTGGGTTCTTTTACGTGCACTGAAATGAGTATTGCACACGGAACCTCGGTTTATCGTCTCATCCGAAAGACTAGCACCAAAGGCCACCACTCAGGGTGTAGAAGATGGGGGAAAAGTTTTTGGCACAAACGGGGGATCGAACCACTACACACTTGAAACCCCGGACTTTTCGCTTTCAAAGCAGGTGCGTTACCTCTAGACCACCGATCCACCGAATGCGTTTGTTGTGTGAATAAAACGCTACGTAATACAACACCAGACGGGAATGATAAGCAGAGAATGGATGCATTGGAAGCATACTGAAATGCCATACGAGGTGGGGAGGGGGGGGGGGGGGGGGGGGGTGGGGGGGGGGGGGGGGGGGGGGGGGGGGGGGGGGGGGGGGGGGGCGGTAAAGATGCATGTAAAGTCAAAAATACTCGAACCATCCCATGAAGGTCAAGTAATACATGGGAAGGAAGGTGGCAGGATGGTTAAGACGTTCGCCTGCCAACAAGTAAACCGTGAGATTCTGGGTTCGATTCCCAGCCTCGCCCTTTCTTCCCAGTTTGACAAAAAAAATCGAACTGAATGTCAAAGTCCTTCGGATGAGACTATAAACCGAGGCCCCGTGTGCGAACGCATGCAGAACATCTTGCGCACAGGTTAAATCCTGTTCCGCTGTTCGAAAGAGTAGGCCATTGTGTGCCGGTGGGAACAGATGACAAAATTTAACAAAAACCGCATACACTCGCATAAATTTTATTTAAAAAATAATAATAATAATAATAAAAAGCGCTTTGATTTGTTGCTTTACAAGATTCAGCGCTATATAAATTCCATACATTATTATTATTATTATTATTACAAACTATGATTTACTGACAGGCCCAAAATTGAGTAGGAGTCCTAATCGTAGTCGAGAGGACTTACCACTCGCTTCGTGCTTTGCCCACTGCGGCATCCCGGACACACACAACGACCTTCGCCCATGGGACGCTTCACCACTTAACGACAGGGACCCACTTTAGGACTCGTGATAGAGATCGTTCAGCAGCAAACTTCTACGCCACAGTAGCTCGTGAGTAAGGTCATCGTGACTGACCCAAGCTGCGAATCGACGAAAAAGCACCGTGTCACCTCTGAGAGAGAGAGATAATCATCAAATATGGAGAGAAGAGAGGAAGGGAGAGAGGAAGGAAGGAAGGAAGGAAGGAAGGAAAGAAAGAAAGAAAGAAAGAAAGAAAGAAGAAGAAGAAAGAAGAAGAAGAAGAAGAAGAAGAAGAAGAAGAAGAAGAAGGGGAGGAGAAGAGGAGGGGAAGGAGGAGGAGAGAAGAAGAAGAAGGAGGAGGAGAAGAGGGGGAGGAGGAGAAGAAGAAGGAGGAGGAGGAGAAGAAGAAGAAGAAAGAAAGAAGACGAAGAAGAAAAAGAAGAAGAAGAAGACGAGGAGGAGGAGAAGGAGGAGGAGAAGAAGAAGAAGAGAAGAGGAGGAGGAGAGGAGGAGGAGTAGAAGAAGAAGAAGAAGAAGAAGAAGAAGAAGAAGAAGAAGAAGAACAACAACAACAACAACAACAACAACAACAACAACAACAACAACAACAACAACAACAACAAGAAAATTAACGGTTTTGGGTTTGGGTTTTTTTAAAAGCAGCTTTTGCCTCTTACTTTGTTTGGCTCTTTTGTTTTGTTTTGCTTTGTTTTGTTTGATGATTGGATCAAAAGCAAACGCTGTCATTGACTGTGGAACCTCCTTTGTCGCTTTTTAAAATCGCGCGCGCACACACACTTTGTTTAATGTCTCTGTTCCTGTTCTTTGATTCTGTGTGTGTGTGTGTGTGTTGTGTGTGTGTGTGTGTGTGTGTGTGTGTGTGTGTGTGTGTGTGTTGTGTGTGTGTGTGTGTGTGTCTGTCTGTCTGTCTGTCTGTCTGTCTGTGTACACACACACACTCAATTTCTCTCTCTCTCTCTCTCTCTCCCCCTCTCTCTCTCTGTCTCTCTCTCCCTCCCTCTCTCTCTCTCCTCCTTTCTTTCTTTTTCTTTCTTTCTTTCTCTCTTTCTTTCTCTCTCCCTCTTTCTCAGTGTCTCTGTTAGTCTTTCTCTCTCTCCATTTCTCTCTCTTCTTTCTCTGTGTTTCTGTTAGTATCCTCTTTCTCTCCCTCTCTAGTCTCTGTCTCTGTCTGTCTGTCTCTCGCTCACTCTCTCTCTCCCTCTCTCCCTCCCTTCCTTCTTCCCCCATCTCTCTCTTTCTCTCTCTCTCTCTCTCTCTCTCTCTCTCTCTCTCTCTCTCTCTCTCTCTCTCTCTCTCCCCTCTCCCTTCCTTCTTCCCCATCTCTCTCTCCCTATCTCTCCCTCTCCCTCCCTCCCCCCATCCTCTCCCTCCATCCCTCTCCCTATCCCTCCCCTCTCCCCCCACTCTCTCTCCTCTCCCTCCCTTCCCTCCTTCCCCCCTCCCCTCCCCCCCTCTCTCTCTCCCACCCTCTCTCTCTCCCTCCCTATCTCTCCATCCCTCTCCCTCCATCTCTCTGCTTGTGTCTCCCAGAAGAGCATTATCGGAGGGGGGGGGGGGGGGGGGGGGGGGGGGGGGGGGGGAGGGGAGGCTGTGGACAATCCTGTTGGACAAATGCCAAGGATCAGAGGTATAGGCCTCGTGAGAACTAACTGCCTGGCAGGCAGGGACAATTATTTAGTTAACAAGCGCCCGCTGGGGGTGCCTTTGATGTACCGGCAAGCGCGTTGGGGGGGGGGGGGGGGGGGGGGGGG
>CM054138.1:43551979-43569479 GCA_028751875.1 Rapana venosa
AGGGGGAGGGTGGAACGGGGTAGGAGAAAGATGGAGTGATTGAGGTGGTGGGTTGTGGTGGTGGTGAGGGTGGGGTTGGATGGGGAGGTGGGGGAGTTTCTGAGATATGGTGTGTGGGGGGTGGAGAGGAGGCGGGTAGAGATTGTAAGACGAGAGAAATGTTTTGATCTGGGAGTTGGGTGTAAGGTAATTTTTTTTTTTTATATTTAGTGTTGTTGTTTTCTCGGTCTAGGGCTCGAGTGTTTCATTTAATGGTGCGATGTTTGGCGTATGGCAAAACTCACCTCTACCCCTTTCCAGTCCCGCCACCCCCCCCCCCCCCCCTCCTGCCCCCCCCCCCCCCCCCCCCCCCCCCCCCCCCCCCCCCCCCCCCCCCCCCCCCCCCCCCCCCCCCCCCCCCCCCACCCCCCCCCCCCCCCTCACCCCCCCCCCCCCCCCCCCCACCCTCCCCCCCCCCCCCCCTCCTCTCCTTCACTCAAACCCACCACACACTCCCCCCCCCCCCCCCCCCCCCCCCCCTCCCCCCCCCCCCCCCCCCCCCCCCCTCCCCCCCCCCCCCCCTGCTCTCCTCTTTACTCTCACTCTGTTTTTTTTGTTTTTTTTGGCCTACAATTAAGGTAGCCGCATTCAAATCGGGGAATGCCAGGTATCTATAATGTAAGCAGTTAGCTGATATGTGAAAGTTTTGGGAGGAGAGGTCAGACCTGTGCTGTCAATTTGAATTTTTCTTTTTTTTACAAAGATTCAGCGCTATATAAATTCCATCTTATTGTTATTAGGGGACGGGAGAGCTCAGTGGTCGGAGCAATCGCTTTCCCCCAGCCAAGTTAAGCAGCATCGAAGCGTGGTTACCAGTTGGATGGTGACCGGATTGCACGCCTTGGCTTCAGTCAGTTCCCCCAGTTCACCCAGCTGTAAAAAATGGGTACCTTGCCCCCTCTTTAGGGTCAGAGGTAGGTAAAGCACGAGGGAGAGGAGATGGGCGCCACCTCAATATGCTGGCCCTAGAGAATGTGCGGTCTCTGACGCTCGCTCCCTACGACCTTATAGGTTAGAGAACTCCCTTTACCTTTACCGTATTGTTAATATTAAGTTCAGCTTAGCAGCTGTCTTGCACCGAGAACTCGCGATGAAAAACATCCTCGAAATATCTCAACATTAGAACTGTCAGACACGAATATATCTGGCCTGCAATTCGCTGTACGTGATGGGTCATAAACCTGGGACACTGCGAACATGGGAAAAAGACCATCCCTCCCCAACCCCTCCCCAACCCCTTCCCCCCCCCTCCACCCCACACACACACAAAATAGAAGAAAAAAACGGCAACAAACCAACAAAAAACAGCAACAAAATTAGCTAAAATGCGGTTTCTCAGTCGACTTTTAAGCGTCAGATGGTCGATAGAAAATACCAGATGAAAGGAACATTGGTAACTAGGGGTTGAAAATCTGGTACGAGACACTGGAAGTAACTGTCTGTAAGGGGGCTAATTTAAACTAGCTTTACCCAGCAAAAAAAGAAAAAAAAATAATATGTCACAAAAACGTAAAAAGGGCATAGGATTGACTGTAAAGAAGATTGCGAGCACCTAGAACAGAAATTGAGTGACTTGAAAAATAAACGTTCAGAACAACCGGAGAGGGAGAGGCAGGGGGAGGGTGGGAGAGAGAGAGAGAGAGAGAGAGAGAGAGACGAGTGAGAGAGTTAGAGAGAGAGAAGAGAGGGGAGGAGAGAGAGAGAGAGAGAGAGAGAGGGGGGGGGGAGAGAGAGGGGGGGAGAGAGTGAGAGGGAGATTGCAATAGAGAGTGTGATGTTGTTGGGAGATGTGAAGAGAGAGAGAGAGAGAGAGAGGAGGACAGAGAGAGACAGAGAAGACAGAGAGAGAAGAGAGAGGACAGATAGAGAGAAAATTGAATAATCTGTGAATATAATCTTTGTTCTCAAGGGTTTACAGATAGCCATTTCACCCATACTGGGTGTTTTCATTCCGGCGCCCTTGCCATGATTAAGGAGAGAGAGCGGCAGAGACAGACAGACAGACAGACAGACAGACGAGAGAATTGATAACCTGTGAATATAATCTTTATTTTTCAAAGGTTACAGATAGAATACACATACTTCTTTTTTTTTCCATCTGGCCCTTGCCCTAATTCGGGACAGAGAGAGAAGAGAGAGAGACGAGAGAGAGAGAGAGAGCTCTAGGGGAGAGCGAGAGAGAGAGAGTGAGGAGATAGTGAGAGAGGAAGAGAGTGGTATTAAACAGGCTTTTCAGGAACGTAAATATGTAAAAGCAAGAGAAAAAAACCTCACCCATCGACATGGAGAACAGTTTAGGGGAATTGTATTGCATTTGCCATGTATGTCGTCTTCACCCCTCCCCGTTCTACCCTCTACCCCCCCCCCCCCCCCCCCCCCACCCCCCCCCCCCCCCCCCCCTCCCCCTTCCTGGACAATTGCTTTGGTACGAATGATAGCAAAGAAAAAAACGTACGTTTAGGCTGGAAATGTGTTTCGACTTTGCAGACTGAAAATGAGCCATTGCGAAAAAAGAGTGTGCTCTGCTAGCTTAGTGTGTGAGTGTGTGTTGTGTGGTGTTGTGTTTTTTGTGTGTTGTGTATATGTGTGTGGTGAGAGTGAAGTGTGTGTGTTATGTGTGGTGTGGTGGTTCGTTGTGTGTGTGAGTGGAGTGGCTTGTGTGTATGTGGTGTTTTTTTTATTGGTGTGTGTGTTGTGTGGCTTGTGGTGGTTGTGTGGTGTGTGTGTGTGAGTGAAGTGTGTGTGTTAGGTGTGTGTGTGAGTGGAGTGTGTGTATCCATGTGTCATTGTGTGCGTTGTGTGTGTGCGTTGTGTTCCTGTGTGTGAATGCGAGAGATCGCTCCTGGATGCGGCTGTGTTTATTGTTTGTTGTTGTGATGTTTTGTGTTGTGTTGTGTTGTGTGTGTGTGAGAGTTGTGTGTGTAGTGTGGTGTGTTGTATGTGTGTGTGAGAGAGACTGCGATATATGGTTCCTTAGAGAAGTGGCTCTATGTTGTATTGTGTGTGTTGTTTGCTTTTTTTAGTGCTTTGTGTTTGCTGTGTTGTGATTGTAAGAGTGTGTGTGGAGAGGAGAGTGTGTTTATGAGTGATGTGTGTGTGTATGTGTGTGTGTGTGTGTGTGTGTGTGTGTCGTGTGTGTGTGTGTGTGTGTGTGTGTGTGTGTGTGTGTTTGCTGGGGAATGAGGAGACAGACGAGAGGAGAGAGAGAAAGTACAAGAGAAAGAGAGAGAGAGACAGAGAGGTATGTGGGGAGGGGGGGGGGGGAGGGGGGGGGGGCTAGCTACGTCAATACTAGCTTGCAAATGGCAAACTAGGACAAGCACAGACAGATGATACTACGTGTTGATGATAGAAGGTGTAGATCGATATAATTGGAGTGCTGACCTTTTTGCTGAGAGACTTTTGGTCTCCACAAACCAAACACAACAAAAGAGAGAGAGGACAGAGAGAGACAGAGACAGAGACACAGGCAGTGACAGTGGACAGAAAGAGAGAGAGGAGAGAGAGAGAGAACAGATGAGAGAGACAGAGACAGAGAGAGACACAGAGAGAGGCACACACAGAGATAGAAAGAGAGACCAGAGAGAAAGAGGACAGCGCGAGAGAGGAAAGAGAGACAGACAGATACAGAGATAACGGAGAGAAGAGACAGAGAGAGAGACAGACTTCATAGAGACAGAGATGAAAGGAAGAAAGAAATATGAGAGAGAAAGGACAGAGAGAAAAAAAGAAAGAGAGGGCGAGAGGGACATACAAGTGGAGGGGAAGAGAAAAAAAAAAAAGAAGAGAGGGAGAAACAGACAGATACAGAGAGAGAGAAAGAAGAGGGGAGAGACGACAGGACAGACAGACAGATACACAGAGAGACAGAGAGAGAGAGAGAGAGAGAGGAGAGAGAGAGAGGACGGTGATGGAGAATGGGAGAGAGGGGGAGTGAATGAGAGAGAGATGAGAGAGAGGAGAGATGAGAGAGAGAGAGAGAGAATGAGTGACAAGAACGAAGAAAGAAAGGAAGAAAGAAAGAATTGATGCTGCGATTTCTTGGTAAAGGGACAAGAAAGAATGGCGCAAATGATGGTGTTGCTGTCCATTTCATCTTGTCATCCCTCTTCAGCTTTCCTGCTCGTTCTTTGTCTTGTTGTGGGTTGTTTGTCTTGTCATTTGTTGTTGTTGTTGTTTGTTTCTTTTTTTGAGGAGGAATTGGATGGGACATGAAGGATCAGTAGTGTGTAGTGGTTTGTTTTTTTTTTAGTCAAGAAGATTTTTTATCTGTATATTATATTATATATATTATCTATTTTATATATTATATATAGAGAGAGAGAGAGAGAGACATATATATATATATTATTATAATATAACACACAACACGCATATATATATATAATGTTCGTGTGGTGAGAAAATTACTAACATTCATATAATTTTTGAACGTAAGAGTCTAAAACCATTCTTTCCTTCTTTTTCTGAAAAATCCTTGGATAAGATTTTTTTTTTTTAAATATTAATTTGGCGTTTCGAAGAACAAAATCTTTAATGAACAGTCCTATAGGACATTTGTTATAGTTATAAGCCGTATTAGCATTTCTTATGTATTTATTTGTTGTTATCATTGCTTAGCCTTTCTCTGTATACCTCCTGGGATATTTAGGAACAAATACCAATTTCACAGCACACAACCATCAACATCAATGTCCCCTCCCCTCCCCTTCATTGTTGATTATCACTTTTGAGTGAAACGACGTAAAATCGAAGAATAACAACAACTAACAAAACACACACACACCACACAGATAGATAGATAGATAGGATAGTTCCTGATCGATTAGATTAGATAGCTAGATAAGATAGTAGATAGATAGATAGATAGATAGATAGATGATAGATAACGCATTCTTAGTAGATTTTAAATGAATTAGTAAAATAGAGAAAAAGAGGGGGGGGGGGGGTGGGGGGTATGCCATTACGACACGCTCTGGTACCTTTTCTATACTTAGTACTCTTTAACTGTTCCCTCCTTTCTCTCTGTGTGTATTTGAGTGTGTGGCCCCTCTCTTCTCTGTTCTGTTTATCTATAGTCTGTCTGTCTGTCTGTCTGTCCTGTCTGTCTGTCTGTCTCTCTCTCTCTCTCTCTCTCCTCTCGCTCTCTCTCTTCTCTCTCCTCTCTCTCTCTCTCTCTCTCTCTTCTCTCTCTCCATGCCTGTAGTTCCATATTGCCATGAAGATGACTTATCTTGACGTGACAGTAGTCTATTATGTGGTATCCGAAGGATCTAAAAATCTTAGGATGAGACTATATAACCGAGGCCCTGTGTGCGGAACGCATGCAGAACATCTTGCGCACACGTTAAATCCTGTTCCGCTTTTCGAAAGAGTAGGCCATTGTGTACCAGTGGGAACAGATGATAAAATTTACAAAACCGCATACACACGGGGACTATATGTAAAAAAAGTACATGAGTGCTTATTCCATTATCCTCGATATTTTTTTTTTTAATCTGAGCGCTTTGATTTGTTGCTTTACAAGATTCAGCGCTATATAAAATCCATACGTTATTATTTTTTTTTTTATAATTATTATTATTATCTGAGAGCAGTTAAAAAAACAACTGAGAGCAATTTAAAAAAATGAATGAATGAGTGATTGAATGAATGAATGAATGAATGAATGAACGAACGAACGAATGAATGAATGAATGAATGAATGAATGAATGAATGAATGAATGCATGAGGTTGTAAGAAATGAAGAAAATCAGCACTGTCATAAATGCGTACATTCACACTATCGCATGGCCTTTGATTCAGGAACACACCCTTACTTTGGTCAGTACTTGCAGAAACGATATTCTTCTTATTCTTCGTCGTTGTCGTCGTCGTCGTTCGAACGCTCAGACAGCAAACTGTGATGCTTAGTATGAGCGAAAATGCGCAGCGTTGCCGTTAAGCGCTGACAGTCAGCCCAGCGTTCAATTCATGGGCCAGTGATATCTGATTGCTTTCGTGAGTCGGGTAGTTTTGGTATGAATGTGTGTGTGTAAAAAACAAACAACAACCAACAAATCACCACCAAACAACGACAGTAGCAGAAACCATAATGTTAAACTTTCAACCAATTCATAAGTTTGCATTGACTATGTCAATTTTTTTAGTTGTTAAACATTATCATTATCTGTAGTTCTAAAAATAAAAGGCTCTATCAAATGCATGCGCGCAACCACACAAACCAGACTGAAAATGGAGACAATTTTATGAAAGTTAATGAGAAATGAATATGTAAATCCGCGAAGAAGGGAAATAACAAAAATGAGAACATGGCAAATTTTGCATTGTAATTGGTCAGAGCATTCGCTTTCCCCCCCAGCTAAGGTTAAGCAGCAATCGAGCGTGGTTACCACCACTTGGATGGGTGACCGTTTGTGCGTCTTGGCTTTAGTACAGTTCTGCCAGTTCACCCAGCTGTAAATGGGTACCTGCCCTCTTTAGGGTCAGTGAAGGTAAAGCAGCGAGGGAGAGGAGATGGGCGCTGCCCTCAATATGCTGGCCCTGAGAAAGCTGAGAGGTCTATGATTGACTCACTCCCCTCGGACGACATAGGTTATGGTGGGTGGAGACACCTTAATTATAGGAGGTCAGGATGAGGGAGGGGTTGTTTCTAAACGCGTTTTTAAAAGCAAAAAGGAAACATAATAATTACGCCTTGACACTTCTTTACAAGGTAGAAGACAGCGTATAGTTTTATAATCAATGAAAATCTCAAAAGTCCGTAACTGACATCATCGCCCCCCCCCCCCCCCTCCCCCCCCCCCCCCCCCCCCCCCTCACTCCTTCCTCTTCCTCCCGCCTAAAAAATGGCTCCTATCGCAAAGTAGGTCAGCGCAATGCGACTCATTTCGCGGGGGATAGTCATATATTGAACAGTTCACGTGTATTCCATTTCATTTTCTTTTCTTTTTAATTTCATTTTCATTTTGTCATTTCATTTCATTTTCATAACACTTCTAAGTCACGGCAGATTTCTCTACGTGAAATTCGGGCCGCTCTCTCTCGGGGGAGGTGCGTTGTCACAAGAGCAGCGCCACCCTTTTTTTTTCTTCTTTCATGTTACAACTGTATTTGTTTTTCCCTATTGAGTGGATTTTTTTTTCTACAGACTTTTGCAGGGACATCTTCTCTTGTTGCATGGATTCTTTTTCGTGCGCTAATTTTTTTTTATATTATGTAACACGCGGGGAAAATTAGTTATCGTCTCTTGCACCCAGAACCACCGCTCATGGTTACATGGCATGGGGTGTGGGGAGGGGATTTTTTGGGTCTAAACGGGGATGAACCAGCAACATCCGAAACCGACTGTTGGCTTTCTAGGGCAGGCGTGTGACCTCTAGGACCACCGGACCACTCAAAACTCTAGTAACAGAGCGGCTGGCCACTGGGTACTTTACTGGCCTTGCTTATCACATTCAAGTTGCCGAGTGTGGCCAGCTCTATGTTTCTGGTTTTCCTGTTTTCTTTCTTCTTTTCTTTTTTTGGTAGTTTTTGTTTTTATATAAATGAGTTGGGGGGAGCGGGGGACGGGGGGGGGGGGTGGGAAAATGGAATTGAGAGTGAATCTTCTTCTCGCTTTTATTTTCGCTGGACATTTTTAGGCGGGTACTTTTGCTACGAGTTGAGTTTCCTGTTGGATGTTGCTGTGGGACGGGAGGCTTTAGCGAGAGAGAGAGAGCGAGAGCGGTCGCGGTGGCGGGGGTGGGTCTGTGGTCTCTCCTCTCTTTCTCTCTCTCTCCTCCTTCTCTGTCTCTCTTGTCTTTGTCTGTCTCTTTTTTCTTTTTTATCTCTTCTTTTAGATATAATTATCACATTCCACCAAGAACCCTCCCCTCCTCCTACCCCCCACCCACCCCCCCCCCCACGCCCCTCCCCCCTCCCCCCGCCCCCCCACACCCCCCCGCCCCCTTTTTTTTATTTTTCTTTTTTTTGTTATTTATTGTTTGGTTTTTTTTTATTTTTTTTTTTTTTTTTTATTTATTTTCCCCCCCCGCCGTCTCCTTCACCGACCAGCCACAGAGGAGAGGTACTTTGGTCGAAGACAGCGGGCATTTGGTGTGTGTGTGTGGGGGGGGCGGGGGGGAGGTTGAGGGAGGGAAGGGAGAAGGGGATAGGGGTGTCCGGTTACTTATCTGAGGTCGTTATTGGTTTACAAAAAGTACTTATGTGCTCACAGAACTTGATCCATCTTAGTGGTGGTTAGCGATATTTCTTTTATTCTTTCTGTTTTTTTTAACAGGAGTTGACTCCCAGGAGGAGAATAGCACTTGAAAATTTCTTCCAGAATCGCTCAAAGAGATTTTTTAGTCGCCTCGCGCGAAGTTGTTTTTTTTGTTCTTTTTCTTCTTTTTTTTTGGAATACTATTTTCGACAGAAACCGTAGTCGAGTTATTTCCCCCTGCTCCGTGGTTTGCATTAGAAATACGGTGCGTTCAAAATATGTGAGGAGAAAGAATTGGAAGAAGATTTTTTTGGGGGGGGTTTTTTGACTCGGGGGGTAACCCCCCCCCCCCCACTCAAACACACACAACACACAGAAAACCACAGCACACCTTACCCTCCATCCCAAGAAAAGAACCTTTTCGAATTTCCTCATTTTCTCAAAACGATGGGGTTTGTGGATGAACGCAGTCACACTCGGTATAAATAATAACTAATCATAATAATAATAATTACTAATAATAATACTATACGCCTGTGTTTGGATCATTGAAATTCAGGCTTAGACAGTGAAGACATGTGATGATGTATTAGTTCTCAACATAACGTATGTTTTGTATTATTTATTTATTTAACTTTATTTATCTTGTTCTTTTATTCGAGGATAATAGACAAATCTTGCAGAACTTATTGTACGTCATGTACTTTTTTTTAACATCCAGTTCGTGTGTATGCAGTTTGTAACTTTTTTCATCGTTCCACGGCACAATGGTTTCTCTTCAAAAAGGCTGAACCTGGTTTTAAACGTGTGTATTGTATTGTACTTATATTGCATTGCCATTGTTTTGATTGTATTGTGTTGCATTGTATTATATTCTATACTACTTTAAGTCACGGCAGATTTCTCTGCTTGAATTCGAGTGCTTCCTCAGGGGGACGGATTAGACAGTGGTCGGAGCACTCGCTTTCCCCCCAGCCAAGTTAAGCAGCGTCGAGAGTGAGCTACCAGTTGGATGGGTGACCGTTTGCGCGCCTTGGCTTCAGTACAGTTCCCCCAGCTGTAAATGGGTACCTGCCCTTCTTTAGGCGTCAGGGAAGGTAAGCAGCGAGGGATGAGGCGATGGACGCCGCATCAATTGCTGCCTAGGAAGTGAGGTCTCTCTGACGCCTCGCTCCCCTACGACCTTATAGGTTATGGGACTCCTTTACCTTTTTACCTTTTTTACCTCATCAGGGAGAGCGCGTCGCCACAAAGAGCAGCGCCACCCTTTTTTTTTCTTTTCCTGTCTGCATTTCATTTCCTATCAGAGTGGCTTTTTTTTTTTTTTACAGAATTGTGCCAGTGACAACCCTCTCGTTGCCGTGTGGTTATTTTGCGTGCACTAAATGAGTATTATAGCACACGGAACCTCGGTTTATTATCTTATACGAAAGACTAACACCAGCCATCACCCCTCCGACGGCCTTAGTGGTTAGGGGAGCAAAGTTACGGGCACTAACGGGGATTTATTTATTTGTATTTCATTTTTATTTCATTCTTTTATATCGAGGTAATGGAATAGCACTTAATGTGCTTTTTTTTACATCCAGTTCCCGTTGATGCGGTTTTGTAATTTGTCATCTGTTCCCCACGTCACACCAATGGGCTACTCTCACCGACAGCGGAAACAGGATTTAACGTGTGCGCGAGATGTTCTGCGTGCGTTTGCGCACACGGGACCTCGGTTTATAGTCTCTCGAAGGACTTTTGGTGGGAGAGTGGATGTCTACACTGATGTTAACTCCAGGTGGGAAAATATCCCCTTGAACGGGAATCTACCGGTGGGTGTCAGATTGCGAGCGCAATGTTTAACCATGGCTATCCCGTCACCTTGGGATGGGGAACCACGCTACACTCTCGAAACCCGGACTTTTCGTTTTTTAGGCAGGTGAAGTTTACTTAGAACACCGATTCTATCCACCTCAGCGTTTAGAAACTATTCTCAGCAAATGTACAGGTTTACACACAAGAACAAAGGCAGGAGAATAATGGGCATCTACCACCAAGTCACCTCTCCCACTCTGCAGTGCTAGTTTGGTTGGCGTGTGGAAACAAAGCTTGTGCCGTTGGTTCCCAGTCGCGAGTTGATATTATTTGATGAGTCACCGAAATGTTTCCGATTTAGGGGACGGACTGTGGTCGCAAGCGTCCACTTGGCTCCCCGAGCACCCTTTAAAAAAAAAAAAGTAACGATTCTGGAAAAAGCACAGTGCCAAGCCATGCAGGGCACGAAGTGCCTCACGAGCCCGACCGATAGTTAGAGTGGGTGGTTGTTTGTTTTTTAAAAAATCTTTTCTTTTAGGGACGGGGATAGTCAGTGGTCGGAGCACTCGCTTTCCCCCCAGCTTAAGTTAAGCGCAATCGAGCGTGGTTACCTCTTGGATGGGTGAGGGTTTGCGCGCCTTTGCTTCCGTACAGTTCCCCCCTCCTCCCCCGGTTCACCCAGATAATCTAGATAGATAGATAGCTATATACATAGATAGATAGTGTGTGTCGTCTTTGTGTGTGTGTGTGTGTGTGTGTGTGTGTGTGTGCGGTGTTGTGTGTGTGTGTGTGTGTGTGTGTGTGTATTTGTGTAGTGCGTGGCGCGCGAAGTGTGTTGTGTGTGTGTGTTGTTGGGAAAGAGAAAAGTGTAAGGTAAATTTAAAGACGGAAAGTGCTAGTCAAAAAAACAGAAATTTAAAGAATGCTCTTTTTTTTTCTTGTTTCTTTCTTTCTCATATTTTGTAAAATAATTTTTGTCCAAAAACCAAAAAAAACTGAAGTGTTTTTTTTTTACTACCCAAAGTAAAACTTTAGAAAAAAATAATTTAAAAAAAAAAAAAGCCCCATCTTCATTTGTGAACAAACCATTTTCCTCGGAAAAGTTAGCTTGAAATCCAAAAAATGGTGTTCATACAAAAGGCTGGGCTAAAAAATTTTTATTCTTGCCTTTTTTTTTACGACATTGCAAAAAAAAACAACTTTAAAACCCACCCCTTCCCCCCTCACCCCCCCCCACCCCCCCCTCCCCCCCTCCCCCTCTCGATATCTCCATGATTAATTAACCTGGATTTTTGTCTGGAAAATCACACCATCTTAGCGTAATGTCGGGGGGTATTTTTCCATTTTGGACAGAAAAATTTCTCCCGCAGTGGGATCCTGGGCCTGCTTTGCCGGCGTTGATGGCAACGGGACGATTTTTTTGCTTTTTGACAAAAAAAAATGGCTTGCTGTCGACGTTCGACGGAAGAAAAAATTAAATTTTATAGGGGAAAAAAAAAGGGTTTTTGCCCCCAGCTTTTAAAAAAAATTTTTTTTTTCTTTTAAATTGTTTTTTTTTTATTAATTATTATTATCATTTTATTTTTTTGTTTTTTTTTAAATTTTTTTTTAAATTTTTATTACTTTTCATTCATGGGTTTTTTGGGGTTTTCTTTTTTTTTCCCCCCAATCCTTTTTTTTTTTTTTTGTTCCCTCTTCTTTTTCCTTTCCTTTCCTTTCCCTTTTTCTCATTCTTCCTTGTCTCTCTCTCCCTCCTCCCTCTCCCCCCTTTTCCCCCTTCTCCCCCCTCTTTCCCCCTCTTCTCCCTTTTCTCCTCTCTCTTCTCTCTCTTTCCCTCCTTTTTCCTGCCCACCCCCCCCTGTTTTAAGGGGGGGGTTTTTTTTTTTTTTTTTTTTTTTTAAAATTTTTTTTACCGGGGCCCCCCCTTTTTAATAGGAAGTAAAAGAACTTTTTTAAAGAAAAAAAATAGGGGGAGAGAGAAAGGGGAAGAGGAGAGAGAAGGTTTTTTGGGGGGGGGGGGGGGAGGGGAAAGGGAGGAAGAAAGAGAGGAGGGGGGGGAGAGAGAAAAGGGGGGGGGGGGGGAAAGGGGGGGGGAAAAAAAATAGAGAGAGAGGGGGGGGAGAAGAGTTTTTTGATTTTTTGACTTCTCTTTTTTTATATCGGGAAATGGAAAAGCATCAGTACTTTTTTTTACATCCAGTCCCCTGTGTGTATGGTTTTTGAAATTGGCATCTTTCACCGGAAAAAGGTTTACCTTTCGAAAAGGGGGAACGGGTTTTAACGGTGGAAGTTTCCAGGTTGGAAAGGGGGGGAAGAAGAAGGATGAGAGAGAGAGAGAGAGAGAGAGAGAGAGAAAAGATAGGGGGGGGGATGAGGGGGGAGGGGGGGAAGAGAGAGAGGGGAAGAGAGAAGAGAGAGAAAAGAGAAAGGGGGATAAAACCCCCAGGAGGAGGGGTCACAAAAGATAAAACCCCCGGGATTAAAAAAAAAAAATGAAAGCAAGGATAATAAAGGGAAGCCAAACAAGCAGGAGACTGATTGTTTTCCCCCCCCCCCCTTCTCTCTCCTCCCTCTCTTTTCTCTCTCTCACAGTAAACTCGTCATACATCCCCCCATCGTTGAAAAGTTAAAGGGGAAGAAAGCTTTGTTTTTTTTTCTTTTTTTTTTTTTTTTTTTTTTGGTTGGTTCCCTCGGCCGCATTTTTTAATTAAAAAAAAAGGGAAAATGAAGTGCGACTACGATGATATTGAATGAGATGATGATTGGATGTTTATGATGGTTTTGGATTTTGACTCCTCTTTCTGTTTCCCTTGCTCTGCCCTCTCTCACTCCTTTTCTCTCTGTCTGCTGTCTCTGTCTCTTCGCTGATGAGTTGATGATGATGAGGAGGAGGAGGAGGTTAGAAGTGATGATAAAAGAGAAGGAAAGGTAAAAGGGGAGTTGTTATGTGTTTGGGGGTAGGCCCCTTTTTTAAACCCTGTGTCTGTGTTCCTTTCTTCACCCCTGTTGCTTTCTGTTTTTCTGTTCCATGTTTTTTGTGATGAAGTTCCCCCCCTTAGGGTTTGGGGGGTTTTGGGGAGGGAGGGGGGAGGGGGGTTGGGGGAGGGGGAGGGGTTGGGGGGGGGTGGTGGTGGTGAAGTTTTGTTTGGATGGTGGTGGGGGTGGTGGTGGTGATAAGTTTGGTGGTGTCGGTTCAATTCTGGAACTCGCCTGAAAAAGATACTGACCGCCCCCGGTTTGTGTTTTTGTTGTGTTTGTTTTGGTTTTTGTTTGTGTGTGTGGTGGTGTGGTGTGTGTGTGTTTTTGGTGTGTGGTGGGTGTGTGTGTGTGTGTGTGTTGTGTTGTGTTGGGTGGTGTTGTGTGTGTGTTTGTGTGGTAGGTGTGTGTGTGTGTGTGAGTATGTGTTGTGTTTGTGTGTTTGGTGTGTTGTGTTGTTTTTGTTTGTTGTGTTTTTTTGGGTGTGTTTTGTGTGTGTGTTGTGTGTGTGTGTGGTGTTTAGAGTTTGTTGTAGTGTGGTGTGTGTGGTTGTGTTGGTGTGTGTTGGTTGTGGTGTGGTGTGTGTTTGTTTGTGTTGTGTTGTTTTTGTGTGTGTGTGTGATGTGGTGTGTTGTATGTCCCTGTGTGTTTTGTAGTGTGTGTGTGTGATGTGTGTGTGTTGTGTTGTGTTGTGTGGAGAGTTTGTGGGGGTTTGTTTGTGTCTGTTATGTGTTTCTTTTGGGGTTTGTTGTGTGTGTTGTGTTGTGTGTGTGTGTTTTTGGGTTTGGGGTGATTTGTGTGTTTGTGTGTGTGTTTGATTCAGATTCAGTTCAGAATATTTTTTTTTTCCTTTTAAGTCATGTAAATTTTAATTTGACCAAAAAAAATGTGTTGTGGGGTATATATTATATTATTATATTATAATTATATATATATATATATATTATGTGTGTTGTTGTTGTGTGGTGTGTGTGTGTGGTTGTGTGTGTGTGTGTGTTTGTGCGTGTGTGGAGAGTGTGGGATGAGAAAAGGAGGTGTGTGTGTGTTGTGAGTGTAGTGTTGTCGTGTATAGTCCCTTTTATGTGTGGTGTGTTGTGTAGTGTGTGTGTATTTTTTCTGTATGGGATATTGTTCTTTTGCGCACGCCGCCACACACCCCGCACACATACGCGCGTCGCTGTCACTACTGCGTGCGTGCGAAATTTTGGGCACTGCACTTCACTTGAAAAAGTGCTTGGTGTAGGCTTGCAACTTTCGTGCTGTGTCTGTGCCCTTCCCTCCACTCTAGAAAAAATTTTTGGATATTGAATGTAAAAAAAAAATATTTAAAAAAAACAACTAACCTCAAAGACCCCGGCTTAGCTGACTTTCCCCAACTTGGCCTCTGCGTTGAAATGCTGATGTTGCAAAACTATGTAATGTTGTGTGTGTTGGTGTGGTGTGTGGTGTGTGTTTTGGTGTTTGTGTGTGTGGGGTTTGTTTTGTGGGGTGTGTGTGTGTGTGTGTGTGTGTGTGTGTGTGGTGTAGGTGTTTGTGGGTGTGGTGTAGGTGTGTGTTGTGTGGTTTTTGTATCGTGTGATGTGTGGTTTTGTGTGTGGTGTGTATTTTTTGTTGTAGAGAGAATTGAGGGGAGTAGTGATGAGAGGAGAGGGTGATGGGGTTTTGTGTGTTGCCCTTGTCTTAAATTTTAACGTCTGTTCATTAAGTTGTGTTTGTGGGGTTGTAGTGTGGGTGTGTATAGTGTATGTTGTGTGGAGTGTGTGTGGTGTGTGTGTGTGTGTGTTGGTGGTATGAGTTAGTGTGTTGTTATGCTGTAAAGGAAAAGCTGCCAGGCTCCCCCCCTCCCCCTCCTCCTCCCCTCCCCCTCCTCCTTTTTCATGCAAAAAGAATGGATTATAAAGAAGTGGTGTGTGGTATCACACACATATCCGGCGCGCGCGAGCAAGACACACAGGGACAGTTTAAAACAACAGAGAAAAAAAAAAAATATATATAAACTCAGCACACACACACACACCACCAACACACACACCACCACACAACCTAATTTTCAGAAGTTTTTTTAACAACAGGCTAAACTGTTAGACACAAATTGTGCTGATTTTTTTTTTTCCAGAAGGCCAGAGCATAGACAAAAAAATAAATTTTAAAAATCTACTTTTTTTAGGGGAAAAAGTTGACTTGTTTATTTGTTTCGTGTCAAATAAGTCTTGTTTTGACTTATGGGAATACGGGTTTTTTGATTTTGATTCTGATCACACCCCACACACACACACACCGCGCGCGCGCGGCCCTTCATTACACACCGCCATTTTTACACCACCACATTTAACACACACGCCCCATTTCATACACCACCATGCTACTCCACCGTACATTAAAAAATTACATTTTACCCACGCACCCCACACATAAACACACTACACCCCCCACCCTCTTCCCCAAACTCACTCACACCACACCCACTCTGATACCTTTTTCTGGGAAGGGACGTTAAACTGAAGAACTAAAAAACACAACAACCGTCAACCAAAACAACAAAATAAAATCAAAACAAAAATATAGTCTGCAAACGGGATCTTTGAATTTAACCATCTTATCCTTCATTTGAAGAAAAGAAAAAAAAAGAACAAAAACAACAAAAAAGCAGGCCACGAAATGTTCTTTTAAAAAAGACTTGACAATTTTTTAAAAAGTAGAAGAAAAGGGACTTTCCTCCCCCCCCCCCCCCCCCCCCCCCCCCCCCCCCCTCCCCCCCCAAAAAAAAAATTTTTTTTTTCCCAAAAAATTTTTTTTTCCCCCACCTCTCTCTCTCTCCCCTCTCTCTCTCCTCTCTCTCTTCACACACCCACACACACCCCACACCACACCCACCACCCCCACCCCCACCACAACAAACAACAAAAACACAACAACAACAACAAAAACCCGTCAAAGAGAAAATTTTCGCTTCTTTTTCCAAAAAAACCCAAAAAAAACCCTCCAAAATTTTTTGCCCAAAAAAGATAGGGATGAAACAGCCGTATCAAAAACCAACTCAGGAAAAGGGGAAGAAAGACAGGGGATGAAAAAACGCTTTAGTTCATGTCCATTGTCCCCCTGTGTCTCCCTTATGTGATGATTTGGGGTTTGTACTTTGTTCCCTCCCTTTGGTCCGCTTTGTTTTTCCTCCCCCCCCCCCCCCCCCCCCCCTGTGTTTTCCTTTCATTTTCCCCCTTCCTGGAGAAGAGAAGAGAGAGAGAGAAGGGGATGGGAAAAGAGAGAGAGAGAAGAGAGGAAGAGGAGGGGGAGGGTCTTCAGCAAGAGGGGTTTTTGTTTGGTCCTTTTTCTCTTCCTTTTGCCCTTCTCTCTTGTCCCGTCTGTGTACTATCTCTTTCTTTCTGTCTGCCTTTCCTTTTGTCTTGTCTCTGTCTGCCTGTTTTTCTGTCTCTTCCTGTGTTTTTCCTTTTTTTCATTGTCTCTCTCTCTCTCTCTCTCTCTCCCCCTTCTTCTCTCTGTCTGTCTGTCTCCCTCTCTCTTTGTTGTCTCTCTCTGTGTCTATCTTTCCCTCTTTCTCTCCTCCTCTCTCTCTCTCTCCTCTCCCCTCTCTCTCTCTCTCTTCCTCTCACACAAACCCCACACCACCACCACCACCACCACAACAACAAAACAAAAAAAAAGTTCGCTCTCTTTTCCAAAAAAAAAAAAACAAACACAAAAACCCCCCAACTCTTTGTGACCAAACGATGAGGGATGAAACAGCCGCTATCCAAACCAAAAACAGGACAAAGGCAAAAAAGACAGGCGATAAAAAAAGCTTTAGTTCTGTCCATTGTCTCCCTGTGTTTTCCCGTATGAGTGAGGGCCTTTGTACTTTGTTCCCTCCCTTGTTGGTTTTGCGCTTGTTCTGTCCACCCTCCCCCCTTTTGTTCAAAGGGCCAAGGGCTCCCCCGCCTGTATGTTCAATTTCATTCCCCCCCCTTAAAGAGAGGGAGAAGAGAGGAGAGGGGGGGGGAAAAAGAAAGGGGGAGAGAGAGAGAGAGAGAAGGGGGGGGGGGGGGAAAAGGACGTTTATCCAAGGGGTAGGTTCTTGCCCTTTTTCCCCTCTACTTTTGGTTCTCTCTCTCTCCTTTCTCTCTTCTCTCTCTCTCTCTCTCTCTCTCTTCTCTCTCCCCCTTCTCTCTTCTCTTCACTTCTGTCTCTGGTCTGTTTTCTTTCTTCTGGCTTTCCTGTCCGTCTGTCGTTTCTTTCTGTGTCTCTCTATTTGCCTCTCTCTTTGTGTCTGTCAGTTTCTGTCTGTCTGTCTCTCTGTCTGTCTCTCTGTCTCTTTCTCTCTCTCTCTTTCTCTGTCTCTTTCTCTGTTTCTGTCTGTCTCTCTGTCTGTCTCCATATCTTTCTGTCTGTCTGTCTTTTCTGTCTGTCTGTCTCTCTCTCTCTCTCTCTCTCTCTCTCTCTCTCTCTTTTCTTCACTGTCTGTCTCTGTCTGTTTCTTTATGTCT
>CM054138.1:43571943-43576943 GCA_028751875.1 Rapana venosa
AGGAAGAAAGAGAAGAGAGAGAGAGGAAGAGGAGAAGAGAGAGAGAGAGAGGGAGAGGAGAGAAGATAGAGAGAGAGAGGGAGAACGAGAGAGAGAGAGAGAGAGAGAGAGAGAGGAGAGAGAGAGAGAAGAGAGAGAGAGAGAGAGAGAGAGAGAGAGGAGACAGCGGGTGCTTTAATAAGGTATCTCTTTCTCCTTTTCAAACTATTGCATATGAATCTCTCTCACTCCACACACACAACTCCACCCTCCTCCACCCAACCCCCCCATCACACCACATAACTCCCACCCCTCCCCACCCCCACTCCTTGCCCCACCCTCCCTCCCCCATCGCACACACAACTCCACCCCCACTACACCCCACCCCCCCTCCACCACCCCTCACTCCACCCCCACCCCCAACCTCCCCCACCCCACTCTCCCCTACCCCACCCTCCACCCCCACCTCCACCCCCCCACCTCCACCCCCCCCACTCCAACCCCCCCCCCCCACACACACAACACACACACAACATACAAAACACACACCAACACACAAACTAGCAAAAAAAACCTTAGCCAAGTAAAAACCTACCGCGCTAACTAAACAAACTAAACAAACCTAACTGCACCAACCAACCACCAACCAACCAACACCCAAACCAACCAACCAACAACCAACCAACCAACCAAACCAACCAACCAAACCAACCAACCAACCCACCAACCAACCCAACCAACCCAACCGACCCACCCACCGACCCACTAACTAACTAACTAACGACGATCTGTCTTGTCTTTCTAACACGAGGAGCATGGAGAATCGCAGTGCAGACGCTGGTGCCAGTGAGCGTGCAGCTGCTTGGGACTGACGAGGTCTGGCATGGCCAGCATGCCGTCTGAACACAGACCCGCGCACTGCCACCTCGGGTCCTGCAGCAGCGAAGGAGCCAGGGCAGCCAGCCAGATGCCCACAGAGACGTCCTCCCCCTGAAAACCATCCACGTCCACCCGCTACGACATGAGCATAAACTGTTCACTTTAATCATGACGATGATGATGAGCGCAAAAGTTCAACAATATCATCAGCATGACCATTCAACACAACCGTATATCCACCCTCCCAACATCCACCCCCACGACATCCGCACATCCAGTAATCATCATCATGAGCACAACCATTCAACAACATCATCAGCATAACCATCCCACAACACCCCCACAACATCCACCCCCACGACATCCACCCCCACGACATTTCCGCACAACCACCCAACAACATCCCACCCAAAAGAGACAACCCCAACATACAACATCTCAATGCCCCATGACATACATGCACAGCAACACCAATTAGCACTAACGTCCAGCACAACATCAGAACAACCATTCGACCATCCACACACGTCCCACGCAACATTCAACTTCATCATAAACCCATTCAACATACATCGACACGACGCTCAGCGCAAACATTCAAATCAGCACAAACCATTCACAACGTCCACCACAGACACATTCCCACGTCATCACAAAACAAACAATTTCAACATCATCACAACCATTCAAATCAGGCACAACACTTCAAAATCAGCACAACACCTGACACAACCACTCAACGTCATCACTACCAATCAACATCACACATACTTCACACATAATTGAGGAGACAAAAGCCATTCATCATCAGTCACAACATCAGCACAACCATTCAAACATCACACAACGTCAGCACAACCATTCCAACATCACACAAACACCACACAACCATTCAAACGTCATCACAACCATTCAAACCATCAGCACAACCATTTATCAACATCACACAGGTGACCATTCACCAACCAGCACAACGTCAGCACAAAAACCCATTCACGTCAGCACAACCATTCAACGATCCAGCACAACCTTCTCAACGCATCACAACCATTTCAACATCATCCACAACTATTCAACGTCAGCATAATACGGGCGCCTGCCGTTAAGTCCTGCCTGGTCATGCGACTTGGCATAGGATTGACCAGTACCTTTTCAGTCTTTCTAGGTCCCCCCCAAAAAAAAGGCAGAGAATGACCAAGAAGAAACAGAAAACAGACAAGAAGGAAAGGTGACAGGAAATGAAAGGAACAAGAGCAGAAACAAGAGAGCGATTAGAAAAGAGGGAATATTTACGTACAAGCATTTCAGAAGTAGGAATGCTATTTATACTGACAGCTCCGGAACAGCATCAACTACAGGGAAGGACGCGTGAGTAATCACAGAGCATTGATCAGATAAGACAAACAGAATAAAAAGACAGCCATAGAGACAGACAAGCATAACAACAAGGCAGACAGAGCATAACAAGCAGACAGAACAGACAGACAGACATACATACAGTAGCAGACATACAGACAGACAATCAGACGACATAGAGACAAGACAAAACATAAACAGACAAGACAGGCTAAGCACATATAGACAGTCAATAAAACAGAGGACAAGACAAGGAAAACAGAACAAGATCAGACAAAGACAAACAAGACAACAAGACACGAACATACATAAGACAAACAAGTCACAAACAATACATACAAACAGACAGTGCAAGACCTCCAAAACAGACAAGACAAAATAAACAGACAAACAAAACGAAACAACAAACAGACAAGACATAGACATACAATAGACAGACAAAAGAGACATAAACAAACTGACAATACAAACAACACATACTAGACAGACAAACATACAAGACAAACAACAGGACAAAAACAGACAAGACAAACAAAACATACAAGACAAACAACAACAGAACAATACCTACAAACGAGGACAGAGGACATACAAACTCAGACATTGACTAAACAGTCAACAGATAAATCAAGAAGACAAGCTAAAGAACAAACAAACAAGTCAGACAAGCCCAGAGCAGAACATAACTGAATCAATGGACAGGCATGACAAACAAACAATACAGACAAAACAACAAGACAAACAACAACATAAAAAACAAAACAAAACAAACAAACAAAACACTACCAACAAAACAAAACTAAACAAACATTACAAAACATACAAGCCAACAAAACAAAACATACAAGCTTAAACACTCAAAGACAACACAAGACAGCAACATGACAATTAGCAAGGATCACACACAGCAAACTGCTACAAGACAAGGAGGAGGAGAGTGGAGACGGCTGACTGAGGGCTAGACGGACGTAGGAATGATTGAGCTGACTTACTGAGACTGACGGACTGAGGACTCGGAGGACTGCGGACCGTGAGACTGACTAGAGACTGAACGACTGAAGGACGTTAGATCTGAGAGATGACGGACAGAGGACTGAGGACTGAGACGTATACGGACTGGAGGCCAAGTACTTGGACGGATCAGTAGACTTGGGGACAGACAGGACTGACGGACTGATGGACCAGAGACAGAAGGACTGACAGGACATATGACCTGATGACTTAGGCCGCTTGTACTGAGGACTGATGGAAAGAGGTGACTTGCTGACTGAGGGACTGAGGACTGACGAGACTGAGACTAGACGACTGGAGGTACTGATGACTTGACGGACTGAGGACTGAGGACTGAGGACTGAGCCTAGACGAGACTGAGGACTGAGGACTGACGGAATCTTGAGGACTGAGGACTGACGGACTGTAGGACTGTACGAATTTTTTCTGAGGACAGACGGACAGGACAGACTGAGACTACTGGAACTGTAGGACTTAGTACACTGGACGGCCCGAGAGAGGACTTGAGGACTGACGGACTGTCGGACTGAGGACTGAGGACTGACGGACTGACGGACAGAGGACTGACGGACATGAGAGGACTGAGACTGAGGACAGTGACGGAGCAGAGAAAAAGAAGATAGCAAGTATAAACTATGAGGACTGAGGACTGAGGCCATTGACGGACTTAGGAGCCGTGTACGACACTTGAGGACTGTCGGACTGAAGGAATGAGGACTTTCGACGAACTGAGACTGAGTGTACTGAGGACTGAGACGGCTACTGAGGACTGTGAGGACTGAGACTCTGACAGACTAGAGTACTGATTACTGAGGACAGACTAGGACGTGATGACTGACAGAGGGTACTAGGACTAGATGTTACTGTGACTGAGGAACTTAGACTGACGTACATGATGACCTGAAGGACAATAGGACTGACTAGGACTGAGGACTGACGGTGACTAGACTGAGGGACATGAGACATACAGAGCGTCCTTCGTCACTGATGACTGTCTATGCACTGAGTACAGACGACGTGAGGAACTGAGGACTGACGGACTGAGGACTGCTGCCTTACGGAGCCTGGAAGGGGATGCAGAGAGGTTGCGTATGCTGTCAACCACTAGGTGAAGCCTGTCTGTGAACATCACTTTACCCCTAAGCCTACATCTAAGGTGGGTACACCGATGGCCCGTAAATCCTCGCTCCCTCTCACTTGACCACAGCCTCTCCCACCCACAACAGCATAAATCCCTTGGGCGGAAGTCTGCCTGAGACACACAAACGCACTCTAAACACATGGCGCTGCAACGCACTGCACGCACGCCACGCACACTGACGCACGCACGCAACGCACGCACAACACACGAACACACTCGAACTAATGAAAAATTAAGGGTCAACTTGAGATGGGTGACTGGCTGTTTATAACCATAGCGCTTTGGTTTTGGTTTAGGGTTATTTTTGTTTAGTGTTTTATGTTAGTTTGGTGTTGTGTGTGGGTGTGTTGTGTTTGTGTGTAAGGGTGTGTTTTGTGTGTGTGTGTGTGTGTGTGTTGTGTGTGTGTGTGGGTGTGTAGTTGTGTGGGTGCGTGGTGGTAGTGTGTTGTGCAGTTTGTGTGTTGTGAGTGTTGTCTAAGTCAGTCCAGAAGTCAGCTCAGTCAGCTACTCAATTTTAACGTCTTTTCCACTTAAAGTGATACCAACTGTGTGTGATGTGTGTGTGTGTGGTGTTTGTGTGTGTGGTGACGTGCGTACATGATATACGCAGATTATTCCATGTAGTCATCATCAT
>CM054138.1:43581943-43602162 GCA_028751875.1 Rapana venosa
GCACACGTTAAAACCGCCCGCCTTCCGAAAAAGTAGACCATTTGTCCCGGGTGGAACGATGAAAAATTTTTTAAAAAACGCATCACCCGGGGAGATTAAAGAACCCCCGAGTGCTTTTTCCTTATCCCGAAAAAAAGACTAAAAAAAGAATAAAAAAAATGGGTTGTGGAGAGAAAGAGAGACGGGGGGAAATGCAAGGAAAATTTTCTTTTTTTTCGGGGATAATGAATAAGAAAACCATGTGCTTTTTTAATCCAGCCCCGCCCGTAGGGGTCAAAAATAAAACCCAACACTTTTACAGTCTCACAGTAGAAACATGGGAAATAAACCCTTTTTAAAGCAGCCCCCCCCCCAACAACCCCCCCCCCCACCGAAGCAAACAATAAAAGTAAACCCTAAAAACATCCCCCACACCCCCCCCCCCCCCCCCCCCACCCCCCAAAAAACAAAAAACAACCAACCCCCAACCCAAAACAAACAAACAAAAGAAAAAGAAAACCAAACCCAAAAAAAGAAGAAAAAAAGAGAAAAAAGAAACAACAACAAAAAACAACAAACCAAAAAATAACAACCAAAATAATAAGTACAAAATTTTAAAAATCTACCCCAAACAAATGGTACTATACTTGTTAACTTAACAATAAAATATTGAAATAGGGCACTCGTTTTTGACTTAAGTGCCCGAGGGCAAAATCCAATAAGATTGAAAATAAAAAATTGAATCCTTCATCAGGTGCACCATAATATAAGCAAAACGATAAAAGGTGAGAGAGGGAAAAAGAAGGGAGGAGAGAAGGGAGGAGAGAGAAGAGAGAGAAGACAAGGGGCAGAGACAGATTGTGTGTATTTAAAGATAATATCCAATTTATAATTCCCAAAACAGTACACGATCACCATCAAACACTCACTTTTGATTATAACTCGTTTCAAATTATATGTCATGATAATGAAATAAAAAATCAATACTCATATATTCACCCAATAAAAATAAGAAACAAAACAAAAGAAGGGAAACTAAACTATACAGTCATTGAGGGAAGAATGTGAGTGAGTGATGTGGTGTGGTGTGTGTGTGTGTGTGTGTGTGGTGTGTGTGTGTGTGTGTGTTGTGTTGTGTGTGGTATGTGTTGTGTGAGTGAGTGGTGTGCGTGTGTGTGTGTGTGTGTGTGTGTGGGGTGTGTGTGTGTGTGTTGTGTGTGTTTTGGTGTGTGTGAGGTGAGGGATAATATAAATTAAATAAATCGAGCACACGATCAACAACACCAACACTTTTTAATTATACTCATACAAATTGAATGTCATGATAATAAAAAGTGCAATACCCATACACTCACATAATAAAGAGGGGGGAAACCTCAATAAAGTCATAAAAGAACATCTAAAACATTGTAATAATAGAGACAAATTCTTTTTTTTTCCAGGATAATGAATAAGTACTCAAATTTTTTTTTTTAAAATCCATTTCCCCGCCCGTAGGGTCACAAAGTTAATAATGAACTCAGTACTCATACTTTCAAACAGTAGAAGCAAAAGGGAAAAACTTTAAAAAAAAAGAAAAAGAAGAAAAAGGAAACAAACCCCAGACAAACAAGAAACAAAAAAAAACCCCCGAACCCCCCCCCAAAAAAAAAAAAAAAAAAACAACAGAAAAAAAACAGAAAAAAAACCCTCCCCAACCAACCAAACAAACAGAAAAACAAGAAACAACAACAAACAAATGAGGGAAAAAAAAAAAAAAAAAACCAACACCGTCCAACCCCCCCCCCCCCCACACACAAACACCAAACCCAAAACCAAACAGACAAAAAACCAAATCAATCACACAAACAACAAAACAACAACTACAGCAATAAAACGCAACAACAGAGAGAGAGAGAGAGAGGAGAGAGAGAGAGAGAGAGAGGGGAGAGAGAGAGAGAGAAAGGGGAGAGAGGAGAGGAGAGAGAGAGAGAGGTGAAAACTTATAGACATAAAATTGAACACCTTCATTTTGGCAGAATAGACACATATTTTGTTACACGTAATAAAAAGAAATTGAAATAGGAATTTACTGGAGCTCAAGTACAGTCAACAAGCCCAAAATAATATTGAAAATAGAACGTATGAAAAAGCCCTTTATTAGAAGACACAACAAACTAAAGAAGGAGAGAGAGAGAGAGAGAGAGAGAGAGAGAGAAGAGAGAGAGAGAGAGAAGAGAGAGAGAGAGAGAGAGAGAGAGAAGTGTGGTGTGTGTGTGTTGTGTTGTGTGGGTGTTTCAGAGAAGGGTACTAAATTATGATTCTCAAAACAGTACACGATCACCTTCAACACTTAGTTTGATTACCCCATACAAATTTTATGTTCATGATAATCAAATAAATTCAATACCCATACTCTCAACACAAAAAAAAAAGGAGGGAAAGAAAAAAGGAAAAAACAAAACCCAGCCAAATCTATAAGGTCATAGTGAGAGAAAGAAAGAAGGAGAGAGAGAGAGAGAGAGAGAGAGAGAGAGAGAGGAGAGAGAGAAGAGAGAGAGAGAGAGAGAGAGACAATGACAATGACAATGACAAAGGTTTATTGTGATAAGCGAGATGCCCATTCACAAGGGGACAGTGGGAGGGGGACTGGGCACAAAACACAAAAATTTCATTTACTGAGAATTTAATTAATTACAGCCCAAATAGTCATCATGTCATGGATTCCATAACATGGTTACAGAGTTGATTCATATACTTTCCGGTGTTTTTTTTTTAACCTTTGGTTAGCCCTTACGATAAAAATTGGTAAGGGGAAGGAATTTCCTCCACAAAACTGTACAAGTCTAAAGTCAAAATCTCACAACAAAGTGGTCTGCAACAAGGAAACTAGGTCACAATTCCTCTTCTTCTGTCTTTTCATGGTTTTAAAAATTTTGCCCCGCTAACACGTAAAAAATTTGACACACTTCCAGGGGGCATGTGGGCATACAGCTATCCCCCCCCCCCCCTCTCCCACACACACACACCACACACACAAAACAACACACACACACCACACACACACACCACACACACACACACCACACACCCACAACAAACACACACACAAACATTTACACAAAAATTTTACTAATACGATGTAACATATCCACATCATATACACATAACACATGTAACACATATACACAATACACACACAACACACCCCATACACTCATACTTAATCAGATACATCATACTTCATGCACACACCACATCATAAAAACGCTCACACCACGCACACGCACGACACACACACATCACACACAAACGCCACGGGGGTTATCCACAAGAACGAACGGGGCGTCCACTATTACATGCCACATCAAGTCCGGGGACGATTTGATCTTTCGTTTTACCCGGGCAGCAGAAACCACAGCTTTAGTTTGTTTAACAAAACCTTTTTACATGGTCATCGCCCGAATCCTTCTTCACGAACCAAAAAAAACAGGGGGTGTGGCGTCGCAGCTCCATTTAAAAAACGAAAACACAGTTTGTCAGTGTAAAACTGGATGCCGCTTACAGTGAAGAGGCCCGAAAGTTTTGGGTTTCCCGCGTGGTCCCTTTCCTCCTCTGCAAGGTCCGATCGTCACTCACCACATAGCCTTTATGCGTCGGCACAGTTCCAACTTCGTGAACTTTCGCCAGAGGGGCGTCACAGTCAGGTTTCCGCGAAAAAAATTCCCCAAGGCAATGTCACGTTGCCTTCAGTTTTTTTGTTTCCCAACCTTTGACACTTTAAATGCTTTTTTTTTCACGTGCAGCGTTTTGCACAGTTTTTTGCTCAAAAGGGGGGGTGTGCATGTGTAACACAGCAACTTGTAGGGGGTTGTGGGCACAAATAAACTTTGGGAATGTTCCTCGTCATAACACTTTCCCCTTCCTCCTTTTCTTCTTCCCCCCCGGGCTGTTTTTCCCCCCTCTGCCCTTTGCTGTCCTATAAATGCAACTTTGGCTTTTTCCTGCGATAGCGTGGGAGATCCAGGGGGTGCTTTTGCCCATGTTGGTTGTTGGCGGGGCGGGCTTTCAGTCTAGCACAACGACTGTATTGTCACCCCCCTACTTTCCGGAATGAGTGCTGTTCTTGGAGGGGGGGGGGCATCCAGGTCGCTTCCAAGGGTTTTGGGCGGGGCCAACAAGGGGATGGGGGGGTTAAATTGATTTCTTGACAATTAATAAACAGCAAATTTCTTCCTGCCTTTTCCCCTTAAAGGGGAGATCACTCCGCCCGAGAGGAGAGGAGAGAGAGAGAAGGGAGAAAAGGGTGGGTGTGTGTTTTTTTTTTCAGGAAACACTAAAAAAAATATAATTCTAAAAACAGGCCGATCACCGTAAACCCCTTATTTTGATTATACTCTGCGGTTATATGTCAGATAATGAAATAAAACCAATACCTGACTCACACAATAAAAAGAGGGAAAAAGAAAAGGGGGGATAAAAAACCAAAATCTATAAATGGCAGGGAAGGGGAAAAAGAGAGAGAAAAAAAGTTTAAGAGAGAGGGGAGAAAAGAGAGAGAAAGAGAGTTTTTGTTGTGTGGGTTTTTGTGTGTGTGTTTTTAAGGGTAATAAAAATATATAATTTTCAAGACAGCACGGATTTACCAAACAAAATTTTTTTTACGAAAATACTCCCTACAAAATTTAATGTCCCTGAAAAAAAATAACCCAATACCAAAACAAATTTTTCAATAAGGAGAAAAAAACAACCCTTTAAATCATAAATGAACATCTAAAACATTGTAAAGAGAGAAAAAGAAGGGGAAAAAGGGAAAAATGAGAAAAGGAGGGGGAGAAGGGAGGGAAAGGGTGGAGTGTGTTGGTTTGTGTTTTTTGTGGTGTTTTGTGTGGGGTGTTGTGGGGTGTGTGGTGTGGTGTTTTGTTTGTGTAAAAAATAAACTTTTTTTTTGTAAACAAAAAAACAAGAAAAGACCTTTTTGAAAAAAATACTGAATATGATTCTCAACCAAACACAAACATCACGTCAACACTCTTTTTTATTATACTCGGGACAAAAGATAAAAAACATATTTTTGTTAGAAAAATATAAATTTTTCCCTTTAAATATAGTTTAAATTTAAAAAAAATTTTTTAAAAAAAGGGAAAAAAGAAAAAAAAAGAAAAAAGGGGAAAAAAAAAAAAAAAAAGAAAAAAGTTTTCGCTTTGGTAAACCACTTTTTCCAAAAAACAATTAAAAAATTTTAAAAGGGGGGGGGGGGGGGGGGGGGGGGGGGGGGGGGGAAAAGGGGAGAGGGGGGAAAAAGAGAGAGAGAAAAAGGAGGGGGGGGGGGGGTGGGGGAAAGGGCTGACCAAAGAAAAGGGGAAGGGGGAAAGGGGAGGGTAGATAGTTTTGATGGAAAAAGGGAGATAGGTAAGGGAAAGGAAAATGCAACTTTGTTTTTTTAAGGGGTAAGGGCTTTTGGGTTTTTTATTGTTGAAGTATCAAAATGGTTGATAATTGAGTTTTGAAAATTGAAAATTTAAAGAAAAAATTTTTTAACGAAACAAAGGGAGTTTCCCCAAACAAAAGGGCCTTGAGTAAGAGTAGACTAATTTAAATAAAATCTATTTTTCCCGGGAATTGGGAAACTAGGCTTTAAGTATTTCGGATTGGTTTAGGGGGGAATTTTTTCAAATTTAAATATGATGGAACAAATTTCCCGTCCCTGATCTTGAACATCATGACTCCCCTTTGTTTTTAAAATTTTAAAACGTTGGTTTTAAGGGAGAAAATTTTAAATTTTAGTATAAATCAGCTTTCCCATAACTTGTCCTTTTTAAAAAAAAAAAAAAGTTTGAGAGCACTTTATTCAAAACTCAGTAAAAGGGTTTTTAGTGATTGCACAGCAGAATCCCCCAGGGTAGAAGCAAAGTCAATTGAGGGGTTGTATATAAAATTGGGAAAAAAAGATTTCCTTTGAAAGAAAAATCCCAAAAAGGGGTTTTGAATTTTTGAAAGTTTGGTATAAATCTTGGACATGAAATTTTCATAAATTGAATATGTGGTTTTAAAAACCCCAAATTTAGATTTTCAAACAAAATTTTTACCCCCTTTAAAACCCTTTTGGTGATAGGGTTTTTTTCCTTTACTTCCTTTTTAATTTTGGGTGGGAAATTTTTTAAAGGGAAAATTTTTTTTAAAAGCTTTTTTTCAGTTGGGAAAAAAAACATGCATTTTGTTTTTTGGGGGGGTATAGACATAAAGGTTTAGGTTTTGGTCCATTCAATAACTTTATCAACACTTTTTTTTTTAAAGCATTTTCCAGAGAGAAAGGTTTTTGTGGGTCGTAAAAAAAAAAGTTTTTCATCACAAAAAGTTCCCCATTTGGATTTTTATTTGGAGAGGGGGGGTCGTTTTTTTGAAAAGTGAAAAGAGAATAGGTTTTCCTTTGTATGGAACCTTGTTGGACTTTCCCTTAAATTTTATGGGTTGTAGTTTGGGAATTTAGTTAAAACCTATTGAGACAACCCCTGTTTTCCTGTTTTTCTTAGAAAAAGGGAACAAAATAGTTTTTAAGGTATTGGAAAAGGAAAATGGTACAAGGGTTTAGTTTATTTTTAAAGAGAAGGGGTGGGGCCCAAATTTTGTTAAAAAACTTTTTTTAGGGTCTAACAAATAGTATTCCACAAAATTTATTTCATTAATGTTTGATAGCCATTTTTTTTAAAGAGGCAAAACAGTGGGAGTAAAGACATGAAGGGTTTTGTTTTAAATCCAGACTGATTTGGGGGAATTTAAAAATTTTGGGAAAATAAACTAAAAAACGGGCTTAAAAGTTTTGGTTTTTAAATTGTTCCCCGGTTTTTGGGAAAGGGTTGAAAAGAAAGGAATTGGCCCAAAGTTTTAAAGGGGCCAATTTTTTAAACCCGACTTTTTAATGGGAAAAATTTTTTCTTTTTTGGGGTGTTTTAAGGCAATTGGGGGGAAAATTTTTTTTTTTTAAAAAAGGTTTTAAATAAAAAATTTAGGGGTGTCCCTTTATAACTGGGGCTGATACTTCAAATACGCTTTTCTTTCCCCCTCCAAAACCACGCCCTTTTATTTTTTGAGGGAGTTTTAAAACCAAAAAGACCCCCAAAAACAGACAAAAAAAGGAATGTTAAATTTTGGGAAGGGGGGATGCCCTTTTCCCTTTTAATATTTTTTAGTTCAATTGAGTTTAATTTGGGCTTTTGAATTTTTCATTCTAATAATGGGGTTTTGTAAGACATTAATGAAATACTGTTAAGGGGGTTTTTCCACAGTAAAAGTCTTGATTTTCATTTGTTTTTTAAGGGTGCTTGTTTGTTAATTATTTTATTATTGGGACCCAATAAAAGGGCCTTTTAGTTTTGTTTGGGTAGATAGTGACCTTGGGAAAATTTTTTTTTTTTTCCCGCCGTTTTTGTTTGGGGTTTAAAAGGGATTTTAATTTTTTTTTGAAATCTTCAGATAATTTTAAATTTTCTTTTTAAAAAAAAAGGAAAATTAAGATAAAAATTTGGGTTTTTCTAAAATTCCTTTTTTTGAGCAAGGTTGGTTTGGGGGTGTAACCCTTTAACCTTTAAAGAGTTTTAGGGGGCATGGTTTTTTTGTAAATAAACAGTAAAAAAATTTTTTATCCAAAATTCAAATTTGGGTAAAAACTGGAAACAGTAAAAAGCCCGAATATTTTCCCAAAGAATTTTTTAAATTTCTTAAAACTAAAGGAAAAGATTCTCCCTCAAATTTGGGAAAAAGGGAAAGATATGTTTTAAATTTGGGGGGCCAGGGTTTTGGGGTTTTTTTTGGGGGTTTTTTTTTTTTTTTTTTACCACGGTTAAAAAGAAATTGGGGAGTTATCGCTTTTCAGTTATAGACGGTGGGTTAAAAACGTTTTTAACAATTTTGTTTGGGTTAGAAAACATAGATAAAGGGCAATTAATTTTGCTTTTTAGTTTTTGTGAAAATTTTCGTTGGGGAATTTACTTTGTTGGTTTTGGGGGTTTAAAGAATTTTAAAAAATTGGGGCCATTGATTTTTACTTTTTAAGAGAGAGAAAAGAGAAAGGAGAGAAAGAGAGAGAGAGAGGAGAAGGAGAGAGAGGAGAAGAGAGAAAGGGGGAAAGAGGAGAGAGAGAGAGAAAAGAGAAGAGGAGAGAAAGGGTAGAGGGGAGAAAGAAGAGGAGAAAAGGGGAAAAGAGAACGTAACATTCGATTTCCCTTTTGGGGGGTATATAAAACCAAAGTGAAAAAAAAAAAGAATTTGGTATTCCCACAGGGGTTTGGCCCGGGGGGAACCCTTTACAAAAAAATAACTCCCCCACCTTTTTGAATTTCTGTGCCAGGGAAATTTTTTTTTTTTCTATTCCCCCCCCTTTGTTTCCCGCCCTTTTTTCCTTTTCTTCCCTGTCACCACCCCCTTTTTTTGTTTATTTTCTGCCCCTTTTTGGGCCATTTTCCATCTTTTTCTTTTTTCCCGAAAAACTTAAAAAATTCACCTTTTTCCCCCAAAAAGCCGAAGTCGGGTTTTGCTGGGGGCCCGACTTGTCAGGCGCTTAAAAAAGGCAGCGGGAAAAGCATTTTTTTTCTCCTAAGACCCGTAACAATTAAAGCTGACTGAGCCCTCCCAACCCAAGACGACGAAGAAAAGAATTGGGGGATAAAAAATCAATAACAATTTTAAAAGAAAAAACAAAATGGAATTCGGTTTGAATTCTTATTGGGAAACTGCGGGGGCGCGCCGCCCCCAAAAAAACACAACACTAACACACCAAAACAAAACACGCACGCACACACGGGGCCCAAAATACACACACACACACACACACACACAACCCCGCAAAAACGCACGCACACCGCGGGGGCGCCGCGCGCACGAACCCACCCCAAACACACACTACACAGGGGATACACACAAAAAAATGGACACACACACATACACACCAAAACCCCAATACACACACACCACAAATAAAACACACAGGATACACACACATACAGAAAACAACCCCCACACATACAGGAGATAAACAAAACACACATCAGAGTGAGAAACACACACCGAAAATGAACCCAAAAACAGACAGATGAACACACACACACCTTTCACACACAATCAACAAAAGCGATACACCAAAAACCGGGAAAAAAAGGGAAAAACACAAAAACCCCCAAAGAAAAAAAACCAAAAACCAAAACAAAAAATAACAACAAAAAAAAAAACAATTAACAAAAAAAACACACACACACACAAAAACCAAAAACACAAAACACACAAACACAAACCCAAAAACACACAACCCAAAACACACAAAACATAAGATTAAACACAAAAAATTGAAACACAAAAAACAGAAAAACAAAAACAAAACCCCAAACCCAACATCACACATCCCAAACACACACACAAAAACCACACACACCCAACACACACAAAACCCCACCCCCCCCAACACACACACACACACAAAAAAAACGCCCCCGACAGCACGCAAAAAAGCCCCTTAAATTTTGGGACGCACGCGCGCGCCATTTTTTTTTTTGCTATTTCGAAATCCTTTTGTATATAAGCCCATTTTTCGATTCTTTAAAAAATTCTTTGATATTGGGTTTCCCTTTTGCAAACTTTTGGCGTTACATTGAAAAAGTTTTTAAAACCCAAAACGTTTTTATGACCCCCTTTTTCCCCCTGGGCTTCTTTTATTTTTTCTATAATTTCCTTTCTGGGGCCCCCCACCCCCCTTAAACCCCCCCCCCATCTCATATCCCTATTTAAATGAACAGAAAAGTTAAATAAAAGAAAAGACGAAAAAACAACACAAAGGGAACACCCGCATGGGGCCGCGCGCAATTCATACTTTGTGAACGCCCACCCCAAAGAAGAATGCAATTATGTTTTAAATTGTGCCCGGAAAATTTAAACACAGAATTTGATATTTATAATAATCAAAAAAAAGGGAAAAAAAAATGTGGGATCCCCTAAAAATACATTTTCCCTTTTTTTTAAACCCCCAAAAAACTCAACAATTTTTAAAAAACCAAAAAAAAAAAAGATTTTTGTTTTTAAAGTGTTAAATTTTAATGGAACTTTGTTTTTATCCACAAGACTTTTTGTGTGTGTGTGTTTTGTGTGGTGTTTTGTGTGTGTTGATGTGGTGTGTGTGTGTTTTTCTTCTTTGGTTTTTTTTTTTTTTTTTTAGTGTAAGGAAAGAACGCCCCCAGGGGCCCTTTCCCCCACATTTTCCAGTTTTCCCCTGTTTTTTATGCTGTTTTGGGAAATTTTAAAATCATCCTTTTTCCCAAACCGGGACAAACGACCTACCCCTTCCGAAAAGCGGAACGGGGGTTTAAAAAGTTTGCCCAAAAAAAAAAAAAATTTTTCTGGCTTTCGCCCAATTTTGGGGCCCCGGGGTGCGTGTTTTGTGGGGGGGTGTGGGGTGTTTTTGTGGCGTTTCGTGAATTCGCGTGTGTGTGTTTTGTGGGGTTTTCCCAGCGCGCTTTTACAACAAAAAGACAATATCAAAACAAATTCTCTTTTAAAGTAAAAAAGAAATTCAGAAATCAATTTTAACGAACCCATTTATTTTGGGTTTTTTTCTCTTTTCCCTTTAACCCGGCCGATTCATGGGTTGTTTTTTTCAGATGACAGCTTTACACAAAGGCCCTCATCACACAAAACAAAACACACCAAACACACACATACACACACACAAAACAAAAAAACACAAAACCACACACAACCCCACACAACAACCACACAACCAACAACACACACAAAAAACAAAAACCCACAACACACCTACATACCAAAAACAAAAACACACACTAAAAAAATACACACAAAACCACACCACACACAAAAACTACGCACACACTACACAAACACAGAAAACACAAAAACCCCACAAAATGCGCGCGCGCAAAGCACGCACAAAACACATTTCAAACAACACACACTACACACCCCACCCAAAAAACACACAACCACACAAAAACCACCTCCCCATACCCCCAAACCAACAAAACACAACAACACACAAAACTAACACACAACAACAAACAACGCCAAAAACCCCCACTCCCACACCAACAAAACACACTACATAAAACAAAAACCCACACACTACACAAAAAAAACAAAACGCAACAAACTACAAAAAAAACACACAACCAAAAACCAGCTTAAAAAACAAGGCGGGCGGTGCACGCACGCACCACAAAAAAGTACACACACCAAAAAAAACACCACCAAAACCCCCACAACACAAAACCACACAAAAACCCCACACAAAACAAGAACAAAACACACACTCCCAAAAAAAAAACACACACCAAAACCACACAACCAAACCAAAAAACCAAAAACACACAAAAATAACCCAAAAACCACAAACCCCCAAAAATAAAAACACAAAACAAAAACACCCCCACCACAAAACACACACACACACCAAAAAAAAACCCAAAACCCAAAAAATTCCCACACACTCCACACAACCACCACCCCAAAAACCTCAAAACCACACACAAAAAGACACACCCCCAACACACACACACACTAACACACACACAAAACAAAACAACCGCAAAAAACCAAAACTCCACAACACACCCAAAAACCAACCCCAAATCCACACACAAATCCACAAAACACCACCACACACTACACACAAACACTACACACAAAACACAACACACAAAACACAAAACTAACAAAAACCAAAACACACACAGTCACCCCCCTCACACCCCCCCCAACCCCGCCCCAAAACACACAACCCCCCGGATACCCCCACACCCCCGCTTAACCCGGCCCCCCCCCCCCCCACCAAAAGCGCAAACCCCGGTACACAACCCCCCAAGCTACCCAAAAGCTTTAAAACAAGGAATTTTTTTCCATTTAAAGGATGGGGCCCATTTGGGTTTAGAAACGTTGGGGCTCGCAAAGGGAAGGCGGGGATCGACCTGGGGTTTTTCCCTCACCCAAACCCACAAAGCCCCCTTTTTCCTAAAAGGGGTTTTTGACAACCACCAACCCCCCGGAAAACCTCCGTTGCATTTCCTTTTTTTTCTGCCTTCCCTCAAAAACCGCCCCCCCCACCCCTTCCCAAAATAAAAAACCCAAACCCCTGTTTTGTGTGTGTGTTGAATTTGTAAAAACTATTAATTGTAACCTTGTTGGGATTTTTGAATTTTAAAAAATAAAGGGAAAGGGAAGCGCTTTGGGTTTGTTTTTTCAAGGGTTTAAAACGCTTTAAAAATTCCCTTTATTAAAATTTTTATTATTATTAAACCCCGGTAGGAACCAAACGCAGAACATAAACCCCCCTGAAAAAACCATCTTTCCTTTACACGAATTTTCTTTTTTTTCATTTTTTTTTTCCCTTTGGTTTTGAACCCCCCCGGTTCACCAATGGGGGAGATTTTGCGTATTTCGACCGTTCCCCCCCCCCCCCCCTTCCCCCCCCCCTCCCCCCTTTTCCCAACACTAAACTTTTTTCCCCTAACCCACCGAAACCTTACAAAAAAATTGGGAATTTTTTTTTTAAAGGCATTTAAAAAAAAATTTTTATCTTCTTTAAGTGTAAAATATATATAAAAACCCGAAGGGGGAAAGAAGGCACTGGGAAAAGGGCTGGGACTTTTAATTGAAACCTTTGGGAAAATCGTAAAAAAAGAGAAAAAAATCCCCACCTGTAATTACATGGGAATAAACCCCCGAGATTCCGGCCCCAACGCTTTATAAATTTGGGCTCATTGGAAAAAGTGTTTAAAACGAAACGGTTTTTAATCCAAAATCGGCTATAGCTTCCGTCGGGTTTTGAAGTGGGGCAAAAATTGCGACTGTAAAAAAGAAATATTCACCTTAGCTCAAAACAGGGGGGCGGGAAAAGCTCAGGGTCGGAGCACCCCTTTTTCCCCCCACCAAATTTAAAACACGCGAGCGTGGTTTCCCATTTTTGGAAAGGGGGACCCTTTGGGGCCCTTGGCTTCAGTACATTTCCCCCCTTTCCCCCCGGGTGTAAATGGTTTCCCCGCCCTCTTTAGGGAAAGGGAAGGTAAAGTCGCGAGGGAAAAGGGGATGGGCGCCGCCCTTTAAAAGCCCGGCCCCTTTGAGAATGAGGTCCTGACGCCTCGCTCCCCCACGAAACCCCAAAGGTTTTGGGGCTTTTTTTACCTTTTCCCTCCTTTAGGCTCCAAAACAAATTTGTGGGGCCCGCGAAATTAAAACCTGTTAAAAAAATACAATAACAAAAACACCCCATCTAAAATTTAAATTCGAAATGACTCCTATCCTTTTACTTTAAAAAGACGTACATTGTTTTTTGTTTTGTTTTTGTTTTGGTTTTTTTGCTTTTTTTTAAAAAAATTAAAATAAAACTAAATTTTGTTGGTTTAAAATTTTAAAATAACTTATGAGATTTACTGAAAAAAAAACCAACTTAAAACGCACGGTTTTTTTTGCTTTCCCAAAAACCAAAAATTTAAAATCCAAAAAAACGGCCCGAATCCCGGGGTGCTGCCAGGGGCCCGGGGCGTTTCTTTCTACTATCAATTTTCGGCACATAAGCGCCCTTTTGCAAACATCTTTCCCACCTTTTTCGCAAAATTTAAAACTTGTCACATCTCTTCCCTTCCCTTTTAAAATTTAGACTAATTTTCTTCTCTTTTGGGTTGGGCCCACCAGCAAACATCCATCCACTCTTTTTCAAAACCACACACAAAACCCGTTTAGCCGACTGGTTTCCCCTTTAAAAAAGAAAACCCCAAAAATTTAACACATTTTACTCCCCCTTCTGCGATTTTCTTTTACGAAAGCCCTGTCTCACAGAGACTTTTAAGTTTTAAACCAATTCCCTTTAGATTCAAATGTCCCTTTACAAAACTGCAAAACCCCTTATCTCTGTAGTTCTTCAAAACCCTTTTATAACCCCCATCCCGGGCCCCTTCGCCTTTAATTTTTTTGGGAAACTTTGTGCTTTTTGGAAAAAACACATTCAAACAAAACCCCGTTGGCTTTTTGCTCTTCCCCGTTTCTGGTCCAACCACCTGGAATTTTAACTTTCCCTTTCCTTTCCAATTCCCCAAAAACCCTTTTCCTTTTTAAACCCTTTAAATCCAGCCCCCAAAAGGGACAAATTTTTCCCACCTGACAAATTTCCCCCCAAATCTGTTCCTACTTTTTTTTTTCAACGGGGAACCTTCACCCTTTCCCTTTATTTATAAACCTAAAAGTGTTTTTTGGTTTTGTGTGTTGTGTGTGTTGTGTGTGGGGTGTGTGTGGTTTTGTTTTGTGTGTGTTTTTGTGTGGGGGTGTGGTGTGTGTGCATAAACTTGGGAAAAATTTTTTTTTATTTGAGGAAAAAAATTTTTTCAAAGCCTTTTTTAAATATTGATTTCAAGCGCTTTGATTTTTTCTCTTTTACAAGATTCAGCGCTATATAAATTATTATTATTATTATTATTATTATTCATTACTTGTCAGGCGCTTTAACGGAAGCGCCACGCATTTTCCGCTTGTGTGACAAGGCAACAATAGTGGCTGTCTGAGAATTCGACAAAGAAGAAAGAAGAAGAAGAAGAAGAAGAATAAGGAAATTAAAGAAATAATAAGATAAGAAAATAGAATCTGTAATGACGCAAACAATATTACAGGAAACAATCGTATGGGTTTTTTCTATCTCACACCAAACATTCAACTTGTCTCACCTGTCTCACCTGTCTCCCCTGTCGGCATCACCCAGTTCAGCGTTAGCCGCCGCTCCCAATGACACCCACATGCTCCTCCTCCTCTCTTTGCTCTCATATGCAACTTGTGAATAAAAGGTGTTCCCACAACCTATGCGGTCGTAGGAAAGCAAGGCGTCAGAGACCTCACACTTCTCTAGGGGCCAGCATATTGAGGGCGGCAACGCCCATCTCCTCTCCCTAACTGCTTTACCACCTTCCCTGACCCTAAAGAGGGCAGGTACCCATTTTTACAGCTGGGTGAACTGGGGGGAAGTGTACTGAAGCCAAGGCGCGCAAACGGTCACCCATCTACTTGGTAACCACGCTCGGTGCTGCTTTATCTTGGCTGGGGGAAAGCGAGTGCTTCGACCACGGAGCTATCCCGTCCGCGTAACTTGTGAATAAATCACTGATGTCTGTATGTAGTGAGGAGGAGGAGAAGGAGGAGGAGGAGGAGGAGGAGGAGAAAGAAGAGGAGGAGGAGGCTGGTTTTGAGCCCGGATTTTAAAACAACTCTTCTGGCAGGCGAAACAGGCATGGATAGTTCTTAGTCAGTGGATCGGGGATCTGGAGGTAAGGCACCTGCCTAGAAAGCGAAAAGTCCAGGTCGAAAGTTGTAACGTGGGAAACGTCGGCAGAACATATTGCACACACGTTGAAAAACCCCTTCCCCGCCTTTTGGAAAAGGGGTAGCATTAAAAGTGCCGGCAAGGGAAAAGAGTGGGAAAATAAAAAAAGGGTTTTTAAAAAAAAAACAAACAACCTGCAAAGTAACACTTTGCGTTGTTATTGAAACTTTTTAAATTTGAAACTGAAACCAAAAACCCCCACACTAACTGGGCCCACCAAAAACCCCGCGCGCGCCGACACACCAAAAAACACACACACACACCACACCACACACACACACAACACACACCCACACACCAAAAACACACACACACCAAAAACCACACACCACCACACAAAACAACACACATTTTATATAGTGGGCCCAACCCGGGAAAAGAAACTTTGGGGTCAGGGCAGGCTAAAGGGAAGGTCCTTACCAAAATTTCCCCAAAATTTCGCCCCTTTTAAAGTTTGTTTATTTTTTTGTTATTTTTTTCCCTTTTCCGAATTTGGACAAAAAAAATTTTTGGGGAAAAAGAAGTTGAATAAATTTTATATATATTAATATTTATTTATATATTTATATTTTAATATATATATATATATTATATATATTATATATTTATATTTTTATTATTTATTAATTAATATATGAAAAAAAATAAGTGAGGGAAAAAAAAACGCGGGAAACCCATTTAAAACTTTCATTTCCTCATATATATATTAATTATATTTATATTTAAATTATATATATATTTAAATATATTATAATATTATATTATATATATATATTTTAAATTTCAAACACTTTTTATCTCAGAAAGAGAATTTTGGTCATCAAAAAAGAACAAATGTTTCTGATAAATTTTTATTGTTTTGTTGTTGTTTTGCTTTCCTTTTATTCGATTTCATACTCTCTTCCAGCTCAAAAACACACTCACAATTTCTATTATCATCTATCTATCTATCTATCTATCTATCATCAATCTACTTTATTATCTACTATTATTATAACTACTATCTATCTTTCATTGTTACTTTCATCCTTTTTTTAATTTATTTTTTTTATATCGAGGATAAGGGAATAAGCCCCTGTGCTTTTTACACGCAGCCCCCGTGTGCTGCAGTTTTGAAAATTCTGTCATCTGTTCCCACTGGCACCCAATGGCCTACCTTACGAAAGGGAACGGTTTTTTAACGGTGCCAAGAGTTCTCCCCTGTCGTCTGTTTTTATCTATCTGTTGTCTGTCGGCTGTCCGTCCGTCCCCCGTCCGTCCGTCCGCCGTCCGCCGCCCGTCCGCCCGTCGTCCGTGTCCACATCTATCTATTATCTATTATTTTTCTTCTATCTTTTTCTACTATTATTATCATCATCTTCATCTATCTTTTACATCTATTATCTATCTATCATCTATCATTACCCTTTTAAAATCTTCTCCCTATTAAATATGTTTGGTGGGTGTGTGTGTGTGGTGTTGTTGTGGTGGTGTGTGTGTGGTGTGTGTGTGTGTGTTGCATTTTTCACCCTTTTGATTTAAAATTGGGCACAGAAAATTTCATTTAAAACTTGAAAAATGAAATGCCCCCATTCAGTCTTTACAAATCTATCAACTTTCCGTAAAAGGCAAAAGCAAACGATTCTAAGGCATCTAAAAAACAACAACAAAACAACAAAAAACAACAAAAAGAAAAAACTATCTAAAAGCAATTAAAGATTCAATTCCACAAAAAAATGTCCAAAAAAGTCACAGGGTTTTTTTAAAAAAAAACCCAGCCCATAATTTTATCAGGGTTAGCAACTTAAAACATTTTTTATTTCATTTTTTTTTAAGTGCTATTGAAATTTCTTCGGGTTTTAAAAAAGGGGACGCCCAAAAAAAACTCTCTCCTTTTTTCAGCGCGTTACGTTTCCAATCTTCATTATCATCAGTTAAAGAATTTTGATCAAAATTTAAAATGAAAAAACCCAATCAATGGAATATTTTTATTATTGGTTTGAATTTTTTTCGAAACTTACTTTTTCTCATGCATTCCGAACTTTTTTTTTTTGTTTGGGCATCAAAGGAAAAAAACGAATGTCTTGATAAAATCTTATTTGTTTGTTGTTGTTGTTGTTGATGATGTTGTTGTTGTTGCCTTTTTTATTGCTAATTCAATTTTTACCTTTGTAGCTCAGAGATACAATCTTTATAAAATGTTATCTCAATTCAAAGAAATTTGCTGCTGCCCCCCACCCCAACACACGAGAGGAGAAGAGAGGAGAGAGAGAGGAAAAGGGGAAGGGGGGAGGGGGAAAAGGGGAGAGAGAGAGAGAGAGAGTGGGGAGAAGGAGAGAGAAGAGGAAAAGTAAAAATTTTTTTGGTTGGGTTTTTTTTTAGGCTAATGAAATACTTTTTTTTTTTTTACATCCCAAAAACCCCCTTTTGCATGCGTTTTTTTAAATTTTTTCATCCGTTCTCCTGGGCCACAATGGGCCCATCTTCAGAGAGAGAGAGAGAGGGAGAGAGAGGGGGGGGAGAATGCAATGCGAACTGAGAGGAGAGGAGGAGAGAGAGAAGAGAGAGAGGGGAGAGAGAGAGAAAAGGGGGAGAAGAAGGGAAAAAAGGAGAGAGAAGAAGGAAGAGAGAGAGGAGAGGAAAAGGAAAAGAGGGGGAAGGGGGAGAGAGGGAGAGAGGGGAGAGAGAGAAAAAGAAAAGAGAGAGAAAAAGCAAATTTTGTTTGGTTTGGGTGGGTTTTTTTTTTAGGGGAATGAATACTTTTTTTTTTTTCATTTTTTCACCGTTCTCATGGGACACATTTGGGCCTACTCTTCAAAGAGGAGAGAGGGGGGGAGAAAGAGGGAGGGGGGGGAAAGGAGAGAGAGAGAAAGAGAGAGAGGAGAGAGGAGAGAGAAAGAGAGAGAGAGAGAGAGAGAGGTGAGAGGGGAAAGGAAAAGAGAGAGAGAGACGAGAGAAGAGCGACTACTAGAACTAAGAAAGGGAAAAAGTGAAAGGTTTTGTGGATTGTAAACTCAAAGAGGAAAGAAATTTTACATACTGAAAAAAAAAAAACTGGAGGATAAGAGAGGAAAAGAGAGAGCAGACAGAACAGAGAGACAGAGACTCAAAATAGAGACAGAGAGACACAGAGAGAAACACGAAAAAACGACCAGAAAGGGTATAGGTTTGGAAACAAAAAAAAAATACCGCCTTTTTCCCACAAAAAAAAATTAAACTGGTTTCAATTCCCCCTACACCACACTGCATTTCCTTCCTTCCTTCCCCCCTCCCCCCCCCCCCCCCCCCAAAGAGACAATTTTCAACGAATAAAAGCTCCTGGCCCAAAATCAACAAAAGATAAGGAGGCATGCTTTAACAAAAACAAAAACACAAAAACAGCAGCAAAAAACAACAACATGTTTGTAGAACAAAGAAGCGGGGTACTCTTAAAAAAGGGAACACAGCTGCCTCATTTAATATCTGGGACTTTAAAAAGAAAAAAAAAGGTTAATCTTTTAAAAGAAATCAGGAAAGCTTTAAGGGATGGGGGTGAGGAGAGGGGGGGGGGGATTTTTATATTTTATTTTGATATTTTTTATTTATTCTTTTATATCGAAGATAATGGAAAAAGCACTTTAAATGCTTTTTACATCCAGTCCCCGTTTTATGCTTTTGTAAATTCTGTATTGTTCCCCGGGCACACAAAAGCCTATCTTATGAAAAGAAGGGGGAAAAGGGGGGAAAGGGGAAGGGGGGGTGTTGGGGGGGGAGGGGGTGTTGTGTCTGTGAGACAAGAGAGAAACAGAGACAGAGAAAAAAAAAAAACAAGAAGAAGAAAGAAAAAGAAAAAAAAGGGAGAGAGAGAGAGAGACGAGGAGAAGGAGAGAGAGGGGAAGGGGGAGAGAGAGGGGGAGAAGAAGAGAGGCAGACAGACCACAGACAGACCACAGGCACTATACACAACAGAGACAAGAGAGACACAGAGGGAAAAAGGAGGCCAGAGAAGCAGGACACAGATAGAAAAAAACGGAAAAAAAACCCAAAAAAGACTATGAGTTTGGAAACAAAAAAAAAGTAGCCGCCTTTTTTTCCCAAAAAAAATAATTTGCCTAGTTTTCAATTCCCCCACTACAACACACACACTAGCATTCCTGTCTTTCCCTTTTCCCCCCCCCCACCCCCAAAAAGACATTTTCTAATGAAAAAAGCTCCTGCGCCAAAGTCAACAAAAAAATAAGGATGGCGGCTTTTTAACAACAACAACAACAGCAACAACAACAACAACAAACAAAAATTTTTAGTAGAACAAAGACGGGATTTCTCTTAAAATTAACCACTGCCTTCATTTATACTGCAGGACATTTAAAAAAAAGAAAAAAGAGTTAACTTTTAATGAAAAACAGGACAAGTGTGGTGTGTGTGGTTTGGGGGGTTGGGGGGGGGGGGGGGGGGAGGTGGGGGGGGATTGGAAAGGGTGGGAGGAAGTGGTAATTTGGCTTGTGGGTCAAAGGTGGCCTATTTTTTTGCATTTAACTTTAAAGAAACTTTGAACATGAAGTTGTCAAAATTTTTTCCCATGACAGCGGAAAACTTTCAAACCTGTCCATCAACAACCAAAACCAGACCCAAAATCTGGCCTACTACCCGCCGTGAGGGGCAAAACTCTTTGGGGCGCCCCGGGGGCCTTACGCACGACATTTGTCGGGCCTTAGGAAATTTTGTCTGGGGTTCAAAAACGCGACAAGAAGAAGATAACAATCTTCCCTCATTGTTCCCAAAATTATTATGTCTTTTACGTTAGCGTACTCCCTTCGGATGAGACTAAAAAAACCCAGGCCCCTGTACGAACGCAGCAGAAAATTTTTGCCACCCCGTTAAACCCGTTTGTTTTTCCCGAAGAGAAGGCCATCGTGGCCCCGGGGGAATGGTTTACAAAATT
>CM054138.1:43602662-43622662 GCA_028751875.1 Rapana venosa
CGTTTAGTGGGGAATGGGCTCCCTTAATGATGGATGAAAACGGGTTCCATTCGCAAAACTACCCTGGGTGAACCCGGTGTTCTAGCGGGGAAAAGGGTTTTTTTAAAAAAAAAAAAAAAGGGGGCCCTGCACTTGTGGCGACGCGCGCGTCCCTAAGGGGAGGACCCAATTTCAAAAGGAATTGACTAACTAAAGTGATTTTTCAGTTCGTTCAGGTTCAGAGACAGACGAAAAGGGAAGGGAACAAAATAGAAGACCCCCCCGACAAGGGGACAGACAGCCCGAAAAATAGACAGACCGCCCCAAAGGGAAACGAAAAATACGAAACCAACCGCCCGACGCCCCCGGCGAGAGAAAAGACAACCGAAACAGACAAAGCCCGCAGACAACAAAAAGACGAAGACAGACAAAAAGACAGACGAAAGACAAAGACAGATAACAACAGACAAGAGGGGGGAAGGGGGAGGGGGGAGGGGGTTTTCCCCCCCGTTTGGGCTTGTGATAATGGGGGGACGCTTCAGTCGCTTTGTGTCCTCCCACACCCAAATTTCTTTAAACGGACTTTTTCCCCCCCCCTCCCCCCCCCCCCCCCCCCCCCCCCCCCCATGTCTTCCTCTCCTCTCTTCCCCTCCCCCCCCCCCACCCATGCCCCCCCTTTCCTGTTTGTCACTTTTTCGTTTTCTGCGCTCTGTGTCTGTCTGTCTCTATCTTTGTCGGGTGCCCTTTTCTGTCTCTTCTGTCTTTCTGTCTGTCTGTGTTTTCCCTGACCTTTTTTTGTCGGTGTTCTGTCTGTGTGTTTTTGTCTTTCTGCTGTCTGTCTTCTTCTCTCTCTCTCTTCCTCTCTCTCTCTCTCTCTTCTCTCTCTCTCTCTCTCTTCTCTTCTAACCCCCTTTTTTTGCCAGCCCCTTGTTGTGTGTTTATGGTGTTTTTTTGTTTGTGTGTTTTTTGTTTGTTGTTTTGTTTTGGGTGTTTTTTTTTTGTGTGGGGGTGTGTGTGTTTGCTTGTTTTTTTGTTTGGGGGTTTTTTTGTTTGTGCGCTTTTGGTGTTTAGCGTTTGTTTGGTGTCTGTCTGTCTGTGTGTGGTGTTAGCTTTTTGTTTGTGTGCTGTGTTTTGTGTCTTTTGTTGTACCTGTCTTTTCCGGGTTGTTTCCCGTGTGTGAGTCTGGGGTTTTTTATGTCCCTGTGCCCCAACCAAAAGCCACGCCATTTATCATTAATATAAAGGCATTGCTCCCAAACATTTTCGCCCCTGCCTAGTCTAATAAATGTTTTTAAAACCGGGGCCCCCCGTGTGCGAACGCCACTTTTTTTTTTCTGTTTACTTTTTTTTTGTTGTGTTTTTGTCTCTTATTTTTTTGTTTTGAAGGATGGATGAAACACATTTGGGAAAAACCACCCCTTTTATAAAAAAAATAAAATCCAAATAAACTGGTAGCGCTATGACAGAAATCCCAGCTGCAATCTTGGATTAAATCCCGCTCCCCAGATTCCGTTCGGGAACACCTGTGAAGACGTTAGTGTGGCCCCCTTTAACGATTTTTTCTGGTGCAGGGGGAAAAAAACCCACCGCCGAGTTTCCCGACACTTAAGGGACAATTATTATTTTTGTTCAAAGGCGTCCGTGGTGTCGGAAACATGTCTTGTCCCTAAATGATTCCGATGTTTTCAAACTGCGCGATCGCGATCCCTCCAAACATGAATGGATTTTTTTTTTTTGAAAGGTTTCCCACATTGTTTACTTAAAACCATTTTAAAAACAAGCCACGGAAAATTTAAATTCTATACTTTTGAATAAAACAACACCAATTGTTGTGGGTTTTGGAACAGTAAAACAAAAGAGCCCATGCCCTCTAAAGGGTGATTTAAACTAATACATTTTATCAAAAGTTTTTTGTTTTGTTGTTGTTTTTTTTCCCCGGGGTTCCCGCACCCCTTTCCCCCCATAACCCTGGGGGTCCCCCAGAAAGGGGGCAATTTTTCGACCCCCCAAACCCTCCCACTTGGTTTTTTTTTTCCCCTTTAGAAAGAATCAGGTTGAGAAGGGTTTGGGCCGAACCCCCCCCCCAAATAACGGTTTTATTTCCTTGGCCTTTATTGCATCAAAACTGACAAAGTTTTCTCCAAAAAAAGGGGTTTTTAATTTTAAAAATTTGCAAACTGATGATGCACCCAAATTACAACGAACTTGTATTGTTGTTGAGCCACGAAAATTTTTGCTTTTGCTGCCAAAAAAGGGTTTTCAAAAAAATCCACATTTAAAAAAACAAGGGATCTCCACTATAAAAAATTTCTGCCATTTAAACACAGTCCCCCTTGCTTTTTGGCTGTCGGAAGGGAAAAAATACATGTGTGATTTTCTTTGAGAAAAATCTTGTTTAAACCAAAAGAAACCCAAATTTCCCGGAAAAAAAAAAAACTGTTTTTTTCCCCCCGAGTGGGCCCCTTTTAAAAAAAAAAGATCGTCTGAATAGGAATGGTTCTCCGCAGATTTCACAGTCCCGGGCATTGGCAGACCCTCGTTTTGTATTAATACCACTTAAGTCACGGCAAATTTCCCCACGTGAAAAACCCTGCTCTCCCCGGGAGAACGCGTCGCCACATGGCAGGCCACCCTTTTTTTTTTTTTTTGTCTGCATACTAATTTGGGTTTCAATCTTTTTTTTTTCAAAATTTTGCCAGGGACAATCTTTGTTCCGGGGTTTTTTACGTGCATGAATGAGTATTGCACGGAAAACCGGGTTTTTCGTCTCATCCAAAGACACACCAAAAAGGGCCCCCACCCGGGGGGGATGGGGGAAAAGTTTTTGGCACAACGGGGGGAACGAACCCCAAAACACTTAAAAACCCCCCTTTTTTTTAAAGCAGGTGCGTTTTCCCCTTTAAACCCCGATCCACCAAAAACGTTTGTTGTGTGAATAAAACGCTCGAAAAACCAACGGGAAAGAAAGCAAGAATGGATATTTGGAAAACATACTGAAATGCCTTCGGGTGGGGGGGGGGGGGGGGGGGGGTTTGGGGGGGGGGGGGGGGAGGGGGGGGGGGCGGGAAATGATTAAAATAAAAATCTCAACATCCCCCTGAAGGCAATTTAAAAATGGGAAGGAAGGTGGCAGGATGGTTTTAAAGACGTTTGCCTAACAAGTAAAGGAATTCTGGGCGTCCAGCCTCCCTTTCTTCCATTTGCAAAAAATCAACTGGTCAAAATTTCATAGGGTTAAAAGGCCCTGTGCAACCATGAGAAACTTCGCCGGTTTCTTTCCCCCCGGTTCGAAAAAAAGGCCTTTTGGGGGGTGGGAAAAGTTCAAAATTTTAAAAAAAACCCCATTTTAAATGCATAAATTTAAAAAAAATTAAAATATAATAAAAACGTTTTAGGAAAGTTTAGGTTTAAACCATCTTTTTTTTTTTTAAAAACAAAACATGATTTTGAAGGAAAAGAGTAATCCAAAAGTGGAGGGAAAGGGGAGGGGGAAAAAAGGAAGGAAGGGTTTTGGATGGATAGTTTGGAAAAAAAGGAAAGGAGGAGAAAGGGGGAAGAAAAAAAGGGAGGGGGAGAAAAAAAGGGGAAGAGAGGAAGGGGGGAGGGGGAAGGGGGAAAGGAAGAAAGAAAAAAGGGGAAAAAAGGAAAAAGGAAAAAAGAAAAAGGAAAAAGGAAAAAAGAAAAGAAAAGGGGGGGGGAGGAGGGAGGAGGGGGAAAGAAAAGAAAAGGGGGAAAAAGGGGGAGGGGGGGAAAAAGGAAAGGGGGGGGGGAAAAAAAGAAAAAAGAAAAGGAAAAAAAAAGGAAAAAGGAAAAGGGAGGAGGAGGGGGGAAGGAAAGAAGGAAAAAAAGAAAGGGGGGGGAAGGGGGAAGGGGAAAAAGAGAAAAGGGAAAAAAAAAAAAGAAGAAGAAGGGAAAAAAAACAACAACCAAAAAAAAACAACAAAAACAAACAACAACAACAACAAAAAAAAATTAACGGTTTGGGTTTTGGGTTTTTTAAAAAACAGCTTTTGCCTTTATTTTTTTGGCTTTTTTGTTTTTGTTTTTTTTGTTTTTTTGTTTGATTGGATCAAAACAAACGTGTCATTGACTTTGGGGAATCCCTTTTTGCTTTTAAAATGCGCGGGCCAAAAATTTGTTTAAAGTCTCGTTCCTGTTTTTTTGATTCTGTGTGGTGTGTGTGTGTGTGTGTGTGTGGGTGGGGGTGTGTGGGGGTTTGTGTGTGTGTGTGGTGGTTTGTGTGTGTGTGTGTCTGTCTGTCTGTCTTTTTTGTCGTGTACACAACACCTCAATTTTCTCTCTCTTTTCTCTCTCCCCCCCCCTCTCTCTGTTTTTCCCCTCCTCCCCCCTTCTTTTCCCCCTTTTTTTTTTTTTCTTTCCTTTTTTTTCTCTCTTTCTTTCCTTTCCCTTTTTCAGTGTTTTTAGTCTTTCTCTCTTCCTTTCTTCTCTTCTTTTCGGTTTTTTAGTATCCCTTTCTCCCTCTCAGTTCTGTCTCGTCTGTTGTCTCTCGTCACTCTCTCTCTCCCTCTCTCCCTCCCTTCCCCTTCCCCCAACTTCTCTTTCTCTCTCTTCTTCTCCTCTCCTCTCTCTCTCTCTCCTCCTCTCTCTCTCTCCCCTCCTCCCTTCCTTCTTCCCCACTCTCTCTCCCTATTCCCCTCTCCCCCCCTCCCCCCCCCCCTCCCCTTTCCCCCCATCCCCCCCCTACCCCCCCCTCTCCCCCCCCTCTCTCTTTCCCCTCCCTCCCTTCCCTCCTTTCCCCCCCCCCCCCCCCCCTTCTCTCTCCACCCTTCCTTCCCTCCCCATCTCTCCTCCCTCTCCCCCCATCTTCTGCTTGTGTCTCCCCCGAAGGCATTATGGAGGGGGGGGGGGGGGGGGGGGGGGGGGGGGGGGGGGGCTGGGACATCCTGTTGGGCAAATGCCAAGGATAGGGTTAGGGTCGTGAGAACTAACTGCCCGGCAAAGGGAGGGGGCAATTATTTTTTTTAACAGCGCAAACCGCCGCCCTTTGATGTCACCCCCAAAGCACCCCCTTGGGGGGGGGGGGGGGGGGGGGGGGGGGGGGGGGGGGGGTTTTCCCTTTTTTCTTCTGAGACCCCATTTTTTGGAACAGGGCAAAAAGGGGGTTGGAAGAATAAAAATAAAGTGGGTGGATAAAGAATGAAATAAAATAAAAGGGAAAGGAAGTGAATGAAGGGAGGGGTTAATAAAAAAGAAGGCAATAAATCGTGGAGATTTTGTCTTGAGCCCCAAGTTCGAAAAGGGGGGGGGGGTTTGAAATAATGAAGAAATAAGAATGAATGAATGAATGAATGAATGAATGAATGAATGAATGAAGGAAAGTAAACCTGGAGTTTTTGTCTTGGCCCCAATTGGAAAAGGGGGGGGGGTTGAAATAAATGAAGAATAAATGAATGAATGAATGAATAAAACGAAGAATAATGAATGGCAAGTTTTCTTTTGGAACTCAAATTTAAAAAGGGGGGAAAAGCCTATTTTAAATAAAACGCTGGATTTTTCTTTCCAAAATAAAATTTTAAAAAGGGGGAAAATGAATGAATGAATGAATAAAGGGAACGAAGGGAAGGGAAAGGAAGGAAGGAAGGAAGGAAGGAAAAAAAAGCACGGGCGTTTTTTTTTGTAAACCCCAAGTTTTAAAAGGGGAAAAAAAATGAATGAAGGAAGAAGGAATGAATAAAGGCGAAAATCGCGGGCGTTTTTTTTTCGAAGTTTCAATTTAAAAAGGGGAAAGATTGAATAAATGAGTGTAAAAACGTACACACCCTCCCCACCAAACGTAAATCCCGTATTGTGAGTGGCGGCGTGATGCGTGGGTGCGGCGCGTGCAGGGTGGTTGCGTGGCCGCGCGCGCTTGTGTGTGGCCCCCGGTCCGTGCCTGTGCGCGTCGTGGTGGCCGCGCGCTCGTTGGCGCACGTTTTATGTGTAGGTGTGATTTTTTTGGGGTACCATTTTTTCCCTGACCCCCTCATCCCCCGTAAAGCGCTTATTGTAGAAATGGGATATCTACACCTCCCCACATCGTCCGTCCATATGTAGCATTTTTGACACCCCCCCCCCCCCCCATCCCATCCAAATTTAGCATCCACTTTCCAGCCACAGCAACAGTCACATTAAGGGCCCCAAATTTCCCCCCGTCAAAGCCACAGCCAATTCACAGTTACTCCACATCTACATTCACAGACAACCCCAAATTCACCCCCAAAAGCCACATCAATTCACAGCCAAATCCCCAAGCAATACACATCCATTGCAGCCATGTACAATCCACGAGGACAATCCAATTCACACCCAAGCCCCACCCCATTCACAGCTACATAACACGCCACATTCCCCACATCAACATCACAGCCCCCATAAAACAGTCGCATCCACATTCACAGCCCACAAAAGCCAATCCCCAAATTTACAAACGTCAAATTCACAGCCAAGCGACGTCACATCCACTTCACAGCAACAGTCCCCTTCACAGCAACAGCACATTTCCCGCCACAGCGACATAATCCCCAATTTACAGCACAGTCACATTCCAGCCACAGCAAACAAAATCCCATTCACAGCCCCAGCGCGACATCCCCAAATTTACAACAACATCGCATCCCCATTCGCAGCCCCAAAACACAACCCCGAGCACATCCCCCATCCCCATCCACATCGGTGTTGACACTGGAGGGACAGGTGCCCTTCCCTTGCAGGCCATTTTCTGGCAGGCTCCCAGGGCAGAGCATGGACATCCGGCTCTGGAAACAACACTGTGAGCAGACCAGGGTTAGTGTGTTTAGTGTGGTGTGTGTGGGGTGTGTGTGTGGGGGTTTTTTGGGGTGTGTGTTTTGTGTGTGTGTGGTGTGTGGTGTGGTTTTGTGGTGTTGTGTGTGTGTGTGTGTGGTGTGTTTTTGGTTTTGTGTTGTGTCGTGCGCACGGGGCCCTATGTGTCTATAATAATTTGTGCCAGTTCATGCGTGCACACACGCGCGCGGGGCGCCTGCTTTCCCCCGTGTATGCTGAATTCGTGCCCCTTCCCATAGGGTATGGGTGCAATGGGGGGCAAGAAAGGGGGGGAGAAGGGCAAGAGAGAAAAGAAAAAAAGAAACAGAGGGGGACACAGAGAGAGGCACCAGGGCCCGACAGATAGTAGAAATCGGAAAAGACACAGAGAGAAAGTTTGGGTGAAAGACAGACACTACACACGCGCACGCGCGGCACAAAACACACACACACTACAAAAATACCCCCCCCCCCCCCCCACCCCACACACCCACCACAAAAAACCACAAAACAAAAACACACACACAAAACCCCAACACACACCCATACCCAAAACAAAACACAATTTTTAACCCAAAAAAGCGGGAAGGAAACACCTTTTGGGGCCCCGACAGCAGCAGCGCTGGGGCCAATTTTGGGAGTGATTTTTGTCTTTTCGCGGGGCCCCTTTTTTTTTACACCCCCAAAATGTCCACCCCCACCCCCCTTTAAACCCCCACCCCCCCCCCCCTCTCCCCCCCACCCCCCTTTCCCCCCCCCCCCCCCCCCCCCCCCCCCCCCCCCCCCCCCCCCACCCCCCCCCTTTGCTTTGCCCTCGCCCGAGGAAAGGTACTGCAGATATCAGGAAAATGGGCGCTGGGAAATTTGGTTTTCCCCTGGCTCGCTGCCCTCTTTTCTCCTTCCCTCCCGGCCCCCCCCCTTTTTCTCTCTCTCTACCCCCTCCTCTCTCTCTCTCTTCTCTCTCTTTTCTTCCCCCTCCTCTTTCTCTTGTTTTCTCTCTCCCCCCTCTCTCTTCTCTCTTCCCCCCGCCCCTCTTTTTCTCTCTCTTTTTCTTCTCTCTCTACTCTTCTCTCTCTCCCCTTTTCTCCCCTACCCCCCCTTTTCCCCCCTCTCTCTCCCCTCTCTCCCCCTTTTACCCCTTTCTCTTTCTCTCTCTCCTCTTTCTTCCTTCTCTTCCTCTTTTCCCTCTTCCCCCCTCTCTTTCTCTCTCTTCTCCCCTCTTCTCACCCCCTCTCTCTCCCCTTTTCTCTCTCTCTCTCTCTTCTCCCCCCTTCCCCTCCTTACATCAAACGTGGGGAGGGGCCCAAAACCCCAGGGCCCCCTGTGCGAACGCATGGAGAAAAATCTTGCGCACCGCTTTTTTAAACCCGTTTCCCCTTTTTCGAAAGAGTAGGAAATTTTGTGCCCGGGGGGAAAAAAGATGGGCAAAATTTTTCAAACCCCCTAAACCTGGGGCTGGATGTGTAAAAAAAAAAAAAAAAACACCCCCAAGGTTTTATTCCTTTTCCTCGATTAAAAGGAAAAAAAAATAAAAACCCACTCCCCCTCCCAAAAAATTTTCTCCTCCTTTCAAAACTCACCCTTCCCCCCCCTCCCCTCCCCCGGCCTTCCCCCCCCCCCCACTCCCCATATTTTGTATTTTCCCCTGTTTTGGGGGTGGGCTGGGAAAGGAAAAAAAAGGCTGGTAACCTTTTTCTATTACCCTTTGTAAAAATAAAATTCAAATTTTCGTTTGCGTCCTTTTTCTCTCCTCTCTCCCCTCATCTCTCTCTCTCTCTCCCCTCTCTTCCCTCTTCCCCCCTCTCCTCTCTTCTTCTTCTTTCTCTCTCTCTTTTCTCTCTTTTTCCCCTCCTTCCCTTTTTTTCTTTCCCCCTTTTGTTTTTCTTTTCTCTTTTGTTTTGCCCCCCTTTCTGTCTGTTTTTGTTCCCTTTTTTTCTCTTCTCTTTTCTCTCTTTCTTTCTCGCCCCTTTTTGTCTCTTTCTTTCTCTTCTTTTTGTTTCTTCTGTCTTTCTTCTGTCTCTCCTTCTCTCTTTTTTTTTCTTTGTCTCTCTCTTTTGCTTCTCCCTTTTTTCTCTGGGCTTTTTCTCTTTTCTGTTCTCTGTCTGTCTTCCCCTCTTTTTTTCTTTCGCTTTTTTCTTTTCTTTTCCCCGGGCTCTCTCCTTCTCTCTTTTTTCCCCCTTCTTGTTCCTCTCTTCTGCCCCCTCCTGGCTCTCTCCCCCTCTGTCTTCTTTCTTTTCTCTCTGTTTTCTCCTCTCTTCTTTCTTTTTTTTGCCCTTTTTTTCCCCCCCCCTTTTTTCCCCTTTTTTCTCTGTCCTCTGTCCTCCCCCCTTTCGTTCTGTCTTTTTTCTTCTGTTCCTCTTTCTTTTTTCTCTCCTCTCCTTTTGCTCTCTCTCTCTGGGCCCCTCTCTCTCTCTGCTCTCTCTCTCCGGGGGCTCTCTCTGTTTTCTCTCTTCTCTGTTCTCTCTGGGCTCCTCTGTTCTCTCTCTGCTCTCTTCTCTGTCTCTCCTTTTCTTTTCTTTTCCCCCCTTTTTCCCCCTCTCTGTTTTCTCTCTTCCCCCCTCTCTCACTGTTGTCTCTGTCTTTAGTCTCTGGCTCTTTTTTCCCCTTCTCTCTCTCCCGTTTTGCTTGGGCCCCCTTCCCCTCTCTTCTCTCCCCCTCTTCTTCCCCCTCTCTTCTTTTCTCTCTCCCTCTCTCTTCCCCCCTTTTTCTTTTTCCTTGCTGCTTGTTTCTAGTGCTTTTGAGTCTGATAATAATAATAAGAAAAAGGGTGAGTTGTGTGTTGTGGTGGGGGGTGTGGGGGTGTTGTGGCGCGCCCCGCGCCCCGGGGTGGGGTGTGTCTGGTTTTTGTGTCCCGTGTGTGCCGGCCCTGCGTGTTTGTGGGTTTTTTTTGTGTGTTTTGGTGTGTGTGTGTGTGTGTGTGTGTGTTGTGTGTGTAACTGTGTAGTGTCTGCGTGCGTGTGTGTTCTGTGTATGGTTTTTTCTGCGGCGTGTGTGTGCGTGTGGGTATTTGTGTGTGGAGGGGGGGGGGTGGAAAGGGGTAGGAGAAAGATTTGGGGGTGGAATTTAAAGGGGGTGGTGGGGGTGGTGGTGAGGTTGGGGGGTTTAGATGGGGAGGTGGGGGATTTTTTGGGAAAATATGGAGAGTGGGGGTGGGGAGGGGGGGGGGGGTAGAGATTGTAAGACTAGGGGAAAATTTTTTATGGGGAGTTGGTTGTTAAAGGGGTTTTTTTTTTTTTTGTTTGTTGTTTTTCTTTGGTAGGGGCCCGATGTTTTTAAGGGGCGAAATTTTTTGGGGGTTTGGAAAAAATCCCCCTACCCCTTCCCCCCACCCCCCCCCCCCCCCCCCCCCCCTCACCCCCCCCCCCCCCCCCCCCCCCCCCCCCCCCCCCCCCCCCCCCCCCCCCCCCTCCCCCCCCCCCCCCCCCCCCCCCTTCCCTCTCTCTCTCTTTCTCTCCTCTGTTTTTTTTGTTTGTTTTGGCCTACAATTAAGGTAGCCGCATTCCATTTTCGGGGAATGCCAGGATATCTATAATGTAAGCCAGTTACTGCTATGTGAAGTTTTGGGGAGAGAGGCCAGTCCTGTGCTGATCAATTTGAATTTTTCTTTTTTTACAAGATTCAGCGCTATATAAATTCCATATCTTATTGTTATTACGGGGACGGGATAGCTCAGTGGTCGGAGCACTCGCTTTCCCCCAGCCAAGTTAAGCAGCATCGAGCGTGGTTACCAGTTGGATGGGTGACCGATTGCACGCCTTGGCTTCAGTACAGTTCCCCCAGTTCACCCAGCTGTAAATGGGTACCTTGCCCTCTTTAGGGTCAGGGAAGGTAAAGCAGCGAGGGAGAGGAGATGGGCGCCACCCTCAATATGCTGGCCCTAGAGAAGTGAGGTCTCTGACGCCTCGCTCCCCTACGACCTTATAGGTTATGAGACTCCTTTACCTTTACCTTATTGTTATTATTAAGTTCAACTAGCATCTGTCTTTGCACCGAGAACTCGCGATGAAAACATCCTCGAATATCTCAACATTAGAACTGTCAGAACACGAATATATCTGGCCTGCATTGCTGTAACGTGATGGGTCAGAAACCTGGACACTGCGAAAATGGAAAAGACCATCCCCATCCCCACCCTCCCCAACCCCTCCCCCCCCCCAACCCCCACACACACACAAAATAGAAGAAAAACGCAACAACAACAAAAACAAACAACAAAATTAGCCTAAAATGCGGTTCTACAGTCGACTTTTAAGAGACAGATGGTCAGATAGAAAACCAGATGAAAGGAACTTGGTAACTAGGGGTTGAAAATCTGGTACGAGACACTGGAAGGTAACTGGCTGTAAAGGGGGCTAATTTAAACTAGCTTACCCAGCAAACAAAGAAATTAAAATAATATGTACAAAAACGTAAAGGGCAAAGGATGCACTGATAAAGAAAGATTGCGAGCACCTAGAACAGAAACTTGAGTGACTTGAAAAATAAACGTTCAAGCACAACACGGAGGGGGAGAGGGAAGGGGGGAGGGTGGGGAGAGAGAGAGAGAGATTGAGAGAGAGAGAGAGAGAGAGAGAGAAGAGAGAGAGAAGAGGAGAGAGGGAGAGAGAGAGAGAGAGAGAAAAGAAGAGAGGGGGGGGGGAGATGAAAAGAGAGGGGTGAGAGAAAAGAGAAAGGGAGGAAAATTTCAAGTAGAGGGGAAGTGAGTGTGGGAGAGAGAGATGCAAGAGAGGGAGAGAGAGAGAGAGGAGGAGAGAGAGAGACAGAGAGAGACAGGGGGAGAGACAGAGAGAGACAGATAGAGAGAAAATTGAATAATCTGTGAATATAATCTTTGTTTCTCAAGGGTTACAGATAAGCATTCACATACTGGGTGTTTTCATCCGCGCCCTTGCCATGATTAAGGGCAGAGAGAGCGACAGAGACAGACAGACAGACAGACAGACAGACAGACAGAGAGAATTGAATAACCTGTGAATATAATCTTTATTTTTCAAAGGTTACAGATAAGAATTCACATACTTCTTTTTTTTTCCATCTGGCCCTTGCCCTAATTGGGCACAGAGGAGAAAAGAGAGAGAGGAGAGGAAAAGACGAGAGAGGGGAGAGAGAGAGAGAAGGGGAGAGAGAGAGTGGTAAAAGGCTTTTCAGGAACGTAATATGTAAAAGCAAGAGAAAAAAAAAACCCCACCCATCTGACATGGAGAACAGATAGGGGAAATTTTTATTGCCATTTGCCCTGTATGTGTCTTCACCCCCCCCCCCTTTTACCCTCTACCCCCCCCCCCCCCCCCCCACCCCCCCCCCCCCCCCCCCCTCCCCCTTCCTGGACAATTGCCTTTGGTACGAAGATAGCAAAGGGAAAAAAAAAAAGTACGTTTAGGCTGGAATGCTTTCGACTTTGCAGCCAGAAATGAGCCATTGCGAAAAAAGAGTGATGCTCTGCAGCTTAGTGTGTGGTTGTGGTGTGGGGTGTGTTTTGTGTGTGTTTTATTTGTGGGAGAGTGAAGTGTGTGTGTATGTTGGTGTGGTGGGTTTGTGTGTGTGGAGTGGAGTGTTGTGTGTATGTGGTGTTTTTATGTGTGGTGTGGTTGGTTGTGTGTGTTGTGTGTGAGTGAAGTGTGTGGTAGGTGTGTGTGTGATGGTGTGTGTATTTTGTGGTGCGTTGTGGTGTGGTTGTGTGTGTGTGTGCGAGAGATCGCTCCTGGAAGCGGCTGTGTTTATTGTTGTGTTGTGATGTTTTGTGTTGTGTTGTGTTGTGTGTGGGAGAGTTGTGTGTGTAGTGTGGTGTGTGTGTATGTGTGTGTGAGAAAAAGACTGCGATATATGGTTCTTAGAAGTGGCTATGTTGTATTTTTGTGTGTTGTGCTGTGTTGTGTTGTAAGAGTGTGTGTGAGAGGGGAGTGTGTTTATGAGTGTGTGTGTGTGTTGGGGTGTTTTGTGTGGTGTGTGTGTGTGTGAGTGTGTGTGTGTGTTGTGTGTGTGTGGTGTTTGTGGAATGAGAGACGAGAGAGGAGAGAGAGAAAGACCAAGAGAAAGAGAGAGAGAGACAGAGAGGAGTGGGGAGGGGGGGGGGGGGGGGGGGGGCTAGCTACGTCAACTACTAAGCTTGCAACTGGCAAACTAGGACAAGCACAGACAGATGATACTACGTGTTGATGATAGAAGGTGCTAGATCGAAAATTGGAGTGCTGACCTTTTTGCTGAGAGACTTTTGGTCTCCAACAAACCAAACACAACAAAAGAGAGAGAGACAGAGAGAGACAGAGACAGAGACACAGAGTGACAGAGACAGAAAGACGAAGAGAGAGAGAGAGAGAGAGACAGAGAGAGAGACAGAGACAGAGAGAGACACAGAGAGAGGCACACACAGAGATAGAAAGAGGACCAGAGAGAAAGAGACACAGAGAGAGAGAGAAAGAGAGACAGACAGATACAGAGATACACGGAGAGAAAGAGACAGAGAGAGAGACAGACTCATAGAGACAGAGAGAAAGGAAGAAAGAATAGAGAGAGAAAGACAGAGAGAAAAAAAGAAAGAGAGGGAGAGAGACATACAGATGAGAGAGAAAGAGAGAGGGAGAAACAGACAGATACAGAGAGAGAGAAAGAGAGAGGGAGAGACAGACAGACAGACAGACAGATACACAGAGAGACAGAGAGAGAGAGAGAGAGAGAGGAGAGAGAGAGAGAGAGAGAGAGAGAAAGAGAGAGATGATGAGAGAGAGTAGAGAGATGAGAGAGAAGAGAAGAGAAAGAGTGAAAGAACGAAGAAAGAAAGAAAGAAAGAAGAGAGAATGGATGCTGCGGTTTCTTGGTAAAGGGACAAGAATGGCGCAAATGATGGTGCTGCTGTCCATGTCATCTAGTCATCTAGCTAGCCCCTCTTCAGCTTTCCTGCCTCGTTTTCTCTTGCCTTGTTGTGAGTTGTTTGTCTTGTCTTTTGTTGTTGTTGTTGTTGTTTCTTTTTTTGAGGAGGAATTGGATGGACATGAAGTATCAGTACGTGTGTGTGGTGTTTTTTTTTAGTCAAGAAGATTTTTTATCTGTATATTATATATATATATATCTATTATAACTATATATATATATAGAGAGAGAGAGAGAGAAAAAGAATAAATAATATATTATATTACATATAACACACACACACGCATATATATATATAATGTTCGTGTGGTGAGAAAATTACTACATTCATATAATTTTTGAACGTAAGAGTCTAAAACCATTCTTTCCTTCTTTTTCTGAAAAATCCTTGGATAAGATTTTTTTTTTTTAAATATTAATTTGGCGTTTCGAAGAACAAAATCTTTAATGAACCATTTCTATGGGGACTTTTTTTTATATTTTTAAAAGGCCTTTATTAGCTTTTTATGAAATTTTTTTGGTTGTTATCATTGCTTAGCCTTTCTCTGTATCCCTCGGGGGATATTTGGGAAAACAAATCCCAAATTTTACAGCACAAAACCCATCAAATAAATGCCCCTCCCCCCCCCTTCCCCTTTGGGTTGTTATCATTTTTGAGTGAAAGGACGAAAAATCGAAGAATAACAACAACAACAAAACCACACCCCCAACACAGATAGATAGATAGATGGGATTTTTTGTTTGTTTAGTTAGATGTAGAAAGATAGTAGTTAGTTGATAGATAGATAGTTAGATGATAGAAAAACGATTCTTAGTAGTTTTTAAAATGAATTAGTAAAAAAAGAAAAAAGAGGGGGGGGGGGGGGGGGGGTTTTCCCCAAATTAAACGACACCCCTCGGTCCCTTTTTCTATACTTAGTACCCCTTTAACTGTTCCCCCCTTTCTTCTGTTTTGTTTTTGGAGTGTTCCCCCTCTTTTCTCTGTTCTGTTTATCTATAGTCTGTCTGTCTGTCTGTCTGCCCGTTTTGTCTGTCTGTTTTCTCTCCTCTTCTTTCCCCTTTCCTCTTCTCTTCTCTCTCCTCTCTTTTTCTCTCTCTCTCTCTCTTCTCTCTCCCAAAGCCTGTATTTCCCATATTGCCATAAAAGATGACTTATCTTAAAGTGACATTTGTCTTTTTATGGGGGTATCCGAAGGACAAAAAACCCTTAGGATGAGACTATAAACCGAGGCCCTGTGTGGGGAACGCATGCGAACATTTGGGGGCCACTTTAAAATCCTGCCCCGTTTTTCAAAAGATTTAGGCCTTTGGTTTCCAGTGGGAAAAGATGAAAAAAATTTTAAAAAAACCGCATACAACGGGGATTTATTTTAAAAAAAGTAAAGAGTGCTTATTCCTTTTACCCTCGATATTTTTTTTTTTAATTTGAGCGCTTTGATTTGTTGCTTTTCAGATTCGCGTATATAAAATCCCTAGTTATTATTTTTTTTTTTTTTTAATTATTAAATTTTTATCTGAGAGCAGTTAAAAAAAAACTGAGAGCAAATTTTAAAAAATGAAAGAATGAGTGATTTAATGAATGAATGAATGATTGAATGAAGAACGAACGAACGAATAATGAAAAAGAAAGAATGAATGAATGAATGAAGAAAGCATGAGGTTGTTAAAAAATGAAGAAAATCAGCACTGTTTATAAATGCGTCCCCTTCCACATTCCCCTGGCCTTTGATTTAGGAACACACCCCACTTTGGTTTAAATACTTGCAGAAACGAATTTTCTTTTCTTCTCGTTGTCGTTGGGCGTCGTTTGAACGCTCAAAACAGCAAATGTTTATGGGTTTGTATGAGCGAAAATGGCGCGTTGGGGCCCTTAAGCGCCCGACAGTCGGGCCCCGGGGTTCAATTTAAGGGCCCGTGATTTGATTGCTTTCGTGAGTGGGTAGTTTTGGGAAGAAGGGGTTTTGTGTAAAAAACAAAAAACAACCCAAAAAATCACCACCCAAAAAACGAAGTAGCAGAAACCCTAATGTTAAAAATTTTAACCCCAATTTATAAGTTTTCATTGACCCCATGTCAAATTTTTTTTGTTGTTAAAAATTTTAATTTTTCTGTAATTCTAAAAATTTAAAAAAACCCATCAAAATTTCCCTGCGCGCAACCCCACAAAACCAGACTGAAAATGGGACCCAAATTTTTTGAAAAAATTAAAGAGAAATTTAAATGTAAATCCGCGGAAGGGGAAAAAACAAAAATGAGAAATGGCCCAAAATTTTTCATTGTATTTTGGTTTAGAGCATTCGCTTTCCCCCCCCCTAGGGTTTGCAGCAAACGAGCGTGGTTTTCCCCCCTTGGATGGGTGACCCTTTGTGCGTTTTTGGTTTTTGTACAGTTTGCCAGTTCACCCAGCTGTTTAAAAGGGTACCCGCCCCCTTTAGGGGGCAGTGGGAAGGGAAAGCCCGGGGGAGAGGAGAAAAAGGGGTTTTCCCCAATATGGTGGGCCCCCGGGGGAAAGCTGGGGGTCTTGATTTCTCACTCCCCCCGGGCGACATGGTTTTTGGGACATTAATTATAGGAGGTTCAGGATGAAGGGGGGGGTTGTTTTAAAAGCGTTTTTAAAAGCAAAAAAAGGGAAAAAAAATAATTACGCCTTGACTTTTTTACAAGGTAAAGAAGGCGGGTTGGGTTTTAAAAATCAATTTAAAAAACTCAAAAATCCCTTTAAATGGGGCATCATCGCCCCCCCCCCCCCCCCCCCCCCCCCCCCCCCCCCCCCCCCCCCCCCCCCCCCCCCCTCCTTCCTCTTTCCCCCCGCCTAAAAAAAGGCTCCCATCGCAAAAATAGGTCAAACGCCCTTTCGAATCATTTCGCGGGGGGGTGTCATATATTGAAAGTTCACGTGTATTCCATTTCATTTTCTTTTCTTTTTAATTTCATTTTCATTTTGTCATTTCATTTCATTTTCATAACACTTCTAAGTCACGGCAGATTTCTCTACGTGAAATTCGGGCCGCTCTCTCTCCGGGGGAGAGTGCGTTGTCACAAGAGCAGCGCCACCCTTTTTTTTTCTTCTTTCATGTCTACAACTGTATTTGTTTTCCCTATTAGAGTGGATTTTTTTCTACAGACTTTTGCCAGGGACAACTTCTCTTGTTGCCATGGATTCTTTTACGTGCGCTAATTTTTTTTTTTATTATGTAACACGCGGAAACTTAGTTTATCGTCTCTAGCACCCAGACCACCGCTCATGGTCTAATGGATGGGGATGGGGGGAGGGGAGTTTTGGGTCTAAACGGGGATCGAACCACCGCACACATCCGACCCGGACTGTTGGCTTTCTAGGCAGGCGTGTGACCTCTAGACCACCGGACCACTCCAAAACTCTAGTAACAGAGAGGGCTGGCCACTTGGGTACTTACTGGCCTTGCTTTCACCATTCAAGTTGCCGAGTGTGGCAGCCTCTATGTTTCTGGTTTTCTGTTTTCTTTCTTATGTTCTTTTTTTCTGGTGGTTTTTTTTTATATAAAGAGTTGGGGGGGGGGGGGGGGGGGTGGGAATGGGAATCTGATAGTGATCTTCTTCTCGCTTTTATTTCGCTGACTTTTTAGTGTGTACTTTTAGCTACGAGTTGAGTTTCCAGAATTCAGATTCAGATTTCCTCTGCAAAAGCTCTCTCTCTCTCTCTCTCTCTGTCCTGTCTGTCTGTCTGTCTGTCTGTCTGTCTCTCTCTCTCTCTCTCTCTCTCTCTCTCTCTCTTGTCTCTCTCTTGTCTCTCTGTCTGTCTCTCTCTCTCTCTTCTCTCTCTCTCTTCTCTTCTCTCTCTCTCTGTCCCTTGTTGATATGGATAAGACTTAAAAAGTTGTGGAGTTTTCCAGAAAAGTGAGAGGTACTTTGGTCGAAGACAAGCGGGCATTTGGTGTGTGTGTGTGGGGGGGGGGGGGGGAGGGAGGGAGGGAAGGGAGAAGGGGAAGGGGTGTCGGTACTTATCCTGAGGTCGTTATTGGTTACAAAAAGTACTTTTGTGCTCACAGACTTGATCCATCTTAGTGGTGGTTAGCGATACTTTCTTTTTTTTCTTTCTGTTTTTTTTAAACAGGAGTTGACTCCCAGGAGGAGAATAGCCACTTGAAAAATTCTTCCAGAATCGCTCAAAGAGATTTTTTAGTCGCCTCGCGCGAGTTGTTTTTTTTTGGTTCTTTTTCTTCTTTTTTTTTGGAAACTATTTCGACAGAACCGTAGTCGAGTTATTTCCCCCTGCTCCGTTGTATGCATTAGAAATACGGTGGGTCAAAATATGTGAGGAGAAAAGATGGAAGAAGATTTTTTTGGGGGGGGTTGCCGGTAACCCCCCCCCCCCCCCCACACACACACACAACCACACAGAAACACACACACACCCCTTACCCTCCATCCCCAAGAAAATAACCTTTTCGAAATTCCCCTCATATTTCCAAAACGATGGGGTTTGTGGTGAACTCAGTCACCACTCGGTATAATAATAATAATAATAATAATAATAATAATAATAATAATAATAATAATAATACGCCTGTGTTTGGATCATTGAAATTCTGGCTTAGACAGTGAAGACAATGTGATTATGTATTATTCTCAACATAAACGTATTGTTTTGTATTATTTATTTATTTAACTTTATTTTATCTTGTTCTTTTATTTCGAGGATAATAGACAAATCTGCAGAACACTTATTGTACGCTCATGTACTTTTTTTTAAACATCCAGTTCCCGTGTGTATGCAGTTTTGTAAATTTTTTCATCCGTTCCCACCGGCAAACAATGGCTTACTCTTCAAAAAGCTGAACAGGTTTTAACGTGTGTATTGTATTGTATTATATTGCATTGCATTGTATTGCATTGTATTGTGTTGCATTGTATTATATTCTATACTACTTTAAGTCACGGCAGATTTCTCTGCGTGAAATTCGAGCTGCTCTCCTCAGGGGGACGGATAGCTCAGTGGTCGGAGCACTCGCTTTCCCCCAGCCAAGTTAAGCAGCGTCGAGCGTGGCTACCAGTTGGATGGGTGACCGTTTGCGCGCCTTGGCTTCAGTACAGTTCCCCCAGCTGTAAATGGGTACCTGCCCTCTTTAGGGTCAGGGAAGGTAAAGCAGCGAGGGAGAGGAGATGGACGCCGCCCTCAATATGCTGGCCCTAGAGAAGTGAGGTCTCTGACGCCTCGCTCCCCTACGACCTTATAGGTTATGGGACTCCTTTACCTTTTTACCTTTTTACCTCATCAGGGAGAGCGCGTCGCCACAAAGAGCAGCGCCACCCTTTTTTTTTCTTTTCCTGTCTGCATTTCATTTCCTATCAGAGTGGCTTTTTTTTTTTTTTACAGAATTGTGCCAGTGACAACCCTCTCGTTGCCGTGGGTTATTTTTGCGTGCACTAAATGAGTATTATAGCACACGGAACCTCGGTTTATTATCTTATACGAAAGACTAACACCCAGACCATCACCACTCACGACGGCCTTAGTGGATAGGGGAGCAAAGTTTCGGGCACAAACGGGGATTTATTTATTTTATTTCATTTTTATTTCATTCTTTTATATCGAGGATAATGGAATAAGCACTCATGTGCTTTTTTTTACATCCAGTTCCCGTGTGCATGCGGTTTTGTAAATTCTGTCATCTGTTCCCACCGGCACACAATGGCCTACTCTCACGAAAAGCGGAACAGGATTTAACGTGTGCGCGAGATGTTCTGCGTGCGTTTGCGCACACGGGACCTCGGTTTATAGTCTCATCCGAAGGACTTTTGGGGGAGGTGGAGTCTACACTGATGTTAACTCCAGGGGGGAAAAATATCCCCCTTGAACGGGAATCGAACCCGGGTCGTCAGATTGCGAGCGCAATGTTCTAACCACTAGGCTATCCCGTCTCCTTGGGATGGGGAACCACGCTACACTCGAAACCCGGACTTTTCGTTTTCTAGGCAGGTGCGTTTACCTCTAGAACACCGATTCTATCCACCATCCAGCGTAGAACTATTCTCAGCAAATGTACAGTTTACACACAAGAACAAAGGCAGGCTGAACTAACTGGGCATCTCACACCAAGTCACCTCTCCCCTCTGCAGTGCTAGTTTTGGTGGCGTGTGGAACAACCGCTTGTGCCTTGTGGTTCCCAGTCGCGAGTTGAATATTATTTGAGAGTCCCAGCCGAAATGTTTCCGATTTAGGGACGGACTGTGGTCGCAAGCCGTCCCACTTGAGCTCCCCGAGCCACCCTTTAAAAAAAAAAAAAGTACGATTCTGAAAAAGCACCAGTGCCAAGCCCATGCAGGCACGAAAGTGCCTCACGAGCCCGACTCGTAGTTCAGAGTGGGGTGGTTGTTGTTTTTTAAAAACTCTT
>CM054138.1:43627662-43645162 GCA_028751875.1 Rapana venosa
ATACACACACGCCATTCATCACACCCATGCTACTCACACACGTACATACTACATACATTTCACACACACGCACGCACACATACATACACACATACACCCCCCGACCCTCTTCCCCATACTCACTCACACACACACACTCACGTCTGATATCACTTTTTACTGGAAGGACGTTAAACTGAAGAACTAACTAACACACACACACCGTCAACCAAAACAACAAAATAAAATCAAAGCAAAACTATAGTCTAGCAAACGGTATCTTTGAATTTAACCATCTTATCCTTCATTCTGAAGAAAAGAAAAAAAAGAACAACAACAACAACAAAGCAGCGCTCACGAAATGTTCTGTTAATAAGACTTCGACAATTTTTTAAAAAGTAGAAGAAAGGAGACTTCCTCCCCCCCCCCCCCCCCCCCACCCCTCCCCCCACCCCCCCCCCCCCCCCCCCCCCCCCTCCCCCCCCCTCCCTTTCCAAAAAAATGTTTTTTGTCAAAAAAATCCACCACACTCTCCTCTCTCTCCTCTCTCTCTCTCTCTCTCTCTCTCACACACACACCACACACACACACACCCACCCCTCCACCACCACCACCCCACCACAACAACAACAACAACAACACAACACACAACAACAAAAACCAGGATCATAAGAGAAAATTTTCGCTCTCTTTTCCAAAAAAACCCAAACAACCCTCCAACTCTTTGTGCCCAAACAAGATGAGGGATGAAACAGCCGCTATCAAAACCAACTCAGGACAAAGGGCGAAGAAAGACAGGCGATGAAGAAAACGCTTTAGTTCATGTCCATTGTCGCCCCTGTGTTCTCCCTGTGATGATGATGATGGGCCTTTGTACTTTGTTCCCTCCCTTGGTGGTCGCGCTTTGTTTTGTCCTCCCCCCCCCCCCCCCCCTGTGTTCCATTCTCATTCCCCCTTCCTGGAGAGAGAGAGAGAGAGAGAGAGAGAGAGAGAGAGAGAGAGAGAGAGAGAGAGAAGAGAGAAGGAGGAGGAGGATCTTCAGCAAGAGGGTTGGTTGTTTGGTCCTTTTTCTCTCTCCTTTTGGCCTTTCTCTCTCTGTCTGTCTGTGTATCTATCTCTTTCTTTCTGTCTGCCTTTCTCTCTGTCTCTGTCTCTGTCTGCCTGTTGTTTCTGTCTCTGTCTCTGTGTCTCCTTTTGTGTCTATCTGTCTCTCTCTCTCTCTCTCTTCCCTCTCCTCTTCTCTCTCTCTCTCTCTCTCTCTCTCTCTGTCTCTCTGTCTGTCTCCCTCTCTCTGTCTGTTCGTCTCTCTCTGTGTCTATCTTTCCCTCCTCCTCTCTCTCTCTCTCTCTCTCTTCTCTTCTCTCCTCTCTCTCTCTCTCTCTCTCTCTCGCTCTCTCTCCTCTCACCACACACACACACACACACACCACACACCACCCACCACCACCACAACAACAACAACAACAAAAAGTTCGCTCTCTTTTCCAAAGAAAACAACAAACACAAACACCCCAACTCTTTGTGACCAAACAAGATGAGGGATGAAACAGCCGCTATCCAAACCAACTCAGGACAAAGGGCGAAGAAAGACAGGCGATGAAGAAAACGCTTTAGTTCATGTCCATTGTCGTCCCTGTGTTCTCCCTGTGATGATGATGATGGGCCTTTGTACTTTGTTCCCTTCCCTTGTTGGTCGCGCTTTGTTCTGTCCCCCCCCCCCCCCCCCCCCCTTTGTCCATTAAGGGGCCGAATGGGCTGCCAGCGCGTAGTGTTCAATTCTCATTCCCCCTTCCTGTCGAAGGGGAGAGAGAGAGGAGAGAAGAGAGAGAGAGAGAAGAGAGAGAGGAGGGAGAGAGAGAGAAAGAGAGGGGAGAGAAAAGAGAGGAAGGAGAGAGAGAGAGAGAGAGAGGGAGGAAGAGAGTCAGACAAAAGAGAGAGAGTAGAGTGAGAGGACGTTTCATCAGCAAAGGGTTGGTTTGCTTCACCACTTTTTCTCTCTCCTTTTGTCTTCTCTCTCTCTCTCTCATCTCTATCCCTAACTCTGTCTGTCTTCTGTCTGCTCTCTCTTTCTCTCTCTCTCTCTCTTCTCTTCTTTGAGGACTGGTGAAAGCAAATCTTTGTACATTCTATCTATGTACCTCGTAAATAAAATTGCATTTATCTCTCTCTCTTCTCCCCTTTGCCTCTCTCTGTCTCTTTCTCACCTCTCTTTCTCTGTCTCTTCTCTCGTTCTTCGTCTCTCTTCTCTCTCCATATCTTTCTCTGTCTCTCTCTTCCTTTCTCTCTCTCTCTCTCTCTCTCTCTCTCCTCTCTCTCCTTCTGTCTTTCTTTTCTTCTCACTCTCTCCCCCCCCCGCCACTTCTTTCTCTGTCTGTCTGTCTTTTCCTCTCCCCTCTATTCTCTGGTCTGCTTTTCCTAAAACTGGTCCAGTGAAGGGTCCAGTTACCCGCTTTGTATTGTCTGGATGAAATCATTGAAGTCTGAACAGGTTCGTATATCTCTCTCTCTCTCTCACACAACACACACACACACACACACATACACACTACACACACATACACACTACACACACACACGCGCGTGCGCTCTCTCTCCCCCCTCCCTCACACACACACTTCAACCACAAGAGCACTCACAAACAACACACACACACACGCGAACACACACACACCCGCGAACACACACACACCCGCACACACACACACACATGCGCTCTCCCACCCCCATTCCCCATTCCCTCACACCACACACACGTCAACCACAAGAGCACTCACAAACAGAAGCAACATCAACACACACACACACACTTTTCAACCACAAGAGCACGTAAAAACAGCGCACACACACATGCGCACACACACGCGCGCGCGGACGCACACACACCGACACACACACACGTGCGCTCTCCCCCCATCCCATTCCCTCACACACACACACACGTCAACCACAAGAGCACTCACAAACAGAAACAACAACACACACACACACTTTTCAACCCCAAGAGCACGTACAGAAACAACGCGACACACACACATGCACACACACACACACACACGTGCGCCCGACCCCCCTCCACACACACACTTTCAACCACAAGAGAACGCGCAACACACACACAACACACACCACGCGCGCGCACACACACACCACACACACACACACACACACACACACACACGTGCGTTCGTCCCTCCCCCCCCCTCCCACAAACTTCACCACAAGAGCACACACAAACACACACACACCACAACCACAAACACACAAACAACCACACACACATACACACACACACACTCACACACACAACACCAACACAAAACGCCGCACACACACACACACTTTTCAACCACAAGAGCACGTACAAACAACACACACATACACATAACCACATACACACACAACACACACATATACACACACACATACACACACACACACACACACACACACACACGTGCGCTCCTCCTCCTCACACACACACTTTTCAACCACAAGAGCACGTACAAACAACACACACACACACACACACACACACACACACGCACACACACACACACACGCGAACACACACACACACACACTTCAACCACAAGAGCACGTACAAACAACACACACACGCACGCACACACGCGAACACACACACACTTGTGCTCTGTCTGTCTGTCTGTCTGTCTGTCTGTCTTCTCTCTCTCTCTCCTCTCTCTCTCTCTCTCTCTCTCTCTCTCTCTGTCTCTGCCTCTCTCTCTCTCTCTTCTCTGCTCTCTCTCTCTCTCTGTCTCTCTCTGTCTGTCTCTCTCTCTTCTCCTTACCATTTATTCCCTTGTGCACTCTCTTTCTTTCCCACTGCCTCCTTTTCTTTTTCATGTATTTGTATATATTGTTTTTCTACATTTTGCTCTTTCTTTTCCATTACAAAGTGTACGTACAGTGACATTTGAAGAATTGATTTAAACTAATACGTATTGTCAAAGATGTTGGGGGGAAAAAATCCACTTTTACAGTTTGAGCAAACTGATGCTTACCAGCTGCCGAATTTAAAAACTGAACTTGTCATTGTTCTTGAGCACATTATAGACTTTTACTAGTTGCTGCTCTATTATAAGTGTGTACGTGCATGTTTTTTCTTTCAATAGCATTTTGTTTAAACCAAGTATCACACAGCTGTTATTCTGGAGTGTCGGGTTGTTCAGTAATAATATGACACATAATTATATTGTACTTAGAAGATTCTTTGATGACCCTCCTGCGCAATACAATAGTCCTCGCCCACTTCCACGTCTTGACATCACCAATCCAATCCTGTTCTTTATAGCCCCGCCGACCACAGAGGCCATATCAGGGCTGTCTGTCACCTCGTCCAATTTAAATCTCAGATGAAAACTGAGCAACTACATACAGATTAAAACCGGGTATAAAACCAACTCTACTACTGTCGTTCCTTTGTATCAACTGCCCTGGCCAACCATAAGGGTCAACCCAGGACGGGCACCGCGTTGTGGGGAAAAAAACCCGCATCAACCACACATAAAAATGAGATAAAACCAAAAACGCAGATTCCTTTAAAACAACCTTGTTGTAAGTGACCCAACCGTAACACTTTCACTCATATCAGACAGGGGGGAAAGGGGGGGGGGGTGGAGGGGGAACCTTTAACGCAACCACAACCCGACATTTGTCATCTGATAGGCGTATCCATGTCATGCTGTTAAGAACGTTGTGATTTTCGTTAAGTCTCGTCTGCAGGGGGTGAGAAGGGTGATGGGGGGGGGGGGGGGGGGGGGGGGGGGGGGGCGTGTGATGGAGGTTATTTGTTTGCTTTGTTTGCGTTTTTTTTTCTTCTTGGGGAGGTTGGAGGAGAGAGTGGGTTGGGGGTGGGGTATATCATAAAATGCTGCTTTAATGGTGGGCACAATCAGTCGCATACACACACAAAAAGTCTTACCATTGGTGAAATCTGTCCTCGGAGCTCTAGCCGATGAACGAAGAAATGTTGTTGGTTTTATATATATATATATATATATTATATATATATATATATATATATATATATATATATATATATATATATATATATATATATATAATTGCCATTGGTGAAGATGGTGGCAGTCTTTGTGTGTGAGTGGAGTGTGGGTGTGTGTTGTGTGTGTGTGTGTGTGTGTGTGTGTGTGTGTGTGTGTGTGTGTGTGTGTGTGTGTGTAATGTGTGTGTGTGTTGTGAGGCTGGTATGTGCATTAAAACGAAGATGGAAGAAACCGGGGTTTTATTTTTGTTTTGCTTTGTTTTAGTGTGTAAACAGTTCTGCCAGCCCTCTCTTACTTTGTCTCTGTTTCTTTGTCTCTCTGTCTGTCTCTCTCTGTGTCTCTCTGTCTGCCTGTGTCTGTCTGTCTCTCTTTCATTTTGTCTGTCTGTCTGTCTCTATCTCTCTGTCACTCTGTCCGTCTGTTTATTTGTCTGTCTGTCTATATCTGTCTGTCTATATATGTCTGTCTGTCTGTCTGTGTCTCTATCTATCTATCTATCTGTCTTTCTGTCTGTGTCTCTGTCTCTCTGTCTGTATCTCTCTCTGACTCTGTTCTGTCTCTGTCTTCTTTCTTTCTTTCTCTCTCTCTCTCTCTCTCTCTCTCTCTCTCTTATTTTATTATATATATATATATATATATCTTCTTCTTCTTTTTCATCTTTTCTTTTCTATTTTATATTTACTCTGTCTTCCTTCTCTCTTTGTCCTCTTGTCTTTTCTCATCTTGTCTATTGACTTCTCTCTCTCTCTCTACACTTCACACAACACCTCCACACACACACACACATCATCCACACTTGTCTCTTCTCTCGTTTCTCAGTCTGCTCTTCTCTCTCTCTCTCTCTCTCTCTATCACACACACACACACACACACACACACACATCACCACACACACTTTCTCTCTCCTCTCTCTACTCTCTCTCTCTCTCTCTCTCTCTCTCTCTCTCTCTCTCTCTCTCCACACACACACACACATACACACACACTCACACACTCACACACACATCAATTTTAAAAATAAAACCCTTATCACGAGATGTTGTTTTTTTTCATTCTGTGCAGACTGCAAACCCTGCAATGATGACAGCCATGGTGAAGTGAGTGGTCAAGGAAAACAGACCGTGTCCTGCCCCTGGTCAGCCGATGTCCTGTTGAACCACACACACACACACACACACACTCCTGGACCTACTGCGTCATCAAAGCTAGGCCACATCTGCACGTGATCTTTCCCACCACCAATCGCTTGTGCTGGACCTTCAGTCAGCCAGTTGATTGTGTCAGTTGGTGGTGTGTGACTTAAGTCTGGATCGGGTGTCACTCCTGATGTAAAAGTGAATGATACTGTTGATGAAAAACAAAGAAAAGAAAATCCCAACAACTCTGGATCTTTAGTGAGTCTACAGCTTGAGTATTAGAGTTTTGGGGGTTTGTTATGGATGGTTGCTTGAAGTTTTGGAAGTGAATTCCGAGTTGGTGTCTTGAAAGGTGAAGAATCCTTAACTGGTGGAATTACTGTCACTGTCTGTAAAGACAAGTCTCAACAGCGGGTGGTCGAGTGACCAGTTTACCCAAGACTATTTCTGCTGATTCGTTGTCAGGGCTAAGCTCCCGTTGTCCTTAGGAGGCTGTGCTGTGAGACATTTTCTGAGTCGTCTGGTCTGTAACATGGAGACTGAAGGTGTGAAGTAAGCTGAGAAGTTTAAATCCAGTCCTTTCAGGACTTCTACTCAGAAAGAAAACATTCTACAGACTTAAGAGACGTCTACATGAGGAATGTAGTGCAGAGGGAACCCTGTGAACAGGTTAAGTCTTGGTGAATAAACAGGTGGATGTCTTGAAACAAGATTACATCAGTCACGTATGTCTTTGAACAAGATTACGTATATCACCAAAACTGGAGTTTAGATACTAACTTTTGAACAGTAGCTTCTAAAGTGAAGTAAATTTTGTTGAATGTCTGTACGAGGACTGGCTATATTTGTCTTCTGGTCTTTCTGAAATTCAATTGCTGTTTGGAATAAGCGCTGCTTATCACTAACAAAACAATAACACCAAGGTGTTGATGGTAATTGTATGTCCAACCAGACCTTAAGGTGAAGACCTGTGCCAAGTTGGGGTGACATGTAAGTGTGTGTGTGTGGGACACAGTGACAAAAAGGTCAGGTGGAATGTAAAGGGGTGATCAGAAAACGCTCATGACGTGAAAAAAGAACGTTATCGTGGCCCCTGCTCAGTTTTGTAGGTGGTTATGATAGGCATTCCGATATTGTGACGATATAAACATTCCACATCAGACGCCCACAGAAGTGATTATACACATCTGTATATGTGAAGGGGATTATTTTTACCCTAAGACTTTATTGTACACTTCCTGAATATAAGAAAAAACATTCGTTTATATATATCTGGATTAAATCTCTTGTTGGGACCACACCAGTGGACTAGAAGCACTGAGGAACTCACTCAGGTGTCAGCGATGGGTTCTCTTGCCACTGACAACGAAGCCACAGCGGTGGTGGTGACCGAGGTGGTGAACATGTCTGTGAATGGCTCAGAGAGCAGCGGCAACAGCAGCCTCAACTCGTCCATTCTGGACACCGGGACCCTCCCCAGTGGCGCTGCATGTGGGGGCCGTGGTCATGCTGCTGGCCTTGGTGTGGGGAGTCTTTGCTAACACCCTGACCGCTGTCGTCCTCCTCACCCAGCGAGACCTCAAGAACATCACCAACATGTTCATCGTCAGCCTCTGCATCAACGACATCATCAACCTCAGCGTGAACAACCTGCTGGTGCTGGTGTCCTACTTTATGATGAGCTGGTCCATGGGCTTAGCTGTATGTGAGATGGTGATGCACTTCACCGTCCTCCTCATGGGGTCTTCGCTTTGGCACACTGGCCTTATCTCTATCCACCGCCTCATTGTCGTCGTCTTCAACAGCTTCTACAAGAAGATTTCTAAGAGAGCCTACATGCTCTTTGTGCTCATCTTCTGCCGGGTGGTGCCCATGCTGTTCCTCATCACACCTCACTTGGGCGAGATGTCCGAGTACCAGGCCAAGCTGCTGCGCTGCCTGGCGCGGAAAGAGCACGGGCTGTACACCATGTTGGTCAGCGTGGTGCTGATGATGATGCCCTCGCTCATCCTCATCGTCTGCTACGTCGCCATCTTCGTCAAGGTCCACCAGTCCTCCAGCGCCTTCAGGGCCACCAGAAAGCGAGAGTGGCTGAGGAGGGAGATCCAGATCACCAAGATGTTCGGCATGGTCTTTCTCCTCATCATCCTGGGCTACTTACCTTACGGCGTTGTCCGCTTCATCGACCGCAAGTTAGAGTTCTCTGCTGATTTCTACGTGGTCATCACTGTGCTGTACGCGGTGGCCAACAGCTGCAACCCCATCATCTACGGGGCCATGGACCGCAAGATCCGCCGCGCCTGCTTCGCTGCCTGGGCCTGGAGCATCACTGCATGAAGGAGGAGAAGAAGCTCAAGTCCTCCGCCAGCGTCCACTCCCACATGGAAGCAGAACCCACGACAGAGGCCATGCCCCTCAACGGCTCCACGGTCAGCAGGGTGACTGTGCCAAAGACCAGCTTATGACTATCGGGGGATTGGGATGAGCTCTTTAACTATCTCAGTGCCACCAGAATCTGATGACTCCATCTGTGTACCACTTCGTGTGTAGTAGTTTCATGTGACATCAAGTAGTGTGTGGGTAGATGCTTCTACAACAGCGACTGTGCTTTTGTTGTGGGGGAACGTGAGGAAAGGTGTCCTATCATGATAGACAGATAATTATCTGACCATTGCAGGCAAGGGCTCAAAGTTTTCAAATGCCTGTTGTTGGGTTTCTATTGTGTAGTCTGTTTTGAACTAGAATGGGTCTTCATTTGCGGTATTACAAACAATAGTGTGACAGTATGTCTTTTAAGGAAAAAGCTTTGACCAGTTATCCTCATCTGTTGATACAGATAAAGACTGGAACGATGTTTGAAAGTTCACTGTCGGATAAAGTCATACTGCTGCTCAGTATTGTACAAGAAAAACTTATTTCATGAATCTAGAATAACATTGCAACATTTGTATTACATTGTGCAAAAAAAATCAAGTTATGAAGCATGTGCTTGCTAAACAAAAAGGTTGCTGTGTCATATTGCAGTATGCAATCCAATGGCATCTGCTGTGCGAAAAAAAGAAGCTGTTCCAGAACAGGTGGTGAGTCAGCAGTGTGAAAGAGCAGGATGGTGACAAACATTGTGGATCCTTGTTATGTACAGAATATTGCATTTTGAGAAGCAAGCAGCTGGAGTGAAGTAGATAAGCCTATCTAAGGTGCATGGTAATAGTCTTGTTACAGTCCTGTCATTTACTTTTCCTTCAAGCAGAAAGAAGTGAAAGAAACATTGTGTGACAGCATGCAGGCTGAAGAATATGAATCTGGAAAAAAGGTAACACACAACTGATTGTTTGGTGAAGATCAGCACATCAGTAAGTGTGCAGCAACAAGCGAGTGGTGGGTCAGTTTATCATGCCATACTTTGGACAAGGCGCGACACGTTCACACACACTGATTTGTGGTTTCTGTACCCTTTTATTAGAATGGGCAACACATTCACTGTTGTCGGTGTATGCCTCAAGAATTTCTCATAATGGAAGCAGGGAATATGGAAATGGAATCAGCAGGGTACTGCTTTTCTGATGCTCACAGTTGCAGATGGCATCATGTGGGTGTGCTCAATTTGTGCTGAAGTAACTCTGGCATTGAGGAAGTGTCACACACAGCAAGTCTTGTGCAATGTCGACCCAGCAGTCTGGACTGACGCCACAGCATCCCAAGACGGGCATCGATGTGTAGCGGAAACATTTTTCTTTGCTCTTTAGGAGCAAGTTCAGCAGCAGAACTGGTAGTCTACAATGTCTGCTGGGTAGATTTCTTTTGTTGTTGTTGTTGTTGTTGTAATCAGTTTTCTGCCTTCTTGTGTAGAACCTGCGTCTGAAACCATGTTCTGTTACGTGATATTACATACTGACTAAGGCACCTCATGTAAAAAATAAACAAACAGGTCAGCTCCTTGTGTCATTTACAGTCACAGTACTTGCGTGAAAAGTGCTGTGGTGTATGCGGTGCTTTGGACGCTGACACAGTTTTTGAGCTGTGTTTTTTAGTGTATCAGATGCAGTGTTTTTGATGACTTTCAGTTTCTGATGAACAGATCTGTTTTGCATAAAATATCAGAGTATTTGTGGAACAAGGTGTATAGTGTGATGTATCGGGCGTATTATGTCATGAACAGGCTCATGTTGTATATTGATATTGATAATGCATAGAAAATACTGAAAAAGATTTGTGTTGTTGAGTTTATCTGGCATAATATTTTACCTGAGCATGCCTGTGTTCTGAGGTAAATCAGGCACAGTATTTGCTGAACAGGTCTAAGTTGTGTGTTGTAACACAGGCATAGCGTTTGCCAAACAGGCATAGCATTTGCTGAACTGGCATAGTATTTGCTGAACTGGCATAGTATTTGCTGAATAGGCCTAAGTTGTATGTTGTATCAGGCATAGCATTTGCCAAACAGGCATAGCATTTGCTGAACTGGCATAGTCTTTGCTGAATAGGCCTAAGTTGTATGTTGTATCAGGCATAGCATTTGCCAAACAGGCATAGCATTTTCTGAACTGCCATAGTATTTGCTGAACAGGCCTAAGTTGTATGTTGTATCAGGCATAGCATTTGCCGAACAGGTCTAAGTTGTATTGTTGTATCAGGCATATTGCTTGCCGAACAGGTTCATGCTTATAGTGTATCAGCTATCCTATTTGCCACACGGATCTGTGTTTGACGTGAGATCAGATAAATCACGCGCTGAACAAGCCTCAAGGCACCCCAAATCCTGAGGGCACAGGTTCGAATCCGGGTCTTGGCAGGACAAAAAGGCAGCAGCAGAAGGCATCCAGAGGTTCGGATCTGAATGCGGTCTGCCTCCTCCCTCCCTCCCTCCCTCCCTCCCCACCCCTCCCCGCCTCTCTCCTTCCCTACCGTAGAGTGTGAGATGTGAAGGGGCCTAAACGTTTTGCTGGAAGGAAGGAAGGGGGGGTTCTTCTCTGAAGAATCTGGGCTGTCCAGCTAGTTCTCTTTAGAATGTGTCTTTTTTGAGTATGTGTTTGATAGGCCTGTGCTGTAGCGTGTGTCACCGTGGTGTGATCAGACGATCCAACCTATCGTGTCAAATGTATTAGATGTATGTCTAGTCTTTTTTTCTGAAAAGGCCCTGGGGTTGTGTGATCAGACAAACCAACCTATCGTGTCAAATGTATTAGATGTATGTGTAGTCTTTTTTTTTCTGAAAAGGCCCTGGGGTTGTGTACAGTAGATAGATATACAGAGTTTGTGTCGAGGACAGCATTTCGCAGAAGGGGTGTTTTGCCAAGCGCTGTACTCTTGCATACCTGCGTGGGGTACAGACAGCTATACTGCGCAGTCTGTTGAATAATAATGCTCTGTACTGTTATGTCGTGATACTGTTATACCAAGCATCCTGTGTTGTATTAGTTTTCGTCATACATACTTGTTGCTGCGTGGCCCGTATTTACGCACTTTGGGTTCATACAATGTTGGAGCCCATGTTGTGTACTTTGCATCTTTACAGAATGTATTCCTGATGGCCCATGTGTGCGTTTGTGTTTTTGCACTATCCACTCTGTTTTGACTTATACGGTTTGTGTTGCCAAACTGTGTACATCATGAATGGTGGTGTGCTGGGTGGCTAGTTTTGTAATTGCCTATACAGTGTAGCTAACCTGACCTGCTGCTGTTCAGCACGTGGCCTGGCTTCTGATGCAGACTGTATGTACATCAGACATGCCATTTTGCCGGATTGCATGAGGGGCATACTGTACGTCATGCCTACTGAGTCCCAGGTAGCTTGGGGACTGGGAGTCATACGAGCAGTTTGCTCTGATAATATGTCCTGCATAGATCGCCTCAGATGTACTGAGTGTATGCCAGATGGCCTGTGTTGCATACAGTGCATCAAATGCTTTATGGCCGGATGGCCTGTGTTGCATACAGTGCATCAAATGCTTTATGGCCGGATGGCCTGTGTTGCATACAGTGCATCAAATGCTGTATGGCCAGATGGCCTGTGTTGCATATAGCACATTAGACATGTTGTATGACGGATGGCCTATGTTGCATACAGTGCATCAAACACACTGTATGACCGTATGGCCTGTGTTGCATACAGCGCATCAGACACGCTGTGTGCCAGATATCCTCCGCTGTATACGATGAGTTACACATAATTATGTGTGCGTCAAATTCGCCATGTCCTGCATGGCATACAAGTGCACGTAATAAGATCAGAAGCTGTCTAGATGCCAGGTAGCCTCTATTGTCTGCAGAGCGTACTGTTTCCCCAACGCGTCATCTTGCAGCTGGCGGCTCCTGTTAGAATGTAGTGCAGCAGTTTGTTCCTGTACCCGGGACCTCCTGGGCTTCAGGATAGTAGTAGGTAGGCTGCCTGTTCTTCTTCCTGTAGGAAGACTCGGTCAGTATAGGGCGCTTAGGTCGTGAAGAATGTGCTGTTAGTTCTGTTATTGTCATTCTGACACCACCGCTGTTTCCCCCAGTTCCTGAATCCTGCAGCCCGCATAAATTGGTAAAGTTTCGTATGCGTAATGAAAACTCGTCATTGTCGTCGTCATCATCATAATCATCATCTTTCAAACGTTATTAGGTTTAAAGTTTAGAGGTAGTCTTGGTCGTAGTAATGTGTCTTGTAGGACAAGGTTCTCTGCTTGTGTGTTCAGTTTGTAAATAGGAACGAAGTGGTTTGGTGACTTTGCTTCTTTTGTGGCTGCTGTAGCCCTGTTTACTTCATTTGTATGAATTTGGGGTAAAGGGTCGCTTGCCCCTCTTTCATGAATGTAGGATCTCTCTCTGGCTCTCTCTCTCTCTCTGGCTTTCTCTCTCTCTCTCTGGCTCTCTCTCTCTCTCTGGCTGTAACAACCAGTTAGGTCTATGATATTGGGAACACAAAGCTTTTTGACCTTCTCGGATTTTCTTTGATCTCTCCCTTCCTCCCTCTCTCTCTCTCCCTCTCTCTCCTTCTTTGTCTTGAGAAAACGTCATTATGGAGGGATGAATGCTAACAGGGCGAGGTGCCATTTGGGAAGCCATCACAATAAGATGTCATTTACTCAGCTTGGCTTTTTATGCTTCTCATTATCTCTGCCCTAACGAGCAGTCTGATACCGCCATTGTCATGAAAGGGGGGGACAACTTCGTTATGGATGAATAGGCTTTGGGCATAACGTGGGGCTAAGGAGGTTTTGTGTATGTGTGTTGTTTGGGGGGAGGGGGGTCGTTTCGTGTGTGTGTGTGTGTGTGTGTGTGTGTGTGTGTGTGTGTGTGTGTTGTGTGCAAGTGTGTAATTGACAGTCAGAGGTTAAAAAAAAAAGATTTGGGGCACAATTAACAGGCAGAGATAAAGAAAGGGCTCTCTCTGTTCTTTTGGTTGGGTTGATACGCTTAGTTTTTTTTGTTTTTGTTTTGTGGTTTTTTTTTGATCTGGTCAATAAGCTTTGGTTTTGTTTTGTTTATTGTTTTGGTTAATACACTTTTTGACTTGTTAGTTTGTTTGGGTTTTTTGTGTTTGTTCTGGTTAATAATCTTTGGGTGTATTTTTCGTTTGTTGTTTTGGTTAATACGCTTGGTGTTTTTGTTTTTGTTCTTTGTCAGTAAGCAGTTATTTGTTGTTGTTGTTGTGTTAGGTAGTACGCTTTCTGACTTTTTTGTTTGCTTTTTTTTTGGTTTGTTTTTTGTTTTGGTGAATAAGCTTCCTTTTTCTGTTGTTAATTTGGTCAGTACTTTTTTTTACTTGTTACTTTGTTTTTTTTAGTTTGGGTTAATAATCTTTGTTTTGGTTGTTGTTGTTGTTGTTATTTTTGGCTAATACGCTTCCTGTTTTGTTTGACTTTTGTGTTTTGGTTAATAAGTTCTGTGTACCTGTTGTTGTTGTTGATGATGATGTTTTGGTTAATACGCTTTTTGACTTTTGTCTGTGTTTATGTTTTGGTTAATAATCTCTTTTTTTGTCGGTTGCTTTGGTTGATACGCTTCCTGACTTTCTTTGTTTTGGTTTTGGTTACTACGTTTGTTTGGTGTTGTTGTTTTTTTTTACTATTTATCTTATTTGTCGGGAGAGAGGGGGTAAATGGATTTAGGTTTGGGTTGATTTTTTTTATTTGGTCGTTGATGGTGGTTGTGTGTACGTGTGTGTGTGTGTGTGTGTTTTGCGGGGCGGGACTTAGGCTACCAGATCGCAGGCGCAGTCAAGCATGTTTAACTGAGGGTTGGGGACGGGGGGGGGGGGGGGGGGGTGGTTTTTGTTTTGAGCGACCTTTCTGTCTTTTTTTGTGGCGTAATCCCCACCCCCACCTCCCCCTACCCCACCCCACCCCCACTCTCCCATGAAATGTTTTGATTTTGTTTATTTCCGTTCCCTTTGTCCCCTTGAGATTTGGCGAAAAGCCTAACCGCTATAAATCATTCATTCGCTTTCTCTGTCTCTCTGTCTCTGTCTCTGTCTCTCTCCTCTCTCTCTAAATCATTCTCTCTCCTTTCCCTCCCTCTCCATCCCGCCCTTGCGCTCGTCCCCACCCTCTCTCTCTCTCACTCTCTCCCTCCCCCCCTCTCTCTCTCCCTCCTCTCTCTCTCCCTCCCCCTTCTCTCTCTTTCTCCCTCTTCTCTCTCTAACCCCCTCTCCCTCTCTCTCTCTTTCTTTCTTCCCAAGAGAGTTTATCATTTAAAATTTTTTATTTATTTCCTTTACCCTCTGTCCCCTTGAGAATTTGCCTGACTACTAAGAATCCTATATTCATTCCTTCTCTCTCTCTCTCTCTCTCTCTTCTCTCTCTCTCTCTCTCCTCTCATCTCCTCTCTTCTCTCTCTCTCTCTCTCTCTCTCCTCCTCTCTCTCTCCCCTCTCTCTCTCTCTCTCTCCTCTCCTCTCCCCCCCTTCTCTCTCTTCCCAAGAGCGTTTTATCATTTTTAAAATTTGTATTTATTTCCTTTACGTTCTTTCCCCTTGAGAATTTGCCACTAAGAATCCTGTATTCATTCCTTCTCTCTCTCTCCTCTCTCTCTCCTTCTCTCACTCTCTCTCTCTCTCGTCTCTCTCTCTCTCTCTCTCACTCTCTCCTCTCCCCCTCTCTCTCTCCTCTCTCTCCTCATCCTCTCCCTCCCCCCCTTCTCTCTCTCCCAAGAGAGTTTTATCATTTTTAAAATTTGTATTTATTTCCTTTACGTTCTTTCCCCTTGAGAATTTGCCACTAAGAATCCTGTATTCATTCCTTCTCTCTCTCTCTCTCTCTCTCTCTCTCTCCTCTCTCTCATCTCTCTCTCTCTCTCTCTCTCATCTTTCTCTCTCTATCTCTTCTCTTTCTCTCTCTCTCCTCTCCTCTCTCTCTCTCCTCTCTCTCTCTCTCTCTCTCTCTCTCTCTCCTCCCCTCTCTCTCATCCCAAGAGAGTTTATCTTTTTTTTTTTTAATTATTTATTTCCTTTACCTTCTGTCCCCTTGAGAATTTGCCAAAAGTCTTACTACTAAGAATCCTGTATTCATTCCTTCTCTCTCTCCCTCCCTCCCTCCCTCCCTCCCTCTCTCTCTCTCTCTCTCCCTCTCTCTCTCCTCTCTCATCCCAAGAAAGTTTATCATAAAAAAATTTAATTTCCTTTACCCTCTATCCCCTTGAGAATTTGCCAAAAACCTGGCTACTAAGAATCCTGTTTTCATTCCTTCTCTCTCTCCCTCCCCCCCCCCCCCCCTCTCTCTCTCTCCCCCCTCCCTCCCTCCTCCCATGGTAGGGGAATTCTTTCTTTTTAACGATTTTTTTTCTTCTTCTTTTTTTTGGGGGGAGGGAGTGGGGGTGGGAGTTGTATATTTGGAATCTATGTTCACGATTTGTACAATATCATGGAGTCATTCAGAGCGGACACAACTGCGCGATGATATTCTGTCTGTCCTTACCTTTTCTTTTCCCATTTCTTTCTTTCTTTCCCACCTTCCGCTGTCAGGGTTGCAAACCTGTGCCAACCTACCTCCCCTCACCCCATCCCTACCCCTTTGTTTGTTTGTTTGAGTTGGCTTTTTTTCGGTCTGTCTTCTTTTCTGGCCAGCAGTTGCAGTGTTGCCTGTGTGGCGTTAAATGGTATTCCTTGTCACTAAGTGGATTAAGACCTTCAACTTCAGCGAACCGGACCCAAACTTCGTTGGAAAGGATATTTTCCTTCCCCCCATCCCCTACCTCATACATGCTCGGACAGCAATCTGTTTTTGTTGTTGTTGTTTGTCACAATAAACAAACATGAGCGAAAATGTGATGGGTTGCGCTGCTGTTAACTTAAGCGTCTTCTTGACAAACCAGGCAGGCCCAGCGCGTGCATCCGACTTGGCCGTGAGCAATATTTTTTTTAAACTGATTATAGATAGATAGATAGATAGATAGATAGATAGATAGATAGATAGATAGATAGATAGTAGATAGATAGATAGTAGATAGATAGATAGTAGATAGATAGATAGATAGATAGATAGATAGATAGATAGATAGGTAGATAGGTAGATAGATAGATAGATAGATAGATAGATAGATAGATAGATAGATAGATAGATAGATAGATATCGACACACGTGAAAACATGGCCAGAAAGTAGTTGCAGTAAATAATATTTTTTTTAAGATATTGCATAAATAAATTTAAAAAACAACAAACTCAAGTCGAGACTTTGCGAGCGTAAAACGAGTGCACCCTAACTTTCACGGGAAAATGTTTTGGGGCTTTGTTGGGTTTTTTAAACTCGATTCGCACGCTCACAGAGATTCGAAATAAGAAGTTGTGGTGGGATTTTGGAATCGTTTGTTTTTACGATTTGCAAGTCTGTGCATTGGCAGTTAGCCCACCTGGGGAAGGAAAGGAGAAGTCAGTTTCCTTAGTAAGAATTGTCCAGACGGAGGGAGGTTGGGGGTCGGGTGGGGTGGGGTGGGGTGGGGGGAAGGGGTAGGAGAAGAGGGGAGGGGGAGGATTTCTTATCTCCCTTGAGCCTGTCCACTTTGCGACAAAACAGTTGGGGACTCAGCAAGTTCATACCGGGCCAAGCCAAAAGCTGTATCAGATATTAAGTTGATGGAAGCTTGGTGCTGAGGCCTATATTAAATTGTTGCCGTGCTTTGGATTGTAACTTTGTCTGGGTGTTGTCCTCTTCCATGATAAGCTCCAACATAACAACATGTAAAGATAAATGTAAATGCCTAGAATGCTGTCATTGAAAGATTTCATTTTCTAGTGTGTGTGGGGTTTGTTGGGTTTTTTTACGAATCTTTGAAAATAATTTTTAAAAACGATTGAGAAGTTGTAAGTGGTTACCTACACTTGTTTTCCTCCGCTACTATTTCTGCACTAACACGTAAAGGTAAAAGTGTTCCGATAACTTAGT
>CM054138.1:43657662-43662662 GCA_028751875.1 Rapana venosa
AGAGAGAGAGAGAGAGAGAGAGAGAGAGAGAAGAGAGAGAGAGAGAGAGAGAGAGAGAGAGAGATTCAAACACCGAAGTTGAATAGTAAAAAAGGATGTCACGACGAAAATATCCGGAAGAGAAAGAAGAGTTATCTGAAAAGAACTGCTGAAAACATTTTCATAAATGGGTGAGGTATTGTTTTGGTTTTGTTTTGTTGGGGGTTTTTTTGTTTTTCAACGATTAGTTACACCCATTGAAAGAGTTTCGAGATATTTTTTAAAATAGAAAACAAAAACGAAACAAACAAGATTTGCGCGCTTCCCACCCCCCACCCGTGACTTTTGATTTTAACATGTGACTGCATCAAAAATGATTTTTTTATGTCGTTGTGGTGGTTAGTATTTCACACACACACCCAAAAAACTTGCTTTGAGGTAGATGTGGGTTTGGTTTGGTTTGGGGTTTGAGTTTTTTTGTTTTGTTTTTTGTGTGTTTTTTTGTTGTTGTTTTTTTACTCTCTTTGCAAGCTTCTGACCTGACGTACGTCAACAACAACAACAACAACAAAAATGTGTTGGGTCAGACTATTTGACTTGCATCCTTTGTGGTTGAACTTTGGTGTTGTAAGGTAGATGTGGTTGTGGTGGTGGTTGCCTTTCTGTCTGTCGTGATTGTTGCAGTATTGTTTTTTTTTATTACGATTTAGTATTGTTTTACTGTCTTATTACCATTAAGGCTTTTTTTTTTTTTTTGGGGGGGGGGGGATATTGTTTCATGATGATCTGTAGTATTGTGGCAATTTTTGTTTGTTGTTGTTGGTATAACGGTGGTTGTATTGTGACAGTGCATGAGAAAAACAGACGCAATGGATTTTTTTTTTTGGGCAGCTATATTATATGCCTACTAGTGAAAGTACTAAAAAGAAAAAAAAAGTACAAAAAAGCCCCAGACATTGACTATATTTATAAGATGAATGGGTTTTTTTTAGTTCCTCGACTACAGCTCTGAAGATGACCTTTGATGAGATTTTGCGCCTGCGACCTTTCTTATTCACCATTAAGGTAGCCGCATTCCAACTTAAGGATGTTTATCACTTTTTATTCTCTCGTCATTTTGAACGTAAATGTTCACCAGGGGCCATTTCACGGAAAATCTCATTTGAAAGTTTTCATATTTCTAAAGATATATTTGGTTTAAATAGTTTTTATTCAGAAATGAGTATAAGCATTGAAAACAAAAAACAGCATTTAAGAGATATAAAAAGGAGGCACCGTGGTCGAGTGGTTTAGGCGGTCAACTCGTGATCCAGGGGTCGCGGGTTCGATCCCCGCTCGGCTCGGTGTTGTGTCCTTGGGAAAGACACTTTACTCCTCTTTTCCTCACTCCACCCAGGTGTACAAGTGGGTACCAGCTCTGCTGGGGAAGTATCTGGCGACAGACTGCGTCCTGTCACAGGGGTGGGAAAAAACCATAGTTCGCTTAACGCACAGAAACCGGGTAAGCTCCGGCTCTTGGGCCTTTGGCTCGAAAGAACTACAAGAGATATAAAACATATTTAATGTAATAGGGGCTTTCTTTTTTAAAAAAAAAAAAGCTTAAATGTACCCTGAAAACGATTGATTGTATGTGATACTTTGTGTAGTATGAAAAGGGGATAAACGGAAATTTAAGTGTTGGCGAGGGAAGATGTTTTTAAAAAAAATAACGAAAAATGTTTTGATGAAGATTTTTCACTTGTAGCTCGGAAACATGCTGTGCCACGAACCAATCCAATCCAATCCAATCCTGTTGTTTATAGCCCCGCCGACCACAGAGGCCATATCAGAGCTGTCACCTCGTCAACTTCTAAATCTCAGATTTAAACTCAGCAACTATATACAGATTAAAACAGGGTATAAAACCAACTCTACTGTCGTTCCTTGTATCAACGCCCTGGTCAACCATAAGGGTCAACCTAGGGCAGGCACTGTGTTGTGGGGAGAGAACAAAAACCCACATCAACCACACATAAAATGAGTTAAAACCAAAACCAGATTCCTTAAAACAGCCTTGTTCTAAGTGACCAACTATAGCACTTTCCCTCATATTAAACGGAAAAAGCCCGATTCTCTCAGGAAGTTAAAAACAATGGTGCCTGGTGGAACATCACGAAAAAGGATCTTCAGGGAGTCTGCAGTCAAATGCTTGTGCCTAATATCCTGGACATGGGACATAGGTTCCTTTACTTTTCCTGCAGTCATAATCATGTGACCCCCTACCACAAAATGAGTCTCATGTCATCTGACCCACTTTTTCCCCCGCTTAGGAACCATTTTAGGCAGGGTGGGAGTGTCAGGTTGTCGATTTTGAGATTTGGATTGATAATGAAACTGTTAAGATTTACACTACCTTGTACTTTTATCTATTTTTTTTATTTAACTCTTTTATATCGAGGACAATGGAATAAGCACCGGTGTGCTTTTTTACATCCAATCCCCGTGTGTATGCGGTTTTTAAAAATTCTGTCATCTGTTCCCACCGGCACACAATGGCCTACTCTTACGAAAAACGGAACAGGCTTTAACGTGTGCGCAAGATGCTCTGCGCGCGTTCGCACACGGGGCCTCGGCTTATAGTCTCATCCAAAGGACTTTTTGGGAAGAGTGGAGTCTGCAGTGATGTTAACTCCAGGGGAAAATATCCCCCTTGAACGGGAATCGAACCTGGGTCGTCAGATTGCGAGTGCAATGTTCTAACCACTAGGCTGTCCCGTCCCCCCAAATATCCTTTTGCTTAAAAAGGAAAAAAAACCGTGGTTAAAAACACCCAAAGCTCTCACTCATCCCCACCACCTAATATGATACAAAGTTTGTCACTTTCTCATTTTTGGTTTTTTGTTGGAGTCTTAGCCTTTTAATTTGTAATAACAGCTTTGCATAGAAATTGTCCAATTTATTAAAAGAGGGGAGTGGGGGAGTGGGGGGGGGGGGGGTTCAGATTAATATGTTAAGAATTAAAAATTGACCTCAGGTGCAATGCGACTCATCATGTGATTGATGGTTGATCCCCTATATATTTTCTTTTTATATAATGGTTTAGTAGCATCTGTTGTTTGCTTATTTCTTTCTTGGGTTGGGTTTTTGTGTTTGTGTGTGTTTTTTTTTTTTTTTCTATATGAACGGCTCAGCAGTTGTTGGTTATCGTTTTTTTCCGTGGTGGGTTAGTCCTCTTAGTGTTGTCGTGGTGGTCATCGTGGTGTGGTGTCTTATCTTATCTTATCTTATCTTATCTTATCTATCTCTCTTATCTTATCATATCTTATCTTATCTCTCTTATCTTATCTTATCTTATCTTATCTGATCTCTCTTGTCTATGGTGCTTGGCCCTTGGCCTTGGTCTCTGTCTCTGTGTCAGTCAGTCAGTCAGTTCAGTCAGTCAGTGTGTTGTTCGTTGGACGTGTCGTGGTGTTCTCGGTGTAACGGTCTTTATCGGAAGAAACGGGTTCATCCCTTGTTGCGGCTTTCTCCAGGCTTCTAAGTGGCACCAGGCCAAAGTCGCCTTTTTGTTTCGGATATTTTTTTGGGTTTTGTTTTGTTTTGGTTTTTTTGGTGTTTTTGGTTTTTTTCGGTTGTTGTGTGTTGGTGGGTTTTTTGTGGTTTTTTGTTGTTGTTTGTTTTTTTTGGGGGGTTGTTATGTGTGGGGGGATTTTTTGTTTATGTTTTTGACATTTTAAAAAAATTTGGACAGGTTTTTTTGTTTTTGTTTTTTGATAGTTGTCGTGTCTCAGTCGTTAAGGGTTTGGTTTTTGTTTTTTGCTGTTGTTGTTTTTGGTGATGGGTTGTGGGTTTTTTTGGAGGAGGGGGGGGGGTGTTTTTGTTTGTTTTTTTTATGTGTTGCGTATGTGATACTGTGGTTATTGTTTTCTTGCTTTTTTAGTGTGTTGTGTTTTATTATAAATCTCGTGGTTTTTGTTCTTTATGGGTTTTTTTCTGTCTTTGATTTTGTTGTTGTTAGTGTGGGGGGAGGGGGGAGGGTTGGGGGGAGGTGGGTTGTTTCGGTGGATTGTGGAGTGGCTGGTTTTATAGGGGGGAGGGGGAGAGGATGAGGGGGGGGGGATTAAAGGTATGAGTTTGTTTCTTGATCATCAGATTTTGTCTTTTCTTTATAATCAGATTGTCTTTTTACTTTCCTGATATTATTGTTGGCCCCTTTTTTGTGAGGTTTTCTTTGTCGTTGGCGGGATGGGTAGGGGAGGGGGGGGGGGGGAATCTTTCCTTTTTGTGCCTATCTTTTTGTTTGTTTTGTTGTTATTTGTTTTCTAACTGTAAAAGTTGTTGTGGTTTTTTTTCTTTCTTGTTATTTCTGTGTTGCATGCTTTCTGCTGTGTCCGTCTAGTCTGCGAATGTAATGTTTCTTTGTAGATTTTTTTTCTTTCGTTCTTTCTTTTCTTTTCTGTTCTTTTCTGTTCTTTTCTTCTCTTTTTCTTTTCATTCTTTTTCTTTTTTCTTTCTTTGCATAATTTCTTTATTCTTCCTTACATTCTGTCTTTTGCTTTAAAAATTGTTGCTTATGTTTTTGTTTTCTTTTTTTTACTCTTTTTCTGTCTTTTTTGTCTTTATATTTTTCAAATGTTTCGGTGGCTTTGGTTTTTTACTTTCGTTATTTTTCTCTATCTTTTTCTTTCGCTTTTTTTCTCTTTATTTTTTCCCTTTTCCCCCTTCTTTCTCTATTTTTTTATTAACTTTTTTTTTCTTAGTTCCTTTCTTTGTCCTTTTTCTTTTCTTTCTTTTTTTCATTTTTTTCTGTTCTGGTTTTTTTTTTATAAAGAATTCTCTTTGTGTATCTTTTGGGTTGATTAGGGGTTTTGTTGTCGGTTTTTAGGTGGGTTTTTTGGGGTTGCCTTGCGGGATGGGGAAAGGGGGGGGGGGGGCGGGGGGGGGGGGGGGGGGGAGGGGAGTCACTCTTTCTCTTTTTCTCTTCTTTCGTTCTTGCTTGGTATTTTTTGTTCTTTCTATTTTCTTTTTCTTTCTATTTTCTT
>CM054138.1:43665162-43670162 GCA_028751875.1 Rapana venosa
AAGAGCAGGGCTTTTTAAAAAAATCTTCTTTTTTTTTAAAATGTAAAGACACGATGATTCTGTCTCATTTTCAGTTTGCTCTTTTGTCGCTGTCTCTGTGTCACGGTCTCTGTGTACCTCTTCTGTCTGTCTGTTTGTTTGTTTGTGCTTCTGTCTCTGTCCGTCTGTCTCTGTGTGCCTCTTGTATCTACCTGGCTATCTCTCAGTCTGTGTGTGTGCTTCTGTCTTTGTCTGTCTGTCTGTCTGTTTGTCTGTATCTGTCTCTATCTGTGTGCTCTGTTTGTCTGTCTCTCTTTCTGTCTGTGTCTCTCTGTGTCTGTCTGTCTTTTTGTCTCTCTGTCTCTGCCCGTCTGTCTGTCTGTCTGTCTGTCTGTCTGTCTGTCTGTCTGTCTCTCTCTCTCTCTCTCTCCCCTCTCTCTCTCTCCTCTCTCTCTCTCTCTCTCTCTCTCTCTCTCAGTGTGTGTGTGGTGGTGGTAGTAGTAGTAGTAGTAGTAGTAGTAGTAGTATAGTAGTAGTAGTAGTAGTAGTAGTAGTAGACAGAGGGGAGAAAGAGAGAGATAGAGAGACAGAGACAGAGATGCTAAAATCACACAGATAGACAGACAGACAGAGCTCGCGAGAGAAAGAGAGAGAGAAGAGAGAGAGAGAGAGAGAGAGAGAGAGAGAGAGAGAGAGAGAGAGAGAAAGAGAGAGAGAGAGAGAGAGAGAGAGACAAAGAGAGAGAGAGACAGGCAGACAGACAGAAACAGACACAGAGACAGAGATATAGCAATTAGCGTGACTGCTACCGTGTGCTTCTGTTTAATTAATGATCAATTATCGTCAGGCGCAGCATCTCCCAAGAGCCCAAGGCTTCATTCATGTGAGGTCTCTGTTTCCTTGTTCGTGTGTGTGTGTGTGTGTGTGTGTGTGTGTGTGTGTGTGTGTGTGTGTGTGTGTGTGTGTGTGTTGTGTGTGTGTGTGTGTGTGTGTGTGTGGTTTTGCGTGCGTGTGTGTGTGTGTTTTTTATGTATTCTTTTATATCGAGGATAATGGAACAAGCACTCATGTGCTTTTTTACATCCAGTCCCCGTGTGTATGCGGTTTTGTAAATTTTGTCATTTGTTTCCACCGGCACACAATGGCCTACTCTTCCGAAAAGCGGAACAGGATTTAACGTGTGTGCAAGATGTTCTGCATGCGTTCGAAAACGGGGCCTCGGGTTTATAGTCTCATCCGAAGGACTTTGTGTGTGTGTGTGTGTGTGTGTGTTGTGTGTGTGTGTGTGTGTGTGTGTGTGTGTGTGTGTGTGTGTGTGTGTGTGTGTGTGTATACCCAGCTACCTGGCAGTGAGGGAAGCGTGTGAGCGTGACAGATAGGAAGTGTGTGTGTGTGTGGGGGGGGGGGTTGTTTTGTGTGTGTGTGGGGGGGGGGGGGAGGGTTGTGTGTGTCTGTTTATTTATTTTATTCTTTTATATCGAGGATAAGCAGTTATGTGTTTTTTTACATCCAGTCCCCGTGTGTTATGCGGTTTTGTAAATTCTGTGCATCTGTTCCCACCGGCACACAATGTCCTACTCTTACGAAAAGCGGAACCGGATTTAACGTGTGCGCAAGATGTTCTGTGTGTGTGTGTGTGTGTGTGTGTGTGTGTGTGTGTGTGTGTGGTGTGTGTGTGTGTGTGTGTGTGTGTGTGTGTGTTTCAATTTTACGTTTGTTCACTTAGAGTGATATTAGATGAGTGTGTCTATCTGTGTGTGCGCGCGGGCGCTCGCGCTTGTGACAGTGAGTGGGAGGATGGAGAGAGAGAGAGAGAGAGAGAGAGAGAGAGAGAGAGAGAGAGAGAGAGAGAGAGATTAGATTGAGTGAGTGTGTGCGTGCGAGTGTGTGTATGTGTGTGTGCGTGCGAGTGTGTATGTGTGTGTGCGTGGTTGCATGCTTGTGAAAGTGAGTGGGAGTGATAGAAAAGAGGAAGAGAGACAGACAGACAGACGAGAGACAGACAGACAGAGATGGAGAGAGAGAGGGGGGTCCCCGCGCGCACGCGCGTGCATGCGTGCGTACGTGCGTGTCTGTCTGCCTGCCTGTCTGTCTGTGTCTTGTCTGTGTAACGCACGTACGTACGTTATCATAATCATGTGCGTTTTCATTCTTTGATTGTTGGTAGGACGTGTGCAATGAACAAACAACAACAACAAAAACCACCAAAACAGTAACCCACACAAGAAAAGAATAAAACAAACAAAGAAAAACAATGATAGTAAGTGAAGAGCTTGTTAGAGAGATGACTCAGGTTTCCTGATTAGTCTTAGTAGTCTTGCAGTGTTTGTTTGTTTGTTTTGTTGTTGTTGTTGTTGTTGTTGTAGTTTTTTTGTTTTGTTTGTGTGTTTTTGTTACTGTGCTTTATATGGCTCTTTTCTGGGGCTGCTATTGTTGTTCTTGTTGATGATGAGGGTTTTGTTTGTTGTTTGATCTTGTTTGTAATTGGGACTGTAGTAGTAGTAGTAGTAGTAGTAGTAGTAGTAGTAGTAGTAGTAGTAGTAGTAGTAGTAGTAGTAGTATAGTAGAAGTAGTAGTTGTAGTATAGTAGTAGTAGTTTGTAGTATAGTAGTAGTAGCAGCAGCAGCAGCAGCAGTAGTAGTAGTAGTAGTAGAAGATAGTAGTAGTAGTAGTAAGTAGTAGTAGTAGTAGTAGTAGTAGTAGTAGTAGTAGTAGTAGTAGTAGTAGTAGTAGTAGTAGTAGTAGTAGCAGCAGCAGCAGCAGCAGCAATAGTAGTAGCAGCAGCAGCAGTAGTAGTAGTAGCAGCAGCAGTAGTAGTAGTTGTTGTTGTTGTTTTTGCTGTTGTTGCTGCTGTCTGTTGTTGTTGTAGTGGTGGTGGTGGTGGTGGTGGTGGAAGTGATGAGAAAAATATGAAATTTTACAAATTATATGGTAAAAAAGATATGTTTAAAAAACCACAACATTCTGTAAGTATCTGTGTACATTGATAATGAATCATTTATGCCGCGGGTACATTAGAAGAAGCTCTTCCTAAATCTTTTTACCCCGGTAAAGAAAGCTTTTCCTTTCCTCTTCTCGTACATCACACACACACACACACACACACACACACACACACACACACACACACACACACACACACACACACACACACACACACACACACACACACACCCCACATGCAGAGAGAGAGAAGAGAGAGAGAGAGAGAGAGAGAGAGAGAGAGAGAGAGAGAGAGAGAGAGAGAGAGAGAGAGAGAGAGAGAGAGAGAGAGAGATTCGGATGTTTATTCATTAGGCCATAGCCCATAATGAAGGGGAAAGTGAACAAAAAACCAAATCATCAGAAACATTAAAAACAAACATACAATCAACAATATGATAATCATAATAATGAACTATGATGTTGCAATTTCTCTCAGCTTGAAGGCTTTGTGAAGGAAGTGAGACAAGTTCCAAATATCGTTATGTCTTGCAGAGGACATCAGCAAAGTTAATTTGAACGTGCAAGGCTGTCGAAAATATTTAGGTGAAATAAACTTATCTCTGAGCTCCTTAAAAAATGGACAGCACAGAACTAAATGTAACTCATCATCTTTACCACTTTTACAGAGAGGACATATCAAATCAATGTCATTACAGTCTCTATATCGAAAGTGATGAGTGGCTAAACTTGAAATACCCAACCTAAACCTTGTGGTCACTATTTTCAAATGCCTGTCCATATCTGAAATCAAATACAACTTCATCTCATGTGAGCTACAAAATAATCTATAAAAATCAAACCTCGTGCTATTTTGAACATGTTCACTCCACTTCTGCCATCTGCAGTCAACTAAACGTTGACGAAAAATTCTTAGAAATGCCTTTACACTTCCCACACCTTGATTCATCCACACATCACCAAAGCCATATTCATGCAAACAAATACGTACATCAGTCACCCAATTCTTTTTGCCCTTACTATCTAACTCGAATAACATTTTAAACGCTTTGAAGGGTAATCTTGATTCCCCCATTTCCAAAATTTTGAGCCAATAGCGTATACATTGAACAGCTGAGTTAATGTATATTGGAAATCTATTGGTTTCACCATACATAAGGTCGTTAGGTGTGCGCATGTCAACACCCAGAAACTTTTTCAGAGCAAATAAATGTACAGATTCACAGGCGATTGCAGTTTTTATTCAACCCCCAAAAACCCTCGGAACCATACTGTGCAACAGGCTGTATTGTCTGAGAGAGGGGAGGGGAGAGAGAGAGAGAGAGAGAGAGAGAGAGAGAGAGAGAGAGAGAGAGAGAGAGAGGCACGCATGCGCATGCGTGCCACAAAAAAGAAGACAGGTTTACTTGAAAGTTTCTATGATAGAAACCGTTTAATATTTTACGGCTTTTATAAAAAATATATATATATTTATCTTTCTCTCTTTCTTTCTTTCTTTCCTTATCTTTTGAACTGTAATCTGCATATCAAATGTGAATCTCCTTGCCGTAACAAATTGACTGCGCGCAAAAGAACAACGATTTCAACCGACAAGAGTTTAACCAAATATTTTTTTTCTTCTCTCTTTCTTCTTCTTTATTTTTTTTAATTAATGTTTAAATTATACATGGGGGGGGGGGGGGGGGGGGGGGGGGGGGGGGGGGGGGGGGGGGGGAGGATGGGCGCAGGATAGCTCAGTGGTCACAGCGCTTCATGCATGCATAACGTCGTGAGCTGAGAAATCTAGGGGGGGTGGTTTGAGCCCCCAACACCCCCCCCCCCTCCCCCTCGCAGCCTACCCCCTAACAACCTCGCCCACCCCACCCACCACCCACACCCCCACCTGTTTGAGACTTTTCTCCTGGAATGAAAAACGAGACAGGCATTCCTTGATCGACATTTTCGCTGAAGAGTAAGCCCGCAAATGGCTAGCGGTACGGATGATACGAATATACCCAGCATGCAGTCTATCGGGGAGTGAACTCCGCCGAAAATTGTGACGGATGGGCCCCGGCTCGGATTAACTTGCCTAAGGAATT
>CM054138.1:43675162-43692662 GCA_028751875.1 Rapana venosa
TTTCTTTCCCCACTTTTTCCTCCTTTTTTTTTTCTTCTTTTTCTTTTTTTTTTTTTTTTTTTTTTTCTTTTGTTTTTTTTTTTTTCTTCGAACAACATTTAAAAAGGGGTTTTCTTGTTGGGGGTTTTTTTTTTTGGGGTTTTGGGGTTTTTTTTGGGGGAAGGGGGGGGGGGGGGATAAAAATTGGAACAATGGGGGGGGGGTTTCCTTTCTTTTTTCCCCTTCTTCCCCCATTCCCCCTTTCTCTCTATCTTTCTTCCCTCTCTTTTCCCCTTTTTTTCTTTTTTTTTGCTTCTTCTTTTTTTTTTTTTGTTTCTTTTTTTTTTTTCCCCCCTTTCCTTGTTTTCTTTTTTCCTTTTTTTTTTTTTTTCCCCTTTTCCCTTTCTCCCTTTACCCCTTTTTTTTTTCTTTTTTTTCCCTCTGTCCTTTTTTTTTTCTTTTTTCCCCCCTTTCCTTTCTTTGGGGGGTTTTTCGTTCTTTTTTTTTTTTTTTTTTGGGGGGGGGGGGGGGGGGGGGGGGGGGGGGGGGGGGTTTTGGGGGGGGGGGGGGGGGGGGGGGGGGGGGGGGGGGTTTTTTTTTTTGGGGGGGGGGGTATCTTGCTCGGGGGGGAAAAAAAAAATTTCACCATTGGTGAACCTAAAGTTTAGCCGGAAACAAAAAAAAAATGATGTTTGCAGAAAATGTGAGGGAAGGGGGAGAAGGGGTCGACAGAAGAAAAAAAGGGTGCGGAAAATATCGCAGAATGGTCAGGGAAAAAAATTTGTAAAGACCCAGGTTTTGACGCACAGCTAAAGTAATAAAAATGTACAGGTTTCCCATAACCCTTTCGGCGTAGGGGAGCGAGGCGTCAGGACCTCATTTTCTAGGGGGGGCATAAGGGGGCGGCGCCCCCCTCTCCCCCTCCCCCTCTTCTCTTCCTCTCTCTCTCTCTCTCTCCTCTCCCCTCTCTCTCTCTCTTCTTCTCCTCTCTCTCTCTTTTCTCCCCCCCTCGTGCTTTTCTTTTCCCCGACCCTAAAGAGGGGAGGTACCCCTTTTCAGCTGGGGGAAAAGGGGGGACTGTCTGAAGCCAAGGCGCGCAAACGGTCACCCATCCCAAAAGTAACCCCGCTCGATGCTGCTTAACTTGGCTGGGGGGGAAAACGATTTTCTCTGACCCTGAGCTATCCCGTCCCCCCCCCCCCCCCCCCCAAACATAGAGAAATAAAGGGCAACATCTCTTCGTTGGTGGTGAAACATTTTTCGGGGTAATATAATAATTAGGAAATTTTTTAATAGCGCTAACTTGTAAAGAAAAAAATCAAAGCGCTAAAATCTTCTTTTTTTTTTTTGAGGGTAATGGAAAAGCACTCTGTGCTTTTTTACATCCAGTCCCCCTGTTTTATGCGGTTTGTAAATTTTGTGTCTGTTCCCACCGGCACCAAAGGCCTTCCTTTTGAAAAGGGAACAGGGATTTAACTGTGCGCAAAATTTTGATGCGTTGCACCGGGCCTCGGTTTATAGTCCATCGAAGGACTTTGAAATTCAGTTCGATTTTTTGGTCAAACTGGGAAGAAAGGGCGAGGCTGGGAATCGAACCCAGAACCTCACGGTTTACTTGTTGGCAGGCAAACGTCTTAACTATCCTGCCACCTTCCTTCTAGATAAGAGATGAGGGGGAGGGGGGGGGGTTGGGTTGCTCCCGGCTAGAGATCCAAGGTTCACCAATGGGGATTTTTTTTTTAGCGTATGTGACCGTTCTTTACCACCATTAAGGTAGCCGCCTTCCGACTTCTTGGTTGGTGTCTAAACGTGACACTAGTGTGCTTGTGGTTTGTATATATGTATGTATGTACAGATTTCATCATCTGTTTATCATCATCTGTATGTATAGATTTCATCACCTGTTTATCATCATCTGCATGTATAGATTTCATCATCTATTTATCACCATCTGTATGTATAGATTTCATCATCTGTCTATCATCATCTGCATGTATAGATTTCATCATCTGTTTATCATCATCTGTATGTATAGATTTCATCATCTGTTTATCATCATGTGTATGTATAGATTTCATCATCTGTTTATCATCATCTGTATGTATAGATTTCATCATCTGTCTATCCTCATCTGTATGTATAGATTTCATTATCATCATCATCATCATCATCATCATCATCATCATCTGTTCTTACCTGGCACAAATAAAATGGCGTACTCTTCTGAAAGGCAGAGCGGGGGTTTAATGTGTAGGTGCAAGATGTTCTGCATGCATTCACACGCATATCCTCGGTTTATAGTCTCATCCAAAGGACTTTCGGGGTTAGTGGAGACGGCACTGATGTTATTTAAGATGCTTTGATTTGTTGCTTTACAAGATTCAGCGCTATATAAATTCCATACTATTATTATTATTATTATTATTATCATTATTATTATTATTTATTATTAATTTCATTATTATTATTATTATCATATATTTTTTATTATTATCATTATTATTATTATTATCATTATTCTTATTATCATACTTATTATATTATTATCATTTATTATTATTATTATATTATTATCACATTATTATTATTATTATTATTATTATCATTATTATTATTATTAACTCCAGGAGAAACGGTTCCCTGGAACGGGCGTCTAGGTGGTGGCTCGAACCCGGGCCGCCAAATCACGAGCGCAGCGTTCTAACCACTAAGCTATCACACACCGCCGCTCCTCTCCCCCCCTCCCCTTCACCCACCCACCCACCCATCTCCTGCACCCCACTTTCCTTTCCTGAACAAATACATCTTAACAACAAAGTTAAGAGAGGAGCAGGAGAAAAAAGTTGGCAAACAAAAAGGTTTGACAATGGCTGGCATGGCATTTTTAGGACTATTTTGTGGTCAGTTGAACGCTGGGGATTTTTTTTTCTTCCACCCATAGTCCTTTGATTGTGTGCCTGTGCGAATTTTGTCTTGTCTGCCTGTGTGTGTGTGTGTTTGACTGTCTGTCTGTCTGTCTGTCTGGATGAATGGATGGATGGATGGATGGATGTTTGTATGTATGTATGGTTATGCGTGCGTGTATATATGTATGTACTACGTATGTATTATGTGTTTATGTATGTTATTATTATGTATTATGTATTATGTATGTATTATGTATATGTACGTACGTACGTATGTATTTATGTATGTATGTTTGTATGTATCATTAGTATGTAGGTATAGTATGTATGGCATACGTATGTATTTATGTTTGTTGTATTCATGTATATCTATGTATGAGCTAGTAAGTAGGTACAGTAGTGTACGTATGTTTTAATTATGTTATTACCAAATCCCAATTAGTATTTGACATTTTCAAACAAGTTGTTTGTTTGTTTGTTGTGTGTTGTGTGTGTGGGGGGGGGTGAGGGTGTGCCAAGTATGTTCGCATGTTATATTCATTCTCTCTCTCTCTTCTCTCTCTCTCTCTCTCTCTCTTCTCTCTCTCTTCTCTCTCTTTCTCTGTTCTCTCATCTCACTGTGTTGCTATCTGTCTAATTCTTCTCTCTCTCTCCCCTCCCCTCTCCTCTCTTCTCGTCTCTCTGTCTCTCCTTCTTCTTCTCTCTCTCTTTCTCTCCCCCTTTCTCTTCTCCTCTTCTCCCCCCTCTCTCTCTCTCCTCCTCTTCTCTCTTTCTCTCACCTCTCCCTATCTTCTCTCTCTCTCCTCCCCCACCCCTGTCCCTCTTTTGCTCTGTCTCTCTCTCTATCGTCTATCTCTTTTCTTTCTCTCCTCTCCCTCTCTCTCTCCCCCTCCCCCCCCCCCCCCTCCTCTCCCCCCTCTCCCCTCTCACTCCCCCTCCCCCCCTCCCCCCTCCCCCCCCCCCCCCCTCTCTCTCTCTCTCTCTCTCTCTCTCTCTCTCTCTCTCTCCCCTCTCTCTCTCTCTCCTCAAAGTGAGTTTTGTTTCCAACTTGCTTGACATTTATGTGTGTTACAGAAGCACTGTCGCAACACAAAAACAAAACAAGACTGTGGTGGTGATTTTTTGCTCTCCTTTTTTTAAAATATATTTTTTACCATTTCTTTACCGCACGTAGTCTTCAACAACAACAAAAAAAGAGGAGAAAAAAAAGTCATCGTCATCAAGTATGTATGCTTTGGCTCTTTAGAAATAAAGTTCTTTACACAATATATCTTTTCACATAGCCCCCTGTAGGTTTAAATGGAGAAGAAGCTATATTTGGGGGATTTTCTTTTTTGTAAGCATCATACGCTCGCACGCTCGCACGCACGCGCGTATACACACACATACATACACACATACATATGCATACACATACACATACACATACCTGCACGCACACACGCAAACACACGCGCGACACACACACACGCGCGCGCGCGCGCGCGCGTAAAACACACTGTCACTCACTTACTAAAAGTATAAAGTGTTTAACAGAAAGCATGAGCACACACACATACACATGTACACACCCACAGTGTACACACACACTACACACACCACCAACACACACACACACTACACACACACTACACACACACTACACACACACACACACACACACACACAAACCACACTCCTCCCTCCCCCCTACGCACACACACACACACACACACACACACGCACAAAACACACACGCACGCACGCACGCACAAACACACACACACACACACACACACACACAGCACCCCGTTCCCACACATCCCCTGACTGCAGCAACGGGATAGCCTAGTGGTTAGAACATTGCGCTCGCAATCTGACCACCCGGGTTGGACTCCCGTTCAAGGGGGATATATCCCCCTGGAGTTAACATCAGTGCAGACTCCACTCTCCCCCGAAAAGTCCTCCGGATGAGACTATAAACCGAGGCCCCGTGCGCGAACGCGCGCAGAACATTTTGCGCAGCACAGTTAAATCCTGTTCCGCTTTTCGTAAGCGTAGGCCATTGTGTGCCGGTAAGAAACAGATGACCAAATTGACAAAAACTGCATACACACGGGGACTGGATGTAGAAAAAAGCACACAAAATGCTTATTCCATTAACCTCGATATAAAAGTTGTTTTTTCTAACTTACAAGGACAGCCTCCCTCCCTCCCTCCCTCCCTAGTTTTCTGTCACCAAAATTACAACGAAAAGTTCACAAAACTGCGGTATAATTCAAATGCTACTTTGGGGAGGGAAGGGTGGGGGGGGGGGGGGGGGGGGGGGTGGGTGGTGAGGGATAGGCGAGGAGGGATGGGGAAGGACTTGCCAGGCAGACTTTTCTCTTCTTCTTCTTCTTCTTCTTCTTTAATCTTTTCTTCTTCTTCGGAAATCTTGCAAATGGCTCTCTTTTGTTTTTTGTTGTGTTTGTCTGTTTTATGTCACTGTCTTTTAGTCGTGTTCACTTCTTTGTCTGGGTCTCTGTCAGTGTCTGTGTTTACGGTGTCTTTTTTCTCGTGTGTGTGTGGGTGTGTGTGTGTTTTGTGTGAGTGTGTGTGTTGTGTGTGTGTGTGTGTGTGTGGTGTGTTTCGTGAGTGTGTGTGTGTGTGTGTGTGGTTGTGGTGTTGTTGTTGACTTTCAATTTTAAGTCTGTTCATTTTAGTGATATTAGACGGGTTGTGTGTGTGTGTGTGTCTTTTTGCTCTCTGTCTCAGACTCTGTTCTTGTCTCTGTCTCTCTCTCCTAAATGGGCGGGGGAGGATGTAAAAACAGTCATGGGTGCTTATCATTATCTCGATATAAAAAGAATTTTGTCACCTGTTCCTCTCTCCCCACCTCTCTCTCTCTCCTATCATCTCCTCTCTCCCTCTCTGTATCTTTCTCTGTCTCGTGTCTCTCTGTGTCTCTGTCTCTCTGTCTGTCTCTCTCAATCTCTCTCTCTTTCTCTTTTTCCACTCTCCTTTCTCTCTCTCCCTCTCTTGCAGTCTCTACTCACTCTCTCACTGTCACACCCTCTGTCTCTCTCCCTCCCTTCTCTCACTCTCTCTCTCTCTCACTCCTCACACTCTCACTCACTCACACACTCTGCCACTTTCACTAATCTCATACAACCATACACACACACTCTCTCTATACTCACATCTCCCTTCCTCCCATCCACTCTAACACACACTCTCTCTCACACAAAACACACAACCTACCACCTTCCACCACAACACCACCCACACAACACACACAAAACATCAACCACTCCACCCTACACACAACACACCACTCTCTCTCTCACACTAACACAAACCTACACCCATCACAACCACCCCCCACCACACACACACACACAAACAATCACACCAACCTCCCTAACTCAACCACCCCCACACACACACAAACAACTCTCACCATCCTCCCTTCCCACATACTAAACACCCCACTCACAACACAAACACTCTTCTACCACCCCTTACACAAACACCAACACACTCACAACACACACACACAACACATCACCCATAACTACCACCCTCACTACTCACAAAAACTCACCAACCTCCCATCACACAACCCCCCACAACAACTCATAATAACTTCTCCCTTCTCCCTTCCTCTTATTACAACACACTCTCTCTCTACACAATCTCTCTATCACCATCTCCTACTCTCTACACCACACACACTCTCTCTCTCTCTACTCTCTCTCCTTCACCCTATCTCACACCCACACCATACTCACTCTCCTTATCTCTCACACCCTACCTCCCATCCTCACTTACCCACCTCTCTCACTACTCTATCTCACTCACCTTCTCCCTTCCTCACTACACACACACTCTCTCTCACTCTCCTACTTCACACTACTCCTTCCTTCTACACACACATAACTCTCTTCTCTATCTCTTCTCTCCCTTCCTCCCTTCCACTTACACACCACTCTCTCTCTCCTCTCTATCTCACTCCCCCTTTCCTCCCTTTCTCTCTACACACTCACTCTCTCTCTCTCTATCTCTCTCTCCCTTCCTCCTTCCTTCTCTCCCACCACACTTCTCTCTCTTCTCTATCTCTCTCTCTTCCTCCTTCCTCTCTACACAACACTATCTCTTCTCTATCTCTCTCTCCTTCCTCCTATCTCTACCACACCACTCTCTCTCTCTCTCTATTCTCTCTCCTTCCTCCTTCCTCATCTCCACACACACTCTCTCTCTTCATATCTCTCTCTCCTTCCTCCTTCCTCTTACCACACACTCTCTCTCTCTCTATCTCTCTCTCCCTACCCCCTTCCTTCTACACACACACTCTCTCTCTCTCTCTCTATCTCTCTCTCCCATCCTCCCTTCTCTCTACACACACACTCTCTCTCACTCTCTATCTCTTCTCCAATCCTCCCTTCCTCTTACACACCACACTCTCTCTCTCTCTCTATCTCTCTCTCCTTCCTCCTTCCTCTTACACACACACTCTCTCTCTCTCTCTATCTCTCTCTCTTCCTCCCTTACTCTCTACACACACAACTCTCCTCTCTCTCTCTATCTTCTCTCCCTTCCTCCCTTCCTCTCTACCACTCAAACTCTCTCTCTCTCTTTGCCCTTCCAGGTTGACATTGGTGTGTAGTGGTGCGTGTGTGTGTGTATGTGTGTGTGCGTGCGTGCGTATGTGTGTGTGTGTGTGTGTAGTGTGTGTGTGGTATGTGTGAGTGCGTGCGTGTTGTGTTGTGTTGTGTTGTGTTGTGTTGCGGAGTAGACTGTAGCCAAAATGCGTGCGATGTTGACTGACTGTGCTGCTCTCTCTGAGGAAGGTCTTTGTTACCAGCACAGAGTCATCGTCATCCGCCAAAGTCCTTGGCATTCAAATACCTTCAACTTTAGAGCTTGTGAGCACACACACACACACATACACACCACACACACGCACAACACACCACCAACACCCACATTCACACACACGCAACACACAAAACACAAACACACACAACACACACACACAACACCGCACAACACACAGCACACACCACAAAACACCACCACACACATCATAAACACACAAACACCACACAACACAAACACACACACACAACACACAAACACAACACACACACCACAACACACAACACAACACGCCACACAACCACACACACACGCACACAACACACACAACAACCACACAAACACACACAACGCACCACAACACACAACACACACACACACTCAACAACACACAACACACACAACACTACACGCACAACACACACACAAACGCACACAACAACACACACAAACATACACAAACACACAACACACACACACACAAACACTCACGACACACTACACAACACACACACATAACAACACACAACACAAACACAACACACAAAAAACACACAACAAACAACCCACACCACACACAAACACACACATGCACACAACACACAAACACACACAAACACACACAACACACACACACACACAACACACACCCCACACGCCATACACACACATAGAAGAAAAATCATACTGAAACTCTTGACATATTTCCCCCAAGACGCAAAACGAAAAACTATATGATTTTGGTGGGGATTGCGTTTGTCTTTAAGGACCCTTCCCCACAACCCTACACACACACACACACACACACAAGCACAAACTAACACGAAGCGTGCAACGTGAAGCATGCATGTGCACTCGCGCACTGTGCACATGCGACACGCACGCATGTACGCGCGCAAACGCACACACACGCACGCGCGCACAAACAACACATATACACACACACACTCCCACGCTCTCTCTCTCTATCTCTCTCTATCTCTCTCTCTCTCTCTCTCTCTCTCTCTTCTCTCTCTCTCTCTCTCTATCTCTCTTTCCACTTATACGCACAACCACTCCTCTCACACACACAAACACACACACACACTCCACACGCATCGACATCTCCACAAATAAAAATCAACAACAACCCCAAAAAAATCGATTATTTCATAATTGTATTCAACAGCAACAACAGGCAAAACCTAGCAGCAACAGAGAACACTTACGGTGGAGAGACGGGGACTAGATTAACTTAACATATATTTAAGCAAGCTACTTACGTGACGGGAAAAAGTATATTTAAAAAACTAGTGCAAGGGTTTTTCTTCCTGTTTTTGAAAGAAAAAAGATATTGCGAACCTTTTTTTCTTATAAACACCATGCTGATTACTTTTAAAATATTTTATTTTCGAGGATAATGGATGTGTGTGTGTGTGTGTGTTTGTTGTATTGTGTGTATGAGTTATTGTGTGTGAGTGTCTGCGTGCGTGCGTGGCATGCGTGTGTGCATGCGTGCGTGCGGGGGGTGTGTGTCGGGAGTGGAGTGGAGGGGGGTGTCAGCATACAGTTTTTAGGAGGGGGGTAGGGAGGGGGTTGCAGGTGTATTAACGCTGTTCATTAAGGGTTATAATTATTATGTTGCGTACGTGTGTGTGTGTGTGTGTGTGTGTGTGTGTGTGATGTGTGTGTGTGTGTGTGTGTGTGTGTGTGTGTGTGTGTCTGTGTCTGTGTCTGAGTGTGTCTGTGTGTGTGTCCTGTGTGTTTGTATGGTGTGTGTCTGTGTGTGTGTCTGTGTGTCGTGTGTTGAGTGTATGTGTGTAGTGTGTGTGCTGTGTCTGTGTGTATTGTGTATGTGTGTGTATCTGTGTGTGGTTGTGTGTGTGTGTGTGTGTGTGTGTGTGTGTGTTGTGTGTGGTGTGTGTGTGTTTGTGTGTGTGTGTGTGTGTTTGTGTGTATGTGTGTGTGTGTTTGTAGTTGTGCCGAGAGAGCTCAATGTCAAGACGCTTATTTGGATATGTAGATTTGGGTTCTCTTTCGGATAAGAGCATCCTAGATGGTGGTGGTGGTGGTGGTGGTGGTGGTGGTTGGTGGTGGTGGTGGTGGTGGTGGTGGTGGGATTGTGGTGAGGAGGAGGTAGGGAGGTGGACGGTTATCATAAACTTCTCTTCTCCTGTCCTCTCTTTCTTGTCTTGTCTTCTCTTTTTCTCTTCTCATCTCTTCTATTCTCGTCTCTTTTTTTTCCTCTACTCTTTTTTTTTATCTTTTATTTTTTTTCTCTTTTTTTTCTTTCTTCCTTCGTCTTCTTTCCCTTTCTTTTCTCCTCTTCTCTTCTCTTGTCTCGTCTTGTCTTTCTTCTTTTCTCGTTATTTTATCTTCTCTTCTCCCCTCTCTTCCTCTTTCATCTCTCCTCTCCTCTGATCTTTTAATTCGTCTTCTCTTCTTTATCTGAGGGACAGACAGACAGACATTTATAGACAGAACAAGGACAGGAACAGACAGATAGGGATAGACAGAGACAGATGGAGAGAGCCGAAAGAATATAGAACACAGAGAGTGAGAAAGAGAGAGAGAGAGAGAGACGGGACAGAGAGACAGAGGACAGAGCGATAAGAATAGTGACACACACTAGAGAGGGGAGGGGGGGGGGAACAGAGAGACAGGCGAGAATATTAAATTCTCAGTGAAATCATAAAAGAGTGAAATGCTGTAAACTGCAGACATTCCTTCCAAAGTTAAAACTGGATTCGTAACTGCTTAGAGAGAGAAAAAAAAAATCAAAGAAACATTCTATCTATATAGACTACCTCCCCCCCCACCCCCCTACCGCCCCTCCCCCCCCCTCCCCCCCCCCCCTCCCCTCCATATGAAAGACAAAATTTTCAACACGTAAAAATGTTACGTTGGAGTTTTTTGGTTGTTGGTTGTTGTTTTTTTTAAAAGAATAACAGGCAGAAACACAAAAGGAGAAAAGAAACACCTTCAACAAATGAAAGAGACCTGAAAACCCATAGAAAAAGAGATTTGTTACGGAATTGGGTATTTTTAAGGAGTGAGGGGGGGGGGGGGGGGGGGGGGGGGGGGGGGGGGGTGCTGGGGAGAAGATGGTGAGATGGTGAAGAAGGTGGTAGCGATGGAAAAGTTTGAAAGCTATACGTTGCAAAACTTACACACCACGCACGCACGCACATTTTCTTTCGTGAAAAGCGTTAACCTGAAGATATCACACACACACACACACACACACACACACACACACACACACACACACACACAACACACACACCACACACACACATACATTACATACATACATACATACATACATGCATACATTACATTCATACATTCATACATACATACATACATACATACATACACACACACACACACTTTTTTGGGGGGTCTAAAATCACAAGATGTGAATAGACGTTAACCTGAAGATAAAACACAGAGAAAGAAGAAGAAGAAGAAGAAGAAGAAGAAGAAAAGAAAAGAAGAAGAAGAAGAAGAAGAAGAAAAATAAAGATAAGATAAATAAAAGGTGTACGTGTCTTTTTGTCCTCTAGGTTTCTTTTTCCGAAAGGGGGGGGGGGGGGGGGGGGGGGGGCGGAGGGGGTTCAGTTTACATGCAGATCACACAGAAAACAAACCATAGTGGGTTGTTGTTTTTTTTGACTGTCTTTGTTATCGTTATTGTTGTTGGGGTTGGGGGGGGGGTGGGGGGGGGGTGGTGGAGGGGGGGGGGGGGATTGGAGTGGGTAGTTAGCTGCGAAAGAGAAAAGAGTCGGAAGATGTACGTTGCCAAAGAAAAAAAAAGAAAGAAAGAAAAAAGAATTGCAAGGTGTTTGATGTCTTCTGTCTGTCTGTCTGTCTGTCTGTCTGTCTGTCTGTCTGTCTCTCTCTCTCTCTCTTCTCTCTGTCTCCCTCTTCTCTCTCTCTCTCTCTCTCTCTCTCTCTCCTTTTCTCCTCTAGGGCTCAATTTGCGTGTAGAACATGGATCTCCATATTGTTGTCTTGTTGTTGTTTTGTTGTTGTTGTTGTTGTTGTTGTTGTTGAATTACCTGGCGGGGTTAGTTGTACATCTATCTCATTATTAGCAACAACAACAACAAAAAGCCCTTCAGCAAAACAAAAAAAATTACATTACTTTTTTTTGTTTTTTTGTTTTTGTTATATATGTTTCTTTCTTTTGTTTTCCTGTTTTGCTGTTTTTTCTTTTGTTGTCTTTTTTGCTGTTTCTTTCTTTTTTGTCCTTTTTTTGTTTTTCTTTCTTTTGTTGTCCTTTTTTCTGTTTCTTTCTCTCTCTTTTTGCGTTGCTGATTTTCTCTTTCTCTGTCTCTGTCTTTGTCTATGTCTCTGTCTATCTGTCTGTCTGTCTGTCTGTCTGTCTGTCTGTCTCTCTCTCTCTCTCTCTCTCTCTCTCTCTCTCTCTTTCTCTCTCTCTTTGTCTGTGTCTCTGTACTGTCTATCTGTCTGTCTCTTCTCTATCTGTCTGTCTCTCTCTCTCTTTGTCTATGTCTCTGTCTGTCTACCTGTCTGTCTGTCTCTCTCTTTGTCTATGTCTCGTCTGTCTACCTGTCTGTCTGTCTCTCTCTTTGTCTATGTCTCTGTCTGTCTGCCTTGCTGTTTGTCGTGTATATATATTATATATATATATATATATTATTTATTATATATATATAAGTCAGTTTTTCTTTCTTATATCTTTATTTCGTTCCTTTCCTTTTTTTTTTTTTTGCTTGTCTTTCGTTCTTTTTGTTTTTCCTTTTCATCTGTGAATTTTAGCATGGCTTCTTCTCTCTTCTCCAACCCCCCCCCCCCCCCCTGCCCCCCCCCCCCCCTTGACCCCCCCCCCCCCCCCCTTGACCCCACCCCCCCCCCCTTTATCATGTTTTTCTTTTCCCTTCAGCTGTTGTTGAATATCTTATTAATTTGTAATTATGGTTTTTTTTTAATCTATTTTTGAACACAACAAAAGGCTTGCTTTCTTTTTCTTTTTAATCCTTCATTGTAAATGTTGTTTGTTTGGCTTTAAGATAGCTCGTGCGCTCTCTGTCTCTCTCTCTCTGTCTGTTTTTCTCTGTCTCTGTCTTTCTCTCTCTGTATCTGTCTGTCTATCTCTGTCTCTCTGTCTCTGTCTGTCTGTATCTGTCTGTCTGTCTGTCTCTCTCTCTCTCTCTCATCTCTCTCTCTCTCCCTCTCTCTCTCCCTCCCCTCTCTCTCCATCTTCCTCCTTCCTTCCTTCTCTCTCTCCCTCCTTCCACCCTCCCTTCACCCTCCCTCCCCTCCCCTCCTTCCCTTCCTCAAAATCTGTGGATCGACGACTTGCGCTGGTATGCATTATGACAAATAATTATGTGCCTGTCTGGGTTTATGTTTGCTTTGATGCGTGTTGCAGAGCTGGCTGAGTTTCCTTCTTTCTTTCCTTCTTTCCTTCCTGCCTTCTTTCTCTTCTTTCTTTCCTTCCTTCCTTGCATTTTTCTTCTTTCCTTCCTTCTTTCTTTCTTCTTTTCTTCCTTCCTTCTTTCTTTCCTTCCTTCCTTCTTTCCTTTCCCTTTTTCTTTCCTTCCCTTTCCCTTCTTTCCTTCCTTCTTTCTTCTTTCCCTTCCCTTTCCTTCCTTTCCCTTTTTCCTTCCCCCTTCCTTCCCTTCCCTTTCTTTCTTCCTTCTTTTTCTCTCTCTCTCCTTCTTTTCCTTCCTTTCCTTTCTTCCTTCCTTTTTTCTTTTTCCTCCTTTCTTCCTTCCCTTTTTTTTTCTCTCTCTTCTTCTTCTTTCCTTTCCTTCCTTCCCTTTTTTCCCCTTTTTTTCTTCCTTCTTTTCCCTTTCCCTTCCCTTCCCTTTTCCCTTCTTCCCTTTTTTTTCCCTTTTTTTTCCTTCCTTCCTTTTTTCCCTCCCTTTTTCCCCTTCCTTCCTTCTTTTTCCCTTTCCCTTCCCTCCTTCCTTTTTTTCCCTTCCTTCCTTCTTTCCGTCCCTTCCCCCCTTTTTTTCCTTTCCCCCTTTCCCTTTTTCTTTCCCCTTTTTTCCCCCCCTTCTTTTCCCTCCTTTTTCCTTCACCTTCTTTTCTCTTCTCTCTCTCTCTCTCTCTCTCTCTCTCTTTTCTCTCTCTCTCTCTCTTTTTTTCCTTTCCTTTCCTTTTCCCTTCCCTTTCCCTCCTTCTTTCCTTTTTACTCTCCTTCCTTCTTTCCTTCCTTCTTTCCTTTCCTTCCATCCTTCCTTTTTTTCCTTCCTTCCTTCTTTCTTTCCCTCCTTTCTTCCTTCTCTCTCTCTCTCTCTTCTCCCCTCTCTCTCTCTCTCTCCCCTCTCTCTCTTCTCTCTCTCTCTCTCTCTCTCCTTCCTTTCCTTCCTTCCTTCTTTCCTTTTACTTTCCTTCCTTCTTTCCCCCTTCCTTCTTTCCGTCCTTCCTTCCTTCCTTCCTTCTTTCTTTCCATCCTTCCTTCCTTCCTTCTTTCCTTCCTTCCTTGTTTTTCACGCCTCCAGATGTACTTCAATGTCCGTTACGATTACGTTAAGAGGAGGGACTATGCGTGTGGACATGCCTGCGTTTGAGTCTGTGTGTGGCTTGGCATGCCGCGTTTTGAGTTAGCTAGAATGGAATAGACAAAGAGGTGGGAAGGGAGGAAGGGAGGGGAGAGAGATGGGGAAAGGGGGGGGGGCAAGAGAGAGAGAGAGAGAGGGAGAGGAGGAGAGAGAGAGAGAGAGAGAGAAGGAGGGGAGAGGGGAAGAGAGAGAGAGAGAGAGAGGAAAGAGGAGAGGGGGGAGAGAGAGGGAGGGGGGAGGGGAAGGGGAGAGAGATGGGGAGAGAGGGAGGGGAGGCAAGAGAGAGAAGGGGAGGGGGAGGGGAGAGAGAGGGGGAAAGGGAAAGTGGGGAGAGAGAGAGAGAGGGAGGGGAGAGAGAGGGAGAAAGAGGGAGGGGGGAGAGAGAGAGGGGAGGGGGGGTAAGAGGGGGAGCAGGTGGGGAGAGAGAGGAAGGAAGGAAAAAGGGGGTAGGGGAGCGAGGGAAGGGCAAGGGGATAAGGGGGTGGAGAGAGGGGAGAGAGGGAGGGGGGGCAAGGGGGAGAGAGAGCCCGGAAGGAAGGAGGGGGGGGGAGAGAGAGGGGGGATTCGATAGGAGAGGGGGATGGACCAGAGAAAGAGAGAGGCAGACAGAATGATTAAACAGAGATTTACACGAGAGAGAAAGACAGACAGACGACAGACAGACAGAAAACACACACTCACACCCCACACACACACACACACACACACACACACACACACACACACACACACACCCCACACACAGATAAGGCAGACAGACAAAGAAGACATACAGAGAAATGCAACAGCGTGTACTTACGGTGCCCGATTGTTTTAAATTTGGGTTTGTTTTCATTTCCCTCAATGCACAGTGCGTAGATTCTATTACCCCGCCATCTATTGTGCCAGCTTTTGCAGCTAATATGCCGACTTTGGGTGTGGACAAAAATAATAGATAAAGGATCGGGGGGGGGGGGGGGGGGGTTGCAAGTGCAGAGGGGGGGGAGTGGGGTTGTGGATGATAGGGTGGTTTAGGGAGGGAAAGGTGGGGAGTTGCAGAGGGAGAGGTGAGAGGGGAGGGGGGGAGGGTTTACAAAGTTTTCTTTTTCTGCAAACTGATATCTCTTTTTAATCTATGTCGTTTCTGACGACAATTGTTGCTGTATGAGTGTTTGACGACGACGTAAAGAAGAAGAGAAGAGAAGAAGAAGAAGAAGAAGAAGAAGAAGAAGAACAAGAAGAAAGAAGAGAAAACAAGAAGAGAAGAAGAAGCAGCAGCAGAAGAAGAGAAGAAGAAGAAGAAGAGAAGCAAGAGAAGAAGAAGCAGAAGAAGAACAAAAACAACAAGGAGAAGGAGGAGGGAGGAGGAGAAAGACTGAGAAGAAAAGAAGAAGCAGAAGAAGAAGACCAACAACAACAAGGAGAAGAGGAAGAAGGAGGAAGGAAGGCGAAGGAGGAGGAGGAGGAAAAGACGAGAAGAAGAAGAACCGAGAAGAAGAAGAAGAGAAGAAAAGCAGAAGAAGAAAGAAGAAGAAGAAGAAGAAGAGAAGAAGAAGCAGAAGAAGGAAGAGAAGAAGAAGAAGAGAAGCAGGAGGAGGAGAGGAGGAGGAGAGAAAAGAAGAAGGAGGAGGAGGAGAGGACGAAAAAGAAGAGCGACAACAGCAAAGGAGAACAAAAAGAAGAAGAATGAAGGCTGAAAACGGGCCCAATCAACCCTTCACAACTAAAAGACAGACGAGTCTGTTGGCATATTTATTTGTTCCAATTTGTTTCTTTTACTATTGAAAGTTTCACAGCTACAAGTAAAAAGTAGTTCCAAGTATTCTTTTAAAAACAACCCACACCCCCCACCCCCCACCACTCCCCCCAAAAAGCATTAAAATACATACTTGGTAATCGGTCCATTTTTCGTGCTCAAGTTACGCTGTCGAGGACACAATAAGCCGATGATAAATTGATAGTTTTTGACACGTTATTTACCATTAGATGCAAATCTAAGAACCCCATCCCCCCACCACCACCACCCACCCCCACCCCAGGCAAAAAAAAAAAGTTCTACGGCCATTAAAGCACACTCTTCTCTTTCGCTGGAAACTGTGACAACAAACTTTTCCCAAAACACGTCGCAGACGATCGTTAACTGGAAGATGGTGACGGCAGTTTTAGACTTTTTTTCTAAACATGCTTTCCTTCACAACGTAGAAGAAGAGTCTTCCGGTCAAGACAACTCCAGCTCTCCCAGAATGCATTGGTAATGCCGCCATTACTATTCCGGCTGTATCTGGCGAACTGAAGTGGGGTGGCAAAGATGTAATAGTCGCCATTTTGCTGCCAAAAAAAAAGGGGGAGAGAGTGGAGGGGAAGGGGGATGCAATTTCAGACAGTTTTATGTGTGTGTGTGCAATTTCTTTTCTCTTCATTTTTTTTTTACTGTCTGCAAGAGTCTGTGGTATTAGCATGTTGCTCGTGGATAATATGGGATGGGGGGTTTTTCCATGTTTTTTTTTCTCTTTTCCCATTTTGACAGATAAAATCACTGTAGGTTAGCTGATTATAGGGATCAGCATTGCTGAAACACCCCCCTCCCCCCATCCCTATTCTTTTTTCTTTTCTTTTTTGCTGTGAGATGCCAAGGAGTTTGTCTTACCAGCTGCTTAATGTAAAAGCTGAACATCTTGTTCTTGTGCGGCCACACTGCGAGCATTTGGCTTGTTGATGCTTGTGTGTGTGTGTGTGTGTGTGTGTGTAGTTGTAGTGTAGTGTAGTGTAGTGTGTGTAGTGTAGTGTAGTGTAGTGTAGTGTAGTGTGTGTGTGATATGATGATTTACTATATAACTATGTCGATGAAGCCAACATAGCAATTGCCATGAACCTAAAATTCAGGTAATACCTCACGAAGTTCGAGTGAATCCGTTATCAATCCCTTCGTCACATTCATTCTTCATACCTCTCTCACTATCCATTTCACTCCTTCATTCACACTCCACCCCTCCACCCACACCTTCTCCTGCCATTCATTCTCCTCACTCACCCCTTTCCTCCTCCCTCCTCCTGTCCTCTTCTGCTCAATAACAGCCTTTATATGCACGATACCAGACAATTCCTCTAGCCGCTGTAGACTGAAGTTCCAAAATTTCAGAATCTCTCCATACACTTGGAAACAATTCGATACTTCCGGATTTGTAAAGCATTACAGGAACTTTAATTGTAAGAATCATTCCGGAAACTTAATGAATTTTGATACTTCTAGAAAGATGAAAACTTAATAGCAGCAATAGA
>CM054138.1:43697662-43715162 GCA_028751875.1 Rapana venosa
GGAAAAAAGGGCAGAGGAGGCCCTCTTGAAGGAATTTGGTCCAGACGAGCGTTTTGTGTTTTGTAGTGTGTGTGTGTGTGTGGTGTGTGTGTGTGGAGGGGTGTGGAGGGTGTGTGTGTGTGGAGGGGTGTGGAGGGTGTGTGTGTGTGTGTGTGTGTGTGTGTGTGTGTGTGTGTGTGTGTGTGTGTGTGTGGTGTGTGGGAGGGGTGGGTGTGTTAGTGTTAGTGTGTGTGTGTGTGTGTGGAAATGCTTGATTTGCGATGAACCAGGCTTTTGTGTGTGTGTTGTGTTTTGTTTTGTAAGTGTGTGTGTGTGGGAGGGGGGGGGGGGAGGAGGAAGCGTGTGTGTGTGTGTGTGTGTCTGTCTGTCTCTCCCTCTCTCTCTGTCCCTCTCTCCTTCTCTCTCTCTCTCTCTCTCTCTCTCTCTCTCTCTCTCTCTCTCTCTCTGCGTTTCTCGTGTCTCTCTCTCTGTGTCTCTGTCTCTCTCTGGCCTCCTCTCTGCTCTCCTCTCCCTCCTCCCTCTCTCTCTCTCTCTCTCTCTCTCTCTCTTCGTCTCTCCTCTCTCTCTCTCTCTCTCTCTCTCTCATCTCTCCTCCTCTCTCTCTCTCTCTCCTCCTCTGTCCTCTTCTCTTCTCTCCCCCCCCCCCTCCTCTGTCTGTTTCCACCCCCCCCCCCTCTCCTCTCTCTCTGTCTCACTTTCTGTGTCTGTCTCCCTCTCTGTGTCTTTACCCTCTCTCCCTCCCCTCTCCTCTCCCCCTCCTCCCCCCCCCCCCCCCCCTCTCTCTCTCTCTCTTTCTCTCTCTTTCGATCAAAAGTGACGAATCGTATTCCCTTACGGGGACTCCAAGCAAAACAAAAGACCATTCCTTCCACCACCCCCACCACCCCCACCCCTTCATAATTATAATTATGATCAGCTTCTCTCCTGAGTGTTGCTGCTAGCAATACAGTATTTGGTATGCAGCCATTGTTTGTAGTATCGCTCATCGTTGCAGGAGACAGGTCATCCCCGTGAATATCAAAGTCCTTCGGATGAGACTATAAACCGAGGCCCCGTGTGCGAACGCATGCAAAACATCTTGCGCACGCGTTAAATCCTGTTCCGCTTTTCGAAAGAGTAGGTCATTGTGTGCCGATGGGAACAGATGACAAAATTTTTACAAAACCGCATACACGCGGGGACTGGATGTAAAAAAAGCACATGAGTGCTTATTCCATTATCCTCGATATAAAAGAATGAAATAAATAAATAAAATAAATAAATAAATGTAAAGAGGTACACGTGTGTACACTTTTAAATCTTCCCCTTTTTTTTGGCCTTCGGTTGATATTTGCTTGTATTCTTGCTGCGTACGCACAATGTCTTTGAGGGTTGGTTGGTTGGTTGTTGGGGTTGTTTTTTTCGATTCCTGTGTGTGTGTGGGAGGGGGGATGTGTTGTGTGTGTGTGTGGGTGTTTGTGTGTGTGTGTGTTTGTGTGTGTGTGTGTGTGTCTGTCTTCTTTGTATATCTCTCTGTCTGTCTGTCTGTCTGTCTGTCTTTCTCTCTCTCTCTCTCTCTCTCTCTCTCTCTCTCTCTCTCTCTCTCTCTCTCACCGTTCCTTTGTGTCTCTGTCTCTGCCTCTTTGGGAGGACCGGATGGGATAGCCTAGTGGTTCGAACATTGCGCTAGCAATTTGACGACCCGGGTTCGATTCCCGTTCAATGGGAGATTTTTTTTCCCCTAGAGTTAACATCAGTGCCGGCTCCACTCTCCCCCAAAAGTCCTTCGGGTGAGACTATAAACCGAGGTCCCGTGTGCGAACGCACGCAGAACATCTTGCGCACACAGTTAAATCCTGTTCTGCTTTTCGTAAGAGTAGGCCATTGTGTGCCGGTGGGAACAGATGACAGAATGTACAAAACCGCATACACACGGGGACTGGATATAAAAAAAAGCACGTGAGTGCTTATTCCATTATCCTTGATATCAAAGAATAAATAAATTAAATTAAATAAATATTGTATCTATCTATCTATCTATCTATCCAACTATCTATCTCTCACTCTATTTCTGTTTCTCTATCTATCCATCTATCTATCCATCTATCTCTTTCTTTCCTCACCCTCTCTCTCTCTCTCTCTCTCTCTCTCTCTCTCTCTCTCTCTCTCTCTCTCTCTCTAAACAAGAGACATGTGAGAAGTCTTGTCTTTGTCTCCTCTTTTCTGTCCATTCCTTTGATTCTTTATCTTCCTCATCTTTATTTTTGAGTCACATCCTTTTTTGAGTCCTCGGAGATAAGCAAAAAGCTTTCCTTGCTAATGTTATCTAAATGTATGAATTGTGTATTCATTTATTTTGCAAATTAGTTTTCATCCATATCTTCTCCCCTCTCCACTTTTTTTTTGGTGCATAATCGACTTTTAATATCAAGTCTCATCACAGGCCATAGTGTTGTTCGTTTATTTCGGTGAATACAAAAGACATCACTACAGGGAATCTCGAAAGTGAAAACATGGGGATAGGGCATAAGAAAAATGCTGTGGCTTGATGTCTTTCTCTCCTGCTGTATTGTCGTTTGCTTCTGTTTGTCTGTGTATTGAATAAATTGTATTTAAACCAACCTGGAAGACCTGCATCTGTAATAGCGTAACCGAAGGGCCGGCTAGTCAGCTTGTAGATTGATAAAAGTTTCACTCTTATGCTGTACACGATCCCTTAAAACCTGCCACGGCTGCTTCTCCACTTTGTAGAACACTCATGCTTTCAAACTAAGTTTACCGACACAACGACGGGAGCAAGTCTGTATATTCAGACTGACAGGCTAAACAACCGCCTAAACTACCACTAACTGTACACGAAACTTTACACAGGCCACACAGAGGAGTGCCCATGCAAAGACTGGCAGCAGCCAGACAACAGAACATGTGCTGCAGTCCTGCCCGCTACATGAGGCAGCACTCTGAAAGAGGACCTGGCCAGACTGACCCATACCACCCCAGTGGCCAAGAAGCTCTATGGAGACTGGGAGAAAGGACCTGCAGCGTACAGCTGCCTTCGTCACAGAGACTGAGCTGTCTATTTGTGGAACACCTTCCCCTCTCCTTTCCTCTCCTTTCCTTTCCGTTTCTTTGCTTTCCCTTTCCACTTTCCTTTTTTATGTACAGGGATTTTTGTTTCCACTCAGTTTCTAACCTGTACCTCAGAATAAGGGATAACCAGCAACCCCTCGTTCTTTCTTTCTTTCTCTGTGTTTTTCTTCATCGCACTCAGTTTCTAACCTCTGAAAGAGTTTTATACCTACTTCTACTTTGTAATGGCTGCCATCTTTAAGCTGCGTCATTCAGTTTTAAATGCAGTTATCAAAGATGTAGATGGATAACAAGCGTCAAAGGTTCTGTCTAGAGGCAGCGTTAGTTTGATATTTGAACGGCTACTGTTCTTGAATGGGTTGTTCACACACTGTACAGTACCCCGAAAACTGGACCAATCATTGCAGTGCAGAAACAAGGGCGTTTACTCTTGTCAATTTATGGCGGTGTCTTCCCATGGCTAAAAAATAAATTATGGTCCCTGTGAAATGTAACTGTTTCAAAGTCGTAAGACTATTTTCACATTACTATTAGTTTTGTTTTATCTTTATCACAATGTTTTGTCTCATCTTTACGTCAGGAGTTATTTTTTTAAAGGATTGATGACAAACTTAAACTTGCGTGTGTGTGTGTTCTTAATCCTGTGTGGACGAGGTACAAGAATCGAACTCAACCAGTGTATTTTCGGGACCAGAACATCACTCCTGTAATGACAGCTTCTTCAGTTGAGTCTTTAGTTTAGAAATCATAATATTTTATTCTTTTCAATTCTTTTTTTTTTCAGGTGCAAGGTCTGTTCTATTTCTGTCAAATTATCCATTCCTATAAACAACAAGATTTAGTTGGATATCTTTCAATTTAAGCTTTTAAACAGGAGCGCATCACTTCTATACAAAGCCAGGAATCTGCATGATTTTTTAGGGGCTGCAATGTATAAGCGTTTACTCTACTACTTGAGCAAAACTTATCTACAACTTTATTTTTACCTTGTAGGAATATCGAAGAATATGTCTGTGTGCTGAATCGGAGGCGTATAGTGTGTTTACCTTTTGTTGTGAATCAACAAAGCGATCCCCGTTTAGACAATAAATAGTAAAATGTTTTAATTGACCTTTGTGTTCTGCTAGCATTTGCACTTCACATTTCCCGGTTAAAAAAAAAATAAAACGGGCCTGTCTCTCGCTTGAAACCTGCCGTGTGATTGTGTGTAATTACGTTGTTGATGTGCTTTTATCTTGAAGCTTGAAAATTTTGGGGGGCGGGGAGGGGTTTCGTTGTTGTTGAACACCCCCTCCCCTTCCCGCAAAAAAAAAAAGAGTAAACAAGCCTACTGGATCACCGAATCACGACTCTTTTAATGATCTAAATAGTTTTAATAGAACAAGAACAAACGAATAAAAGATGGTCTATGTTGACTTGAACAAAAAGTAGACAAACAGAAAAAAAAGATGTTACATCGGAATTGCATATCTTAAAAATAGGGATCGTATCCACTTTGAGGTTAAGAATAGCGTTGGAGAGGGGAGGAGCATGAAGATCTTTGACGCTCACTCGGTACAGCTGTGGCCAAGTTTTAAGCGCTTAATACTTAATTGGCACAGTTAACACTGGTCGCTTGTCATCCTAACCCGTAGATACATACATCTTGTTTTTCATCATGTGCTTGAATGCTAAGCATTCTGATCAAGACAATCTACAGGCCTTGAAATTTAACTTTGGCGCTTAACTTTTGTTTGAAAAAAAGTGTTGTTGTTGGTGTTCTTCTTCTTCTTGTGTGTCAAAGTCATTTTTTTAAATTTCCAGATGGCACAGTGAATAATCAATGCATTTGCTTGTTTTCATCAAGCCACATATGTGTGTGTGTGTGTGTGTGTGTGTGCGAGCGCGCGCGCGCGTGCGTGCGTGTGTGCGTGCGTACGTCTGTGTATGTGTGTTAGGAATTTTTTCTTTGACTTTTCCCATACACACAATAATATTTCATACAAAATACAATACAAATCCAGCAAAGATGCTGAGGCAGATGATACGTACGTATTTCAGAAAAGATGGAATTTTTTAAAAATTGACTAATGATCCAACGTTTGAAAAGTGTCCTTTGAAGCAAGGCCTGCGAAAAATGAAGGTCTACCTACATCGATTAACCGAAGATACAGTTTGAGAAATTCCGACATTTTTGGGTAAGATCATTAGCTCGCAGAATCATGTATACTGATCATGCAATTCAGTTGTCTGATAAAAACCGTTGACGTCATTATCTTCTTCTTCTTCTTCTTCTTCTTCTTCTTCTTCTTCTTCTTCTTCTTCTTCTTCTTCTTCTTCTTCTTCTACTACTACTACTACTACTACTACTACTACTACTACTACTACTACTACTACTACTTCTTCTTCTTCCTCTTCTACTACTTCTACTACTACTACTACTACTACTTCTACTACTACTAGTGTTACTACTACTTCTACTTCTACTTCTACTACTACTACTTCTACTACTACTACTACTACTACTACTACTACTACTACTACTACTACTTCTACTACTTCTTCTTCCTCTTCTTTCTGATGAACACCAAGGCTGTCAATATTGTACATGTGTATTATTTGTTGTCTTGTTCATATTGTTTTATTTGTTTTGTTTTGTTTTAGATATATACGCCAAAATGCCCCCCCTTCCAAGTTTAGAGCATGGGCAGAGGTAGCGAAGCGGTTAGAGTTTATAACTCATGAGCTGAGGGTTATCTGAGGGTTGCAGGTTCCATTCCCAGTTTGTGTGTCTATCTGAGGGGACTCTTTCCACTGGCATGAATGTTTGTACTAATTCCATTTCCATTTGACGTCTTTTTTTTTAGAGAAGATTATAAACCCAGGCCTGTGCATGAACACAGACTAGACACATGAGCACAAAAACACTACAAACACGTCCATCTGTCACAGAGAAGAAGCACAGTTATGGCCGTGGGAGTGAACATCACCAACATCTCCAGTATGCAGAAATAGTAGTGGAGGCAAACATTTAAACATTTCCAGGATGTGATAATCTGCGATATGGAGAGGACTTTGTTTTACCAGGTTCAGCTTGCCTCTAGCAGCTGACAGCCGAGCCTTCCAAGCCGTATGGTCAAGGTGAAACAGATCCCAAACGATCATCTGTCATTGTGAGCGTTTCATCTCAAGTGGCTTGAGGCGTCAAGTTCAACGGGAGGGTTGGGAATAGGTCGTGTTCTATCTTAAAACGGCCAGCTCGTATCTTCCAGCCAATCACAACACTCAGTTTGAAGCTTCAGATCACGTTGTGAGCGCAAGTGTGTGTGTGTGATTTGTTCATGGGATTGCAGCCTCGGGGCACACAGTGACTTCTTTACCTTATACACCTTTCCAACGTTTCGTGTAGTACTTCGTCCTTTTCACATTGACAGATAGGAGAATGAACAGGTTTGAGCGTTGAGTATGAATCCTATGGTTGAAAAGGATAGTGTGTCGAGGGCTTACGATGGCTTAAGACTTCTTCTTCTGGTTCCCTTTTTCAATGTGATCTGGATGGCAAAGGCCACAGTCTGCCCCAGCAACCCTACCAGTCCCCATAGTTTCCCTCTCTGCAGCTCTACTGGGCTGGTCCACGTCTGGTGTCTCAGAGTTGAAGGTAGGACAGGACTGCAGGATTCCAGAGGGGTGGTTGCGGACCTGTGCCACAAGGGCACTGGTCAGTGTGGAATGTTTTCAGGGGGTGAAGATGCGCTTGCCTAAGACACAGGGGCATGGAAGTTTGAGTCCAGTGTCCCCCCATGACTCCTCGGGAAGTTTAGGGAAGAGGTCAACTCAGCAGGAGTAGTGGACACGTTAAGCAAAGAACAGCCGAGAATAGCTGAACCCGTGACCTGAAATGCGCGTTTCTGCGCATTCTACAAATGATGTGAATGATCAGTGATTTGTTGATGATGTCTGAATTGATGCAACCGTAGTATTCATTGTAGAAGTAGACTGCTTCGTTTGGGGAAGCAGTTTTATGTATGTTAAGTATTTCGTGATCTATGTTTTTCCTCTTGGATCATGTTTGTTGCACAGTGCACTGCAACGCCAGGATGCTTTGCATGGTCTGTGCATTCAATTGTACGGAACTAGACATTTGTGCATTCAATTGTAGGAACTAGACATTTGTGCATTCAATTGTACGAAACTAGATATTTGTGCATTCAATTGTACGAAACTAGACATTTGTGCATTCAAGTGTACGGAACTAGACATTTGTGCATTCAAGTGTACGGAACTAGACATTTGTGCATTCCATTGTATGGAACTAGACATTTGTGCATTCAATTGTACGGAACTAGACATGTGTGCAATCAATTGTATGGAACTTAACACTCACTTCTAAGTGTCCGTACTCATGTGACGTTCCTAGCGTTTTACGTGTTGTGCACTAAAGATTTACGTCACGTGTATCCTGCACCCTTAGATGGAGTGTGGAACCTTTCTTTTGCACAGTGCAATGTATCTGTTTTGCGTTGTGCATTAATTAACTAATGCCCAATGTTGAGCACTGTGCAGAGGAGATTCCTAACCATCACTGCATAATGTGGTCAACGAGGAGTACATTGTTTCTTTAAACACTGTGCTCTGAATTACAAGTAGCGTGCACTGTGTATTGAAATATATGTATTATTTGCACGTTCGTGACATTGCGTGCGTGTATGTTGTTTTGTTTTGGTTTTCGCGAAGGTTGGGCGAGGAGGGGGGGGGGGGGGGGGGGGGGGGGCACTGTGCATATGCGTAAATTGAAGTGGCGTTTTTGCTCTGCGCGTTAAGTGTCTTGGCAACAAAGAAAAGCATTCAGTTGTACGTATTTCATGTGTTGTTGAATTGTTCTTTTGTGTTGCATATATATATATATATATATATAATATATTATTATATATATATATATATACATACATAGTGGTCGGGCAAGGTTCTGAGTTCCAATGAAGTAGAATGACATGAATTTCTGCACTGTGTGTATCTTCTGTGTGCGTGCGTTACATTGGAATCCATGTGTTTGCGGGGTTGTTGTTGTTGTTTTTTTTGCCCTGAGAATTCATTCACGTGTATTGGTTTGCTGTCATTGCATCATTGAAAATCCCTGTGTACCATTGCACTGTGCAGTACTGTTTTCTTTCTTGCTCTCTTGCACAGTGCGTACCTACATGTGTCTTTATGCTGTGCATCAACTGACACGTCTTTTTGCAGTGGGTATTGCATTGCATTGCATTGCAATTGTATGCACTGCGGTGTCTGCATTCCTGCACACTGTCATTTCGCTTCGTACGCTTATTACCTGACTGAATCTCAGTATGGTGGGGTGGTTGTTGTTGAAATTATTGTTGTTGTTGGAAAAAATTCAGGTGTATGTGTCTACCACAAGCTCTCATTAATGATGAATTGCATTTTGGCTTTGTTCGCCTGTGTGTCTGTTTTCATATGATTTGTCTTTTCTCCTGTGTATGTTTGTCTGTCTGTCTGTCTGTCTGTCTGTCTGTCTGTCTCTTTGGTTCTCTATCCTTCAACCTCTTCGTGTGTTTCCCCTCCTCATCAGCATCACCACCCTACCCCCCCCCCCTCTCTCTCTCTCTATCTCTCGTCGCTCGCTCTCTCTCTCTCTCTCTCTCTCTCTCTCTCTCTCTCTCTCTGTCTGTCTCTCTCTGTCTCTCTGTCTCTCTGAGTCTGAAACTCTGAGTCTCTCTCTCTCTCTCTCTCTCTCTCTCTCTCTCCCTTCCTCGCCCCCCCCCTCCTCTCTCCTCTCTCTCCCATCCTCCCCCCCTCTCTCTCTCTCTCTCTCTCTCTCTCTCTGTCTCTCTCTGTCTCTCTGTCTCTCTGAGTCTGAAACTCTGAGTCTCTCTCTCTCTCTCTCTCTCTCTCTCTCTCTCTCTCTCTCTCTCTCTCTCTCTCTCTCTCTCCCTCCTCGCCTTCCCCCCCCCCTCTCTCTCTCTCTCTCTCCATCCTCCCCCCCCCCTCCTCTCTCTCCTCTCTCCTCTCTCTCTCTCTCTCTCTTCTCTTCCTCTTTCTCTTTCTCTGTGTAAGACAATAAACATCAAGCGACATATTAATTAAATCTCAACTTAACGAAAAATTTGATCTTTTAAAAACTCCAAATGAATGAGGATTTCAAGAAATGCAATCTTGGCCATTCGGTTGGGTTTGGGTTTTTGTTTGTTTGTTGTTTTTGTTTAGGGGTTTTTTTTGTCTGTTGTTTTTAACAAACTGTGTAAGACATGGCTGTGAAACATCAGCCATTATGGCCATACTCCACAGACTTGAAAAGTGGTATCAGCATTTCAACACTGCGTTGAAAGTAGACACGTTGTCTTTGAGCGTGCTGCCTCCCTCCCCCCTCCCCCTCCCCCTGTCGCCCCTCCTCCCCCCTACCACCCGCCCCCACACCTCCCAGCTTAAGCAGCCTGGAGTTCACATCCAGACTTATGCACTTATCACACCTAGGAATTTATTTATAGGAGTACACACCAGATATGAAGTTCTTCAAATAACATTGCCATCCCTGAACCCCAGAAGCAGCAGTAGTGAAATTTTGCGTATGCGACCGTATACCCATCATTCAGGTAGCTTGCAACCCGAACTTCGCTGATTGCTATTGTTTAAGAAAGTGTGAAAGGTGATGGTGATCATCCTAATGTGTGTAGAGGCACAACTCGCTAAACTTTATAAAGCCCCGTTATCAAAGCCAGATTGAAAGAATTGGTGAAAGAAAATTATGATGTTGCTGAGTTTCACTCAGATTTTGAAGAGGTGTATTCTGCTATAGATCTCAATCACATATTCTGCTGTTAGCTTTTCTTTTCTTTTTTTTTTAACAATCACCTCCCCTATCAGCTTTCTGGTAGTTATAAATAAAATCATAGCTTTTGTTTGGGGTTGGTTTGGGTTTTTTTTTTAGAATGTATCTTTGACAGTACCAACAAAAGTTTAAGATGGCCAGTTTCGTTAAAAAAAAAAATATATATATATATCATCAATGAGAAACTGTACAAATGTCATTGAAAAAGTGTACAACGATAGAGAATACAGAAACAAAATGTTCAGGTTTATTTATTTTGTGTGTGTGTGTGTGGTCATTTATTTATTTTTTTAGCAACAGAAAGCACAAGAAATAATACCACAAGAAATAATCTCATAGTCATATTCTACAATTCTGTTAGTTACAATGCAATTATTTTATATTTATAATACATGTTACTGTATACATATGATGTATACACGTATACATGTGTTTTCTTATCACTAGATTCAGACCTGTGTGAGCGTGGCTTGTTCCACTTTGATTAGAACTGTGGTCAATACTCTTGCCATTATCTAATCTTTCCTAAACTGAATGGAGTGAAAGCATTTACAGTACAATGAGAGAGAGACAGAGAGAGACAGAGACAGGCAGACAGACAGGGGGACAGGGAGAAAGAGGAGGGAGAGTTCAAACTTTGAAATGGTTTAATGGTACTTTGAAATGTTCAGGTTTATTGCATGTCCTGCATGGGGTGAAACAGGGACACGTGTATATTCCCGTCTTGTTTTTGTCGTTTCATAAGATTAACGAGCTGACACTAGAAGTGATTGTGATTAGCCAAAGGGAACGAGTTACTGCTTTCTTTACAATAGTCCGTTGACTTCTTTTAGTCTCCTGTTAGTTGTTCATGAGGCTTTATATTTGTATGTGTATTGTGTACCACTGAATGGCAGATTTCTCTGTGTGAAATGCGGGCTGCTCTCCCTGGCGAGAACGCGTCGCCACAAGAGCAGCGCCACCCATTTTTTCTCTGACTGCAACTGTATTTGTTTCCCTATCAGAGTGGCTTTGTTCTACACAATTTTGCCAGGGACAACTCCCTTGTTTCGTAGGTTCTTTTACGTGCGCTAAATTATGTGTAACAAACGGGACCTCGATTTATCGTCTCACCCGAATACGGATCATAAGTGTGGTTATTAGATTAAAGTGATGATTTCTTGAATTGTCGTTTTATAATCTATGAAAAGTGTTTAAGCGCAGAGATACAATCTTCCCGTGATTGTGATTACAGAGAAGCAAATACATACATGTCCTTGTGTATTGAAGTGAATTCCATTTGTTGCTGACTTACGCGCGCTGTTAAAAGCGTAAGAACTTGTATGACTACCTTGTACGGCACATAAAAATACACAACCTTATGAGAGAGATAAATCAAATATCCAGTGTACAGGTTAGGGTATGTGAAAATGGTGTTGACCATGTTGATTAAATACACCAAGGAGTACGCAACACAAATATGTTTCTAAAGGTTTTTTGTCAAATCTTGACTGATATGTTCTCTCCAAATTTGCGATGAAAGTGACATGGCATGTTTAAGACTTTTTCTGTTTAGTAAGCTGAATAAACATCACAGTTTTGTACTGTATTTTGTTGAAAAGACATACCAGGACATTAAAAATGTGTAGCAACTGATTTTATGTAGGGTGTATCTATAGGTACGTAATATTGCGTGATTTTTTATTTATTTAGTGTGTCCGTTATGGAAGTTGTCAAAAAAGGAAAATGAAAGTACATTTTTGTTGTTTGTTGTTTCAGAACCCGATTCTATGCAGAAAAAAATATATATACATATAATTATCATCCACATCAGCCTGGCTTGAAAATGGAAGTACATTTTTATCGTTCGTAGTTCAGAACCTGATTGTATGAGAGAAAGAAAAAATCTCTACATATAATAGTATCATGGACATTAGCCTGACTTGTTGACATCGAATCTGTTAATGCCATGCACACGAAGTTAGATCTCAGCAACAATGTTCTGTCTTTTTTGTTTGTTGGTTGGTTGTTGTTTTTTGGGGGGATACGGCATTAAGGCATTTTGGTTGTTTGGCCTGAATACCCTAATGTGATTCTTAATTTCTGTCACTGTCTCTCTCTCTGTCTCTGTCTCTGTTTCTGTCTGTCTATGTCTCTGTCTCTTTGTCTCTGCCTCTGTCTCTGTCTCTTTGTCCCTCTCTCTGCTTCATCTCTCTGTCTCTCTCTGTCGCTGTCTCAGTCTCTCTCTCTCCCTCTCTCTCTCTCTCTCTCTCTTCTCTCTCTCTCTCTCTCTCTCTCTTGACTTGTTTATCATTTTATTGATTGATTTGTTTGTTTGTTTCATTCTTTTCCCTTTTAGGGCCTGGTGTAAAGAAGCCTATGGCTTATCCATTTACCCTTATTAAAATATTCGAGTTCTCTCTCTCTCTCCCTCCCTCTCTCTCTCTCTCTCTCTCTCTCTCTCTCTCTCTCTCTCTCTCTCTCTCTCTCTCTCTCTCTCTCTCTCTCTCTCTCCCTCTCTCTCTCTCCTTCCCTCCTCTCTCTCTCCTTCTCTCTCTTTCCTTCCCTCAGTCGCTTTCTCACTTTCCCTCTCTTTCTCTGTGTCCATGTCTATCTTGGAGAGATGTCCGTGTCTATCTGTATCTACCTATCTATATATATCTATATATATATCTCTCTCTCTCTATCTATATATATATATACCTATATATATGTATATATATATACCTATATATATATACATATATATATGGTCTAATGCTTTGTGGAAACTGCATTGTTCATCATTGACCACGCTTTGCCTGATTGATTACTGTGCGCTACTGCATTACATACGTACATACATACGTACATACGTACATACGTACATACATACGTACATGTAGTACAATTAATTGATGGCCTCATCACGCCGGCTGTGTACGACGTCTCTGTTGTCTTGTTGAATAAAGTCATCATTCGTTCCGTTCCTGGCCTTCTTCTTCTGTGTGTGTGTTGTGTGTGTGTGTGGTGTGTGTGTGTGTGCTTGTGTGTGTGTGTGTGTGTGTGAGTGTGTGTGTGTGGTGTGTTGTGTGTGTGTACAAGTATGTGTGTGTGTGTGTGTGTGTGTTTGTGTGTGTGTGTGTGTGGAATGTATACAGTGTGTGCGTTTGTTTGTGTGTGTGGTGTGTGTGTGTGTGTTTGTGTGTGTATGTGTGTCGTGTGTGTGTGTGGTATGTGTGTGTGTGTGTTGTGTGTGTGGATGTATACAGTGTGTGTGTGTGTGTGTGGTATGTATACAGTGTGTGTGTGTGTGTGTGTGTGTGTGTGTGTGGTGTGTGATGTGTGTGTGTGTGTGTGTGTGGTGTGTGTGTGTGTAGTACACATGTGTGTGGTGTGTGTATACAATGTGTGTGTGTGTGTGCGTGCGTGTGTGTGTGTGTGTATGTGTGTGTGTGTGCTGTGTGTGTGGTATGTATACTGTGTGTGTGTGTGTGCGTGCGTGTGTGTGTGTGTGCGTGTGTGCGTGCGGTGCGTTGTACGTGTGTGTGTGTGTGTGCGTGTTGTATTAGACGTGTGTGTGGTGGTGGTGTGTGTGTGAGTGAGGGTGTGAGGGGGTTGGTGTGGGGGGGGGGGAGTGTTAGTGTGGGGTGTGTTGTGTGTTGGTGGTGTGTTAGTGTGTGTGGGTGCGTACGTGCGTGCGTGTGTGTATACAGTGTGTGTGGGAGGGGGAGGTGAGTTTGGGTGTGGGTGTGTGTGGGAGGGAAAGGGGTATTAAAGCGTGTGTGTGTTAGTGTGTGTGTGTGTGTGTGTGTGTGTGTGTGTGTGTGTGTGTGTGTGTGTGTGTGTGTTGTGTGTGTGTGTGTGTGTGTGTGTGTGTTGTGTGTGCGTGCGTACGTGCGTGTGTGTGGGTGGGTGGGTTTGTTAACGTATGTGTGTGTTTGTATTTTAATGCGTGCGTGCGTGCGTGCGTGCGCGTGCGCGCGCGCGCGCGCGCGCGCGCGTGTGTGTGTGGTGTGTGGTGTGTGTGTGTGTGTGTGTGTGTGTGTGTGGTTGTGTGTGTGTGTGTGTGTGTGTGCTCGTGGGGTTAATAATAATACATGGAATTTATACAGCGCTATATCTTGCAAAAACAAATCAAAGCGCATCATTCATCCTAGTCTTTCGCATGCAGCCAGTTACAATTAATAGATTTTTACAAATTCAAATATAAACACACACGCGCGCACAATCAATAGTTTTTAAAAATTCAAATGTAAACACACACGCACACGCCCCCCTCCCCCCCCCCCCCCCATCCACACACACATAAAGGTTGCACTCCGGCAGGGTGATAGGCGGGGTTGGGGGGGGGGGGGGAATTGCTGAGGGCAGGGACAGAAATGAGATGAAACAAGAGGAGAGAACCTTAGGTTTGAAATAAATTTCTTTTGGCTGGATTTAAAAGCATCATAAGAAGGCTTTGGGCCAAGAGAGGGGGGGGGGGGGGAGGTCATTCCAGATCGATGGACCAGAAGCAGAGAAAGAGCGACGGCCAACAGTGGACTGGTTGAATCTAGGTATTCGTATGCCCAGGGTATCGGCAGCAGAGCGGAGGGAACGAGAAGGAGTGTACAGGTGAAGACATTCACAGAGGTGGGAAGGTGCTATTTTGTGAAGACATTTGTAACAGAGGGTACAGATCTTATAGTTTACTCTCTGTGGCACAGGAAGCCATTGGAGAGATCGCAAGAGAGGAGCATTGTGCTCAGATTTTTTCTTTCTAAGGACTAGTCGAGCTGCAGAGTTTTGTATACGTTGAAGAAGGTGGATAGATGATGCTGGCAGACCAGTCAGAAGAGAATTGCAATCGTCCAGACGTGAAAGAATGAGAGACGTGACTAGTTTGGATGTTGCATCAGTAGACAGATACTTTCGAACTGCACTAATTCGCCGTAATTGACAGTAGCACGACTAGCAGGTTTGGGTGATTAATTTTTGCATGGAGAGTGTGTTGTCGATAACTACCCCTAGATATTTCACTGCAGTGGATAGAGGGACAGACGTATTGCCGAATTCTATTGAAGCTGTTGTGATGGAAGAGACTTTGTGTTTGGTCCCTACACGCATGACTTCGGTTTTATCTGCATTTAGCTGTAACTTGTTTTGTATCATCCAATTTTGGATATCTTGAAGGCAGTAGGACATATTTGTCAAGAGAGAAGGCAGATTTTCAGGAGTTTCATTGCTAAGGATCTGAGAGTCGTCTGCATAAAAATGATGGTTGATTTGATGACGGTTTATTATTTGTGAAAGTGGAGCAGTGTAGAGTGTGAATAGAACAGGGCCGAGAACTGATTCCTGTGGGACTCCACATTCCAGTTTGGCAGGTGTTGATTGAATCTTATTTACTGTAACTGTGTGGAATCGATCTGTAAGGTATGAACTAAACCAGGTGAGGTCTGTGTCTTTAATACCAAACGTGTTTTGGAGACGGTAGAGAATAATGGAGTGGTCTATGTCAAAGGCTGCAGACAAGTCGAGGAGAGTGAGAAGGGAGATTTTTCCTGAGTCAGAAGCGTGCAGAAGCGTGTTTAAGGTGTGGACTAGGGTGGTCTCGGTGCTGTGGTTGGCGCGATAGGCAGACTGGAACGGGGTAAGGAGATTGTTGGAATGAAGATGGCTGTTGAGCTGTTTCAGAACAACTTTGTCAAGGACTTTGGAGATAAAAGGTAGGTTAGAAACAGGTCTGTAATTCTTCAGAATGTTAGGGTCATGGTCGTGCTTTTTGAGTAGGGGTGTAAACTATTGCAGTTTTGAGAGCTGATGGGGAAAATTCCTGAGAGAAGAGATGAGTTTTCTATTTTCGTGATAGTTGTCCGTGCGTTTGTGCTTGCGTGTATGTGTGTGCGTGCACGCGCGTGATGTGAACATTAAGTGTTAATAATCTGTTGTGTCTGCACGCACATGTATTTATGTGTGCGCGTGTGCACGCATGCATGCACGAACACAAACTCTATACAACATACTGCCATTTCAGCAAAAGACATAAAGATTCTGGAAAACTTAATACTTCTCTCTTCTCCCTCCTCTCTCTCTCTCTCTTCTCTCCTCTCTCTCTCTCTCTTCTTCTCTCTCTTGCTCTCTCTATCTCTCTCTCTCTCTCTCTTGCTCTCTCTATCTCTCTCTCTCTCGCTCTCTCTCTTGCCTCTCTCTCTCTCTCTCTCTCTCTCTCTCTCTCTCTCTCTCTCCTCTCTCTGTCTCTTTCTCTCTCTCCCTCTCTCTCTCTTCCTCCCCTCTCTCTCTCTCTTTCTCTCTGTCTGTCTGTCTCTTACTCGCTCTGTCTGTCTCTCTCTCCCCTCTCTATCTCTGTCTCTCGCTCTTTTTTCTCTCTTTCTTCTCTCTCTCTCTTTCTCCCCCCCCCCCCTCTCTCTCTCCCTCTCTCTCTCTCTTTCATCGTGTATCGGTGGGAACGGATGACAAAATTTACAAAACTGCATACACACGGGGACTAGATGAAAAAAGAACATGAGTGCTTATTCCATTATCCTTGAAATAAAGAAATAAAGAATAAGAATCTCTCTCTCTCTCTCTCTCTCTCTCTCTCTCTCTCTCTCTCTCTCTCTCTCTCTCTCTCTCTCTCTCTCTCTCTCTCTCTCTCTCTCTCTCTCCTCTCTCTCTCTCACACACACCACACACACACACACACACCACACCACTCTCACACTCACTCCTCTCTTTCTCTCTGTCTATCTCTCTGTCTTCTCTCTCTCTTTCTCTCTCTCTCTCTCTTCTTCTCTCTCTTCTCTCCTATCTCTCTCCCCCCCCCACTCATCTCTTTCCTCTCTCTCGTCATCTCGTCTTCTTCTCTCTCTCTCTCTCTCTTCTCCATCTCTCTACCTCACTCCCTCCTCTTCTTTCTCTCTCTCTCTTCGCTATCTCTTTCTGTCGTCGTCATCTCTGTCTCTCTCTGCTGTCTCTCTATCTCTGTCTCTCTCTCTCCTTCTCTCTATCTCTGCTCTCTGCTCTCCTCTCACTCCTCTCTAGCTCTCTTCTTCTTCTTCTCTCCACCTGTCATCCACTACTCTCTCCTCTCTCTCTTTTCTCTCTGTCTCTGTCTATCTCTCTGTCCTGTCTATCTCTCTCTCTCTCTCTCTCTCTCTCTCTCTCTCTCTCACCTCCACTTCACACTCACTCTCTATCTCTCTGTCTGTCTTCTTATCTCTCTGTCTGTCTGTCCTTCTCTTCTTCTCTGTCTCTCTCTCTCTTCTCTTCTCTCTCTCTTATCTCTCTCCCTCTTTCTCTCTCTCTCTCATCCTCTTCTCTCCTCTCTTCTCTCTCTCTCTCTCTCTCTCTCTCTCTCTCTCTTTCTCTATCTCCCTCTCTCTCTTTCTCTATCTCTCTTCTTCTGTCTCTCTCTCGCTAACTCTCTTCATTTTCTATCTCCTCTCTCTTTCTCTCTCGCTCTCTCTCTCTTTCTCTATCTCCCTCTCTCTCTTTCTCTATCTCCCTCTCTCTCTCTCTCTCTTTATCTCCCTCTCTCTCTCTATCTCCCTCTCTCTCTCCCTCTCTCTCTTCTCTATCTCCCTCTCTCTCCCTCTCTCTTTCCCTCTCCCACCCCCCTCTCTCTCTTTCTTGGCGATGGGTTTAAAGTACGCTAGGGGAGGGACG
>CM054138.1:43725162-43727662 GCA_028751875.1 Rapana venosa
AGCCAAGGCACGCAAACAGTCACCCATTCCGTCGGTAACCACGCTCGATGCTGCTTAACCTTCGCTGGAGGAAAGCGAGTGCTCTGACCACTGAGCTATCCCGTCCCCTGAGGTTCACCAATGAACGAGAGAGAGAGAGAGAGAGAGAGAGAGAGAGAGAGAGAGAGAGAGAGAGAGAGAGAGAGAAAAGAGACAGACAGACAGACAGACAGACAGATAGGCACACACACACACACACACACACACACACACACAACACACACACCACACCACGCCCCACGCACGCACGCACGCACGCACGCACGCACGCACAAAGGAGTAAAGAGAAAGTAGGATAGCAAACAGAATGAATTTCTTTTCTAAAAACTTTGACGGGGAGGGGGGGGCGGGGGGTGAGGGGGCTTCTCCTCATACCTCGTGCTTGCTTGCAAAGCCAACATTTCCATTGCTATGTCATAACAACAGCTTTGGCATGGGGGAAAACTAATAACCACAGTACACCAGCCCATTCAGAGAGGATTTTACACCCTCACACACACACACACCCACACACCCCTCCCCCTTCCCCAACCACCACCACCACCACCACCCTTCTGCCCTCCCTCCCCTCCCTCCCTCCCTCTCTCCCTTCAGTGGACATTCTGTCTCTAGGGCTACTACTCTTCAGGCTGATGCTTGGCAGTCACCATAAGAGACGTTTCATTTATTTCATTTTATTTTATTCTTTTATATCGAGGATAATGGAATAAGTACTTATGTGCTTTTTTTTTTTACATCCAGTCCCCGTGTGTATGCGGCTTTGTGAATTCTGTCACCTGTACCCACCGGCACACAATGGCCTACTCTTCCGAAAAGCGGAACAGGATTTAACGTGCGCGCAAGATGTTCTTGCGTGCGTTCGCACACGGGGCCTCCTCGGTTTATAGTCTCATCCGAAAGACTTTTAGGGGAGAGTGGAGTCTGCACTGATGTTAACTCCAAGGGGAAAATATCCCCTTAAACGGGAATCGAACTCGGGGTCGTCAGATTGCGAGCGCAATGTTCTCTAACCACTAGGCGATCCCGTCCCCGCGTCAGATCAAGAGTCGGTTTAATGAAAGCACTGGGCCACACTGTCGGCAGCAGACTTGCCGTCCAGTAGACCCAAAGTTCCCTCCTTCCTTCCTTCACATTCACGTATCCCGTAGTCCCTTGGGCCGTGGGAGGGGGGGCACCACTGAAGATTTTGCAACCAGCTTCCTCCACTCCCTCCCAGCGGTCCTCTGCTTTTCCGTAGCAGTTCGTTCCACTCGAGGCCAGTCCACTCTCTGATGCGGTCATCCCATCGTTTTCTATGTCTGCCTCTTCCGAAAGTTGTAACCCGCTAGGCTAAACAAATGTAGTTTGCGTTGTTCGACGTGCGAGGACAGTACACAGAAGTCGGTAAACTTTCTTGTCCGTTCAACTGCAGTTTTTGGTGTGTGTGTGTGTATGTGTGTGTGAGGGGGGGGGGGGGGTTTTTGGTCAAGTTTAGGCTACACTCCAGCTTTAGAAATTCGCACTTGTCTTTCTGTTCTTCCACGTGACTCCAATATTCATACCGCACGTACTAAGGCATCCACAGATATGATAGATAGATAGATAATAGATAGATAGATAGATAGATAGTAAAGATAGATTAGATATGTCGATGAGAGCATAGATAGATAGGTTAATAGATGATTGTCCGATAGATAATCAGTTAGATGTATGTGTGATGATGTGATAGATGGGGGGGAGGGGTAGAAGGAAGAGGATGGGGTGGTTGCAAAAAAGTTTTAGGATACACTCAGCTTTGAAAAATATCGCACTTGTCTTTCTGTTTTATCACCAACGAGTGGACTCCAATATCATTTACCCGCAGTACTAGCATCCACGATAGAGTTTACTTATAGATAGATAGCTTGATAGATAGTTGCCAGATGATAATAGATAATTCGATGAATAGATAACCTAGATGGTGGAAATAGATAGATATAGAAAATTACATTGATAGATAAGATAGCTGAAATAGATAAGATAGATATCCCCATAAAAAACCGCTTTTGAGAAAGACCCTAGACTATGACCAAAAACATAATCCGGCACTTCTATCCTCTCTATACTATCCCCTGCAAAACTATAGAGTCGTGCCATGGATAATCCCAATATAAACTGTTTTTAACTACACCGCATATAGAGCCATATTCCACATCAAAGGATTTCTCCTATCCCTTTCATGGAGATCTAGATCACTTGCTAGAAGATTTGTCATGTATGAAACATAATCCCCCATTTCCCCAAGTCGGAATGCGGATACCTTTGGACAAACCCAAAAAACAACCGCATACCAATAATCCCCAGCCATAGAAACGTAATCCCCATATAAACATAATCCCTAGCATATAAACATAATGCCCATATAAACATAATCCCCATATAAACATAATCCCCATATAAACATAATCCCCATATAGACATAATCCCCATAAAACCTAATCCC
>CM054138.1:43735162-43737662 GCA_028751875.1 Rapana venosa
TTTTGTTGTTGTTGTTGTTGTTTTTTGGGGGGTTGGTGTTACTCGAAAACTTTATGCAAATACGTTGTATGCATTGTACATTCTTTCCCCTGTTTTTCACGTTTGTTTTGAATTGTAGCCTAAGGCCGAAGTTCTATAAAACTCTCTCTCTCGTTTCATCCGAAAGACTAGCACCCAGACCCCCGCAAGTCTAGTGGATGGGGGGAAAGTGTGGGGCACACACGGGGGATTGAAACCACGCTACTCGCTTTCTAGGCAGGTGCGTTACCTCTAGACCACCGATCCACACGCATACAATAGTCAAGCCTTGGGTTGGTCTGCGAATTCTTTACTGTAAAATTTATAACAATGTTTTAGTGGTGATTTGGCTTTGGTGTTTGGTTGGGGGGCGGGGGGGGGGGGGGGGGGGTTTCAAATCGGCAAAGTCAAAGATAAGACAAGCGAAGACAAAAAACTGAACGGACAAAAATAAAACTTGTAAAATTCGTAAATGTCAGAAAGGGAAATGATGATTGGTTCTTGAAAGGTCAAGTGAAAGAGTGATGTGGAATCAGGGATTTATGGAGAAGATATTGAAAGAGAGCACAGATGTGTAGCATTTTTTCTTTTTTTCTTTTTTTTTGGTTTGGTAAAGGTTGGAGAAAGGATATGAGAAGTTAAAAAAAAATTTGGCTTTGAACAATAAGGTTTTGTGTTGTTGTTTCTTTGTTTGTTTGTTTGGGGGTGTTATTTTTGGTAGCACGAGAAGTCAGTGACAAGGCTGATTGGTTCCAGATTGCTTTATTTTTTTAAGACTTTTTTTCTCTTGAGTATAGCTTGTTTATACGATATTGCTAAGTTCATAAAAAGCGGTGGGGTTTTTTTGCCTTTCATAACAGAATGGCCATTTACATTTTAAACCGTACTTTAACAGTTTTGGCTTCCTCAATATAAAGCGTGCAACAAGTTTTATAACTGCATTACATTATGTATATAAATTTTCTTTTTGGCAATACCTTTTTTTTTTTTCTTTCTTTCTCTCGCCCACTGAAAAAGCTTAGACATAAGAAATATACGTTGATATCCCACGCTGAAGTCGATGCGCTGGGCCTGACTTGTCAGGCGCTTAACGGCAGCGCAACGCAATTTTTCGCTCATACGACAGACCACAATAGCTACTGTCTGAACGTTCAGCGAAGAAGAAGAAGAAGAAGAGAAGAAGAAGAAGAAGAAGAAGAAGAAGAAGAAGAAGAAGAAGAAGAAGAAGAAGAAAAGAAAAGAAGAAGAAGAAGAAGAATAAGAAGAATTAAGAAGAAGAATTAAGAAGAATTAGAAGAAGAAGAAAAGAATTAAGAAGAAGAAGAAGAAGAAGAAGAAGAAGAATAAGAAGAAGAAGAAGAAGAAGAAGAAAGAAGAATTAAGAAGAAGAATTAAAGAAAAAGAAGAAGAAGAAGAAAAGAAAGAAAAGAAGAAAAGAAGAAGAAGAAGAAGAAAGAAGAAGAAGAAGAAGAAGAAAGAAGAAGAAGAAGAATTAAGAAGAATTAAGAAGAAGAATAAGAAGAATTAAGAAGAATGAAGAAGAAAGAAGAAGAAGAAAAGAAAAGAAGAAGAACAAGAAGAAGAAGAAGAAAAGTTGCCAGGGATTCTTTTGTTGTTTTTGTTTTATTTGTTTGAGGAAGAGGGGGGGCGGATGGGGGGATCGGTTGTTGTTGTTGTTGCTGTTAAATGGAAGAAATAATTATAGACACTGCCAATATTTGTACTCGACGGTGAATTGTCTCAAGTTCTAATTGCTCCCATTCCAGATATCGATTTCCTCCTTTTAAGGGCTGAGGTTTGCTTCCCTTTTTCAAAGGGTTAGATTACTTCCCTTGTGTAGTGTTACTGCTGAGCGAGTTTTCTCCCTCGGACGAGCTACGGTTTTGATGAAAATTCTGAACGATTCATACTGTTGTGTATAGAAGTGGGTTCTTTTCATGATGGGAAGGTTTTCAAGAAGCCCTTGTCTCTCCCGTGAGCGGGAGTTTGGTTTCTGAGAATTAACCATTGTGCGTTTCAAACAATGGACAAGAACGGGAGGACATAGAGAGAGAGAAGAAAGAAAGAAAGAAAGAAAGAAGGAAGCACACAGAAATTTGAAGAAGAAAAGGCAAAGAAAATAGAAAGGAAGTTGAGCTGAAGCTTGAAAAATTATATAAAAGAAAGAGAAAGAAAAGAAATGGAAGAAACAAATTAGAAACAGAATCCTCTCCTCCCTCCTCTCTCCCCCCCCCCCCCCTACCCCTCTCCAAAAAGAACAAAATGGAGAAAAGAGTCGAACAAAAGATGAAAGAGAAATGCTTGCAGATAGAGATAGAGAAAAAAAGGAGAAAAGAAAAACAAAACAAAAACAGAATAGAGTAGAAGAAAGAATACAAAGAAAAGAGAAATAAAAAATCCCAAAATGTGCATATCAGGCTACACGTTACTGACATGAAAACTCATACGACCACCAAAAAATCCAATGTGTCACTCTCGTAAA
>CM054138.1:43742662-43752662 GCA_028751875.1 Rapana venosa
GAAGAGGCAGACAGAGAAAACGATGGGAAGACAACATCAGAGAGTGGACTAGCCTTAATAATAATAATAATAATAATAATAATAATGTATGGAATTTATATAGCGCTGAATCTTGTAAAGCAACAAATCAAAGCGCTCAGATTTTATTTCATACCACTTTAAGTCACGTAGATTTATCTCCGTGAAATTCGGGCTGCTCTCCCCGGGGAGAGCGGAGAACGCGTCGCCACTTAGCGCTGCGCCACCTTTCACCCTTTTTTTTTTTTTTTCTGCAGCTGTATTTGTTTTCCCATTTAGAGTGGCTTTTTTCTAGAATTTTGCCAGGGACAACTCTCTTGTTGCCGTGGGTTTTTTACGTGCGCTAAATAATTACGTGTAACACACGGGACCTCGGTTTATCGTCTCATCCGAAAGACTAGCGCCCAGACCACCACTCATGGTCTAATGGATGGGGGAAACATTTCCGGTCCAAACGGGGTACGAACCGCCGCACACTTCAGACCCGGACTTTTCGCTTTCTAGACAGGCGCGTTACCTCTAGACCACCGATCCACCATAATGGATGTATGGATGCCTTGAGTGGAACGAATCGCTACGGAAAGCAGAGGACCGTGGGGAGTGGAGGAAGCTGGTTGCAAAATCTTCAAAAGTGCCCACGGTCCAAGGGACTACTGGATAGGTGAAGTGAAGTGAGGAGACACAAAACGCCATCTTCACTTTCATTTTTTTGTGTGCAATTTTGTGGATAGGCTCTGGAATCTAGATCTAGATCTATACATCCATCAACAGAATCACAGACAGACAGAATTTATATCAAGTATTACAATTAAACAAGTCAGACAGACAGACAGAGTATTTGGTGGTCTTCAATTTTACATCTCTTCACAAAAGAGAGAGAGAGAGAGAGAGAGTGTTTAAAGGATGCATCTACAAACAGGCAAAGACACGTTCAGAGATAGTGTGTACATTGAGATAACATGTTTTTGCGACTCAGCATTTCGCCAAAGTAGGTTTCCAGATTTCAGGATACTGGGGTCCAAAGACAGTGAGGCCTGTGCTCGGCATTAGCTGTCAAGAATCCCTGTCGTCAAGCTTTCTACGTCTGCCCTGACGTCATGCGATAAGGGGCTGTAACCCCAAACCACATCTGGCCTAGGCTTTGTATTATCTTCCCTCCTTGAGACGTGTGTGTGTGTGAGGGGGGGGGGGTTGTTTTTTGTTGTTGTTTTTTTATATCGAGGATAATGGAATAAGCACTCATGTGCTTTTTTTTACATCCAGTCCCCGTGTGTATGCCGTTTTGTAAATTTTGTCATCTGTTCCCACCGGCACACAATGGCCTACTCTTTCGAAAAGCGGAACACGTTTTAACGTGTGCGCAAGATGTTCTGCACACGGGGCCTCGGTTTATAGTCTCATCCGAAGGACTTTGTGTGTGTGTGTGTGTGTGTGTGTGTGTGTGTGTGTGTGTGTGTGTGTGTGTGTTGTGTGTGTGTGTGTGTTCGTTCTTGTATTTAACGTCTGTTCACTATATGCGATATTGTGGGTGTGTTTGTGTGTGTTTGTGTGTTCGTTCTTGTATTTAACGTCTGTTCACTATATGTGATAGTGTGTGTGTGTGTGTGTGTGTGTGTGTGTGTGTGTGTGTGTGTGTGTTCAATTTTACGTCTGTTCACTTAAAGTGATATTAGACGAAATGTGTGTGTGTGTGTGTTCGTTCTTGTATTTAACGTCTGTTCACTATATGCGATATTGTGTGTGTGTGTGTGTGTGTGTGTGTGTGTGTGTGTGTGTGTGTTCGTTCTTGTATTTAACCTCTTTTCACTATATGTGATAGTGTGTGTGTGCGTATGTGTGTGTGTTGTTGTCTTCAATTTAACGTCTGTTCACTCTAAGTGATATTAGACGAGGGAAGTAGAAAGTGTAAAGGAGTTTAGAGAAGGAAGAAGAAGGAGTGGAAGGAGAAAGGATTAAGAAATAGCATCCGTGTTGGGTGTTTGTTTGTTTGTTTGTTTAAGAAAAAGAAAAAGAAAATAATAATAACAACAACAAAACCCAACAACACACCTAGAAAAGTAATAATAATACTCTTAAACAGGAGCAAACTTAAAACTCAACAACGTAGAAAAATGAAATAACAATAATGTAACTACAATAAATAATCGAGTGGACTATGCAATAAACATCTAACAATGGCAAGGGCTAACTTTGAATTTTCAAATATATTTTCCAGAGACTGTTCAGAAAATGTCGGTAAAAAAGGTTTTACAATAGGGCACTCAAATATGATATGAGTATTGGAAATATGATCTCCACATAGACATCTGACATGTTTACAAAATTTTGTAAGGAATGCATTTAACTTCATTCTAAAATATAGTGAATGAACCCTTCTCACAGTTATAAAACGCGAATCTATTTGAGGAGTCATATAACCAAAAATATGGGAAGTGGTCGGGCAATTTTTTTAATATCTTTCCTTGAATTGACCAGATTCTTTAAACTTACCCCATGAAATTTGTTCTAATATACGGTATCCCTCCTTTATAGATAAGGGAACATCCAGTTCTATCGATTCCATGTCATGTCTTGACCCCTTTTTTGCAGCTCTGTCAGCCCACTCATTTGAAAAAATTCCAACGTGAGAAGGCACCCAACGAAAAGAAACAGGAATACCTCTTAAACTTAGGAGGTGTATGACATATTTAATTTCAAAAATAATTTTAAAGACTTTCTTGAAGTTTGGGGATTTTATAGCATACAATACTGATTTGGAGTCAACACAAAGCAAGATATGAAAGAAAGAAAATGGAAAATTAAGAATATAATTAAGAGCCATAAGAATTGCAATAAGTTCAGCTGTAAATATTGAACGATGTTTACCAAGATAGTACGATTTCTCAATTTTAAGTGCTGGTATGACAAATGCAGAGCCTGAGTCATGATTTTCTAAAACAGATCCATCTGTATAAACTTTTAAGCAGTCAGCATACTTATTTTCAATATGCGACCGAACATCTGCAACCATGATGTTTTGATTTTCATTCTTTTTTTCATCAATATACTCTATATCAAAACAGGCTTTATTCATCTCCCATGAAGGACAAGGTAAAACTTCTTTTGTGTTTCTAAGTCATATTGGTTAAGGTTAGATTTTTGAAAGAGGTCTGATACATAAGTGCCAATAGGCATTAAACACGAAATTTGTTTAGCCCTTTTTGGAAAATTCGTTTCTGCTTGAACTTTTAATTCACTACAGACAAAATTTTCGTCATTCGTGCTCCGTAAAACATACTTGGCGCATGAAAGTTGTCGGTATTCAGCTAGGGGGAGTTCCCCAATTTCCTTATAAGTTCCTATGGTGGATGCATGGAATGGTACCCCAAGTGCAAGTTTGTACGCCTTACAATCTATACTTTGTAGTTTTTTAAGTAAATAGTTAGGAGCACTGAAAAAGACCTCTTGTCCATAAGACAGTTTGGAACGTACAAGTGACTTAGACAAGCATTTAAGAGTGAAGATATCTTGTCCCCATGATTGTCTGCTAACTATTTTAAGAAAATTGATGCATTTCCTTGCTTTTGTTAAAATGTATCCAATATGAGCATTCCAAGTTAATTTTGATGTAAGCTGAATGCCTAAAAATTTTACCATATTTTTATACTGAATTGGCTCCCCTCCAATCGTAAACTGTGGTAGTGTATCTGGATCACTACCATTATTAAAAAGCATTATGTGCGTTTTTTCTGTAGATAATGTCAGACCATTTTCAAAAATATATTTATGTAAATTATCTAGCTCTTTTTGATATACTTTTCTGGTATAATTTATCATCCTCTTTGTTGTAGCACGCTTCATAGTGACATTCATCCATAAACATATATCATCAGCATATTGTACTAAGACAACATCTTTAGACAGTTTTGTGGGTAAATCATGTAGCAATATATCAAACAGAAAAGGAGCTATAACTGAACCCTGTGGTAAACCCATATGCAATGATCTAAAGTCTGAGTATGCATTCCCTACTCTCACTTGCATACTTCTTTTACATAAAAAGCTTTTAATATAATGGAAAAAATGCCCAGAAAAACCAATAGTCTTTAGTTTATGCAGCAATTTAGCATGCCAAACTTGGTCGTAGGCTTTCCTTACATCAAAAAACGTTGCGAGTAGATTTTTTCTTCTTGCAAATTGTTGTTTTACCTGTGTTGTTAGTTTAACTAGGTTATAAATTGCTGATCGACCTTTTTGAAAGCCTGCTTGATTGACAGGAACTACCTTATTTTTCTGACAGTAATATACAAGCCTCTTAAGAATAATTTTCTCCATAAGCTTACCAATGTTGGAAGTCAGTGCTATGGGCCTATAACTAGTTTTATCAGTTTTAGGCTTTCCTTGCTTATGAATGGGGACAATAATAGACTGCTTCCAGTTCATTGGCAATGCACCTTCGGTCCAACACTTTTGGAAAAGTTTATGCATTAGAAGAATGAATTTTTCAGGTAACTGTTTAAGCATATCATTGTGTGTGTGTGTGTGTGTGTGTGTGTGTGTGTGTGTGTGTGTGTGTGTGTGTGTGTGTGTGTGTGTGTGTGTGTGTGTGTGTGTAAGAGAGAGAGAGAGAGAAGAGAGAGAGAGAAGAGAGAGAGATGATTTAAACGTGTAAGCTTTTCAGCCTATTGACAAAGGGAAGGATATATATATATATATATAATATATATAAATCGAACTGAATGTCAAAGTCCTTCGGATGAGACTATAAACCCAGGCCCCGTGTGCGAACGCACGCAGAACATCTTGCGCACACGTTAAATCGTGTTCCGCTTTTCGAAAGAGTAGGCCATTGTGTGCCGGTGGGAACAGGTGACAAAATTTACAAAACCGCATACACACGGGGACTGGATGTAAAAAAAGCACATGAGTGCTTATTCCATTATCCTCGATTTAAAAAAATAATTAATTAATTTTAAAAAAATGTAATGTCATCTGAGCGCTTTGGTTTGTTGCTTTACAAGATTCAGTGCTATATAAATTCCATACATTATTAATATATATATATATATATATATAATATATAAGAGAGAGAGAGAGAGAGAGAGAGAGAGAGAGAGAGAGAGAGAGAGAGAGAGAAAATCTCCACCGAAAGGACGAAAACGAAGAAATGAACACAGACATTCAAAAATGCTCTTCACGCACACCAAAGAAAAAATGCAACAAAACAAACCAAAAACAACCAACCAAACAAAAACCCTCCAGTAAAAAGCAACGACAACAAGATTCGGATGAACACTTTGTGATAGATAGATATATATTTATTTGTACTTGGAAACCATTTTATCAGGCTGGTTCCGTAGAATTGTGTTGACAGCAATGGCTTCCTGTGTCATCCAATAGCCATGGGGGTGGAGGTGGGGGGGGCGGGGGGGGGGGGGGGGGGGGGGGGGGGGGGGGGGGGGAACGTCGTTGATTGCGTGATATGATGTATGATGTTATTTAGAAGAAACAAAAAAACCAATCAAACCAACAAAAAACAGTCCTCTGTTTTGAAAAGTAGGGTTTTGTTTGCTTGCTTCTAAGAGAGAGAGAGACACACACACACCACAGAGACAGAGAGAGAGAGAGAGAGAGAGAGAGAGAGAGAGAGAGAGAGATGATTTTAACAGGTAAGTTTTTCAGCCTATTGACAAAGGGAATGATATATATAATGTGCTTCTAAGATAGATAGATAGATATATTATATATATGTGCATATATATATATATACCCCGAGAGCAATAGATAGATAGATAGATAGATAGATAGATAGATAGATAGATAGATAGATAGATAGATAGATAGATAGATAGATAGATAGATAGATAGATAGATAGATAGATAGATAGATAGATAGATCCCCGAATTCAGAGACAGACGGAGTGTCTCAAGTGAAACGATGAAAGCGAAGAAATGAACACACACATTGAAAAAAAAATAGTCTTCACATCCAAAACCACAACCCAAAACCAACCAACCAAATAAACAACCCCCTTCCCCCAGTAAAAACCAACGACAACAAGATTCGGATGAACACTTTGTGGTAGATAGATATATTTTGGTATTTAGAAACCGTTTTATCAGGCTGGTTCCGTAGAATTGTGTTGACAGCAATGGCTTCCTGTGTCACCCGATAGCCATGGGGGTGGGGGAACGTCGTTAAGATTGCGTGATATGATGTATGATGTTATTTAGAAGAAACAAAAAAAAGCAATCAAGTAAAACCAACAAAAAACGGTCCCCTGTTTTGAAAAGTAGGGTTTTGTTTGCTTGCTTGTTTCCTTGCTTCTAAGAGAGAGAGAGAGAGAGAGAGAGAGAGAGAGAGAGAGAGAGAGAGAGAGAGAGAGAGAGAGAGAGAGAAGAGAGAGAGAGAGAGAGAGAGAGGATCAGTCAGACAGACAGACGTACAGAGACAGACAAAGAGACAGAAAGACAGAGAAACAGAAAGACAGAGACAGACAAACAGACAGTGAATGACAGAGAATGAGACAGAGAGAGAGACAGACAGAGAAACATAGAACTCTGAACTCTGAACATGTTTAATATGTACATTGGCCTTAGGTCACAATACATGGAGTGCGGGGGAGGGCGGAAGCAAAACTACAGAGAAACAGAGAGAGAGACAGAGAGAGAGAGACGCTTTGACCAATTTATTGTCATTGCCCATTGTGGCCTTTTGACAAGGGGGGTTACTCGCGAATTTCTTTTGTAAATACAAATAAATACGAAAGAAATTACATGATGCATATAACCTAATGAAAACGAAAGAGCTCTTTGGAAATGGATACGACTTTAAGCTCAGGCGTAAACTCAGCTACAAACTGAACACAAAGTAATGTCAAAGAAAAAACAACAATGAAAATAATAACAGGAACATTCCAAAATGTTATATTTGACCATCCAGTCAAATTGTATGCGAGATTTTCTATAAATATTCTTGCTGGAGATTGCAGAGCATCACACACACACACACACACACACACACACACACACACACACAACACACACACACACACCACACACACACACACACACAGACAGATAGATAGATAGATAGAATAGATAGATAGATAGGATAGATAGATAGATAGATAGAAAGATAGATGATAGATAGATAGATAGATAATAATAATGTATGGAATTTATATAGCGCTGAATCTTATAAAGCAACAAATCAAAGCGCTCAGATGACTTTTTTTTTAATCGAGGATAATGGACTAAGCACTCATGTGCTTTTTTTTTACATCCAGTCCCCGTGTGTATGCGGTTTTGTAAATTTTGTCATCTGTTCCCACCGGCACACGATGGCCTACTCTTTCGAAAAGCGGAACAGGATTTAACGTGTGCGCAAGATGTTCTGCATGCGTTCGCACACGGGGCCTCGGTTTATAGTCTCATCCGAAGGACTTTGTCAGATAGATAGATAGATAGATAGATAGATAGATAGATAGATAGATAGATAGATAGATAGATAGATAGATACTCACACACACACACACACACACACACACACACAACATGAAAGAGAGAGGGGGAGAGAGGAGAGAGAGAGAGAGAGGAAAGAGGAGAGATGAGAAGGAGAGGAGAGAGGGGGAGAGAGAGAGAGAGAGAAGAAGAGAGAGAGAGAGGAGAGGGGGAAAAAAATCTTTGATTGATTGATACTTTTATTGTAAAGGGTTTCTACAGATAAGTATTGACATCATTTTTCAGAGAGAGGGGGTGGGGGAGAGATAGAGGCAAGACAGACAGACAGAGAGGAAGGTGGAGAAAGGGAGGGGGAGCAAAAATCAAAACGTTTTAATTTTGCGATATATTCGCAATTTCTGAATTGCATCTCTTGTAGATCCAAGTGTGAACCATTTTTTGGTCCAACTTCTCTAGCCTGTATTTGCACTCTAAGTAAGTGTGTGGCAATGTCTGGGTTATTATCTAGCTAGGGCTGACCACTTGGCTGGATACAAACCTTATGACCTCCCTTGCGTCCTTTCAATACGATCCCCAAAAAATAAGGCACAAAGATTCACTAGGGGGGGGGGGGGGGGGGGGGGGGGGGGGGGGGGGGGGACGGGATAGCCTAGTGGGTTTGAACATTGCGCTCGCAATCTGACGACCCCGGGTTCGATTCCCGTTCAAGGGGGATATTTTCCCCTGAAGTTAACATTAATCAGTGTAGACTCCACTCTCCCCAAAAGTCCTCCGGATGAGACTATAAACCGAGGTCCCAGTGTGCGAACGCACGCAGAACATCTTGCGCAACACAGTTAAATCCTGTTCCGCTTTTCGTAAGAGTAGGTCATTGTGTGCCGGTGGGAACAGATGACAGAATTTACAAAATCACATACACACGGGGACTGGATGTAAAAAAAGGCACATAAGTGCTTATTCCATTATCCTCGATATAAAAGAATAAAATAAATAAATAAAAAATAAATAAACTAGGTGTTTAGTTGCTCCTATTTATTTTTTTGTGCAACATATATTTTCAGCATACTTCCTTCCTCTTTTTGTCGTCGTCTTTTCATGGCCGCTTAGAAAGGCCACAGGAATGTCAAATATTCTTGTGAATGCGACTGACATTTCTCAATTCTGAAAAGTGGCTTGCTATAAGGTACCAACAGCAGGTAAGATAACAATCATTACTGTGCCCTCTAATAAAAGCTCATCCAAGAGCCTAAACTCGAGTCAGGTCAGGCCAAAGGCATGATTCTTACGCAAAAATGCATAAAAATGCTGTCATTAAAAGATTTTGTTTTGTAATATTTCCTTCTTTTTGTTCATTGAATATTTGATAATCATTTTCTATGAAATTGTAAGTGGATACCTGCACTTATGTACTTCCACAACTGTTTCTGCACTAATACCGTTTTAGTTTCTGGGAAGTTTCTTGTGTATAGCCCGTGAACAAGATAATCAATTCTATGTGTGCTGAAAGCCTGGTCTTCTATTCCGTGGATGGGCACCGGGCCTGGCAACACCACTTCAATGCCTTTCTGCTATGCATATATACGCGCGCGCGCACGCACGCATGAACACACAAACCACACGTACGCGCGCGCGCACACACACACATTACGTTTTCATTGCAACAAAAATACAGTTCTTTCTCATTCACACCCGTGCACGTACGCGCGTACTTATATATTTTTCGCAGGAATTATTTCAACGTTGAAAATCAGAAGATTACTTCCACGTGAGTAAAAATTGGTAAATGAAAAGCTTGATTTATTTCTAAGGATAAATTAAGATCACACAGGTGGAGAGGCCACCCCCCCCCCTTACACCCCACACACACCACACACACACAACCACACACACACACACCCCACACAAAACACACACCACCTCTATCCTTTTGGCTCAGAGAAACTAGATTAACATTCAGGTAACTGTTTATTTCACTCTTGATGTGCAAAGTGATTAGGGGTTTAAGTGGGTTCTGAATCTGTCTACTATCTGTGTGTATGTGTGTGTGTGTGTGCCTCTCTCTCTCTCTCTCTTCTCTCTCTCCTCTCTCTTCCATTCATAACAAGAACAAAAAAGAACAAAAAATCCCTGTAAATGAAGCCATATTTGGTTTCCTTCATCACCCAAGCCGTTGAACACGTTTTGATTAAAAACTGAAAGGAAATGAGCTTTTTTTCTCTTTTTTTTCTTTTTTTTTTAACAAAACAGGGTAATGTTAGAAAGATGGCCCTTTTGGTCGAAGAATCTGCGAAATGAACTTTTTTTTTGAGAACACGTTGTAATTCTAGAGAGAGAGAGAGGTCTTTGGGTCGAGTCTAGGAAATGAACTTTTGTTTTTACACAACATTGTAATGTTTAGAACGACAAGTCTTGTGTAGAATCTGCTTCTTCTTCTTTCACTAGCTGACGCTCATTCCATCCGTTTTTATCTCAGGGGTCAATATTTGTGTGTGTGTGTGTGTGTGTGTGTGTTTTGTGTGTGTGTGTGTGTGTGTGTGTG
>CM054138.1:43760162-43765162 GCA_028751875.1 Rapana venosa
AAGAAAGAAAGAAGAAGGAAGGAAGGAAGGAAAAGAAAAAAGAAAGAAAGAATAGATAGAGAGATAGATGAGAGAGAGATAGAGAGATAGATAGATGATAGATAGATAGATAGATGATAGATAGATAGATAGATAGATAGATAGATAGATAGATAGATATAGATAGATAGATAGATAGATAGATAGATAGATTAAAACAAAGGGAGTTTTCATCACAGTGAACATTGTGGAAAGTTTGTGTTTGTGTGTGTGTTTGTTTGTTCGTTGGTGTGTGTGTTTTGGTGTGTGTGTGGTGGTGTTGTGTGTGTGTGTGGGGTGTTGTGTGGGGTTTGTGTGTGTGTGTGTTTTGTGTGTGTGTGTTGTGTGTGTGTTCGTTTTTGTGTGTTTTTTTGGGGTTTTCGTTGTTTTTGGGTTTTTGTGTGTGTGGTGGGGGTGTGGTGTGTGTGTTGTGTGTTTTTGTGGTGTGTGGTGTGTTTTGTGGTTTGGGTGTTGTGTGCGCGCGCCCCGGGGGTTGTTTTTTATTGTTCTTTTTTCGTTTTTCTGTTGGTGTTGTTTTTTTTGTTTTTTTTTTTTTTTGTTTTTTTTTTTTTTTTTTGTATGTGTGTGTGTGAAGGAGGTTGTTTGTGTGTGCGTGCGTTGGGTGTGTGTGGTGTGGAGGAGAGGAGAGGAAAGAGGGATGGTTGATGGGTTGTTTTTCGTTCTTTCTTTGGGTTGTGTGTGTGGTGGGTGTTGTTGAAATTTTTGTGTTAATTGTGTTTTTAATTGTGTGTGTGTTTTTTTTTGCAATGTTACCCCGGACACCATTTTTAATATCCTGGAGAATTTTGTTTTTTTTCCGTTGTATAAGAATGAAGGGTCTTTAGGTTTGCCTAGCCAAGGCTGTTTTAAAAATTGGTTTGGGTTTTTACTATTTTATGGTGGGGTGGGCCCCCACAACGGGTTCCGTCCGGGTTGTTATGGTTGGCCAGGGCTTTTCGGAACGCAGTTAGAGTTGGTTTTTTTTCCCCCTGTTTTTTGTGTATGTTTAAAATTTTTAAATCTGAGTTTTTAAAACGAAAAAGGTTTTGCCCCCCCTGATGTGGCCTTTTTGTAGTTGGTGAAGATTGGATTGGTTTTTTTTTTTTGATTTTTTATTTTTTTTTTCGAGGATAAGGGAATAAGCGCTTATGTGCTTTTTCTCAAGTCCCCCGTGTGTATGTGTTTGTAAATTTTGTATCCGTTCCCACGGCCCCCAAAGGGCCCTACTTTTCCAAAAAGGGGAGCGGGTTTTTTAAGTGTTTGCAAGATGTTCTGCGCGCGTTCGCACAGGGGGCCCTTGGTTATAGTCTATTGGATTTTGGGAGCGGAGTCGGATAATTTTAAACCCAGAGGAAAAATGTCTTGAACGGATTTGAACCGGGTGGGAGTCACGAAACTCAAACCCTCGGGCTACCCCGGGTGTTTTTTGGTGTGTGTGTGTGTTGTGTTGTGTGTGTGTGTGTGTGGGTGTGTTGTTTTTGGGGGGTGTGTGTGTGTTGTGGTGTGTTTTTGTGTGTGTCTGTTGTTTTTTGGGTCTGTCTTTTGTTTTTTGTCTGTGGTTTCTGGGGGGTTTTTTTGGTGTTTTAGGTTTGTTCCGCCCGCCTGTCGTCGTCTGTTTTCTGATGTCTGTCGTCGTCTGTTGTGTTGAAATTAAGTAAACAAGTTGCTGTTTAGTCGTCGTGTTTTAAAAGCAAGTTTTAAGAAAACGAGACACGAATTTTCAATTAAACGAGATTTTTCAACATTAAAATTTTTACCAAAAAATTAGGAGAAAGATGAAATAGCGCAAAACCGGGACACCCCCCCCCCAAAACACACACACACACACACACACACAACAAAAAACCAAAAAAAAAGGGCGAGGGGAGACAGGACAGAAGACAGACGACAGGCGGACAGACAGTGTAACCGGCAGACAAAAAAAAAAAAGGCAGAGAGAGAGACGGGAAGACAGACAGGAAGAGAGAAAAAAAAGAAAACAGAGAGAGAGAAATAAATAGAGAGAAAAGAGGGAGGAAAAGAACAGAAAGGGAGAGACAAAGAAGGAGGAAAAGAAAGATACAGAGAGAGACACGGGGAAGGAAAAAGGGGAGAGAGAGGGAGAGAGAGAGAGAGGAGAGGGGAGGAGGAGGGGGGGAGAGAGAGAGAGGAGAGGAGAGAGGGGAGGAAAGAGTTGTGTGTGTTGTTTGTTTATTCTTTTATATAGATAAAAAGGGGAATAAGCACTATTTTGTTTTTTACTCCAGTCCCCGTGTATATGCGGTTTTGAAAATTCTGTCATCTTTTCCCCGGCCCCCAAATGGCCCTTTTCTCTTACGAAAAGCGGAACAGGATTTAAGTTTTGCGCAAGTTTTTCTGCGTGATTGCACTCGGGGCCTGGGTTTTGTTATCCGAAGTGGTTTGCGTGGGGGTTGTGTGTGTGTGTGTGTTTGTGTTTTGGTTGTGGTGGTGTGTGTGTTTGTGTGTGGTGTGTGGTGTGTGTGTGTGTGTGTGTGGTGTTCCTTGTGTTATTGAACCAAATTACTGAAAATGTAAATAAAGATAACTCAGAAAACTCCCAAACAAGGAAAACCTGAGAAAGTATACAAAATGTAGAAAAACAAAGAAGAAGAAGAAAAGGGAAAGAAGAAGAAGAAGAAGAAAAGAAGAAAGAAGAAAAAAAACAAAAAAGGACTTACCATAGCTATGAGTTGTTTGTAGTTGTGTGTGTGGGGGGGGGAGTATTAGAAAGAGAGGGGAGAGAGAGAGAGGAGGAGAGGGGAGAGGGGAGGAGAGAGAGAGAGAGGGAGAGGGGAGAGGGGAGGTGGCGAGCACAAAGCTTAAGACTAAAAAATTTAAAACCCCAAGCTAAACACCAACTCTCCTCTCTTTTTAAACAAAAGTCATAAAAAACATAATTTATGTGCACTCGCGCGCCCACGCCACCACAAAACCCCACCCCACACACACACACACACACACACACACACTTTTTAATCAATCAAGTATCAAGAAAGAAGAAAGAAAGGGGGAAAGAAATGTTTAAGTTTTAAACTTTTTAAGAGGTAAAAAAGGGAAACGACAAAATTTTACAATTGAAAAAAAATGTTTTAAGTAGTAGCACAATACGATTAAATTTCAACTATTTTTGAAAAACCCCCCCTTCAGCGAAATGAAATAATTTTTTTTTTTTTCTTTTGTGTGGGGTTTTGGTGTGTTTTGGTTGGGGGCGGGGGCGGAAGGGGGGTGGGGTGGGGGGGGGGGAGCAGCAGGGGGGGAGGGCAGGGTGGGGGTGGGAGGGGGGGGGGGGGGGGAAATTTTTCCCCAAATTGAATAAATTTGCTTAGCTTTAAACACGTTGCTCGCCTTTCCCGCTTTAAAAAATTTTGACCCCACACACACACACACCACACACAACACACACACACACCCACACACCACAAAAAAGCAGCAGAACATTTTGCGGTATTTAAATTTCCTGTTCCGCTTTGAAGAGTGGCCATTGGTCCCGGTGGGAAAGATGACAATTTTTACAAACCGTACACACATTGTGGAAGTGATCACTCTTTCGATTATGGGTTTTTATTTATTCAATTCATTTATTTTCCTTTTTTTTTTTTATCTTTCATCTAATTATTATGTAATTTATCATTTTTTTTGGATTTAGTTGTTTTTTTTCGGCTGGTTGTGTTGTTTTTGATAGGGTGGGGTTTTATTTCTTTGTTTTTAACTACATTGTGGGTTACAAATTGAGAGATTTCGCGTTGCGGGCCCGGTTTTGGGGGTTTTTTGGGGGGTGGGGGTGGGGGGGGGGGGGGGGGTTTTTTTTGGTTTTTGGGTTTTTGGGTTTGTTTTGTTTTTGTTTGGGGGGTTTTTTGTTGTTGTTGGTTTTTTTTGGGGGGGGTTTTTTGTTGTTTTTTTTTTTTTTTTGTTTTGTTTTTGGGGGGGGGGGGGATTTTGGCCAACCATTAAAGGTAGCCGCATTCCGGCTTTGGGGATAATGGGCTATGTTGTGTTTTCTGTAACCCCCCGAACGCTGACGACTACTTGGGATCTTCGTGTGCCATTGATTCCTGCTGTGAAAATTTTTATGTCACGAAGGGAAACAAGGGGCTGGGAGGTCTGCACTTTAAGTTGACCTGGGAGAACGTAAAAAAAAAAACAACCCTTAATCCCAGACGCCCCCGAGATTCGAACCCCCGATTATGGTCAAAGGGATTGAAGTTTAAACGGTCTGAACCCTGGCTACAGCTCCTATATTATTTGTTTTTTTTGTTGTTGTTGTTTTCTATTTAGTTTTCTGATTTAAATTTTAAGAATAAATTTAAAAAATTTTTCTTTTAATAACATTTCCTTCTGGGTTTTTTTTCCCAGACCCGCGGTTTTTCCCTAAAAATTTTTAAGGGAAAAATTAGAACGATTTTTTTTTGGGGTTTTCTTTGATTTGAAGGTTACATTTTGTTTTATTTTTGGTTTTGTGCATGGTAACAAGTGCCGCCCTGATGGGCCTCCTGGTCGGGTGGGGGATGTGATTCTCTTCTGATTTCCAGGTTTTTTGGGGATTTTTTGTTGTGTGGGTGTGTTTTTTGTTGCTGCTTTTGTTTTGTGTGGGGGGGTTTTTTTGTTTTTTTGCTGCTGTGCCCGTTGTTGTTGTGTTGGGTGCTGCTCTGCTGGTGTTGTGCTGTGTTTTTGTTTTTCTGCTGCTGTTTTTTTGCTGGGGTGCTTTTGGGGTTTCTTTCTGTTTTTTGCCCCGTGCTGCTGCATGACAGGGAAAGGAAGGGAATGATACCGGGGTTTTTTTTTTTTTTTTTTGTTTGTGTTTTTCTTTTGTGGGGGTCTTGGGTTTTAAAAACCCCCATTACCGTTTTATGAACCTGAGGCCCGGAAAATGGAAACCGCTCGCTAAGTCCCCAGAGGGTGACAGTTGTCTGTAAAAAATGAACAGTCACTTGTGGGATTGTCCATCCCCCTTTTTGGGGGCATCTTCCCCCGTTTCCCCCCCC
>CM054138.1:43772662-43775162 GCA_028751875.1 Rapana venosa
AGATAGATAGATAGATTAGATAGACAGACAGACAGACAGACAGACAGACAGACAGATAGACAGACAGACAGACAGACAGATACACGAAAGGAATGAAGGTACTGGCAGGTCTAGTTGACTTGGGAGATCGTAAAAAAAACCCACCCTTAATTCACCTAAGACTCCTCCCGAGATTCGAACCCAAGACTTCATGGACCTCCTATTGGGATGGAAGTCGAACGGCATTAACCACTCGGCTTATAGCGTCCGTCCGTGTTGGAAGTGAATGCTGTTTGGAGGACACCTACCTGGTTTGTTTTTATTATTGTCGATTATAGCACCTTTAAATTATTCACTTTGTTGGGGGTTTTTTCCAGTGGCTGATAGTACAAGCGTACTGGTGAATCTGGGTCGATACTGTGGTTGTGCAACGACTGTAAAACAAAGTTGATTATAGAAACTCAGAAACTGAGAGCTCAGGATATCACTGTCAGTTCAACAACAATTTCACCTACAAGCTGAAGTGTCTCCTGTTCTGATTGAGTTAATGTATGTTTCTGTAAAAATGGCTTTTGTTGTGGGGGGGGGGGGGGGGGGAAGAAATAAGTGTGCGTTTATTAGCCTTAAAGTCTTGTAAAGTTTCTTTTTTTCCTGGGTTTTTTCTTTTTCAGAAGTTTTCATTCCTTCTGACATTTGTCACGAGTTTCTACTACGCCCTAATCTGGTTAATTAATAAAACAACATGGTATTGGGTTAGAAGTATATCACCGGCCACTTCTGATCAGCTCACTTCTAAAAATCCATTCATACATAACCAAGATCGATTTCCAGAAACCTTTCAGAGCTGCTTAAGTCTCTGTGTGGTGAAAATCGGCTAATCAGTCTGATCCCTCTCAAAACTGTGGATTCCTGAGCCGACAGATACTTCAACTAAAAGATCGTTCATAAAAGCACTCTCAAAGGCTCTACGGTACAAATCCGGTGATCAGCCTAATCCCTCCAACAGGGGATTAATGTCTTTACCTGAGCAGCCGCGTCTTTTAGAAGATCATTTATCAAAGTGCAGCTGGAAGGCGTTTTGAAAAGGATATTGCAACTGGAAAGCAATATTGCAACTGGAAAGCGGTTTGAAAATGATATTGCAACTGGAAAGCAATATTGCAACTGGAAAGCGGTTTGAAAATGATATTGCAACTGGAAAGCAATATTGCAACTGGAAAGCGGTTTGAAAATGATATTGCAACTGGAAAGCAATATTGCAACTGGAAAGCGGTTTGAAAATGATATTGCAACTGGAAAGCAATATTGCAACTGGAAAGCGGTTTGAAAATGATCTTGCAACTGGAAAGCAATATTGCAACTGGAAAGCGGTTTGAAAATGATCTTGCAACTGGAAGGCGGTTTGAAATAATATTGCAACTGGAAGGCGGTTTGAAATAATATTGCAACTGGAAGGCGGTTTGAAATATTGCAACTGGAAGGCGGTTTGAAAATAATACTGCAACTCAAGGCGTTTTCAAAATGATATTGCAACTCAAGGCGTTTTGAAAATGATATTGCAACTCAAGGCGTTTTGAAAATGATATTGCAACTCAAGGCGGTTTGAAAATGATATTGCAACTGGAATGCGGTTTGAAATAATATTGCAACTGGAATGCGGTTTGAAATAATATGGCAACTGGAAGGCGGTTTGAAATATGCAACTGGAAAGCGGTTTGAAATAACATTGCAACTGGAATGCGGTTTGAAATATTGCAACTGGAAAACGGTTTGAAATAATATTGCAACTGGAAGGCGGCTTAAAATAATATTGCAACTCAAGACGGTTTGAAATAATATTGCAACTGGAAGGCGGTATGAAATAATATTGCAACTGGAAGACGATTTGAAATGATATTGCAACTGGAAGGCGATTTGAAATAATATTGCAACTGGAAGGCGGTTTGAAAATGATATTGCAACTCAAGGCGGTTTGAAATAATATTGCAACTGGAAGACGGTTTGAAATGATATTGCAACTGGAAAGCGGTTTAAAAATGATATTGCAATTCAAGGCGGTTTGAAATAATATTGCAACTGGAAGGCGGTTTGAAAATGATATTGCAACTCAAGGCGGTTTGAAAATGATATTGCAACTCAAGGCGGTTTGAAAATGATATTGCAACTCAAGGCGGTTTGAAATAATTTTGCAACTCAATGTGGTTTGAAAATGCTATTCTGCTTCATTCAGCTGGTCAGGATTAAGGAAATACCACTCACGCCGTACAACATTGACTTGTCTGGCTGGCAAATGGCTGGCAGACATCAGCCATGACAAATCCGCCGGTGTCCACTTTGCTGATATCAGAGAAACCTATAAAAGTGATCGACTACTTACCTTTCTGCAAGCGGGGAGTGGGGGAGGAGGGGAGTGTACATTTTGTGTTATTTCAAAGACAGCATTAGAACTGGCACCGACAAAGGTTACACAACAAAAATGTTTGTTAGATTTTTTTTGTGTGAAATTCTGTTTGCATTTCAG
>CM054138.1:43780162-43787662 GCA_028751875.1 Rapana venosa
AGAATGAAATATAAAATATAAAAATAAAATATAAAAAATCCCCCCCCCCTCTCCTCACTCCCATCCTTACGCTTTCCTGATTTCATTAAAAGATTAACCTTTTTTTCTTCTTTTTAAATGTCCTGCAGATATTAAATGAAGGCAGCTGTTGTTACGTTTTAAGAGATATCCCGCTTCTTTGTTCTACTAACATGTTGTTGTTGTTGCTGCTGTTGTTGCTGTTGTTGTTGTTGTTAAAGCCATGCCATCCTTATCTTTTGTTGACTTTGGCGCAGTGAGCTTTTATTCAGTTAGAAAATTGTCTCTTTGGGGGTGGGAGGGGGGAAGGAAGGAAGGACAGGAAATGCTAGTGTGTGTGTGTAGTGGGGGAATTGAAACCAGGCTAATTCTTTTTTTGTGGGAAAAAGGCGGCTACATTTTTTTTGTTTCCAAACTCTATAGTCTTTCTGGTCGGTTTTTTTCCGTGTTTTCTATCTGTGTCTCTGTCTTCTCTGTGCCTCCTTGTGTCTCTGTGTCTCTCTGTGTCTCTGTCTGTGTATCTGTGTGCCTGTGTGTCTGCCTATGTGTCTGTCTGTCTGCCTCTTCTCTCTCTCTCTCTCTCTCTCTCTCTCTCTCCCTCTCTCTCTCTCCTCTTTCTTTCTTTCTCTCTGTGTTTGTCTCTATGTTTCTTGTCTCTGTTTCTCTGTCTCACACACACACACACATACACACTCCTCCACCCCCTACACCCCACCTACCCACCTCCCCCTTCCCCTTTTACTTTTCATAAGATTAGGCCATTGTGTACCGGTGGGAACAGATGACAGAATTTACAAAACCGCATACACACGGGGACTGGATGTAAAAAAGCACACGAGTGCTTATTCCATTATCCTCCATATAAAAGAATGAAATATAAAATATAAAAATAAAATATAAAAAATCCCCCCCCCCCCTCTCCTCACTCCCATCCTTACGCTTTCCTGATTTCATTAAAAGATTAACCTTTTTTTCTTCTTTCTAAATGTCCTGCAGATATTAAATGAAGGCAGCTGTTGTTACGTTTTAAGAGATATCCGGCTTCTTTGTTCTACTAACATGTTGTTGTTGTTGTTGTTGCTGTTGTTATTGTTGTTAAAGCCATGCCATCCTTATCTTTTGTTGACTTTGGCGCAGTGAGCTTTTATTCAGTTAGAAAATTGTCTCTTTGGGGTGGGGGGGGGGGGAGGGAGGAGGGAAGGAAGGACAGGAAATGCTAGTGTGTGTGTATATAGTGGGGGAATTGAAACCAGGCTAATTCTTTTTTTGTGTGGGAAAAAGGGGCTACATTTTTTTTTGTTTCCAAACTCTGTAGTCTTTCTTGTCGTTTTTTCCGTGTTTTCTCTCTGTGTCTCTGTTTTCTCTGTGTCTCCTTGTGTCTCTGTGTCTGTCTCTAATTCTCTGGGTCTCTGTCTCTCTGTCTCTGTCTCTCTGTGTCTGTCTCTAATTCTCTGACTCTCGTCTCTCTGTGTCTGTCTATGTCTCTGTCTGTCTGTCTGTCTGTCTCTCTGTGTCTCTCTCTCTGTCTCTGTCCGTCTCTGTATCACTCTGTCTCGTCTTTCTCTGTCTCTGTCTCTCTGTCTCTGTCTCTCTGTCTCTGTCTCTCTGCCTCTGTCTCTCTCTCTCACACACACACACACACATACAAAGGCTATACAATTTTGATGTGTATGATATCGAATCGATTTGGGTAGAAATCAAATTAAAACACAGTAGTCCACTTTTGATAGGATTCATATACAGAAATCCGTCAGAAACCACTAATTGGTTTGATAGATTCAATTCTCTAATGGATGAAGTTGCACTTTTAAACTGTGAAACTATTATTCTTGGAGATTTTAATCATAACTTATCAAACCTAAACCAAAATGGAATCACAACTATATGATGCTTGGTCTGGAACACAATAGATAAACCCACACGTAAAAGATAACTCAGTAATTTTAAATTTGATCATATATACACTAACGCAAAACAGCACATAGCTGAAGTATGTGCTCCGTCATTTTTGATGCAGCGATCATATCCTGTCTGCTGTATTTGGGTTTAAGCGTCGCATAAAAATTCCTAAAGTTGGGCAAAAAACCCAATATATTACCAACGATTCAAACATTCTGTGAGGATAATTTTCTTTCGGCCCTGATGAACTCACCATTACACGATGTATACCAAATCAGAGACCCCGATGAAGCTGCTGAATTTGGGTTAACATAGTTGTATCTCAGTGTATGACAAACATCTCCTTTATAAAAAAAAAAAGAGTTAACGAAAAAACAACACTCCATGGATAACAAAAGACATAGATCTGAGATAAACTTAAGAAAACCACCTGAAAACCCATGTACACATGAACAATTCAGGACACAAAGGAATAAAGTGAATTCCATTAAACGCAATCAAAGCGTAAATTACTTTCAACAGTTGTTAAATTACCACTAGTGACTCTCGCCAAGATTTGAAAGCCATCAATACATTATGTAATAAACATGTTTTTCCAAAATCAACAGTTCATAAAGACATTACCAACTGATGAATTAAACAGCATTTTTCAAATTAGTCGCAATAAAGTTTTATAACATGTGACAAGTCCAAACGAAAATGATCTTCTTACCTACAACAATATATTTAACTCAAAACATATTAACATTTCCATTTAATCTCCGAGCCAATGACAACCTTTGAGTATTAGAAAGCAAAAAAGCAAACTCATTCTAGAACACGTGATCTAGACAAGTTAGATGCTCGGATTATTAAAACTCGCTAGTCCCGTTTATTGTTGAAACAATGACATATCTATACAACATTGTGTATGAGAAAGAATGTTTTCCTCTCAAGTTAAAAAGGGGCAAAGTTATACCTGCCATAAATCAGTGACTGCTCTTCTCCTTCAAATTACAGCCAATTTCAATTCCTCCTCTGTACTATCTAAACCCCTTGAAAAACACATACAAACAATCCCTAAATTCTTACTTTAAAAAAACAATCTATTGCACACGAGGATCAATCAGGTTTTCGTAACAACTATTCTGTCACACTGCTGCTCTAACTCAGCTCACTGACAGTCTTCCCTACACAATTAAATGAACAATAAGTTTACTGGCCTCCTTTTGTTGACTTTGAAAAAGCATTGATGTGATAAACCACCCACTCTTTGTTATTGCGTAAATTAGAATTGTACAAACTGGCCAAAGTCTGAAGTTATCCAACACTAGAACATATTCTGTCCAATAAGCAGCAGCTTGTATCTGTAAATAACCACATCAGAACAACACCCAAATAGACATGGGGTACCACAAGGCTCAGTATTGGACACTCTTGTTTCAGTCTATGTAAATGATTTACCCTGTTTTATTAAATGTAACTGTGAAATGTTTGCCTGACGATACCACTCTCTTTTGTAGTGATTCTGTACTCACAGCAGATTAACAGCAAACTTCAATACAGTATTGGCAAGATTGATTATTTGGACCTCAATATAAACCGACATGTCCTTAAATGCACAAAAAACAAATGTATGTACGTATCAGCAAGACAGAAAAGGCAAAAAATGAATGATAGGTTCAACCTCTGTTGTTTGGATAACGGAATAAGTTGAAGAAGTTGACTCACATAAAATATTAGGTGTTACCATTGTACTAAATAAGACTTGGACTGATCACATAAAGTCCACTAGGTAAACGCCCTAGCACGACATGGCTACTTCATTATCCTAAATTAAACCACTTTCTAAAATAATCATTCTCGAAAACTATTTTTTGCGGTCACATTCTACCAATCATTGACTAGAGTCAACTATTTGGGATACCTGCAGTGGAACGTAAACTTGAAATTCATTCATCGCTTTATAAAAGAGCAGTCTAAAACTTGTATTGTTAAAAACAAGCACCCTGACAATTTGAGGATTATAAGCAAATAAATGTCCTGACATTTCGAAAAACCACTTTCATTCAATTAAAGCGTGTTTTATGCAAAAAGTTGTTAATCAAAATGCACCTCCCAAGATTACCAAGCTTTCAAAAGTTACTTAACCAACTATAGACTATAACCATTTGCTAACATTTCCAAGAACCCCAGAAATAACTATAATAAATCGAGCCTCTTGTATTCAGGGCAGGGACCTAAGAATACACTCCCCCAAAATTTGAAATGTATTAAAGCAAAAATCAGTATAAAACACATCCTAAAAAGATATTTCATGAATAAACGTACAAGAGCACGACTTGTAACTTAAGAGAGTGATTTAAGTTCAATGACACGTTATTCTTGTCATTAAAAATCAATATTGACCCAATTTTCATATTCTATAGAGTACATGTGTAAACATTGATCATATATGGGTTGATAAATATCAACCCCAGCAACGCATTGAATCTGATGTGTGTGTTGTGTGTGTGTGTAAAGTGTGTGTGTACAAGTGTGTGATGTTGGCGTGTGTGTTGTGTAATTGGTTCGGTTTATTGGTTTTTTTACTTTTCTTGCTGTTATTGGCCTTTTATGTTCTTTGTATTACAATAAATTGCGATCTATTAGTTGTCACTGTTAGTTTTTCTGGTTCATTGTACTAGATGAGCAAAATTGTTTTATGCTGACGTTTATTAACTGCTGGGTGGATTTACCATTGCCTGGGATTTTATTCTTTGATCGAAGGATTAAACGTTGGCTTCTGCTCTCAAACCAAAAAGCACATGTACATGTGTGTATATGAACCCGGGGAAAGGGAGGAAAATGGATTGTCTTTGTTATACTTCTTTGCTCTGAATCCAATAGCTGTTTGGTTATTCATTGTTTTCCTATATATGAGTATATGATTGGTAAAGGGGACTGGGTGAGGATTGTTGTATGTATGATGTATGTAATGTTAAATGATTACATACTCAGTTTTCTCTGTTTATATCCATTAATATTGGTTTGTTTTTTTTGTTGTTATTGTTGGTAAGTGGTGGGGTGGGGTTCTGGTTTAATTTGCCTTTTGTTTAGTTTTGAGGGTTTAAGGGGTTTCTTCTGGGGAGGGGGGGGGTGGGGGATATTTTTGGTCCTTCTTTTTCGCACGATCTTTTTGTTAGTTTCTATATTGTTCCTCATTTTCTGGCTGTTATTCTTGTCCTTATGTTAGTTATAGTCCTGTTGTTGTTGTGTATGTATATTTGTGTTTGTTCTTATATGTTTAATTTCCCCCCACCCCTTTTTTTCTTGTTTTGTGGTTGTCCTTGTTGATTCATCCTTTTGATTGTTGTTTTATTCAGCTTTGTTTTTGTAATGGTTGAAGGTTTGTGTGTATCATGTGTGTGAGGGGGGGGGTGGAGGGAAGTCAGTTGGTGTGGTTTTTTTAATATTTTTTATTCTGTTTTGGTTCTTCCTTTGTTTTGTTTTGGTCTGGTTTTTTTTTATGTGTTGCTTGTTTGATTGTGTTAAAGACGGGTATATTTTTTCTTCAGGATTTTTTGAATTATTTGAATGTATGGTCTCATATTTTTCTGGGTTTTTTTGTTTTTATTTTAATTCCACCTATGCATATGTTTATTGGGTATTTTTTGTTTGATTTTATGGTTTTACCATAGATTAGTGTTTTTTTTTTTTATTGTTTTTTTATCCCTGTCTCATAACATTATCTTTTTATTTTTTTTTTCGCTTTTTTTTCTTTCTTTAGATAGATGGCTTGATGAGAAAAAAGCAAATGCACTGCTTATTCAATGTACCATCTTAAAAATAAAAGTTTGACTTTGACTTTGAATTTGACTTGCTTTGACATACACACGCACAGGGGACGGGATAGCAATCTGTTGACTCGGTGAAATCGATTCCTCGTTCAAGGGGAATATTTTCCACCTAAGTTAACATCAGTGCAGAACTCCACCTGCCCGAAATCCTTCGGAAGAACATATCAACGAGGCCCCGTGTGCTAACGCAGGCGAACATCTTGCAACACACGTTTAAATCCTGGTTTCGCTTTTTGTAAGAGGTAGGCCATTGTGGCGTGTAGGAACAGATGAAAAAATAATACAAAACCGCATACACATGGGGACTGGAATTAAAAAAAAAAAAAAAGCACGTAAGTGCTTATTCCATTATCCTTTAATATAAAGAATTAATAAAAATTTATTATTAAAAAAAGCTTTCCTCCACCCCTCTACCCCCCACCCACCCCACCCACCCCACCTCACACATGTTTTCCTGATTCATTAAAGAATTAACTGTTTTTTCTTTTTTACATTTCTGCAGAATATAAATGAAGGAAGCTGTTTCCTTTGTTCTACTAACAATTTTTTATTGTTGTTTAAAGCCATGCATCCTTTATTTTTGTTGACTTTGGCGCATGACTTTTTTCATAAAAATGTTCTTGGGAACAATGAAAATGACAAATTTCTTTAATTTCGAGGATAATGAATAAGCACACTTTGTCTTTTTACACCCAGTCCCCGCCCTTTTGGGATACCCATCCTTTAACAATAAATAACCCTCTTAAACAGTCTCCTAAACCCCGGGAAACCCCCCCCCCCCCCCCCCCCCCCCCCCCCACCCTCCCCCCCCCCCCCCCCCCCCCCCCCCCCGCCCACCAAAGCAAGAAATTTAAAAAGAAAATCCTAAAAATACCCCACCCCTACCCCCACACCCCCCAAAAAAACCCTAACCAAAACAAACAAACAAACAAAAGAGATAGAAAAAACCAAACCAACAAAAGATGATAAAAAAGAGAAAAACAGAAAAAACAACAACAATAAGAACAAGAACAAGAACAAGCCAAGAAAAATAACACAACCAAACTTAATAAGTCATAAAGAAAACATCTACACATTGTCAAATGGTACACTACTTGCTAAAACATAATTATAAGATATTGAAATAGGGCAATCATTAAAACTTAAGTACAAAAGGCAAGTCAATAAAGTATTGAAAATATAAAAATTATAATCCTTCATCAGGATATACATGACTATAAGCAGGACGATAAAAAGGGGAGAAGAGAGACAGAGACAGAGAGACAGAGAGTGTGTGTGTGTGTATTTCAGAGATAATATCCAATATATAATTCCCAAAAGTATGCGTCCCATCAACACTCATTTTAGATTTCTCGTTTCAAATTATATTCATGATAATGAAATAAATTTAATACCTACATCCACACAATAAAACAAGAAACAAACCAAGAAGAAATTTAAAACTATACAGTGTTGAGGAGAGAATATGAGTGGGTGATGTGAGGAGTGAGTGAGGGGAGTGTGTGTTGTGTGTGTGTTGTGTGTGTGTGTTGTGTGTGTGTGTGTGTTTGTGTGTGTGTGTGTGTTTGTGTTTGTTTGGGGCGTGTTGTGTGGGGGTGGGGTGGGGGGGGTTTCAGGGATAATACTAAAAATGTAATACTCACATAGCACACAATCAACACAAACACTTTTTAATTATGCTCATGCAAATTGAATGTCATGGTAATAAAATAGGGGGAGGGAGGGAAGGACAGGAAATGCTAGTGTGTGTGTAGTGGGGTAATTG
>CM054138.1:43800162-43817662 GCA_028751875.1 Rapana venosa
CATACGCGCGTGCGCGTGCACCCATGCGTGGTATTTTTGTGTGTAACTCTTCTCTCTCTCTCTCTCTCTCTCTCTCTCTCTCTCTCTCTCTCTCTCTCTCTCTCTCTCTCTCTCTCTCTCTCACACACACACACACACACACACACCACACACAACCAGCTGTGTTCTACTTATAATTAAAAAAACCAAATCAAACACTTTTGTTTTTAAATATCCATGCTCGCGAACTATTCTTTTATTCAAACACACAGCAGTTAGTCGATTAATGGACTTGGCTTCTACATAAGGGAAGTTCGCAAAATGGAAAAATGCTCTTAAAACCTTTTATTATCACAAGGCTTTACGATCGCAACCTTTTCAATGAGTTCTTCTAGAGGTAGGTTCACTGACCACCACCCCCTTCTCTCTCTCTCTCTCTCTCTCTCTCTCTCTCTCTCTCTCTCTCTCTCTCTCTCTCTCTCTCTCTCTCTCTCTCTCTCTCTCTCTCTCATTTCAAATGTTATGATTTATGATTTGTTTGATGTTTGTATTTTGTATGTGAGAAGATTTTAACATATCAGGTATAAATCTACCAATAACATTGTTCACAGGTCTATTATCTTTTTGTGGTATCCTGGGAAGCAGTTAAGGTGAACTGATTTTTTTTTAAGCTGTGTTTTGTTTTGATTTTTGGCTTACGTCAGTCTTTATTTAGTCATGATGTTCGAAAATGCTTATACAAGAGTATACAGTTATGAGTGCACTCCAGGGTATTATGTCAAAGTCTTACCAAACTTATGTGATTTTTTTTTTTTCATTTTCCACTTTTCATCTTAAATTTTTTGCCCCTCAATGTGTATTGTGGCCAAAGGCCGATGTATATTAAACCATTTCAGAGTTCAGAGTTCTCTCTCTCTCTCTCTCTCTCTCTCGCTCTCGCTCTCGCTCTCTCTCTCTCACTCTCTCTCTCTCTCTCTCTCTGTCTCTGTGTCTCGCTCTCTTTGCGTGCGTAAGTGCATACACCCCGATTGGGTGGTGGGGCGGTGGGGGAGGGGGGACAATGATGAAAAAAACATCAATTATCTTACCATTGAAGGTGAAAAGCTGCTACATACTCACAAGGAATTGTTGATGCAGAAGAGAGTTGAATGGTGCTGCACCCTCCTGTCATGTTTTTTGTTTTTGGTCTTAGAATGTTTCTGCAGGAATCAATAACAGTAGGCATCACTTCAAAATTCCTGTGTCTCTCCTCTGAATTGACTTTTAAACAAAAACAAACCACAAAAAAACCAAGTGTGGTGGGCTTGCTATTTTTGTTGTTGATAGTGAGGTGGCTTTTTGTTTGGTTTTGGTTTTTTACAGTTGGTGGTATCAGCTTCCACCATCCTTTAAAGAGATCTCCAATCATAATTCCTTTAGAAATTCTTGTTTTTACCCTATGTGTGTGTGTGTGTGTGTGTGTGTGTGTGTGTGTGTGTGTGTGTGTGTGTGTGTGTGTGTGTGTGTGTGTGTGTGTGTGGGTATGTGTGGGTGTGTGTGGGTGTGGGTGTGTGGAATATAATCCCCCCTTGAACGGGAATCGAACCAGGGTCGTCAGATTGCGAGCGCAATGTTCTAACCACTAGGCTATCCCGTCCCCCTCTATGGTGAGTGCTAGATAGATATGAGCACAGCGGGAAGACGTAAGTAAGCCCGTACAACTGATTTTTTTTTTTTGTCTGTTGTTCTTCGGCTGGCAAATGGTGAGATATTGCATACGCGGCCGTTTTTGCCCACCTTGAAGGTAGCTGCATTCCGACTTCGGGGATGTATACTGGTGTTTTTCGTAACCTACCGAATGCTGACATGAATTATTGGGATTTGTAACGTGCATTATTTTGGATTTTCTGTATGTATATATCATACACACGAATGGAATTAAGACACTTGGCAGGTCTGCACTCGAAGCTGACCTGGGAGATCGTAAAAATCTCCCCCCCCCCCCCTCTCCCCCTCTCCACCTTAATTCACCAGACGCCGCCGAGATTCGAACCCACGACTTCATGGACCCATAGGATTGAAGTCGAACGGTTGTTAACCACTCGGCTTATAGCGTCAGTCCCCATAATAATGATGATAATAATAATAATAATAATTATCATTATTATTATTATTATTATTATTATTATTATTATTATTATTATTATTATCATTATTATAAAAATGATGATGATGATGATGATGATGATGATGATGATGATGATGATGATACATGGAATTTATATAGCGCTATATCTTGCACGCACGCACACACACACACACACACACACACACACACACACACACACACACACACACACACACACACACACACACACACCGTCTGGTATCACTTTAAAGTGGAAAGATGTTAAAATTGAAGACTGACTGACTGACTGACTTACTTACACACACACACACACACACACACACACACCACACACACATACAACACACACCCTTACACACAAACACAAACACACACACACAACCAAACCAAACAAAACACACAAACAAAAAACCCTAAACCAAAACCAAAGCGCTTTGGTTATAAAACTGCGGTCACCCATCAAGCTGAACTTAATTTTTCTTTGTGTGTGTGTGTGTGTGTGCGTACGTGCGTGCGTGTCGTGTGTGTGTGTTGTGTGTGCGTGCGTGTGTGTGTGTGTGCGTGCGTGCGTGTGTGTGCGTGCGTGCGTGCGTGTGTGTGTCGGCAGCTTCCGCAAGGAGTGGGGGGTGGAGAGGGTCGGCAAGTGGAGGGAAGAGGATTACGGGCCCTCGGTGTACCCCCCCTTCGCCTGTGGTTCGGGGTCAGTGATGTCCAGACAGCTTCACCTGTGGCTGGCCAGCAACGCACACCTCCTGCACCCCTTCCAGGTCCGTCAGTCAGCAGTCCTCAGTCCGTCAGTCCGTCAGTCCTCAGTCCTCAGTCCGTCAGTCCTCAGTCAGTCAGTCCTCAGTCAGTCCTCAGTCCGTCAGTCCTCAGTCAGTCAGTCCTCAGTCAGTCCTCAGTCCGTCAGTCCTCAGTCCGTCAGTCCTCAGTCCGCAGTCCTCAGTCCGTCAGTCCTCAGTCCTTAGTCCGCAGTCCTCAGTCCGTCAGTCCTCAGTCCTCAGTCCGTCAGTCCTCAGTCCGTCAGTCCTCAGTCCTCAGTCCTCAGTCAGTCCTCAGTCCTCAGTCAGCCGTCCTCAGTCCGTCAGTCCTCAGTCCTCAGTCAGTCCTCAGTCCTCAGTCAGCCGTCCTCAGTCCTCAGTCCTCAGTCCTCAGTCAGTCCTCAGTCCTCAGTCAGTCCTCAGTCCTCAGTCAGCCGTCCTCAGTCCGTCAGTCCTCAGTCAGTCCTCAGTCCTCAGTCCTCAGTCCGTCAGTCCTCAGTCAGTCCTCAGTCCTCAGTCCTCAGTCCTCAGTCAGCCGTCCTCAGTCCTCAGTCCTCAGTCCGTCAGTCCTCAGTCCTCAGTCCGTCAGTCCTCAGTCCGTCAGTCCTCAGTCCGTCAGTCCTCAGTCCTCAGTCCTCAGTCAGCCGTCCCCCCTCCTCCTCCTTGTCTGGCTGTCTTGCTGTCAGGGTCCCTCTGTCTTGTCTTGTCTGAATTGTCTTGTGTGTTTTGTTTTGTTTTGTTTTGTGTTTGTTTTGTTTGTCTTGTTTGTCTTGTCTGTTTTGTTTGTCTTGTCTGTTTTGTTTGTCTTGTCTGTTTTGTTTGAATTGTCTGTTTTGTTTGTTTTGTTTGTTTTGTTTTTATGTCTGTTTTGTTTGTCTTGTTTGTCTTGTCTGTTTTTGTTTGTCTGTTTTGTTTGTCTTGTCTGTTTTGTTCGAATTGTCTGTTTTGTTTGTTTTGTTTGTTTTTGTTTTTATGTCTGTTTTGTTTGTCTTGTTTGTTTTCTTTGTCTGTTTTGTTTGTTTGTCTTGCCTGTCTTGTCTGTTTTGTTTGTCTGCCTGTCTTGACTGTTTTGTTTGTCTTGCTTGTCTTGTCTGTTGTTTGTCTGTATGTTGTCTGTTTTGTCTGTCTTGTTTGTCTTGTCTGTTTTGTTTGTCTGTATTACTTGTCTGTTTTGTTTGTCTTGTCTGTTTTGTTTGTCTTGTCTGTTTTGTTTGTCTTGTCTTTTTGTTTGTCTTGTCTGTTTGTTTGTCTTGTCTGTTTTGTTTGTACTGCCTGTCTTGTCTGTTTTGTTTTGTCTTGTCTGATTTGTTTGTCTTGTCTGTTTTTGTTTGTCTGTATGTCTTGTCTGTTTTGTTTTGTCTTGTCTGTTTGTCTGTCTTGTCTGGTTTGTTGTCTTGTCTGTTTTGTTGTCTTGTTTGTTTTGTTTGTCTGTTTTTGTTTGTCTTGTCTGTTTTTGTATGTCTTGCTGTCTGTTTGTCTGTATGTATGTTTGTCTTGTTTGTCTGTATGTATGTCTGTCTTGTCTGTTTTGTTGTTGTCTGTCTTGTCTGTTTCTGTCTTGTCTGTTTGATTGTCTGTCTTGTCTGTTTTGATTGTCTGTCTTTATGTCTGCCTGTCTTGTCTGTTTTGTTTGTCTTGTCTCTATGTCTGCTGCTTGTCTGTCTGTATGTCTGCATGTATGTATGTCTGTCTGTCTGTCTGTCTGCTTGTCTGTCTGTCTGCATGTCTGTCTGTCTGCTTGCCTGTCTGGCTGGCTGTCTTTTTTTCTGTTTGTCTTTCTGATCAATGTCTGTGTTACTCAGACGTCTTCCCTGTAGTGATGCTGTCCGGAGCCTGTCAGTTATAAATAGCATCCCTACCTTCTGGAAATTCTGTACTAAAAATTCCCTCTTTTCTATCGCTCTCTTTGTTTCTGCCTTGTTCCTTTTCTTCCTGTCACCTCCTTCTTGTCTGTTTTCTGTCTTCTTGGTCCATTCTCCTGCCTTTTTTGGGGGGGCCTAGAAAGACTGAAAAGGTAACAGGTCACTCCTATGCCAAAGTCGCATGACCTGTCAGGCACTTAACGGCAGCGCAACGTATTTGCTGACGTTGAATAGTTGTGATGATGTTGAATGGTTGTGATGACGTTGAATGGTTGTGATGACGTTGAATGGTTGTGCTGGTGTTGTGCTGATGTTGAATGGTTGTGCTGACGTTGTGCTGATGTTGAATGGTTGTGCTGATGTTGAATGGTTGTGCTGATGTTGAATGGTTGTGCTGATGTTGAATGGTTGTGCTGATGTTGAATGGCTGTGATGACGTTGTGCTGATGTTGAATGGTTGTGCTGACGTTGTGCTGATGTTGAATGGTTGTGCTGATGTTGAATGGTTGTGCTGATGTTGAATGGTTGTGCTGATGTTGAATGGTTGGGATGACGTTGAATGGCTGTGATGACGTTGAATGGTTGTGCTGACGTTGTGCTGATGTTGAATGGTTGTACTGACGTTGTGCTGATGTTGAATGGTTGTGTTGACGTTGTGCTGCTGTTGAATGGTTATGCTGACGTTGTGCTGGTGGTGAATGGTTGTGCTGACGTTGTGCTGGTGGTGAATGGTTGTGCTGACGTTGAATGGTTGTGCTGGACGTTGAATGGTTGTGCTTATGTTGTGCCGATGGTGAATGGTTGTGCAGATGTTGTGGTGGTGATGAATGGTTGTGCTGATGTTGAATGGTTGTGCGGGTGGTGAATGGTTGTGCTGATGTTGAATGGTTGTGCTGATGTTGTGCTGATGTTGAATGGTTGTGCTGATGTTGAATGGTTGTGCTGATGTTGAATGGTTGTGCTGGTGGTGAATGGTTGTGTGATGTTGTGCTGATGTTGAATGGTTGTGCTGATGTTGTGCTGATGTTGAATGGTTGTGCTGATGTTGTGATGACGTTGAATGGTTGTCTGACGTTGTGCTGATGTTGAATGGTTGTGCTGATGTTGTGCTGATGTTGAATGGTTGTGCTGATGTTGTGCTGATGTTGAATGGTTGTGCTGATGGTGTGCTGATGGTGTGCTGATGTTGAATGGTTGTGCTGATGTTGTGGCAGATGTTGTGCGATGTTGAATTTGTTGCTGATGTAATGGTTGTGTTATTTGAATGGTTGTGCGATGTTTGCTGATTTGGAATGTTTGTGCTGATGTTCGATGTGGAATGGTTGTGCTGATGTTGAATGTTGTGCTGAGGTGTCGATGGGTGCTGATTTTGAATTGGTTTTGTGCGATGGTGTGCTGATGTTGTGCTGATGTGGAAATGGTTGTGCTGATGGTGTGCTGACGTGTGCTGAGTTGTGCTGACGTTGCTGACGTTGTGCGTATGGTGTGCTGTCTAGATGTCATGGGTGATGTCGTGGTGGATGTTTGGGATGGGTGTGACGGATTCGTGGGGTGATGTTGTAGGGTGGATATACGGATGGCTGTGAAGGTTATCTGATGATATTGTTGAACTTTTTGCGCTATCATCATGATGATAATGATAACAGTTTATGCTCATTCGTAGCGGTGACGATGGTTTTCAGGGGGAGGACGTCTCCTGTGGCATCTGGCTGCTGCCTGCGCCTTCGCTGCTGCAGACCCAGGTGGCAGTGCGCGTCTGTGTTCAGAACGCATCTGCCATGCCGCGACCTCCTCAGATCCAGCGCAGCTGCACCTCACTGGCACCAGCGTCCTGCACTGCGATTCTTCTCCTTGTTCCCGTGTTGAAGAAAGACAGACAGTCGTCGTTAGTTAGTTTAGTGGGTTGGTGGTGGGTTGGGTTGTTGGTTGTTTGGTTGTTGGTTTGGTGGTTGGTTGGTTTGTTGGGGGTTGTGTTGTTGGTGCATGTTAGGTTTTTAGTTTAGTTTGTTTAGTTAGCGCGGTAGTTTTTACTTTGCTAAGTTTTTTTTTGCTAGTTTGTGTTGTGTGTGTTTTTGTATGTGTGTGTGTGTTGTGTGGGAGGTGGAGGGGGGGGGTTGAGGGGGGGGGGGGGGTGAGTGGTGGAGGTGGGTAAGGAGGAAGTGGGGTGGGGAGAGTTGGGGCGGGGTGATGAGGTGGTGAGGTGTGTGTGGGATGGTGAGTTGTGGTGTGCGATGGGGGGAGAGGTGGGCAAGGATGGTGGGGGAGGTGGAGTTATGTGTGTTGAATGGGGGTGGGGTGAGGAGGTTGGATTGTGTGTGTGAGAGAGAGAGAGATTCATATGCAATATTTTGAAAAGGAAGAAAGAGATACCTTATTTAAGAGCACCCGCTGTCTCTCTATCCTCTCGCTCTCTCTCATCTCTCTCTCTCTCTCTCTCTCTCAGCTCCTCTCTCTCGCTCGCACCCTCTCTCCTCTCTCTCTCTCTCTCATCGCTCTCCTCTCTCTCTCTCTCTCTCTCAATCAATCTCTCTCTCTCATCTTGTCTCTCTTCTCGTCTCTCTCTCTCTTCTCTCTCATCGTATTATGATGTTCTGGACATGAAGGTAATTATGCTCGGTTTTGCATCAGGTGTGATTGTTGTGTTCTTCTGTTGGGTTTTTTTGTTTGTTTTGTTTTTGGTGGGGGGTGTTTTTGGTCTTTTTTTCTCTTCTTCGTGTTTTGTATTGATTAGCACCTGAGTACGCCAATATCTGGTTAGTTTTTATTCATGATGAAAGAGTGTTTATCTTTTCTTTTCATGAAAACACATTTGTAAATTGAATCACATAATACGTTCGCCTTGGAATGTGCGTGTGCACAAAAGTAATTACTGGGTGTTAACCATCCTTTCTCAAAGGAGAACTTTGCAGTACAATGAATTGTTAAAGCGCACGGTACGGGATGGTAGGTACGGTAGGTAGGTATGTTTGGTAGGGTAAGGTATATGGTTGTAGGGTAGGTAGGTATGGCTTGGTTGCTAGGTTAGGGTAGGTTGGTTGTAGGTAGGTAGGGTAGGTAGTAGGGTTGGTAGGGTAGGGAACGTATGAGGGTAGGAAATGTAGGTAGGTGGATAGGGTAGGAGGATGTATGGTAGTAAGGTGATGTAGGTAGGGTAGGTATGGAATGGGATGGGTATATATGGAACGGTAAGGTATGAGGGAGGTAGTTAGTATGGAATAGGGGAGAGGTAGGGTAGGTATGGTAAGGTATGTTGTATAGGATTTAGGGTAGGGTATGGTAGACGTAGGTTGGTAGAAGGGAGGGCAGTAGGGTTTGGATGTATGGTATGGTAAGGTAGGTAGGGAGGGATGGTAGGAGGTAGGAAAGGGTAGGTGTGTATGGTATGGATGTATTATGCCATGTAGGTAGGATAGGTAGGGAGGGTTAGGGTTTGGAGTATTATAAGAGGAGTGGGGACGGTATGGAGGGTAATAAGGTTTGTTGGTAGGGATATGGGAGGATGGATGCATGGCATGCATGGTATGATGGTTTGGCCTTGTAGGGTAGTAGGTAAAGTATGGTAGTAGGCTGGTATGGATGGTATGGTATGAGGTATTGTATGTTGGAGGGTAATGGTAGGAAGGTTGGATGGATTGGTAACGCTGGACTTCGGTATTGTATTGTATTGATGTATTTATCTGATACCTCTAGTCATTACGAAGATTTCTCTTCGTGAAATCCAGGTAAACTTTCCCAGGGGAGAAAGCGTCGCCACGAGTGTAGTGCCACTCATTTTTTTTTTCAATTTTCCTGTCTGAAAGTGTATTTTGTTTCTCTATGAGTGTGGCTTTTTTCCACTGCAGAATTTTTGCCAGGGACAACTCTCTTTCTTTTTGCCGTGGGTGGTTTTACATGTGTGTGTGATAGAGAGAGAGAAAAAGAGTCAGCTAGACAGACAGAGAGGGGTACAGACAAACAGACAGACAGAGAGAGACAGAGATTGGGAGTGTGGGTGGGTGTGTGTGCGTGCTGTGTGTGTGTGTTGTGTGTGTTGTGTGTGTTTGTGTGCTCGTGCCTGAGTGTATGTTGGTATGTGTGCGTATGCTCGCACGTGTGTGCGAATGTGCATGCATGGATGTGAGTGTGCGTGCGCACATGTTTTTTTGTGTATGAATGTATGTCTTGGTTCCGATATGTCAGGGTAGGTGTTATGTTGATACATATATGTTCGGGTAGAACAGTGACATTTGTTCTTGAACAACAATAAAGATGATTGTATTTCATTGCACCTGTTGAGCTTGCTTGGGTGGCTCTGTGTGTGTGGTCTGTGTGTCTGTGTGTATGTGTGTGTGTCTGTGCGTGTGTGTGTTGTTTGTATGTAGTGTTTTGTGTTTGTGTGTTTGTGTGTTGTGTTGTAGTTTTAGTGTATGTTTGTGTGTGTGTGTTGTGTTATGTTGTGTTGTGTGTGTGTGTGTGTGTGTTTGTGTGCGTTTGTGTGTGTGTGTCTGTGTGTGTGTCTGTGTGTGTTTGTGTGTCTGTGTTGTGTCTGTGTGTGATGTGTCTGTGTTTGTGTGTGTGTCTTGTGTAGTTTAGTGCAGTGTGTGTCTGTGTGTGTTTTGTATTGTGTAGTGTAGTGTAGTGTTGTGTGTGTGTCAATCAATCAATCATATTTTTTCAGTTTTGCAAGCCATAAGATCCATATAAACACAATATGAAAAAGCAACCATGGAGCAGTGGTGTTTGTGTGTGTGTGTGTCTGTGTGTTGTTTTGGGTGGGGTGTGTTTGTGTTGTTTGTGTTTTGTTTGTTGTTTTGTGTGTTTTGTGTGTGTGGGGTTGTGTGTGTTTTTGTGTTGTTTGTGTGGTGTTTTTGTCTGTGTGTTTTCGTTGTTTGCTGTTGTGTTTGTTGTGTTTTTGGTTTTTTTTGTGTGTTTTTGTGTGGTTTGTGTGGGGTTGTGTCTCGTTTGGGTTTTTTTTTTGTTTTTGATTGTACTAATTCCCAGGGGAGATATCCATTTTTGGGTCTTGGTAACCGCAAGCCCCCCCTTTTTGGGTGCTGCACCCCCCTAAAAAAAATACTTTTTTTTTAAGCAGGGGTGCTATCAGAATGGTGTGTTTTGCGCGCAAAGGGCGCGGGGCGGGTTGGGCGCGCGCCCGGGGTGGGGTGTGGGGAAGGGTTACAGAAGTTAAAAGTACACCCCATAAGTCCCTTTTAACGACCAACCGGGCAACACACCCTGGACCATAAACTAAAGGGAAAAATGGATTGCTCGCCTTTTGAAAGGGGGTCACAGGAGAACATTACAGAAAAAAATTTATATAAGTATAAAAAACGGTTTTGGGCCCCTCTTTCTGAAAACCGCGGGACCCCCAAAACCCCCACCCCCTTTTTCCCCCCCCCCCCCCCCCCAAAACCACACACACACACCCCCAAACCCCCCCACCCCCCCAAAAAGGCGGGGTATATAATTATCCCGGGTAAGCTGGTTCGTGTTGTACAAAATTGGGAACTTGAAAAGTTGGGGTTAGACACCACGGTTTACATTCGGGCCACTTTTCCCTTCTATTTTTTTAATATATAAACTCCGGGGTGTAAACATGCCAAGTTCAAATACGCCGGTTAAAAAACCTGAAAGCTTTAGGGGTTGGGTGGGTTTTAAAAAGCTGAACAAAACCCAGCATGCTTTCCTTACCCAAAAAAACAAAAAATGACCGCTCTGAGGTGGGGAAAGGGGTTGGCTGAGGCCGCGGGAAGACCTCTAAAAAAGTTAAAACCACGGAGAAGACCAGACACTACACACCCACCCCTATTAAGAAGGGTAGGGGGCGAAAAAAAGAGAAGACATTTTTTTTTTTTCCCTTTTCCCCTTTGCAGTGTTTCCTCTCTCCCTTTTGTCTCTGTCTCGTCCCCCTTCTCTCTTTTTCTCTCTTTGTCTTTTTGTCTCTCTGCTTCTGTCGTCTCTCTTTTCCCTTTTTGTCTCTTTGCCCTCTTTTTGTCTCTTTTCTCCCCTCTTTTGTCCCCCTCGGGTCCTGTTTTGTCTTATGTCTGTCTCTCTCTCTTGTCGGTCTTTCTCTGGGTCGTCTGTTTTCTCTGCCCGTCTTCGTCTGTTCTTCTCTTTCTCCATTCTGTCTCTCTCTCCGTTGTCGGCCCTTGTCTGTTGTCTTCTCTCTCTCTCTCTCTCTCCCCTTCCTCTCCCCCTCACCTCCCCTCTCCCACGCTTCCTGTGTGGGCCTTTACAATTTTTTTAAACCGGTTCTTCTCCTCTCTCTCTCTCTCTCCCCTCCCCTCTTCTCCCCTCTCTCTCCTCCTCTCTCTCCTCTCTCTCTCTCTTCTCATTTCTCGCACGCACACACATACAGGGCACGCACACAAAACACGCGCGCACCCGTTACGCACGAACACGCGCGCGCAAAATTTAAATTTAATCATACACAAACTTTTCTTATTTTTTTGGATCAGGTACTCGAACTCAAAACCGAACTCAAAATTTTAACCCCAAAAAGGGCCATTGGCCCATAAAAAAAAGGGGGGTTTTCCCGAACTGTTATTATTTTGGTTTTAACACTTACACAAACAAAACCAACACACGCCCCACACAAAATCACCCCACCAACACACATACACAGCCCAACATTTAAAGTTTTAACCCACAAAGTCACTACAAAATTTTCACTTGGGATAAATTATCTCTTTTATTCTAAAGGTTTCCCACAAATATAAAGGGGACTCCAAACCTCAATACTTATGCCAAGTAAAACAGATCAAAATTAAATTGGGCGTCAATTTATTTAACGGGGATGTATTTCCCTAACATCCTCAAATACTGGAAGAAACAAGACAAAGTGAAATTCCCTCCGGAGCTTGCTTACAAAAGGGGCATAACACCCTTTGACGGTGTCAATACCCATGTTCTCTGTATTTAAATTTTATGAACTTTTAAATTCGATAAACCAATCTAAACTAGACTTTATTCTTTTAAAATGTATACCAATCAATTTGTAAAAAGGGTTTGAAAAACCTTTCCCAAACCCAAATAAATTGCCCTGAACATTTGAAATTTTTCACTTTTTTGGTATATGATTACCCCATTGTTTGCCATGGGCCAATCAATCTTCTTCCCCGGGAAAGCTTTTTAATAAACTCTCTAACAATTTCCGACTCCTTGATTGGGGCCAAAAAAACCCAAAAAACCCGAGTTCCCCAAAAAAAGGGAAACGTTTTTGTTTTGCCCAGTTTTTTTTCCCCCTTTGACTTTAAGATCATAAAGCATTTTGGAAAGGTTTTAAAAGGGTAACCTGTCTCATTCATATCAAATCTTAATCCAATATTAAGGCATTTTACACGCTTTAAACCGGGAGAGAGGTTCTTTTTGTTTCACTATAAACAAAGATCAAAAGGTGTAGTCATCTGGGCCTAAAAACTTTTTTAAAAGCAAAGGGGTGTACTGATTCACAAGTGTTAAAAACCCAAATCCAACCCCATATTTCTGCACCATAAAAACAAAGGGGGGTGTTTTTGGGCATCAAAATATCTTAAAAAACAAATAAAAAGAGTTTTTATTCAATATTCGTGGGTTTTTTTCCACAAATAAAAAGCTTCGTTTCCTCGACTTGCCGTTTTACATGCATTTGGTGAAATTTTGTTTAAAGTAAAAAAACAGATTTTTAATATTTTTTTACATTAACCCCCCCCCGGGCATGATTTTTCCATTGTACAACCATTTTTCAGGGACACTAATACCCCACCTTTCTGAAAAACCAAACGAAAATTGCCCCTTACCCGGGTTTAAACCTTAAGACCCAGGGGCTGTTGAAGCACTTTTTAAAAGCTTTTAACTGTTTTTTAAAAACCTACGGGACTTTTTTCAGAAAGCGGGTAACTTTCTTCACAAGCAGAAGAATAAAAAATCTTGAGAAATTTGGGGAAAGGGGCCACCATTTTTTCCCATTTTTGGGATGATTCTCGGGGCAATCTTAAAAAACAGAAAAAAAATAAGGGCTACAACGTCACCCTGTTTAAACACCAGAGGGTACGGGTATATTATGCCCAGTCATTTTTAGTTCCAAATTTTTATTCTTTTTCTGACTTTCTGATACTTTGGCCCCCCCAAACATCGTAATAGTTTCCCTTAAAAACCATTTTTTGGGAAAAAATTTGGCCACAACAATTTCCTGTTAACAAATCAAATGCTTTTTCAAATCAATAAATGCTACATGAGCTTACGGTTATGACCCAAATTTTTCTGTAAAAAACCAAAAAGCAGAGTAAACATTGATCTTTAGTGGGGGTATCCTCTTTAAAAACCCCCACTTGGTGCCCCCCCTGAAATATTATTCCCTTCAAAAACCCAAATTCTTGTAACCTATTGTTAATAAAGTACAAAAATATTTTACTACTTTTATCGGGAAAGAAAAATTTCCCCCCGGTTTGTTATTGGGGTTTCTCAACTCCCCCTTTTTTAGCAATGTTGTATAATAGATTCAGCCCGTTATCTGGAAAAAGCCTTTCACAAAAATTTTGTTGAAATTTTTTAAAAGGGGGAAAAGAAAAACAATATTTTCCCCTCCATATTTTAGAAAATTCACCAAGTTTTGATCAGGACCGGCTGTTTTTCTCACTCTTTTTTTCTAATTTCCCCTAATTTTTTCATTTTTTAGTTATGGGGACGTAAAAAATCGTCCCGTTCCATCCTGCCCAAAATCAGTAATCTTGATTGGCTAATGATCTTTCTCCAACGGGGTTTTTAAATTTTAAAAACCCCATCTTAAAACTGATTACTATTCTTTGGCTGCCCTTTTTCTGAATGACGCCTTTTTAACTTTTTTCCCGAACGGTTTTGAGAAAAAGATAGATGACACATACTGCAAGTAAGGTCTTATTATACTTTTCTTTTTTCCCTTCAAGCCTGCATTTTTATTTTCCCCTTTTTGTGACACAGTTTCTGGGTTTTTTTCCTCATTTCTTAAAGTTTTTTTGGGGAAAATCTTCAAATTTTTTGCCTTATTTTCATCCTTTTACATTCATTTTCCAAAAACCCAAATATCTTTTTTGGACTTTTTGATAGGGCCCCGTTTCTTCATACATTCGCACTGGCTTTTTATGAAAACCCCTTAAAAAAAATCTAAAGCTTCATTAATGTTTCACAAACATCTGAAAAGGGGATTTAAAAAAAATTTCACACATGTTTACATCCTAGCTTTTTTTAAATTTGAAAAGTTTGTTTTCATCCCATACAAATTTTTTAACGATGGCTTAACAGTTTCCACACCCGTTTATATACGGATTTTAAAAATAATTCAACAGGGAAAAGGGGATCGGGAAACAAAAAAGCTCGGCAAACAAACATACGACATAGGGCAAATCTGAGGGAAAACAAAAACCCTTGACACAAAAAAAAAATCATTAACCTACATCCTCCACAAGTTTTATGTAAAGCGCCCTTGTTTGGGCACCATTACATACGCCATTTTTTGAATCTGTAAACTAAGACAGTGCACATAACTATAGTAAAATTTTCCATAATTGTTGATAAAAAACCCCTCCAGATTTTTGATTACTGCTGAGAGGGCATATTTTAAATTTGGACATCGAACTAAAGTCTTTTTCACATGCTGAAAAAAAAAGAAAAGTTGAGGTCCGCTGTTTAGGGCTCCAAAATTTGTATTTTTTCTACTTTTTCCAGTGCACCCCAAATTTTCTAAACAATTTTTCCAACATAGCAAAACCATTAACTTGTCAAACATGTTTTTAAAAAAGGGGGAACCTTCAGGTGGGATATACACACAAAACAAGCAAAACATTTCTTTCGTACCCAGCAGGGGATTTGTCACAGAGGAAAAATGCAAATATTAGGTATGGAACATCTAAAATTTTTCCCAAAAACGTTAACTCATGCCCTTTTTAAAAAAAACTAAACCCCCAGAGGCCCCCTTGATGGTAACTTTTAAATTGGCCCCACTTACAGAAAACCTTGTAACCAGGAAAAACATTGGGCCCGGACATTTTTTCCCGGAAGGGTTTTTGTCAGACATTAAAACAAAACTTCGCACATAAAAATAAAATCTTTTTTTCAGACATTTTGACAACAACCTTTACGTTCCAAAAACAAAAAAGAAAAAATTTTTTTTTTTTTATCTGTATTAACCCCATTTAATTGATCCCCCACCCTCAAGACTTTACACTTTTTTAAACCCTTTCATTTCAAAAGACAAACACAGCATTATGCTTTCAAAATTCAGTTAAAGGGCTCTTTAAGGGAAAAACTGCCTACAACCCACATGGTCAACGTGTTAACCTAGGCCCAAAATCAGACCCTTTTTTTGTCTACCCCCCACAGGGGAATGTGTCCCGCCTCCCCCTTCATCACAAATGAGCCTCAAATTGGTAAGCCCTATTACATGAGTGTTTTAAACTGGGGGGGGGAGTGGGCCCGTGTCTGTTTACTTTCCTACCCCCCGTAAATTTTAGACTAATTTCAAAAGGTGAAATTTATGGGCCGGCCAACAAGCTATTCCCCTTTTTTTAAGATCGTTAAGGGGGGATCCTTTCGCCATTAAAGATCAAAAGGGTCAAAAAACCATTCCACCCTTTTTTTTCCCCCTGCCCTAGGAAATCTTCAAAATAAGGGGTCAGATTGTCTAATATCTCTAACATTTTTGGGGAAAAAACGTCTTTTACCAAAAAACCTTAACCTTTCAAACAGTTTTAGCCTTCCCAAAATTCTAAGCTTAATGGGTTTTAAAAAAAACACCGGAAAAAATGGGGGGGGAAAATTTTTGGGGGGTTTTTAATTTTAAACCCCGTGCACACTAAAAAAAAATTAACATCTCTACATCCATTTTTTCGGAAAGAAGATTTTTCAGGGAAATTTTTTCAAACAGTTTCCCGTCTCATTACTTTTCTTTTCCATGGGCCAAAGAAAAAGATAATTTTTTCCGTTTGACCGGCCCTTTTTGAACGTTTTGCATTCTTTCTTTGTTTTTTCACTTGTTTCCCTCAGTTCTGTATTTGAATTTCTTTAAAATCTTAAAATTTTTAGTCCTAAAAAATTTTTTCAAATCTTGTTCCCAATATCACACATTTCCTCTTTCAAGGCATCAAAATGTTTGTCAAAATTTTTTATTTTATCCCCTTAGTCTTGTTGTTGTCCCGTTTTCAATTCCCCCCCACTTTTTCCATCTTGGCCCCATCGGGTAAGTTTTCCTCAGGAGCCACTGTAGGGGAGGACTCCGGGCCCACTTGTGTACAGTTTTTAGGTGGGGGGCGGCCCCCTATCTCACTTACTTTGTGTTTTCCCTGCAGCTTTTTTCCCGTGATATGCTACGACCACCAGCACCCCTTTGCAGGCTTGGGTTTTCCTCAGCTTCCGCCTTGAAACCCGGTCCAGGGTTCGTCTCCCCATCACCCCACCCAAACAAAAGGCCCCCCCCCCGAATAGATGGTTTAGGGTCAGTCCTAACAAGACACCGGTTCCCCGCCCCTTTTTAGCCCTCAGGATGGCCCCCGGGCCCTGGCCGATTTGAAAATTGCCCGTTTTTGGGCAAAAAAAACCCGGGGAAAAACTGCCGCAAAGTCCCACAGGGCAGCCCGTACAAAATGCAGCCTTTTTCCCATCCCCTTATTTAACTGTATGCTAAAAATGAAAAAAATAAAGGGCCCCTTAAAACTTGTACTAATTCAAAAAATACTAGGGGCAATTTTCCCCCAAAGTCCCTTTTCCCCCTTTGCATTACGTGAACGGCCCCCCCCCCTTTGGATCAGGTAGAGACAGAGAGATAGAGACAGGGAAAAAAGAAAAAAAGAGGAAAAGATAAAAAGACAGGGCAGAAACAAAAAAAATAAAACAAAAAGAACAAACGTGAAAAGAAAAAAAAGAGGACCACACACAAAGAAAGAGAAAACACCGACAGGGCAGGGGGAAACAAACAAGCAGAAAAAAAACAAAAACAAACCCAAACCCCGCTGTCTAAGACAAAACGAGCCTTTTTTTTTGTTTTTTTAAAAAAAATTCCCTTTTTAACATTCCACTTCAACACTTGAAAAGTCTGTGACAGACAGAAAAGTCGTTTTTGCTATGACATCAGATTCTCAATGAAGTTTAACTGGGTTGGAAAATGTTTTGGGACATCCCTTTATTATCAAGAAATTGGTTCAGAGTTGTATGTGTTTACCCTTGGGCCAAAAAACCTCTGGCCATCTTTACACACACGCACACGCGCGCGCGCACACTCGCACGCATGCACGCACACACACGCACACACACACGCTCACACACACACACGCACACACACACATCACATGTGCGCACAAAACTCACACACACACGCACACAACACACACACACACACACCTCTCTCTCTGTCTCTCTCTGTCTGTCTGTCTGTCTCTCTCTCTCTCTCTCTCTCTCTCTCTCTCTCTCTCTCTCTCTCACACACACACACACACACCACACCTCTCTCTCTCTCCCTCCCCCCTCTCTCTCTCTCTCTCTCTCTCTCTCTCTGTCTCTCTCTCTCTCCCACGAATTCAATATTTTAATTCTTTTCACTATAGCTGAGCTATGGAGGATTGCAAACATTGAAAATTAGAACTAGAACCCCCAACAACAATATTGACAATTTCAACAAGAAACGAAGCGACTGACCTGAATCAAACTAACAATGTCCACTACCCACAAAAAAAAAGACCAAAACCCCTTTAAGCGACACACAGAACCATTTTGTCAGATGAGGTATCGACTTTCTTGATTTAAAATTGGATCAGATTTTGTTTGTTATGGGAAAAGGATGTTAC
>CM054138.1:43830162-43870162 GCA_028751875.1 Rapana venosa
TAGTTATACTGTCGAAATGTTGCTTTTGGTCAAACTGTTCTTAGTTATCTTGTATGTGTTTGATTGCCCATACACAGATAGACAATGACAAATTCTTTTATTTCGAGGATAATGAATAAGCACCCATGTGCTTTTTTACATCCAGACCCCGCCCTTAAGGATATATATGATAATAAAATAAAATAAAATAAAATAAAATAAAGCTAGATAGATAGATAGATAGATAGATAGATAGATAGATAGATAGAGAGAGAGAGAGAGATAGATAGATAGATAGATAGATAGATAGATAGATAGATAGATAGATAGATAGATAGATTAGATAGATAGATAGATAGATAGATAGTGTGTGTGTGTGTGTGTGTGTGTGTGTGTGTGTGTGTGTGTGTGTGTGTGTGTGTGTGTGTGTGTGTGTTGTGTGTGTGTGTGTGTGTGTGTGTGTGTGTGGTGTGTGTGTGTAAATCAGTTCTTTTATGTCCGATAATTCAACCGTCTCAGAAGAGAAGCAATACTCTATGTATACAGAAAATAATGCACACATAAAAACTAGCATAACTATAATAATTGACGTTTTCATTCCTCATAATTATTTACAAATCTGTAAAAAAAAAAATAAAAAAAAAAGGTCACTGTTCAATAGTTCTACAAAATTATCTCTCTCAGACCACTACTAATCAGGGGACAGCTGAAAACAACGCTGTGTTGTTGTTGTTTTTTATCTTATGAATGAATCTTGAACACAGTCTTACCTTGGGACTGTTGCTGTCTTAGTACAGATTGTTGTTTAATGGCAAAGCACCAAGTATTATATATCCGTTTCCAGTAAAAGGTAAAGGAGTCCCATAACCTATGTGGTCGTAAGGAAGCGAGGCGTCAGAGACCTCACTTCTCTAGGGCCAGCGTATTTAGGGCGGCGCCCATCTCCTCTCCCTCGCTGCTTTACCTTCCCTGACCCTAAAGAGGGCAGGTACCATTGACAGCTGGGTGAAGTGTGGGGATTCTACTGAAGCCGAGGCGCGCGAACGGTCACCCATCCAAGTGGTAACCACTCTCGATGCTGCTTAACTTTGACTGAGGGAAAGCGAGTGCTCTGACCACTGAGCTATCCCGTCCCCCTTTTCAGCGCCACTCTCAACTAAAACGAACGATTTTTTCCTCAAGGTCGTAGGGAAGCGAGGCATCAGAGACCTCAGCTTCTTTAGGGGCCAGCACATTGAGGGTACAGTACCGACTTCCAAAGTCCTTTGGATGAAACTATAAACCCGAGATCCTATGTGTAGACGGCACACAGAACATCTCGCACACTCGTTTAAAAACCTGTTCCACCTTTCGGAAGAGTAGGCCCTTTGTGTGCCGGTAGGAACGGATGGCGACATTGAATGGAAAAAAAGTGCACGCATGCTGGTGTCGTGCTAAGATATCATTGGCAGAGCAGAAATTCGGCTGCCTTGCCGGAGGACAAACGGCTGATTACACGAAACCTCACAATTGGTGAACCTCCGAACTCTAGCTGAGGAACCCCCCAAAAAGAAATGATACACAAACAAACAGAGAAACGGCAGAAAGTTTTCCGGAATAAACGACACCACCGTCAACACTTAGTGCATACTGCATCTATCACTATCATGTTTTTCATTTTTTACTATCATCCATCGTTTATCACTATCATCAACCACTACCATGTCAACCTGAAGGCCGTTCTTGCGTAGAGCTATCTTCTGGGCGTTGTTTGAATTTCAGTGCTCAGGCAGCTTCTTAAATTAAATCATCGATCAGTTCCCCTTGATATTTCCGTAACTGCCACTGTGGGTGTATGTAGAGTGTGCCGTTTTCACGCGTTAAAGAGCATGACGAGAACATCTTTCGCACACGTTAAAACCCGTTCCGCTTTTCGGAAGAGTAGGCCATTGTGTGCCGGTGGGAACGGATGACACATTTACAAAACTGCATATACACGAGGACTGGATTAAAAAAATATAAATATAAAAAAGCACATGAGTGCTTATTCCATTATCCTGGAAATAAAAGAGTAAAAAACTAAAATTATAAAAATAAAGTACTATCAAATCTTCTTGTATACACACACGCGCGCGCATGCATGCATGCGCGCACATAACACACACATGCGCGCGCGCACACACACACACACACACGTACACACATACATACACACACACCACCACCACCACTAAAAAAAAAGACAACAGAGGATTATTACTGAGATAAAACTAACTGACAGAGATGAGTTTCATTATTCGCTTTTATAGCATTACTGACTTTAAAGAGATGACTTTGAAAGTTGTCTGTAAACGATTTTATAGAAGAAGATTATGCAGCTGTGTGAGAAATAGGGGGTTTTATTCCCTCATAGTTCTAGAACCTCCACAAGACAAAGATAATTACGCCACCGTACATAGAATTACGTTCGTAAGAACAAGTTTATAGTGTAGGTTTTTCCGATAAAGAGCGGAACGAACGAGATGGAAGATAGAGACTTTGAGTCGTCACTCAGATTCTGGAAGGAACAGTCAAGACAATCGAAAGTGAAGAGGCAACAAACATTGTACTTAATCCCTTCCTTAACTGGTAGCCAGTGTAGTTTCTTTTAGAACTACTGTAGCGGGTTAAATGTCGAGAAGATCTTGAAAACTGGATGGTACAGCGACTTTGTGTACTTTGGAAAATGGGTTTCAGAACGTGAAGGAGACAACTCTGGGGATTGAACCACTTGGTTTAAAGTGGTAGGAACGTAACTTAACTAGACAGGGGGGGTTGTGTGTTAACGTGGTGGTTGTTTCATGATCGATTCGGCGTCAAGAATATAGCCAAGATTTCTCGCTTTTATCTGTGACTGAAATTGTGTGCCAGAGAGAGAGGGAGGGAAAAGGAGGGGGGAGGGAGGAGAGAGAGAGAGAGAGAGAGGAGAGAGAGAGAGAGGAGAGAGAGAGAGAGAGAGAGAGAGAGAGAGAGAGAGAGAGAGAGAGAGAGAGGAGAGAGGGGAGAGATGAGAGAGAGAGAACTCTGAAATGATATAATTGCACATCGGCCTTGGCCCATAATACAATACAAAGGGGAGACAATGACAAATTCTTTTATTTCGAGGATAATGAATAATCACCCATGCTCTTTTTCATATCAGTCCCTGCCCGTAGGGATACATCATAATGATAAGCCCAATACTCATACAATCACACAGTTAAAACAAAGAAAAAAAAAAAAAAACAAAAACAAAACCAAAAACCAACAAAAAAGAAAAAAAGCCAAACTTATAAAGTCATAAAAATGAACATCTACACATTGTAAGTAAGGTACACATAGTTGTTACGCTCAACAATGAGATATTGAAAAAAAAAACATTAACTAGAACTCAAGTACAGTCAACAAACCCAATAAAATTGAAAATATAAAATATGAATACGTCCTTCATCAAGATATACAACAACTATAACTATAAGCAAAACAATAAAAGGATAGGGAGAGAGAGAGAGTGTGTGTGTCAAGTCAAGTCAAAATTTTATTTCCAGATGGTACATTGAATAAGCAATGCATTTGCCTCTGTGCGTGTTGTGTGTGTGTGTGTGTGTGTGTGTGTGTGTGTAGTTTTGTGTGATTCAGAGATAAGAGGAGAGAGAGAGAGAGAGAGAGAGAGAGAGAGAGAGAGAGAGAGAGAGGAGAGAGAGAGAGAGAGGAGAGTGGATCTGGTTCTACATAAAATTTTGCGTATCCCACATGCCAAAAATATATTTTTGGTTTCGATCCATCCATTTTTATCACTACGAAAGCCTGGTTTTTGGTGATCTGTGTTAAAATCAATCAGAAGAAATCGAAACCTGATCATCATAGAGAGAATAGCTAGCTGATGAGGAAAAAAGTTATCTGTGCATTTATCAAAAAAAACACTTTTTATGGGATGTTTTACTGATAGCCTTAAAAATAGTCCACCTGTAACGAGATTTGTTCTTTTCAACGAGTTTCTACTGATTGTAAGCCTCTGTTTGTTTTATGAAAGCTTACGACAAAAATGAATTGAACCTTCAAGTCCAAGATTTCAAAGGTAAAGGTTTTGGGGGCGAGATAGCCTAGTGGTTAGAGCGCTGCACTTGTAATCTGAAGGCGCGGGTTTGAGCCACCTCCGAGACACCCGTTTGATGGGATTTTTTCTTGGAGTCAGTTAACATCAGTACGGACTCTACTCCCCCAAAAGTCATGCGGATGAGACTATATAAACCGAGATTCCGTGTGCAAAATGCACGTAGAATATCTTGTGCAAGCATTAAAAATCCGTTTCGCTTTTCGGAAGAGTAGGCCAGTGCGTGCCGGTAGGAACGGATGACAAAACTAAAAACGCATACGCACTAGTGTCGAGTTTAGACATCATTCTCCAAGTCGGAATGCGGCTGGTGGGCAAAAACGATGGCAGACGCAAGAATTTCTCCATTGGTGAACCTCGAAGCTCCAGCCAAGGAACGAAAAAAAAAAGGAATTTTGGATATGACTGCAGACGAGAAGTTGTTGCCAACAATACTGTTGCCCTCTGCAAACCATGTCCAAAAAAGTTCCCAGTGGCCTGAGAGCAATAACAACCCATGCAAACCTGTATCATTCATGTGATTTAACCAGTGGATGATATTTATAAGAAGAATGTAATGGGACTGAGTGCACCCCCTTGGCGAACCTCAGCAAGAAATGAAACAGAATGGGGTAAAAATCATTTGCTTCCATTCAAGACATAAAAAAATTAAGTATAGGTTTCAGGGAACAGACTCTTGGGGGTTTTTTGTTTTGTTTTTAGAATCTTGTACACTCTATGTTTGTGGACAGGATCGAAGGCCTTCTTTAAAGTCAACAAAAGCGACGTACAATTTCTGGCTTTTTTCCCCTCCCTAAACATTATTGTATCACTGCACACAAAACAAATATGTGATCAATAATGGAGCGATGCCTTCTGAATCCTGCCTGATTTTATTTTACGCTGGTTTAGTTTTCTTAGAGCCAAGAAATAGATATTTTTTGTTTAAAATCGAAGTAAAACATTCGGAAATGACATTAATTAGGAAAGCCCTCGATAATTCTCTGCAAGGTATTTCTTTTCTGAAAAAGGGCAGTCATGCCAGCTTTAGCCCATTCGCTGTGATAAACTATCGACAATACAGTTGAACAATTTAATGAGACAAGTGAGCTTGTGTTAACTCAAACTATTAGAAAGTGAAAGGTCGTGGGATCGATTCCCGTCTAAGTCTTTCTCCTACCCACAGCTGCTAGGTAGACCATGTATGGTGGTCTGGGTTCCAGTTTGTTTCTCCAGATGACAATAATAAAGGAAGGAATCATGTGAAACATTCATCTGGTGCAGGTGAAAGAACCCACGGCAACTAGAGACTTGATCCTGGAATTGTTTTATGGTTATTTTTAGAGAGAAAGCCACTCTCATAGGAAAGCGAATACTCATTTCAAATATATATTATTATTATTATTATTATTATTATCGTTATTATTATTATTACATTCCTCGGCGAGAGCTCTGAGATTTACCAAAGGTGATATTTTTGCAACTGTTTACCAACCGCTAAGACAGCCGCATCTCGACTTCTTGGATGATGTCTAAACACACCATGTACCACCAGTGCGCCTGCCGTTTAGTCAGTTTTGTCATCCGTTCTCACCGGCACACAATAACCTGCTCTTCCCAATTGGCAGAACTGGATTTAACGTGTACGCAAGATGTTCTGCATGCGTTCGCACACGGGACCTCTTTTTATAGTCTCACCCGAAAGACTTTCGGGGAAGTGGAGTCAGTACTGATGCTTACTCCAGGGGGAAATTCTCTCCAACAGGCTCCTCTGTGGTGGCTCGAACCTGGACCGTCAATTCGCGAGCGCAACGCTCTAACCACTAGGCCAGGCTGTCCCGTCTCCCCCATATATACACAGGACAGCCTGGTGGTTAGAGTGATGCGTACTGCGCTTGTGATCTGCTGACCCGGGTTCGAATCTCGTTCAAGAGGAGTTTTCCTCTGGAGTTAACATCAGTGCCGACTCCACTCCTCCCAAAAGTCCTTCGGATGAGACTGTAAACCGAGGTTCCCGTGTGCGAACGCACGTAGAACATCTTGCGCACACGTTAAAACCCGTTCCGCTTTTCGGAAGAGTAGGGCATTGTGTGCTTGTGGGAACGGATGACAAAATTTACACAACTGTATACACACGGGGCCTGGATGTCAAAAAGCTTATTATTCTTCGAAATAAAAGGATAAAATAAATAAATAAGATTTACAAATAAATAAATAATATAACCGAGCGAGGGCTGGTCTGCAAAGGTAAGGTGTCTCTTTTCCAGACAGAGGAATACAAAAATCCTCAATATCAAAAGCTGCTGATAGATCCAGGTAGGCCAAAAATGTAGACGTTTCTTTCTTAAAAATGTGTTTTTAACTTAGGACAGAAAATTGTCATCAGAAAGCTTACCGGTGGTTTGACTTCGATTCCAAGAACTTTTTTTCTAACATTGACCTCAAACTCTCTTTTCCTTTCGATTTAAAAAAAAAATTTGATACTTTCTCCTTCATTTCTCCACTTTCCTTCAGAGCTTTGCCTTGATAAACTCGTCTAGCTGCAGTCTTCCTGTCTTTGGCTCTAAGAAACAGTTACTTGTGTTCCAGGGGGTTTCTCTTTTTGGCTTTGCTTACTATCAAAACCAACCTACACATATTCCCGAAGCTGGAATGTGGCTACCTTCGTGGTGGGTTGAAAACGGTGACATACGCAAAAATCTCACCATTGAAGCACTAGCTAAGGAACAAGAAAAACTTCACACACGCATAACCAAAAAAGGGTATTAGCGGAAATACACATATTTGCAAAGCTTGTTTAGGCTAAGTAAAAGTTAACTTGTGTTTACGGGGGGTTTCGTCTTTTGGCCTTTGCTTACTATCAAAACCACCTCCATATTCCCAGCTGCTTACTGTGCTGCCCCTCAGTGGTGGGTACAATACAGTGGATACTGGGAAACTGTACTGAAGCCAAGGCGCGCAAAACTAAACAACTGTAACCCCAACAGACAAAATGTAGAGGAAAGATCTACCACTACTATCGCGAATGCTTTGATAATTATGTGAAAATATTTTAACCTACAACTAGAGCACGTGGTTTTTTTTTAATTCCATCAAAGAATGGCATAGCTTTTGTTTTAATATTCTTATCGATTTGCCCAAACAAGGCCTAACAGGAAAACAAACCCAGATCAATTTCTCACTGGCTTTCTCCGCTGGTCCATATTTTCTTATAAAAACTTCCTTTTTTTGCCCTGCTCACATTTGCTTTTCCCTGAATACTTGGAATGCTTTGACATCATCATTTGTACCCGTTAGCCTTGGATTTGATCCAATCCAATCCAATCCTGCTGTTTACAGCCCTGCCGACCACAGAGGCCACATCGGGGATGCTACCTTGTCATTTCTTTTTTTAAATCTCAGACTGAAAGTGTGCAACTATAATTATACAGATTAAACGCTTTTTTGTTGTTGTTGTGTTATAATTTATTATTATTTTATATCGAGGATAATGGAATAAGCACTCACGTGCTTTTTTACATTCAGTCCCCATGTGTATGCGGTTTTGTAAATTCTGTTATCTGTTCCCACCGGCACACCATGGCCTACTCTTACGAAAAGCGGAACAGGATTTAACGTGTGGGCAAGATGTTCCGCTTACTATCAAAACCAACAGGGTTTATATAAGCCAACTCTACTGTCGTTCCTTGTGTCAACGCCCTGGTCAACCATGAGGGTCAAACAGCGACGGTCAAGACATTGTAGGGAGAAACCACATTTAATTTTATAAACGACACGTGAAAGAAGATCAAACCAGTGCCCCGTTTGTTCAAAACCAGCCATTTTCCAGGTAACTAGTAAGTGTTTGAAAGATATGTCAGATTTCATGACAATGCTACTCTGTATAAACGGTTTAAGAGATTGAAAAAAATGTTTTTACTGTGCCTCTGGCTACCTACGACGTCCCGTGAAGGTTAACTCACACAGGACGGAAAATATTCCCACGTGGGTATGTCGGGGGTCGCTTAACTATAAATAGCATCTCCACCTCCTGGAAACTCTCTGCTAGGAAATTCCGTCATATCTACCCCTCTCTTTGTTTCTGCCTCGTTCCTTTTCTTCCTGTTGCCTCCTTCTTGTCTATTCAATGCTGCTTCTTGGTCTTTTGAACATCTTGCGCACACGTTAAAACCCGTTCCACTTTTAGGAAGAGTAGGCCATTGTGTGCCGGTGGGAACGGATGACAACATTGACAAAACTGCATACACACGGGGACTGGATGAAAAAGAAGCACATGAATGCTTATTCCATTATCCACGAAATAAAAGAATAAAATTACCTTAACTATAAATATAAATAGCATCTCCACCTCCTGGAAATTCCGTGCTAGGAAATTCCGTCATATCTACCCCTCTCTTTCTTTCTGCCTTGTTCCTTTCCTTCCTGTTGTCTCCTTCTTGTCTATTCAATGCTGCTTCTTGGTCTATTTTCCTGCCCTTTGTTTTTTTTCAGAAGGACTTATTCTCTCCCACCCCATTGTCCATGTGCTGGGCCTGACTTGTCAGGCGCTTAACGACAGCGCGACACATTTTTGCTCAAATGACGGACAAGAGTAGTTGCTGTCTGATCGTTCGACGACGACGACGACGACGATGATAAGTTAGAAGAGAAGAAGTCGAAGAACACAAACAACAGCAAGCAAGACAAGAAGAAGGAGAAGGACAACACAAACAATAGAGAACAAGGACAAGAAGAACAGAACAGAGAAGACAAGAGAAGAAAAAAACAACAACAAAGAACAAGAACAAGAAAGAACAGAAGAAGAACAAGAAGAAAAGAAGAAGAACAAGAAGAACAAGTACAAGAAGAAGAAGAAGAAGAACCAACACAACAAGAGAACAAAACAAAACAACAACAACAACAACAAGAACAACAACAACAAAAAACAACAACAAGAACAAGAACAAGAACAAGAAGAACAAGTACAACAACAACAACAAGACGGAAAATGCCTGTTTTTTCTGAGCAGCTGTACTCTGCACAGTAAAAGAATGATCAGTGCCGAAAGCTTCTCCCAGGACGAGAAAATCAATCATCAGACTATTTATTTTTATTCTTTTTTTTTTCTTTTTTTTATCGAGGATAATGGAATAAGCACATATGTGCTTTTTTTACATCTAGTCCCCGTATGTATGCGGTTTTGTAAATTCTGTCATCTGTTCCCACCGGTACACAATGGCCTACTCTTACGAAAAGCGGAACAGGATTTAAACTGTACGCAAGATGTTCTGCGTGCGTTCGCACACGGGCACCTCGGTTTATAAATCTCATCCGAAGGACTTTTGGGGAGAGTGGAGTCTGCACCGATGTTAACTCCAGAGGAAAATATCCCCTTGAACGGGAATCGAACCCGGGTCGTCAGATTGCGAGCGCAATGTTCTGACCACTAGGCTATCCCGTCCCCAACTAAACTAAGTAACGGGACATGATCCAAAGCTCTCTCCCAAGACCTAAATCTCCTCAACCATACAACGAGACACACAAGCAGAGGAAATAGAAAAATTCCGTCGAACATGCAAATGCTTTTTTTAAGGTACTTCCTGCGAACGCACGCAGAACATCTTGCGCACACGTTAAATCCTGTTCCGCTTTTCGTAAGAGTAGGCCATTGTGTGCCGGTGGGAACAGATGACAGAATTTACAAAACCGCATACACACGGGGACTGGATGTAAAAACGCACACGAGTGCTTATTCCATTATCCTCGATATAAAAGAATAAATAAGATAAAATAAAATAAATAAAAGCGTTTGACTCGCATTTTTCTTTTAATGTCCTACTTTGGTATGCGATTTTGAGTTGCCTGCAAAGTTATGCGTGGCTGTGTGTACATCAAAATGCCAGTAATGAATAATAACGCAGATCTCTTCTGTACCTTCGCCCATTTTTATGGGGAAAAAACCCGATCCCATAACCGTTCTAAGTGTACTTATAAACTTTTGAAGTTACGGAAGATAGTATAATTATACTTAAATATTAACATAGTATCAGATTTTACACGAAACCCTTTTTTGTGTGGGGGGAGGGAGGGGGGAGTTGAATTTGTAAACGACAGCATTTTCCACTTTTGTGTCTTCCCCTTCTGACTTGTAACCAACACCACATAATACAGAAACCCCTGCAAAGCTTGCTAGCGAAAGAAAACTGTTTTAATACATTCTTTTCGTTCCTTAGCTACAGCTCTAAGGTTTGGGGTTTGGGTGGGGGGGTTTTTACCAGTGGTGACATTTTTGCGTACGCCACCGTTTTTGCCCACCATTAAAGATATCCTGCTGTACAGAAGTGAAACCTGGACATTGACTGCTGAAACAGCAAAGCGAATCCAGTCATTTGAAACAAAATGCCATAGAAAACTGCTGGGCATATCCTGGAGAGAACGAAAGACCAATGAATTTGTCAAGAGTCAAATAACACGGCTGGCAGGTCCACAGGAACCCCTTCTCACCATCGTCAAGAAGAAAAAGCTGACATGGTTCGGCCACGTCACCTGCCACAACACTCTGCCAAAAACAGTACTGCAGGGAACACTCGAAGGTGGCAGAAAGAGGGGAAGACAGAACAAGTCATGGATGGACAACATCAGAGAATGGACCAGGATGGATGACTCGGCACTACTGCGCAGAGCCGAGGACCCAGATGGATGGAGGAGGCTTACCACGGCATCGTCTTTCGTGTCTCCACCACGACCGCCAAGGTCACGGGTCTGATGATGATGATGATGATGATGATGAGGAGGAGGAGGAAGGTAGCCGCATTTCAACTTCGGGGATGGTATCTAAACCTGACACCAGTGTGCATGTGGGATTTTGTTTTGCTTTTTAGTTTGTCATCCGTTCCTACAGGTACTCAATGGCCTACTCTTCCGAGAGGCGGAACGGGGTTTTAAAACGTGCGCAAGACTGCAGGTGTCTGTATCTCTCGGGGGCCCGGTTGACGCCGGGATATATTATGATAGGAAGCGTAAACTACAGCCCTGTCAAGTAGTCTCAAAGCATTTGCACTTCCACAACAGCATCGTCACATCATCCTCATCACCCCTGATCATCATGCGATGAAAAGAACAGTGTCTCTGATTCGGTGGCTCCGGTTGCTCTAGTTTCATGGTGACCTCAGTTTTCGGTTTCTCCATACACTTCTGTGCCTGTGGTGAGTTTGTGTCAAAGCCTTTGGGGTTGGAGGTTCACGGGAGAAGGTCGTTGGAGGGACGTTCTGGTGGTGGCCACCTCGGAAAGGGGAGGGGGGAGCGGGAGGCGGGGGGGGGGGGGGGGGAGGAGGGGGGTTCTCACTCAGTCTGGCTCTGCGATTGAGTTGTTACTGCCTAGTAGGTGGTGTCTTTGAGTAAGTTAGCTAAGAAAAGGCACCACTGAGCACCACCAAAAAGACCCAGTAACAGTGCGGGGCTCCTCATACATATAATAATAATAATAATAATAATAATAATAATGTATGGAATTTATATAGCACTGAATCTTGTAAAACAACAAATCAAAGCGCTCAGATGACATATATATATATATATATATATATATATATATATATATATATATATATATATATATATATATTACCAAGAAGAACATATTTGAACCAAATATTACATAACAACTGCAGGAGCATATTTCAACAAGCAGACTTGAAAACCAAAACCAACATTCTTTTTTCCAAAGATTCTGTCTTGCATAGGAAGCCAGCGCGTACGTATCTATCTCCCCACCAATTGAAATGACCGTGATCATACTTCGCCCCATCTCACCCCACCCAATTGAGGCAACATGCATGCAATAATTTATCTCGAGCTGTCTGCACTCATCGTCCACATGAGCTGTAAGATTCGTTCCTACAGCTTGCAAGTCAGAAGGCAGTATGCTGGCAACAGTTGGATAACAGGGACGGAATAGCGTGGTGGTTAGAGTGATGCGCTCGTGATCTGCTGACCAGGGTTCGAATCTCGTTCAAGAGGAGTTTTCCTCTGGAGTTAACATCAGTGCCGACTCCACTCTCCCCCCAAAAGTCCTTCGGATGAGACTATAAACCGAGGTACTGTGTGCGAACGCACGCGGAACATCTCGCGCACCCTTTCCGCTTTTCGGAAGAGTAAGAAAGCTATTGTGTGCGGTGGGAAAGGATGACAAAATTGACAAAACTGCATACACACTGGGACTGGATAGAAAAAAATAAGTACGTGAGTGCTTTTTCCATTATCCACGAAATAAAAGAATAAAAAATAACTTCAATGAGGATGCCAATCGTTCTGTGTACTACTGGCCAGAGAGTGCAAAATGCGCGTTTTCTGCAATAGCCAGCCAGGTAAACATGGATTCTTCTGCCCCGCCATCTTTGATTTGATCAGTCAAGCGGCTTTGGCAATTCAAAGGTTGGGTTATTTTTACTGGTTTGTTTCGTTTTGGGGTGGTGTGTTTGGGCTTTGTTTTGGGTTTAGTTTTTGGGGTTCTTTGTTTGTTAACTGTCTTTGTTTTGATGCTCGTATGTTTTTGTTTTGAGGGCTGGATGAAAAAAAAGAGTAAATGTAACTTAATCTATATTACCCGCAGTGAAATAAAACTGCGCTTGCGTTTGTGTTTGCGTTTGTTTGTTTGGGTTTGGAGTTGGGGGGTGGGGGTGGGGGAGGGGTTGTTGGGTTTTTTGTGTTGTTTGGTTGGGGGAGGGGGGGTGTTTTCTTTCCCTTTATTAAATTTGGTTGGAGTTTTGTGTGGGTTTTTTTTCCACTTCTAAAATGCTTGTTTGACTTCTTGTCATGTCAAAGGAAATCTCCCCATTGGAACATGTCAGACACAGAGCAGGGAAACAAACACAAAATCAATATCCTGTCATTATGTCTACGTTGTGAATAATGACCTGTCATTTTCTACATGTCCTTCACAGATACGGATATGACAATTATATTATCTCACAAACGGAGAAATCTATGTTGGTTACAAGCCATGAATTAAAAAAAAACAGTAAAACAGGAAAATTAATGGAACGCGCGCGTGCACACACACGCACACACACTATGCATTGTCGTAAGTACACACACACACATACACACACACACACACACACACACACACACACACACACACACACACACTCCGACTCCACTCCCCTTAAAGGTCCTTCGAATGAGACTATAAACCGAGGTCCCGTGTGCGAGCACACGCAGAACATCTTGTGCACACGTTAAAACCCGTTCCGCTTTTCGGAAGAGTAGGCCATTGTGTGCCGGTGGGAACGGATGACAAAATTGACAAAACTGCATACACACGGGGACTGGATGTAAAAAAAAGCTCATGAGTGCTTATTCCATTATCCTCGAAATAAAAGAATAAAATAAATAAATAAGTAAATAAAAGAATAAAATAACCCCCTCAACATTGTGTATTTATCGTAAGCAAGCAAGCAAGCACACATACACATTATGCATTTATCGTAAGTAATAACACACACACACACACACACACACACACACACACACACACACACACACACACACACATACACACACACACACACCACACACACACACACACCACATTACACACACACCACATACTCAACACACACACACACACATACTCACACACACACACACACACCACACACACACACACACACACGCAGAGTAGCGCGCAGGCTATATCTAAATTTATCAACTTTTCCACGACGCAGTACGGGTGACGTTGATCACAGCAATGTACTCTATGTCAAACTGTTGTCTCCACCTTCAACTTATTTACTCTTCTTCTTCTTCGTCGTCGTCGTCGTCGTCGTCGAACGCTCAGACAGCAACTCCTGAGGACCTGACAAATGCTGCCCTGCGCTGAAGGCCCTCCCTCCAGGGGTCCGAAGAGTTTGTCCCTCATCGGCAGGTCAGTAGGCCAGCCAGATATCGGCCCTCAGGTTTTTGGTGTGTTGGATGGACAGGTCTGGAGGAAGTGTTCCTCCACTGCCATGGGAGAAGTGCACACACAGGGGCACGCCTCAGAATCACTCTAGATTCCTGCTAAACCTCATTCTGCGCTGCAATGGTCATAGCATCTCACCCATGGATCGGTGGTCTAGCGGTAACGCACCTGCCTAAGAAAGGGAGAAATGCAGGTTCGAACTCTGTTTGCGCCCGAGATCCCACACCCACCCACTAGACCTTGAGTGGTTTTCTGGGTATTAGAGTGGTTTTCTGGGTACTAGAGTGGTTTTCTGGGTACTAGAGTGGTTTTCTGGTTTTCTGGGTACTAGAGTGGTTTTCTGGGTACTAGAGTGGTTTTCTGGGTACCAGTCTAAAAAAAAAAAAATCATGAGTGGCGTCGTTCTTGTGGCGACGCGCTCTTCCCGGGGGACAGCTGGCCCCCAATTTCTCGCAGAGAAATATGTCGTGACTAAAAGTAGTATACAACATGATACAATACCAGACAATACAGTACTGTACGATACAATACAATACAATTGATGCTTTTGTGTGTGTGAGTGCGTGCGTGCGTGCGCGTTTGTGTTTGTGCGCGCGTGCGCTTGCTCGCGCGTGTGTTTGTGTGTGTTTGCTTACTCATATTTTCCCCTTTTTCATTTTTCTTTGTTACATCATTACAGAAGTGATTTTCTTTTCAAGAAAATTGACAAAAAGGAGGGTAGGTGGGTAGGTGGGTGGGTGGGTGGGAGAGGCAGAGATGTCATTAATGAGAGATGGGAGGGAACACAAAAGCAAAGTGTGTAAGTGCTTTCTTTCCTTCCTTCCTTCCTTCCTTCCTTCCTTCCTTCCTTCCTTCCTTTCTTCCTTCCTTCCTTTGTCTCCTCCTTTCTTTCTGTCTTTCTTTTGTATGTAATTGCGTTGTCGTGTCGGTATTGATTATTGAATTTTTGTTGCTGCTGTTATTAATGGGTAGGTAGGTGAGTGGGTGGGTGAGGGAGGGAGAGAGCGAGGGGGGAGGATGGTGCCGATTTTTGTGGGTAATTGGCGAGAGTAGGGTAGAGAGCATGGTGAAAAGAATTGTTCTGTTTATCCATTTAACCTTAAAAGGGGTAGGGGGGGGGGGGGGGGTAGAGGGGACAGGATAGCCTGGTGGTTAGAACGTTGCGCTCGCGAGCTGACCGCTCGGGATCGATCCCAGGGTTGAGCCCCACCCGTTCAAGGGGATTTTTCCCCTGGAGTTAACATCCGTGCAGACTCCACTTCTCTACCTCGAAAGTCCTTCGGATGAGACTGACTTATAATCCGAGGTCCCGTGTGCGAAGAACGCGCTCAGAACATCTTGCGCACACGTTAAACCCCGTTCAGCCTTTCGGAAGAGTAGGCCATTGTGTGCTGGCGGGAAACGAGGACAACATTTTTAAAACGCATGCACACACTGGTGTCGTGTTTAAACATCATCCCCGAAGTCGGAATGCGGCTACCTTGATGGTGGGTAAAATCGGTCGCATACGCAAAACCTGATTATTGATGAACCTCGGAGCTCTCGCCGAGGAACGAAAAAAAAACCAACTGAATAAGAATTCTCTCTCTCTCTCTCTCTCTCTCTCTCTCTCTCTCTCTCTCTCTCTCTCTCTCTCTCTCTCTCTCTCTCTCTCTCACCTTCATCGTCACTCTCATGGTTGTCATCATCATCATCATCATCATCATCGTCGTCGTCGTCGTCATCCTCCTCCTCTAGTGTCATGCCGTGTGTGTGTGTGTGTGTGTGTGTGTGTAAAAAGAACCAGTATACACATAAATATAGACAGAAAGACAATCAGACAGATAGACAGGCAGATAAATACATCGATGGAAAAGACAGACAGACAAGACAGTTCCAACTACCGGATAAATCCAGTACAGAATGGTTGTTTGAATTAAAGATGAGGTTGATTTTCCTAGCTTTCACTAAAACATCCTAGTCACTGAGATATCTGCCATCTAAATTAAAGACAAGACAGACGTCTTCAAATTGCTGCTTCTCGCTTTAATAATCTCCACCTACTGTGAATTTAAACTGTGATGTTCGCTTCAAGTGTCAGCTTTCTGGTCAGACTACTTTATGACGGACGCTATAGCCGTACGGTTAAAGCCGTTCCACTTCAACCCCATGGGTCCATGAAGTCGTGGGTTCGAATCTCGGCGGCGTCTGGTGAATTAAGAGTGGATTTTTTTGTTTTTTTACCAACTTCTGGGTCAACTTCAAGTGCAGACCTTCCAGTGTTTTAATTTCTTTCGTGTATATGTATACTGTCGTCAGCGCCTGGGGTTTATCCCAGTTCTTGATTAAACCATTGACTGGGCAACAGCAAGTGAGAGGCTGTTATGACCATGCTTTCTTCCCACTCATGAATTCCATTTACCAGCTTAGTTTAGTGTCGGACTATACCTCTGACTGGAAGGCTTGACTCGCACAGTCCTTATGTGCTGCAGCCCTGGGGGCTAGTTAGCCTTTGGAGAACATCTCCAACGCTGACTGTCCTTATGCCCACTTGGCCGAGAGAGTGGGGATATACTGTGGGCAAGGCATCTCCACTATAATCAAATTTCTGCCCAATATCCGAAACAGCAGCTGCCTCCTCTGCTGTTTTGGAGGTCATCGTCGAACACGACGGACAAACATACATATGTATACGCATGCAGAAGATCGAATATATGCACGTTAAAGATCCTACAATTCATGTCAGTATACATCCCCGAAGTGGATATGCGGATACCTTCATGGTGGGGAAAAACGGTCGCATACGCACAGTCTCACCATTGGCGAACCTCGGAGCCAAGGATCTTTAAAAAAAAAATAATAATAAAAAAATTAAAAAAAGAACAAAACCCACCTACTTTGTAACTCTAGGCCTATTGTGTACTGTACGCAAATGTATAAGTATATCATAATATAAAAGTATTATCGTTTCAAATATGGTCATGGATCTGAGAAAAAAACAATATTTGTGATATATCTTGTGAGAAAGAGAAACGGATGGGTGTTTTTTGTGTGTTTGTTTGTTGTTGTTGTTGTTCCTTGGCTAGAGCTTTGAAGTTCACCAATGGTGAGATTTTTTGCATATGCGACACCCCCCCCCCCCACCACCCCACACACACACACCACCCACCACCTCCACCCCCGCACCGTTAAGATAGCCGTATTCCAACTTCGGGAAGATAAACAGGTTTATAAAAAAAAAAAACCACTGGATGCAAGAAAACTTTACTAAACACTTTTTTTTAATTTAAAACCTTTGTGAATAGCCCATAAGCTAATGAATATTTAAGAAATTACTTAGGATGTTAACATCTAACGATGAAAAATAATCCTCATTTGTGAGGAACAAATGGAACAAACAAAATGTTCCTACTGAAAGCTAAGTGCTAAAAGTGGAACCATCGTGACAATAGATATCAGCTTGTCTTCATTCATCACACTCTGACTTCTGTTTCTTGTAAGAAAACATTTTATTAAACTGGATTTTTTTAAATTTCTTTTTTCTTCTTCATTTGATTTTCTTCATCAGATTCTTTATTTCTATGTATGTATTCAATTAACAGTTTTCTATCATCGAGGTTGCCACAATCAGTCTTCAGAGAAAGAGTCTGATCATGCATGACACCAGAGAGCCAAGAGTGTTCATCTTATCATCCATTCCACTCCACTCCACCTACCCTTCTTCAAAAGGTGGAATGTTATGTGTAATTGTGCATGGTGAATTGTTTAGGCCTGTTTTCTGGCATAGGACAGCTCCTCTGTCTGTCTGTCTGTCTGTCTGTCTGTCTGTCTGTCTGTCTGTCTGTCTGTCTCTCTCTCTCTCTCTCTGCGAGTTCCCTTACCGGGTGGGGTGTGAAGTGCCTGGTCTTCCTCCTGTGCTTGTAACTGTGCAGGAGGTCTGCCTGCTGGCCTCAGCCGACACATTCCGACTTCAGAGCAGCTCATTTCATTTGTACAGGTTGCATGCTGGGTATATGTTCATGTTTCCATAACCCACAGAACTCTGACATGAAAACAGGATTTTTAACGTGCATATTCGACCTTCTGCATGTGTGTACCCACCAAGGAAATTAAGGCACTGGCACGCTGCGCTTGAAGTTGACCCAGGAGATCATTAAAAAAAAATCCCCACCCTTAATTCATCAGAGCGGAGATTCAAACCCCCGACTTTATGGACCCAAGAGATTGAGGTCAAAAAGTCTTAATTAACCACTTGGCTACAGCGTCCATGGGACAACTGTTTAAAAAGCCTCATTCAAAGGGCTGTATGCAAGGAATCTGAAATCTGCACAAAATAAACGAGTTCTGAAGAGAATGTTGTTGGGAACTGTTTGTTTTTATTTTATTCTTTTATTTCGAAGATAACGGGATAAGCACTCATGTGCTTTTTTTTATATCTAGTCCCCATGTGTATGCAGTTTTGTAACTTACAATCTGGCAGCTGCTGATTTGAAATTTGAATCAAGATTTGCAATTGTATTCCATGGATCAATATTCAGTGTCAAATGCACTACTCTTGTCAGCTTACCATGTCCCACTTGGTCGTGACTGCTTTTATTCCCCTGATTTTTTTTTCTTTCCTTTTCTCTCTCTCTCTCTTTTTAATGCACCCAGTCTCACTCAGTCTTGAAGACTTTTCAAGACAAGTCTAAAAAAAAAAAAATTTTTAATCTCATCTATCAAGCGTGGTTGATTTGTACTTTACTTCAAACGATCTTTTCAAGCAAACAGATTAATTTTTTGTTTTTCCATCTCCTGTCATTGACAGTGGATGGGAGTTAACACTGTTGCAAACATGTGCTACTTTTATAAAGTGCAGAGTTGTTTCCCTTACTAGCTGACACCTGCTGATTAAAAATATTCAGAAGTATTTCTAACTTTTTTTTTCTCTATATTCTTACAATTGTGCTTGGGTGTGTTCTCTTTTGTTGTTGTTGTTTTTAAAGTACTATTCTTATTCATTTTCAAACCGCATACAAGCATCATTTCTGAGAACAAAAACTCCATGAAACATCACTGTCTTTCCAACATAGTTGAAACATTTTCACAACACAAGAAACACAGTGAGAGACTACAATCGCCACACAAACGCACACAACACACGGCATTGGATTTTACATGGTTGTATTTTAACAAAAATACACAAAATTCAGCAGAAAGGGAAGATTACTATACTCTTTGCAAGGTGACATGAGTACTACTGATACATTCCAACTTTTTTTCTTTCTTCAATCCTCCCCCCCCAACTCCCTCCACCAACCCCCTTCTCCTTTTGTCCCTCACAAGCATGAACATCCTCCCACACACTTCCATACACCCAAGTACTGCATGTCAGGGACTATTATTATGATGAAGAACTCTAAACACAAAATGTAATAATATAATTATCAATCCTGCTCTACCCAGCAGTCTTATGAAGATTTCATCACAGGCAAATTTGACAAATCGACATACATACATACATGACATGTACATTAATTTTTGCATTCGTTGGCCTGATATCCATTCACCTCATCATCAGCAGAGGGATTTTAGGCAAACTTCATATCAAATATAATGTGCCATGAAGTGTTTGTTTAGTCTACAGATTCAAATATTGTCAAAAGTGATGAGTCTGAGAGCTCTCTGTCTGTCTGTCTCTCTCACACACGCGCGTGCACATGCCCCCCCCCCCCCCCATCCCCACACACACACACACACACCCCTACCTGTGCATGAATCTTCTGCACAGAACTACTATCCAAATATAAATTTTAAATTTCACAGCAGACACGATCTGACCCATGGAGAAAAGATATTCGCATTTCTCAATATTGAAAATAAGAGTGTTTTTTTAAAAAGCCCTGTATTTTTCCTAGCTTCTTTCTCCAATATTCAACCCTGCTTAACACAGTTTCTACTTTGATTTCTTATAAAACATGGGATTTTTTAACCACCTTTGATTTTGTTAGATGAAGGCATGAAAGTGATTCATAAAAGAAATCCTTTAAAAAAAAACCTACCTTCACCGAAACTCACTAAAACACCAGACTTTTATCCGAAATGTTCATATCATGTCGTTCTTTACTTTCATATTTTTGTCGGTTAAATAATCATGGAGGAGCACTAAAACTAAACTGTTCACCACGTAAATAGAATTTTAAATCTTCTTTTTTTTTTTTAAAGAAAAAGGCTATCTTTGTCAGTAAAATTAGGGTACACTATTTGCAACCGAAGAATACTATGTGATTTTTCCCATATGCACTATCACTGCACACAAAGCACTAGCAAGTAATTTAAACAGTCGGGTATTAGGTAAGATACAATGTATTTCCAGGAAACAAAATATTCAACAGAATTACAGGAGGGAGGGAGGGGGGGGGGGGGGGGGGGGGGAGGTGGCACAACTCTGAAGCCAAAGCATAGTACTACTTCTGTGACACAAACTCTTGGTCACTTCTACTTAATTATGGAGGTGTTTGAGAAAAAAAAACAAAAAAAGATGGTGGGTAGGGAGGAGGAGGGGTGGGGGTGTAAGCTGCAGGTCCAAACTTCAGATTTGTTTAAATTTATACAGTAAATCAATTTGAACTAAAAGTTATAACAGTTGGGATTTTAAAAAACATAAACAAAACCCACCAAAATTGTAGCCACACTACCACAAAAAAAATTCTTTAAAAAAAGGAAAGAATACCATCTTCAAATTATGTAAACTGAAACTCCTCATCCTCCCCCTCCCCTTCCCCCCCTCCCCAACCTTTCTGTCTTTTTCAACTGACACTTAACATAGTTTTTGCATTTCTGATCAAATAAATATAATAATAATAATAATAATAATAATAATAATAATAATAATAATAATAATAATAATGATAATAATAATGTATGGAATTCATATAGCGCTGAATCTTGAAAAGCAACAAATCAAAGCGCATATTGATATCAACCCCAAAAAGAAGGGAATGAGGAGGCACGTGTCATCACAGTTGAATGTAAAAAAAAAAAACCCAGTGGTTTTTTTTAAAAAACCTAACAATTCCATCTTTGTTCATGCTGCTGGCTAAACTGTATCAAATATCACTGAACTGATGTTCCCAGTTTATAAACAAATTTATACCCGAATAAAAGTTATTTCCCAAAGATATACACCCAAAGAAAGGTAATCAACATCTCCCAAGCACTTCCTCTGAAGTGGGAGTATGGTTGCCTATAGTGTAAGGTAGAGGAAAACAGTGAATTATTACACACGTAAACGTCTGATCTGGCAGCGTGCACTCAACAATCGGTCTCACAGTCATTCCCAGGTGGGAGGAATAAGTCAAAAGGCATGTTCCGGGTGACCCCCAGGGTGTTACGCTGGGGAACACCCAACAACAACAACAACAACAACCATTAACCCAAGCGGGGACAGGAAAGCCTAGTGGTTAGAACATTGCGCTCGCAATCTGGGTTCGATTCCCGTTCAAGGGGATATTTTCACCTGGAGTTAACATCAGTTCCGACTCCACTCTCCCCAAAAGTCCTTCGGATGAGACTATAAACCGATGTCCCGTGTGTGAATGCACGCAGAACATCTTGCAGCACACGTTAAAACCTGTTCCACTTTTTGTAAGAGTAGTCCATTGTGTGCCGGTGGGAACAGATGACAAAATTTACAAAACCACATACACACAGGGACTGGATGTAAAAAAGCACATAGGTACTTATTCAATTATCCTCAATATAAAAGAATAAGATAAAAAATAAAATTAAAATAAAACAAAAAGGTACGTAGTTATCAGACCTGTAGATAAATATTTCTTAGCAAAATACAGGTGAAAGAACCTATGAGAAAGAAACAGAATTTCGGAGGAGAAAGGGGGGGAGATAAAAATAGTTAACACAGAGAGAGAAAAGAAGAAACTTCACTTAGAGAGCTTCCAGAGGGGTGAAAACTCTTTCCCCAATTTTTTTTTTTAATTTTAAACCAAGGTGTTAGCCTGAAATATAAAAACAGCCACCATCTATCAAAACTTTGTCCAATGCTTTTTGGGGTTTTTTCAAATATCAGAAAATAAAAAGTTCTGGTTTTGTCAATGACTATCACCTGGGGAGAATGTGTAAAGGGGGCTGGAAGTTTAAAGAAAAAAAAAATTTAAGTACACGAGTGCTTATTCCATTATCCTCGAAATAAAAGAATAAATAAATGAATAAATAAATAAATAAATAAAATAACCATAATAATAAAAGACAATAACAGACTCTATCTCAGGCTCTCTCTCTCTCACTCTCTCTCTCTTTTCTGTGACAGACAGACAGACAGACTGTCATATCACAGCAGCTCAAATTAAGCTCTATGCGACGAATGACTTGAGAACTTAGTTTTCCTGGACAACCATTGCCAACACTGCTTGTGTGGATCACAGTTATAAAATAATAATCAATTCTTATCAGGCTTTCTTTCTGTTAACTTTTTCTACATCATTTCTGTCTTTTATAGATGGAAAGTATCATGGCTTAGTTACGAGATGGCCTATCTTTCGCTTCGTTTAGATGGTGTGCGCAAATCACAGATGGAAAAATATCATTTTGCACAGACTGAAAAAGACCATTTCTTATCTTTCTGTTATTTTTGTTGACATTATTTCTGTTCATCACAGATAGAAAATATTATTCATTCTTACTCTTACCATAAGATCATGCCAATTTCAAAATTGAATAAAAAAAAAATTTTAAACTACCTTTAACCTTTTCCCTACAGGTAACCCACTATAGGGTAACCAACCATCTACTAACCCTTTCCTCCGTATCACCCACTTCTGGGTTAACGGTAGCATACAAATGCGCACAGAGCACGAGTACTGGGAAAGAGGGGTTCTCTCCCTTAGCATAAGGATGGTGTTAACCATCCTTGAAAACACTCAGACTGCATTCACATTGTTCATTTCTCAAAGCACATGAGCCATGTCAATGTATCTTACATCGTCTCCTCATACAGCGATAACATCAATCTTGCATAATGATAGCAAGGGCTTACAAATTTTGGACATTCCTGCCGATGATGAATGGTTTACCACACCACCAAATTAGTACATGGTCATGTATGACATGAATAACGGGGAAAAAAATTGTTTAATAGGAACTGTTTTAAACCAAAGTTTTTCATTTTATGCAGAACAGTTATACTATAAGCCATCCTTTTAGCACATCTATCCTAATGACAAGAAATTCTTCAAAATTGGAGGAGAGAGGGCTTCCCAATCAACCAGTCTTCCGTTTTTCAGTCATCTCTGATCGAGCAAAAAAAAAAGAAACAGGTCCTCGCATTCTTCATTCAGACTCAATGGGAAGCGGGGAGGGGGAAGAGGGTAGGGGGACCCTGCATATACAATGATATGTTAATAGTTGATTATATTACACTTTTTTCAGCTCACGTTCAACAAGTAACACGCAGTTGGAAAACACTCACCCATGGCACAACCAAAGGAAAGTGTTAAGCTTTTACAAGACTTACCCTATGAAAACCCATTGAGCAAGTTACACATTGCTTAAGGCAGACGCATCATTGAAATATTATATTCCAACACATACACACACATACATTTCTACATAACCTACGCACTCTGTTGTTGTTGTTGTTGTTGTTAAGTTTCAACAAAATGAAACAGCCCCTTTTCTAATCTCAAGCTGTCAAACGTCGTGCTCTCTCTCACACACACATGTACACGTACATACACAGATCCAGAGAAAACTGTTCATATTACAAGTTTGTGCAAAAGCATATACACATGCATATGTACATCTATTATCAAGTTCTCTAGGTAACCCTCTTTGTTTTATTTCTTTATGCAGCTCTTGGAACACAAAGAAAATAGGTCTCTCTCTCTCTCTCTCTCTCTCTCTCTCTCTCTCTCTCTCTCTCTCTCTCTCTCTCTCTCTCTCTCTTTCTCACCACACATTCTAGCTATTAGCAATCACCTGTAACTTCACCTATAGATAACAAAGTTGTAACCAGCATCACTAAAGTCAACCTGACTTTGATTTATCACCATACAACAACGGAAACTATTTTTTTTACAACTGTCTTCTCCTTTCCATTTTCTCTTTTGTGTCTCTGCTTCAAAAACCATTATGCTTTCATTCAAACGGTATTAACTATTATGTTCTTGATTATGATTGATATACTTTTTAAAAATAATGTTCTTTTTTTTTGGTCCTTTACACTGTCAACTAATCTACTTGCATCTTTATGTGACATATCACATAAGTTACTTTATCCAAGCAAATACAAGCACACTTTTTGTGACAAAAGAACACGCTGAAACAAATGGGTCTGCAAAACAAGGCGTTGATAAAGAAAACACAACAAATGTATAAAACGATAAATTGAGAAGATGAGGCTAGTCAACAAACTTTCTAGGCTTTACACAGACTGGTTGATTTTTGTTTGTTTCCTCCTAAAACCACAATCCCATTAACTTCCAGCCAATAAAACTTATGCAAAAATAACATTTTCAACTTTTTTTTTTTTAAATAGACAGGCTTTTAGTTCAATACCTTAGAGCACAAAAAAAAATACAAAAAAAAGAAAAGAAAGATATATATCTTCATGTCCGCAATTCTCAAAAGTCTAGATAAACTTCCCCTTGAAAAAAGTTTGGAAACGGATACCATTCAATTTTCGAGTGTTCCTGAAGTTGGAATGCGGCTACCTTAACAGCAGGTTAAAAACAGTCACATACACAAAAATCTCACCATCGATGAACCTCGGAGCTCTAGCCAAGAACAACAACAACAACAACAACAACAACAACAAAATCTTCAAACAAAGCCCTCAGAGTCTGATCAGACAATGTCAAAAGATGTTTTACACACGTGTCTACCTCAACAAGGTTACAAAAGCAGAAACGTCCAGGAGTTTTTATTTGTTGTCTTTTTTCTCATGGCACCCTAGCCAGTCCTCGTTGGGCCAGTCACGTGTCTTTGTTTACAGAGAAAAGGCTGGCAGCTATCAGGACTCTCTTCTTTACAGAGAAAAGGCTGGCAGCTATCAGGGCTGCTCTCTTCTTTACAGAGAAAAGGCTGGCAGCTATCAGGGCTGCTCTCTTCTTTACAGAGAAAAGGCTGGCGACTATCAGGACTCTCTTCTGTTTACAGAGAAAAGGCTGACAGCTATCAGGGCTGCTCTTTACAGAGAAAAGGCTGGCAGCTATCAGGGCTGCTCTCTTCTTTACAGAGAAAAGGCTGGCAGCTATCAGGGCTGCTCTCTTCTTTACAGAGAAAAGGCTGGCAGCTATCAGGGCAGCTCTCTTCTTTACAGAGAAAAGGCTGGCAGCTATCAGGGCAGCTCTCTTCTTTACAGAGAAAAGGCTGGCAGCTATCAGGGATGCTCTCTTCTTTACAGAGAAAAGGCTGGCAGCTATCAGGGCAGCTCTCTTCTTTACAGAGAAAAGGCTGGCAGCTATCAGGGCAGCTCTCTTCTTTACAGAGAAAAGGCTGGCAGCTATCAGGGCAGCTCTCTTCTTTACAGAGAAAAGGCTGGCAGCTATCAGGGCTGCTCTCTTCTTTACAGAGAAAAGGCTGGCAGCTATCAGGACTCTCTTCTTTACAGAGAAAAAGCTGGCAGCTATCAGGGATGCTCTCTTCTGTTTACAGAGAAAAGGCTGGCAGCTATCAGGGCAGCTGTCTTCTTTACAGAGAAAAGGCTGGCAGCTATCAGGGCTGCTCTCTTCTTTACAGAGAAAAGGCTGGCAGCTATCAGGGCTGCTCTCTTCTTTACAGAGAAAAGGCTGGCAGCTATCAGGGCTGCTCTCTTCTTTACAGAGAAAAGGCTGGCGACTATCAGGACTCTCTTCTGTTTACAGAGAAAAGGCTGACAGCTATCAGGGCTGCTCTTTACAGAGAAAAGGCTGGCAGCTATCAGGGCTGCTCTCTTCTTTACAGAGAAAAGGCTGGCAGCTATCAGGGCTGCTCTCTTCTTTACAGAGAAAAGGCTGGCAGCTATCAGGGCAGCTCTTTCTTTACAGAGAAAAGGCTGGCAGCTATCAGGGCAGCTCTCTTCTTTACAGAGAAAAGGCTGGCAGCTATCAGGGATGCTCTCTCTTTTACAGAGAAAAGGCTGGCAGCTATCAGGGCAGCCTCTTCTTTACAGAGAAAAGGCTGGCAGCTATCAGGGCAGCCTCTCTCTTTACAGAGAAAAGGCTGGCAGCTATCAGGGCAGCTCTCTTCTTTACAGAGAAAAGGCTGGCAGCTATCAGGGCTGCTCTCTTCTTTACAGAGAAAAGGCTGGCAGCTATCAGGACTCTCTTCTTTACAGAGAAAAAGCTGGCAGCTATCAGGGATGCTCTCTTCTGTTTACAGAGAAAAGGCTGGCAGCTATCAGGGCAGCTGTCTTCTTTACAGAGAAAAGGCTGGCAGCTATCAGGGATGCTCTCTTCTGTTTACAGAGAAAAGTCTGGCGGCTATCAGGGTTGCTCTCTTCTTTACAGAGAAAAGGCTGGCAGCTATCAGGGCTGCTCTCTTCTTTACAGAGAAAAGGCTGGCAGCTATCAGGGCAGCTCTCTTCTTTACAGAGAAAAGGCTGGCAGCTATCAGGGCAGCTCTCTTCTTTACAGAGAAAAGGCTGGCAGCTATCAGGGATGCTCTCTTCTTTACAGAGAAAAGGCTGGCAGCTATCAGGGCTGCTCTCTTCTGTTTACAGAGAAAAGGCTGGCAGCTATCAGGGCAGCTCTCTTCTTTACAGAGAAAAGGCTGGCAGCTATCAGCGCTGCTCTCTTCTGTTTACAGAGAAAAGTCTGGCGGCTATCAGGGTTGCTCTCTTCTTTACAGAGAAAAGGCTGGCAGCTATCAGGGCTGCTCTCTTCTTTACAGAGAAAAGGCTGGCAGCTATCAGGGCTGCTCTCTTCTTTACAGAGAAAAGGCTGGCAGCTATCAGGGCAGCTCTCTTCTTTACAGAGAAAAGGCTGGCTCTCTTCTTTACAGAGAAAAGGCTGGCAGCTATCAGGGCTGCTCTCTTCTTTACAGAGAAAAGGCTGGCAGCTATCAGGGCTGCTCTCTTCTTTACAGAAAATCCTCTGCAGGGATGCCAGGTACCTACCTGTCAGTATAAACAGCATCCTCACCCTCTGGTAATTCTGTTAGGAATTCCCCCTTTTCTATCCCTCTCCTATTCTGCCTTGTTCCTTTTCTTCCTGTCACCCCCATCTTGTCAATTTTCTGCCTTCTTGGTCCGTTCTCCTGTCTTGTTTTCCAGAGAGACTTAAAAGATAACTATTCTCTCTCATGCCCAAGTTGGATGCACTGGGTCTGACTTGTCAGGTGCTTAACGGCAGCGCAAAGCATTTTTGCTCATATGACAGACAACAATAGTTGCTGTCTGAACGTTTGAAAAAGAAGAAGTTTATGGAGAAAAGACTGGCTATTAGGACTCTCTTCTTTACAGAAATTAAAAAAATGGGAAAATGCCATAGATTTGAAACACACCATTCTTGCTCTAAGGTATGAATGAAGCTGTTCAGACATCTATTGTTTGATATGTGTGCAAAAGCCCGAACAGCTACACAGACTAAAAGCAACTCTCTTTTTGTGTGTGTGTGTGTACCTCACTCAAAACTATAAGACTCGGAGGTGGTGAATTAATTAAGTACCAAGTGAACGTAACTCTAGAGATTCCTCTAGTTGTTGTTTTTCCACAGGAAAAAAACACTGCTCTGCTAACGCTACAAGATCGTCTCCCTTACATTATCACATCTTTCAGCAGTGTGAAGTTTTATTTGCACAAGGCAACAACTTTCATCATCTGAAACACATAACACATTTTGTTACTCACAGCACTCGAGAGATAACGCATGTTGTCATTCACTGCACATACCATAACACATTTTGTCAACAAGAGTGTACAAGAAAATACATAAGCATCATTAAAAGGACACAGACATTTTTTTTTTCATCAAAAGCACACTTTTCTGTATCATTGAATTAAAACATCTTAGATACACACACACACACACACAGGAACACACCTGACATCAGTAAAACCATTTTGCATAATGCATCAACAATGATTCAGGGAGTTTTACAGTAGTAGGGCATGCACCCTTCGTGTGTCTGTGAGGGTCTGTGTGTTTTTGTTGTTTGTTATTATTCTTTTAGTCTGTGTGTGTGTGTGCATGTGCCCACACATACATACATACATGTGTATGAGCAGATTTGCACAAACATGTGTCTTGACTGAATTCAGTCTGCAACCAACAATGTAAGAACAATTCCCATTTTTCAATTCACTTCAGCAGAGTACTTCTTTACACATTTACTGATGTCCATCCGTCTATCTGACATAAAAACCCTGACCATGAGCTAAGGGCCATACTACAAGAAAACACACCTGGAAAAAAAGAGACTTAGGCATACAACTTTTCAAATCAACAGACCTCAGATATCCTGCTGGAATGAGCTGACATCATTTTGGTTTTTTAATTTTCCAGAATATAAATACACCAAGAACGCAATATGTTTACAAACCAAAGCACCCACCATAGATAAATACTAACTCACAACCTTTTCTTTTTTTTTAAAGTGAACTTAACCACACAATAAAGTGCTGATAAATAATTTGTATGATCTATCTTGGAGAGCATACAAAAAATGTAAAAGAAAAAAAGCAAATATGAGCTTCAAACAAAAAAAAAACAAAAAAAAGGGCATATTTTGAAACCAACACTTAATATTATGACTTCAAAAACACGTTAAAATAAATTAAACATGACAATGCAGGGAGGAAACAAAAAAATTGTTTTTTAATGTCATCTGACTCAAAAGGTAAATTTTAAATGACTTCATCAAGCAACACACACATATACAAAAGAAAGAAACGGTGAACAAATAGACAGGCACACTATAAATAAGCAAGAGAAGAGATAAACTTTCCAGTACAAAATGCCTCAAAGCTTGCTTTCTGTTACAGTAAAAGGCCCAAGCATCCTTATCTTATGGAATGTTTTCACATCATAATAATATCATACAAATCATATCAACAATCTAAACACAGCGTCACCATCTACCAATCCCGTTTGTCGTGGAGTTTACATTTCTGTTGTAATAAAATGAACAGACGATTCCATATGAACAAAACCACAACCAAAAAAAATCTATGTTTTTGTTCTCCTCTTCTCTGTGTATTATGAACTCAGTAAGCTTCTCATAACAAAAAAACACTGTTAATGATTTCTGACATCTATATCTCAAAATCAACTTGCTCAAGATATTCAAAATTTATAAAAGTGGACATTAGGCTGGCTAATCGTTATTAGCCCGAGATGGATTGAAAAGGACATCAAATTTAACTGAATTAAACACTCATCCACTTCTGTTGTATATTTAAGCTTTGTTTCTTTTTGTTGGCAACAAAAGATCAAATCATATGTATGTACATACATATTTTGTCTGTTTGTCTCAGTCTCTCTGACTTTCTGTCTTTCTGCCTGCCTGCCTGCCTGCCTGCCTGCCTGCCTGCTGCCTGCCTGCCTGCCTGCTTGGTGCCTCTCTCATTGAGAAAGAGCAAAATGACAGGAACAGAAAATAGTGAAGTGAAGGAGAAGGAACACGATGTTTGGAAAAGATTAAGAAAGCACCCTGTTACATATATATACATTTAAGATAGGCACTGCAGAAATGACTACAACAGCTAACAACAATAAGGATCATGATGATGACGATGATGATGATGATAATGACAATAACGATGATAATCACAACGATAATTAGTCCAAAGTCAGAGCAGTAGCAGCAGCAGTAGTAGCAGTAGTAATAGTAGAAGTAGCAGTAGTTGTAGTAGTAGTAATAGTAATAGTAGTAGTAGTAGTAGTACTAGTAGTAGTAGTGCTGATAGTAGTGGTAGTTGTGGCAGCTGCAGAAGCAGCAGCAGAAGCAGTATGCAACCAATGTTATTTACAAATTGGTATCTCGAAACTTGTATGCTCAGAAACGAACCAGCTACCATGTCTTCAAACAGAGAGGAAAGTGCACAAACCCATCTTCATACCGTTTTGTTCCATGCATAATATATGCTTGCAATCGTTTCATTATGGGAAGTATTCTGCCTGCTTCTTTCCTGCCTACAAAAAAAAAAACAAACAAACAAACAAACAAACAAAACTTGAATAGCATGTCCATCAATGGACCAAGCAGTAAGGTAATGTCATGGTGTTCACAAACCAGTCGGTGAAAACAAACAAAACAGCAAACAACAAACAATAAACAACAACAACAACATACACACACACACATACACGCATGCACGCACACAAAACCCTAACTATATCCACAACAAAATACAGTCAGGCTTGACTGAATAACTCTCAGAATGCTATACATAGGAATGTGTACATGCTCCCTGACAGCGTCATTATCCTTATTCCATGTGTATTAAATTGACATTCATTTCTTGTTGGGAAAGGGAGTTGGAGATGGAGATTGCAGAAGAAGGGGGAGGGTCAATGGGGCCCAACCATTCACATAGAAAGAAAGAAAAGGAAAACAAAACCATAAAATATGGAGCACAGACTGATGAGTCATATGGCACTCATCAGTTTGGGTTTGTTTGTGGGGTTTTTAAAATGTTGAGATCGTAGTGTTTGAAATCTGGAATAAGTAAGTTGTTAGTATATCAGGGGTATCATCATAGGAAGCATTTGACACACAGGGATGGATGGACAGCAGCAAGGCAGAGTATCAGGTACGGACATGTATGCATACAGCATCTGCACATCTGCCGTTAAGGCTCCCACAAAGCCTCAGGACTGACTAAAAATACATTAAACAAACATGAAGGGCTTCATCAGAACCTTAGACAGCCTTTGGCCATACACAGAAACACAAATCTACAACCTTTTGGCACAGACAATCTCCTATATAGCATGTGTAAGTTTTATTCATATGATGAATTTTAACTCTTTTTTTATATAGAGTTAGTAAACATCCTTTTTATTTCATAGTACTTGATGAGAAACTATCCATAAATGTTGTTTTGTTCCCCCTCCCACCACATGTCTGTGACTATGTGAGGATCTCTGAATGCTTTTCCTCCACAAACGAATGCATCTGATGGTAACCCCCCTTTCATTCAACTCTACTTAATGATGTGAAATCATCCATGACTGATTTTATGTCAGCGACAGTGAGGGGAAATCTCAAGGCTTATCCTCCACAAAGTAACGGGGATGACTATGTTAGCAGTCCACAAGAGCCATGCGTCAGAACAAAACTGTTAGATTAACTGTGATATTTGGAATCCAGTCCTAGCTCTTGTGGGGAATGTGGGACTCTTTAACACAGGCACCAGGCATCTGCACATGGAGGACCAAACAAAATTCAACTTGAACAGTTGTTTCATGGGGGGAAAAACCAATACAAGTCATACACAAATTTTGGTGGAAAATTTATATGTATATATAGATCGTACCAAAAAATCTGGTAAAACATTTGCAGCAAAATACTGCAATGAAACCAAGCGGGAGTAACTGTGCTGTTATATCCATGTCAAAGTACCTTTAGCTTGAGTGCTTGGCATTCACAGTGACTGGTACCAATTCAATGATGAGTACATATATACTCAGACTTTAAATTCCCTTTCAAACACTTTTTTTCCCTGATTCAGACAAGAAAGTTAAATATTTTCGAAACATTATATTCAGATTTGATGATAAGACCAAAATTTAAGCACTTTTTAAAAGAACCTGGAGGCAAATAACTGATTTTTTTTTAGACTTGCAAGGTCTTGAAATGGGGACCCACAATCTTGAAGACTTTTAGGGACTTTCGGGTGTCGTATGTACTGCCAAGTAAGTCTGTCATATCTTCTGTTTCAAAATAAGATCCCTAAGCACAAATTATTCCCTAATTATATATATATATATATATACACACACACACACACACACACACACAGCTGGTGTCTTACTTTTTCTTTAAATGAGAAATAAATATTTATAAATAACAAACATACAGCATGGTCTTGAAACAGTGTAATAAAAACATATGTATTTGAAACACTTTTTTTTTAAAAATATCTAGAACAAACTATTTGATTATGTTACAACAAACAACAAACAAAAAAACAAAACCCAACAAAAACCCCAAACTTTCTGACAAAACCTCGATCAGGAAAGCAAATGTACAACCCATTTAGGATATTACAGGCATAACCTTTCGTAGCTTTCATTTCCAAAAGCAAAAGTTAACAATTCAAGTCGAGAACAAAATACCCCTGTACACACACACACACACACAAAAAAAAACCAACAACAAAGAAAGAAAAGAAAAGAAAAGAAAAGCAAAGTACTCACACGACGCAATACCCCCACACGTCACAACACCACCCGCACACTCTCTCCACGTGCTAAACCTTAGAATCGCTCGCCCTGGACTCAGCGGCGGCGGCAGCAGCTACCTCGTTCCGCGCCTTGTTGACGACGGGGTTCTGGGCGTAGAGGAAGGTGGCGGCGATGACGGTGGCCAGCGCCAAGAAGGTGTACACGTCCACAGGGATGCCAAAGATCATCCAGCACAGCACGGCCGTGAACATCAGCTCCAGCGCCGAGGCGAAGGTCTTGAGGATGGAGTTGAGCGTGCGCAGGAAGAGGGAGGTGACGATGCCGATGGCGGCGTTGTTGACGATGATGGACAGCACGGAGGGGCGGGCCAGGGCCGCGAAGCTGGCCAGGGTGAAGGCGCTGGCCAGCTCCCCTTTGAAGGTGAGGGCGATGAGGTTGCACAGGATGGACTGCAGGTACATGAAGACGTTGGCCATCATGATGTGCACCTCGCAGCCCGTGTCCTTCAGCAGGTACTCGTTGTAGACACCCGCGAAGCAGGAGGAGAACACCTGCAGCAGGATCATCACCAGGTGGAAGTCCAGGTAGGACAGCAGCGAGGGGGTGGTGGTGGCGGCGGTGGCGGTGGCGGTGGCGGTGGTGCTGGCGGTGTGGTTGACCTCCTTGATGATGCAGCCCACCGTCAGCAGCACCACCGAGGCCCACTGGACGCGACTCAGCTGCTTCTTGAACAGGATCTGCAAACACCATCCACACATTCTCAGTTGTTTCGTTGTGATGCTAATTTGGTGCACTTTTGGATCAACTTAAGAAGTTGCAAAGTCACAAAGTTTAACGATGTGAAAAAAAATCAAAAGCAGCTGTGGTCAACTGAGGATATTTTCAGAAACCGTGCAGATTACCCACAAAATGCAAAATTGACTAACCTTCCCTGTCACTACAATGTGTAACAAAAGCAGGCAAACAAGCATTCCTGTCATGTTTTCTTTTGTTTTGGGGTGGGGGGTTTTTTTGGGGGGGATTGGTTTTTTTTGTTCCTTGGCCAGAACTGCGAAGTTTGCCCATGGTGAGATGTTGCCTAATTATGTAACTGTTTTTGCTCACCATGATGGCAGCTGCACTGCGACTTCCGGGATGATGTCTAAAATCGATACCAGTGTGCAGGTGTTTTCTTCTTCGCCATCGAACGCTCTGACAACAACTATTACTCAATGTCAAATGAGAAAAAAATGTGTTGCGCTGTTGTTGAGTGCCTGACAAGTCAGGCCCAGCACATCTGACTTCGGCATGGGAGAGAACTGTTATTTTGTGAGTCTTTATGGAAAAATGGCAGGAGAATGGATGGACCAAAAGGGCAGAAAATAGACAAGAAAAGGAACAAGGCAGAAACAAAGAGAGGGACAGAAATGAGGGAATTCCAAGAACAGAATTTCCAGAAGTCAAGTCAAGTCAAGTCAAGTCAAAAACACTTTAATCATCCCATGAAGGGCAATTACAATACTGACAGGCACATTGATACCTATAATTATATCACAAGACACAAGAAAAACACATTTCAGATTGTTATAAGCATTCCAAGATAGCTTTAAAAAAATTATCATACACAAACCCAGGTGGTGCACGCACACACACGCACCGCGTACACACACACACACACACACACACACACACACACCAATGCAGGAATACAATATTGTAAATACCAATACCAATACCAATAGGTGGGGATGTTATTTACACTGACAGGCCCAGGGCATCCCCACGGGGCAGTGTGTTTGAAAATTTTGTCATCCTTTCCTACCAGCACACAATGACCTACTCTTCCGAAAGGTGAAACAGGTTTAAAGGTATGGGCAAGGTGTTCTGAGTGTGTTCACATGTAGCCTTGTAGGGCCTCCATTTCTAGTCTCATCTGAAAGACTTTCAGGGGAGTGGAGACAGTACTGATGTTAACTCCAGGGTAAAATCCCTTTAAACAGGCACCTCCATTTTGGCTGGCTCAATCCCGAGCCGTCAGATCATGAGCGCAATGCTCTAACCACTAAGCTGCCCCACCCCCGGGCCCCATAGAAGCCTATGTTTTCCTGCCCAAAATATCGCTTTTCACTGGAAACTAACAGTCTGCAAACTTTGCATCCCTTTCAAGCTCTGCATGACATTGCGGGGATAAGACTTGAAAACGATTTTAAGTACTGCAATATTGAAATGATTTACATTATAGTAGAATGGTGATTACAACCACTGAAAGAGAAAGCTAACCCAAGCACTGCACAACTGAAATGTTTCTTTTGGCCCAGGCCAAAAGCTGTGTCAATTATTGATGCCAGCTAATTGCCAAGGCCTACACTAAAATGTTGTTATGTTGTAAAATGTGTTGAGATTGTCTTCAGCCACGACAAGCTCTTAACATACCAACCTGCACTCTCCTTTAAAGGAGAAAAATCCTCTGAGGTCAGAGTATGGCTGCCTATATGGCGAAGAACTTAAAAACAGTAATATGCACAAACTTCTCATTCAGTGTGCAATTTCAATCTCACAGTGATTCCCAGGTGGGATGAGCGAGTCAAGAGTGCACATGCTGGGTGACCCCCAGAGTGTTAAGCTGGGGAACGAACAACAACAACAACAACAAGAAATGTTTCTTCTTCACTTCACTTCATCTGTTCCATTGTCTAGTAGACCGTGGGGGCACCACTGATGATTCTGCAACCAGCTTCCTCCACTCCTCACCATTCTCAGCTTTCTGTAGCAAGTTGTTCCACTCAAGGCCAGTCCACTCTCTTATATCTGCCTCTTCATCTCCCTCCTTGTACTGTTCCTTGCAGGACAGTCTCCAGTCCAGATGCTCGTATAACATGCCCATACCACTTCAGTTTGCGATTTCTTACTGAAGTCAGGAGCTCTTCCTCAGTAGATATGTGATCTCTGTATACGAGATACCAAGCAGTGTGTAAAAAGCACCTCATCTCCATTGCCTGTATTCTTTCAATGTCTGCTGGTATGGTCCATGTTTCACAAGCATACACAATATATATGCACATGGCCAGGGAAAGGCATTATTGGTGATAGGTAACTTTTAACTCCCAACAAGGTAAACGGATGAAGAGTTTACCTGGAAGACCACCCCTGTGACGACCACCCTGAACTGCAGCAGGAGGAAGTAGGTGGTGGGGTCGTAGTTGGCCAGGTTGACAAACTGCAGGTTGTTGTACAGACAGTACAGCCCCGCGGGGATGAAGTACAGCATCAACACTGCAACAGCGCCAGACAAGCACACCCCACCCATTATCTTTACCGCTCGAGTGGTGATACATAACACATGCACACAATGAATCGCAGAGTACCTGACAGAACATGCTTACACACAACATTGTAATGAATCTAAAAGAACCTGACATTTGATCTTGCATTTCAATGAAACAACATGTGAATGATATTACTATCCATGCAAAGATGGATCGGTGATCTAGAGATAACACACCTGTGAAGAAAGTGCAATTCCCAAGTTCGATAACCGTAGTGGTTAGATCCTCATTTGTGCCCAAAACTTTTCCCCTATCCACTAGACCATGAGTGGTGGTCTTGGTGCTAGTCTTTTAGATGAGGCGATAAACTGAGGCCTTGTGTGCAACACACATTTAGTACATGTAAAAGAATGCATGGCAACAAGTTGTCCTTGGCAAAATTCCGTTGGGAAAAAAAACAGTGATTGGGAAACAAATACACATGCACACAGGAAACAAACACAAAAATAATGGGTGGCACAGCTCTTGTGGTGACGCACTCTCCCCAGGGAGAGCAGCCCGAATTTCACGCAGAGAAATCTGCTGTGACTTGCAGTGGTATACAATACAATACAAAGTCAAGTACCTTCAGCCATGACAGATCAGCCCCAACAAACCTCCGCTTACTACTTCAACAACGCAGACTTTTCATCTGTATGTTCCCTTGTTCTATCTAGGCTAAACTACTCTTGTAGTTCACTTCTATCTGCCTGTCCACGACACTGGCTACAAAAATGCCAGAAGGGTCAAAAGTGTCGTACACAGCTAAATAAATTTGCAAAGCTCAACAACAAATCATAACACCCCCTTCTCTCCTCCCTCACTCCATGGGCAGCCTGTTTCTAAATGCTTTCGGCATAAAATCACTCTCTCTTTCAACTCTTTTACAGTTCAAGCATTCTTGCAATGTATCACTGAAATGATTCGAACATACACCTGGGGGAAGGGGGGGGGGGGGGGGGGGGAGGAGGTGCAGGAAAGCCTAGTGGTCAGAACATTGTGCTTGTGGGATGATGGCCTGGGATCAAGGCCACCACCGAGATGCCTGTTAGAAGGGATATCTTCCCCAGGAGTTCACATCAGTACTGACTTCACTCCACTGAAAGTCCTTTGGATAAGACTTTAAACCGAGGTCCCATGCGTTAACGCATGCAGAACATCTTGCGCACACGTTAAAAATCCGATCCACCTTTCAGAAGAGTAGGCCATTTTGTGACAGTAGAAACGGATGACAAAAAAGAAAAACAACCCCCCCCCCCCAAAAAAAAAACCTGCTGGTGTTGTGTTAAGATGCCATCTCCGAAGTCACAGAGCCACTATGTTAATGGTGGGCAAAAACGGTTACATACGCAAAAATCTCACACACAAACACACACACACACACACACACACAAACACAAACCTTACACCTGCATGTATAACTCTGATAAGGTTCTCATTCAAACTCTGCACAACCCCAAGCAAAAAAACCACAAGTAAATCTTTGAAGAATTTATGCATCTTTCTCATTCAGTTTCTTCAGTCTGGAATTATTTGCTACACAACTTTTGACACTTATTGTTTCATTTTTCAAATCAAGGTAGAAAACATTCTGGTCATTTTTTTTTTTTTGGGGGGGGGGGTTAAAGAGAAACTTCTTACTGAGATAAAAGCCTGTTTTCTAATCATGAACCTTCAAATGAGTTCCTTATGTTACTCATTGTCAGTATGGCTGTGATATTCACAACAAGGAGCATATCTGAAAATTTCAAAATGTTCATTGTGAATCTTTCTCTTTATTAAGAGTTCTTTTTTCTTTTTTTCTTTTTTTTTAACAAAATGATTCAATAAAAAAAAAACCTACATATTTCTAACTAGTAAAAACCAAAAGAAACCAAATAAACAAAAAAACCTCACAACTACATTGATCAATTTTCTCATGTGACTTCTACATTTCAATTAAAGAAAACTAGCAATTAAAGACTGTCTTTGACATTTCTATAGGAAAAGTCCTGTCTTCACTAAAAACTCTCTCTTCTTTTTCTTTTTCCTTAGGTAGTACTCATGCTGACTGATTGTTAGGTGAGCTTCTTAACACAAGTGCCAGGATAGCTAGCTCAGTGGCCACAGCACTCGATGTGTACCCAAGCTAGGTTTACACAATGCTGAGCCTCGCAGCCTCAAGGATGGCTGACCTCCTGCGCACCATGGCTCATATGCAGTCCCACAATTCACCCAGCTGTAAATGGGTACCTGCCCTCCGTTGTGGGACAGGGAAGGTAAAGCAGCAAGGATGAGGAATAAGTGCCACCCTCAAGATGCTGGCCCCTAGACAAGCTGAGGTCTCTGACAAAACTGTCATCATATTACCTAACAAACACATCAGTTTGGGACAAGCTTACTTGAACCTTTCTGAACCTAAGACTAAGAGGTTCCCTTTGCCTTGTGCTGATCAGATCTTTAACTCATGTTATGAAAATTCGCTGTAGTGTCAAAGCAGATGCCTGTTTTGGGTTTTTTTCATTTTGAGTTTGTTTGTGGTTTTTTTGTTTTTATTCTGACTAATCCCTTATGTCAGAATGTGACTACCTTCAGGGTGGTCAAAAACTGTCACATACGCAAAATCTCACCGTTGGTGAACCTCAAAGCTCTAGCCAAGGAACAAACACAAAACCTCCAACTAGAGCTCTAAGGTTCACCAATGGTAAAATTTTCTAGATGCAACCGTTTTTGCTCACCATTCAGGTAGCTGCATTCCAATTTCCAGGATGATGAAACATAACACCAATGCATATGTATGCGTTTTTAAGATTTTATCATCCATTCCTAGAGGCACACCATGGTCTACTCTTCCAACTGGTTGAACAGAGTTTTAACTTGTGCACAGACTGTTCTGCAAGTGTTTTGCACACAGGACCTCGGTTTGATTTTATAGTTTCATCCAAAGGACTTTTGGGGACAGCAGAGTCAGTGCTAATACTGTTAACTTCAGGGGGGGAAAATCCCAGCGTTGGCTCGAACATGGGCCATCAAATCACAAGCTCAACATGCTCCAACCACTAGGTTATCTCACCCCACACCCACCCCTACTCACCCCAGATGCCTGTCTGATTAACCTACTCAGATAAACACACACACACTAAAAAATAAAAATAAAAAAGGCACACAATCTCTTGCAATGGTCTTGCGACTGACCTTTCCCCCAACTAAGGACCGAAACTAAAAGAACAATCATGCAAAACAGCAAGCCAACCTAGTTACTGGAGTGTGAAACATCTCCAGACACACACAGCCATGGGGTAAAAAACCCTCTGGGGGACATTCACTATGACAAGACGGCAGACTTTGCCATTCAGACCTGGATTAAAAATTCAACATAGCCAGGGAATGCAGAAGCAGGAGAGAAGAAGACTAACGGTGTTTGCCACGGTTGGCACTTTCCATTAGTTTGGCTGGCTGCTTGATAATGGGTTGGTTGGTTGGTTGGTTGGTTGGTTGGTTTGGTCAGCTAGTCGGTCGGTCGGGTGGTTAACTTAGTAGGCAGCGTTTGTTTATTGAGGTTTGGGGGTTTTGTTTATGTGTTTTTACTTTGTTTCTTTGTCTCCCTGATTGTGTTTTTGTGTCTATCTGGTTGGGGGTTTTACTGTTGTTTTTGGTGGTGGTGGTGGTTTGGGGTTGAAGGGGGGTGGGGGGGGGGGGGGGACGTTGGAGGTTGGTTTTCTTTTGGTGGGGGAGGGGGGGGGGAGGTGGATGGTGGTAGAAGGGCGGTTGCTTTTGATTTGGTTTTTGAGTAGTTTTTGTTTTTAGGTTGGGGGTATTCTTCAGGTTTGGGCATTTGGGCTGGGTTGGTTTTTTGGTTTTGGTTGTGGTTTTTTGTGTTTGTTTGGTTGTGGTTTTTTTGTTGTTGTTGGTTTGTTTGGGGAGGGGGGGGGGGGTTAGGGGGGGTCTTTTCAACTTCTTTTTTTTTTTTTTTTAGAGGGGGGGCCTTTTCATTGTTTGTTGGTTAAAGGGGTTGAGAATTGGCTGCTTTTCTCAGATGTTCTCTCTGGTAATAATTATGTGTGGTTTGGGGTGGGGGTGGGTTCTTTGGGGGGAAAGGAGCTGGTTTACTGGATAGAGGGGGTGGGGGGTTGAAAGATGGGTGGGGGGGAGGTCTTTTCTTGTCTTGTTTCTTTTTTTCCTGGTTCTGAAAGATGAGTCCGTGATGGGAGTTGACAGCCCATGAAAATAACCACCAAGAGGTGTGTGGAGAGCTTTCACTGATCAAACCCTTCTTTAGTTTACTTTCCATCATCATGATTCAAGCAGCTAGGTAAACATACCCTTTGTACTTGCTGTCTTAGGTGGCCTACACTGACTATTCAGGCAAGTTCTTCTCCAAAAACAAAATATTGTTTCTTGTGAGTGTGTGTGTGTGTGT
>CM054138.1:43872662-43885162 GCA_028751875.1 Rapana venosa
TCCGTCGCATACACTGTGCCTTCATGGTAAAATGTAGTATTTATGCAGCCTCTTTTTTTAGAGGCCGCATCCTCCCTGTTCTGTCTGTACTGCGGTAGCCGAGAAGTTGTACAGAGTCGTGGCAGATCAAATATCTCCACTCTGTTACTACTACTACTACTAATGATAATAATAATGTATGGAATTTATATAGCGTTGAATCTTGTAAAGCAACAAATCAAAGCACTCAGTTGTTGTTTTTTTAATCGAGGATAATGGAATAAGCACTTATTTGCTTTTTTAAATCCAGTCCCTGTGTGTATGCGGTTTTGTAGATTTTGTCATCTGTTCCCACCGGCACACAATGGCCTACCCTTTCAAAAAGCGGAACAGGATTTTAACCCAACACCACTGCAACCGCCCACAAACGCCCTGATAAAAATACACCCAGTTTTCCTGCAAACGCCCTCAAATATGTGCTTACTATGGGCGCCGCCATTGTTGTTACATAAACGAAATTCTCGTGAGAGTTGCTGCTTTGCGTGAACAAGAAGTGGCCCTGTTGTTTGCACTTTGCTGTGTCCAAATCAGTGAGGTTTTAAGCAAATTATGAATTTTTTAAGTTTGCTAAATAAATTTTGTTATGGGCAATGGCAGGGATGTGTGCTGAGAGAGGATTTGGACGCCTATAGAGCAGATTTAAAGGCTTTTTCCATTGGAATATTAAGACTGATAAATCAGATGGGCCAGAGTGGCCTACAAGCTGTTGTTTACAAGTTTAGAAGAAGAGATCGTGATTGCCATACCGATAGCAAAAAGTGATGAGGTATCTGATTAATTTTTGGGGGGTTGTAAACAACAGCGTGAATGCAAAAACTGCCTGGCCCAGTGTGTACTTTAATTAATGCAGAATGCAGGAAATAACATTTCTTGCAGTAAAAGATAGCATAAATATATTTAATCGTTTTTTTGTGTGTAGTGACTATTGAAAGTTGTAAAAATTACTTCCCTTGACAGTCCTGAATTGTGTGACAATATGGGTTAATGTGTGTGCAAGATGTTCTGCATGCATTCGCACACGGGGCCTCGGTTTATAGTCTCATCCAAAGAACTTACTACTAACAATGATTATTATTATTATTATAATGATGATGATGATAATGATAATAATAATAATGATGATGATGATAATACATCTGCCTTTAGATACAATTCCAGCCACTGACATAGCACATGTCATGTCCCCTGTTGTTGTGGAGCATGTATACATACCAACACCTTGTACATGACATCCTAACACACACACACACACACACACACACTCACACACACACACACACACACACACACGCACACACACTCCTATCCCATGTAGTCATACTGTTCACCAATAGCCCCTGCCAACTCAGAGGCCATGTCAGGCACGTCACCGTGTCAATAATGATCAAACTCACACCTCGGCTCAAAAACTGTGCAAAGTTTTCTATTTTCAGTTTAATAAAACAATCAATGGTCTAGAGGTAACACACCTGCCTAGAAAACAAAAAGTCCACGTTCGAAGTGTGTGGCGCTTCGATTCCTGTTTGGGCCTGAAACTTTTCCCCCATCCATTAGACCGTGAGTGGTGGTCTGGGTGCTAGTCTTTTGGATGAGACAATAAACCGAGGTCCAGTGTGTTACACACATTTAGAGCACGTAAAAAAACCAACAGCATCAAGTAAGTTGTCCCTGGCAAAATTTTGTAGAAAAAAAAAAGCAACTCTCGACACGGAAACCAATTCAGTTGCAGATAGGAGAAGAAAAAAGTAATGGGTGGTGATGACCAAACAGTTTTACATTCTCTGATATACCCCCTGATTGTCAAGTGCGTGTGTGCATAGGTGTGTGTGGGTGTGTGTGTGTGGTAATGAAAATAAGTACTCCTGTATCTTGCTTTTGGCCTTCAAGAATGATTTCTAAATGTGTGTGTGTGTGTGTGTGTGTGTGTGTGTGTGTGTGTGTGTGTGTGTGTGGTGTGTGTGTGTGTGTGTGTGTGTGTGTGTTTATGTCTTTACTAGATAATGGTCATTATGGTGTGCGGGTGCACGTGTGTGTGTATGTGTGATAAAACTGTGTTCACATATTGGTGTGTGTATGGGTGTGTGCGTGTGTGTGAATGCGCACGTGCGTGCACGCGTTTTTTTAAAAAAAGTTTATATCTTTTCCAATCAATGGTTTTTACAACATTTTGTGTTTGTGTATGATAATTTTTTTAAGCTATCTTGCAATGCTTATAACAATCTGAAATGTATTTTTCTTGTGTCTTGTGAGATAATTATAGGTATCAATGTGCCTGTCAGGATTGTAATTGCCCTTCATGGGATGATTAAAGTGTTTTTGACTTGACTTGACTTGACTTGACTTGCTCTTGTGGCAACACATTTTCCCCAGGACGAGCAGCCCAAATTTCATGTAGAGAAATCTGCAGTGACTTAAATGTGTATACAATACAATACAATAAAACACAATACAATACAATAAAACCAACTAATCTGTCTATCCTCACACCAATGCCCTAGCCAACCATGAAGGTCAGTCAAAGCGGAACAGTCACTGCTTTGTGGGAGAGCCACAGGGTTGAAACTTTAAGTAAAATGGGAGCAAACATCCTACAGTATATACTGGCAACACCTAAAGTAGCACTGCCTGTCAACCCCTGATGTAAAACGTGTCAATCTGATGTACTGTATGTCAACATCTGATGTTAAACATGTCAATGATGCTTGACATTTAATTCCAGACTAACTATCAATTTTATTGCAAGTATTTTATCATCAACAGATACTTTTCTAGCGTTTGCAAAAAAAAATTATTTTTGTAAATTGAATAAAAAAAATGTTTACACTGTAAGTAGGGAAAATGCAGCCATTTCATGGTTGTTCAGAATTATGGTGATCAAAACAGTCACCATGCATAGGATCAGTGTGTTTCCATTAATAACGGCCAACTTTTCCACACACAAAAACTTCGTCTTTTTTTTCAGACTAGCACATCTCTGCATGTGCTGTTGGCTTCAGCAGATACTTTTCTCGAGTTTGGACTTGTAAATGTGCTATCTATTACACTGTAGGTTGGAAAACTGAAACTTCACACTAGCCCTGTGCTGCTCTGTACACATCACATCAATGATCATATCACGCTTCAGAACAGAAGGCAAAAGTTTGCTCTCTCGCTCTCTCTCTCTCTCTCTCTCTCTCTCTCTCCTCTCTCTCTCTCTCTCTCTCTCTCTCTCTCTCTCTCTCTCTCTCTCTCTTAACAGCATCTAGATAAGCAATAAAACCAGACATGGTCTGATAACCCTTGAACAGAATAAATATTATGATATATATTATTTACTATAAGAAGGAAGGTGGCAGGATGGTTAAGACATTCACCTGCCTCACAAGTAAACTGTGAGGTTCTGGGTTTGACTCCCAACCTTGTCCTTTCTTCCCAGCTTGAGGAGAAAACCAAACTGAATGTCAATGTCAAAGTCATTTGGATGAGATTAATATAAACCAAGGCCCCATGTGCGAATGCACTCAGACCATCTTGCATACACGTTAAAAACCTGTTCCGCCTTTCGGAAGAGTAGAATACTTTGTGCCGGTAGGACAGATAACCAATTTTTTTTAGAGATGCATGCACACAGGTGTCTTGTTTAGACACCATCCCTGAAGTTGGAATGTAGCTACCTAAATGGGGAAGGGGAAAAGCGGTACCAAAATCATAAAAAGCAAAAATCTCACCATTGGTGAACCTTGAAGCTCTAGCCAAGGAACAAACAAGAGATGTACTTACAATACTAATTAAAACATTTAGACTTTTAGACTTTTAATTCAGAATTCTGTGATTATCCAAGCAGTATTTTCATTTTCTGTGGCGTTTTCACTTTCATGTCACCTTTTGAAAAAAAACAACAACAACAACAACAACAGGGGTGGAACAGTTTGGACACTGCACGTGATAGACAGATCTCCGCAAAGCTGCGTTGTCAATTTTGTCAGCAAGCATTCAATACCCCACTACCTGTCAAAGCGAGTTTACACCAGCTTGCAGTCCATCGAATGTTCAGGCGTTGCCGGCCATATCATTACACAGGCCGGCAAGCCAGAACGCTACAGCTGCAGACTGCTGGGAAAGGTCTGTTTGGCTGGTGACTTACACGCCACGTGTTGCCCGCAAAACCACACTCTTCACACTCTTACAGTTCGCTGAACTAAAAGCGCACCCTTCGATAACTGGATGGTGTCAAACCATGCAAACTTTAAAGCCTCTTCAACAGGACAAAACTATAAAAACTTGTACTATAAACACGAACCATATTAAACGATCCAACTGCACTACAATTTTTTTTTTAATCCCAAACCCCCCCCCCCCCCCCCCCCCCCTTCTTCCAAAGAACAGCAAAGCATTTTTCACTAGATGGTGAACATAAAGGGGAAAGGGGGGGGGGGGGGGGGCAGATAGGAGAGGAGGCCAGGGAGGGACAAAGTGGGATGCAGTTGGGGAAGGGGGGGTGGGGGGCCATGCTGAGAAGGAAGAAAAGAAGAATTTTGAATTGGGTGAAGCCACAGATGATCTATATAAGATTGTGCTGTGCCAACCTTTTCTCAACTTTCATTCATATCAGTATATATATGGCTTATAGCCTAAATGTACACTGACACTATCTTTTTCTGAACATTTGTCTTAAAATTTAAAAAAATTCATGTGGTGTGATTATACCTCTTCTTCATCATCATCAAACGCTCAGTCAGCAACTATTGTTGTCTATCCTATTCATGAACGAAAATGGGTTGGGCTGCCATTAAGCACATGGCAAATAAGGCCCAGCGTATCGGACTTAGTTTGGTGTGTTACAGCTGTCAGTTTCCCTCACTTTCAGCTACTCTCAGCGGCTATCTATTCCATCCCAGCCGGCGCTAATTATAGCAGAAACTGATGGCACATAGACTTGGTAAAAAGGAAGGGGCTAATCTTAGCACTGGGCCCTGGATCCTTGACTGAGTTATGCTGGATTTGTGCACATATATAATTCAAATTGAAAAAGTACTTTGTGACTGCCTGCAGTAATTCAACATCCCTTTCTTGGACTAAAAAAAAAGAGAGAGACAGGGCTAGCTGTGCCCTGTCCAACTTGCCCACAATATGCTGCCTGAAAAATTCAGTGCTGTGTCCTGACCACTCTTCACAAGAGTTCAAGGTCAAGAAAGGAGAGGGTCCACTGCTTGGCAAAGTTTCTCTCATGGGGCAGAATTGTTAGAATTATTTACAAGTTTACAAATACAAGAAAAATTGACCTGTCTTCGCTTTACTGGTTTGTATGTATACACACATGCATGCACACATGGGTGCATGCACACACACACAAACACACACACACACGCACGCACGCATGCATGCATGTGCACACACACACGCACGTGCACACACACACACACACAAACAGAGCGGTGGAACAACCAACTCATGGCCTTACTCTTTGAGGTAGAGGATGAGAGCAGCCAGCAGTTTGAAGCATTCAGTCAGCAGCACCACCAGCACTGTGCTATAGCTGTAGCTGTTGTCCTTGGATTTGGAGGCCGTCACCAGAATACCTGCACATACAGCAGTGACAATGGTCACTCAGTCAGTCAGTCAGTCCGTCAGTCGATCGGTCGGTCGGTCGGTCGGTCGGTCGGTCGGTCTCTCTCTCTCTCTCTCTCTCTCTCTCTCTCCTCTCTCTCCTCTCTCTCTCCTCTCCCTCTCCCTCCCTCCCTCCATCCCTCCCTCAGTCCTTCAGGGGAGACTATATAATCTGAGGCCCTGTGCGCAAACACATGCAGAACATCTTGCGCATACGTTAAAACCTGTTCCGGTTTTCAGAAGAGCAGTCCATTGTGGGTATGGATTATGACAAAATTTACAAAACCGCATGCACATGGGGACTGGATGTAAACAAAACAAAAACCACACATGAGTGCTTATTCCATTATCCTAGAAATAAAAGAATAAATAAATAGGGTTTTTTGCAAATGTCATTCCTTGGCTAGAGCTCCAAGGTTCATCACTGGTTGGACCTGAGTATGCAACCATTTTTTTTGCCCACCATTTAGGTAGCCGCATTCCGACTATGGAGACGATGTCTACACACAACACCATGCATTTTTGAAATTTTGACATCAGTTTCTGCCAACATACAATGGCCTTCTCTTCAAAAAGGTGGAATGGGCTTTAACCTGTGCACAAAATATTCTGTGTGCATTTGCAGATGAGACCTCAGTTTATGGTCTCATATGAAGGACTTTCGGGGAGTTGAGTTGGCAGTGATGTTAACTCCTGAGGAAATATCCTCATGTTTTCTTGTTTGCTGCTTATTTTGTTTTGATTGGGGGGGGGGGGGGGGGGGGGGGGGGGGGGGGGGGTCCTCTGTGTGTGCTTTTTTGTTATTTTGTTAGTGTTTTTCTGTTTTGTTTCTTGGGGGAAGGGGTGGTTATTGTTGTTTCTTTGTTATTATTGTTGTTGCTTTGTTTTTTGATTAGTTTTTAGTTGGTATTTTTTTTTCTATCACTATATTATTCCTGATAAGGGCGGGGACTGGATGTAAAAAAAACAACAACCAAAAAACCACATTAGTGCTTATTCATTATCCTCAAAATAAAAGATTTTTTTTTTAATTTGATTTGATCTCTCTTTTTCTGCTCATTATACCTAGAAATGAAGTTCTATTGAATAATAAATGGTTATCTCTTTTTCTCTATAAAAAAAAAAAAAACCACACACACACACACACACACAAAACCCTCCCCCCCCCCCCCCCCCCCCCCCCCCCCCCCCCCCCCCCCCCCTTCCACAAAAAAGACAACAACAACAAAAGCATTGAAATTGCAGAACATTTCTATTAATTCTAAATTTCTTGATACAGTGTCTTGTTTGGCAAACTGTTTTGTGGACTGATTCTTGACATATGTGTTACTTGTATTTATAGCAGTCTGTGCTTTGTATTTTTCCCCCTTCAAAAGTAGCCAAGGCCTTTTGAATAAAAGTATTTTAATTACACCATTTGCATTCTCTCTCATTAGCGCGTACACACACACACACACACACACACACAATGTTATTTGACATTGTTTTCAGTTATTAATTGTTCTCGTTACTTTAGAATTTCAATTATAATTAAAATCACTAAATATGAATAGATGTTAAACTGAAGATACTACACACACACACACACACACACACACACACATACAGCTGATGCAGTCAAACCACCTCTGCCTCCACATGTCATGAGATTGGCCCTGTTTTAACCAGCAAAACCAAGGATCAATATTTAGACCATTTAGTTCCGACAAAAATCCAAAACAAATGTTAAAAAATATATTTCATCTCATATGCCCACATAAAAACACTTCCTTTGACTATATACTATCGGCCATCAGTAACAAATGTCACAGGCCAAAAGCACTAAAACTCCGTGACAATTGTACACACACTCCACCCCCCACCCCCCCCCCCCTCATTTCCTCCACTAGAACTCCCAAGTTCACCAACGGTGAGATTTTTCCATATCATTATATGCAACCAACTTCGCCCACCATTAAAACTGCCACATTCCAGCTTCGTGAATGATGTCTAAACACGAAACCCGTGTACCATGCATGGTTGGCTTCGGGTTAGAGTTTCTTTATTGTTGTGTGTGTGTGTGTGTGTGTGTGTGTGTGTGGGGGGGGGGGGGGGGGGGGGGGGGGGGGGTTGTTGGGTTGTTGGTTTTGTTTGTTTTTTGGTTGTTGTAGTTGTTGGGTTTTATTTTTTTTTTGGGGGGGGGGTTGTCATCCATTCTTGGCCTAACCATCCCAAAAGGCAGAACGGATACTCACCAGTGCACAAGATGTTCTGCGTGCACGAATTCACACACGGGGCCTCGGTTTATATTATATACCAGTCTCATCCGAAGAACTTTCAGGGGAAAGGAGTCGGTACTAATGTTAAGTCCAGGGGCTCTCAAACCGTGAGCACAATGCTCTAACAGCTAGGCTCTCCTGCTTCCCTGAACTGTGATATTGATAATATTTACTATAGTCAAGTCAAGTCAAGTCAAAAACACTTTAATCATCCCATGAAGGGCAATTACAATACTGACAGGCAGATTGATACACATCAAATATATCAAAGACACAAAAGCTATATTTCATATTGGTTTTCAAATAAAATGTCACAAACACACACACACACACCAACACACACGCGCGCATGCGCACACACACGCAAACACCCGCACGCACGCACACACATCAATTGTGAGCACAATTTTAAACCCATTGACTAGAAGGCATAAAAACTTATTTTTACGCACGCATATACGCAGCACGTACACACGCACGTACGTGTGTGTATTACAGCAATATAGCCATATGATTATCTGCTCAACCAATCTGTAAGAATGCCCCCTAAACCACCAGTGTTAGAGATCAAAGTTCATATATATATATATCCACTGACTCTCATCTCATCTCATCTTTTCCCATAACCCCTCTGGGGTCGTAGGGGCACTGCATTGACAAACGTTGCTGGTTGTGTGCAAGTGCCTGGGTTGTGGAGAAGCTTTTCCCTGTCCATTCAGTGATGTTGTCTGCCCATTTCTTCCTCTGTCTGCCTCACCTTCTCTTCCCCTGCACTGTTCCCTGCAGTATGGTTTTGGACAGCCCATCTGATCTAGTCACATGTCCGTACCATCTGAGCTTCCTTTTCTTGACTGTGGTCAGCAGGTTTTCGTAGTGCTTTACTTGTTGGATGATGGTTTGTAGGACTTCATTGTTGGTAGTGTGGTCCATGTATGAAATGCCAAGGAGTCTTCTGAGGCATCTCATCTCTAGAGCCTGGATCCTCCTTTGTAGATCTGCATTCAATGTCCAGGATTCGCACACATACAGGTATGTAGAGATGACTAGTGCATGCAGTAGCTTGACCTTGGTCCTGAGAGAGATGTTTCGGTCTTTCCAGATAGTCTTGAGCTTTGCCATGCTGCTATTGTTTGTGCAGCTCTTGCGAGGATTTCGGTTTTTGAACCTTCTTCACTAATAATAGCTCCAAGGTACTTGAAGTGATCTACAACCTCAAGTTCTTTTCCACTGACTTTGATCTTGGTAGTGATTGGCTGGGCACTGTTTGTCATGAGTTTTGTTTTCTTGGCACTGATCTCCATGCCATATCTGGAGGATGTTTTGTCCAGGTGGTACACTAGGTTGGCTAGTTCCTGTTCATTTCCTGCAAGTCCGTCGATGTCATCAGCAAACCTGAGGTTGGTGATTATCCACCCTCCAATACTGACTGTGCCAGTGTGATCTTCATTATGCGCTCAAGGAAGACATTAAACAGTGTTGGCGATAGGAGACGGCCTTGACGAATTCCCACTGAGGTACGGAACCACTCTCCAACTATGCCTTGGAAAAGCACTGCGCTGGTGGCTTTTGTGTATAGCTCTTTGATGGTCCGAATGATCTTTTGTCCCATGTTGTATTTCTTCATCGTGGTCCATAATGCGTCGTGCCATACACGGTCAAACGCCTTTTTGAAGTCTATGAAGAAGTGGTATAGTTTCTGTTGGTGCTGGCTGTATTTCTCGCACAGAACTCACAGGTTGAATATTTGTTCTGTGGTGCTGTTTGGGCGGAAGCCTGCCTGTTCTTCAGCGATGATCTTTTCTGCCCGTGGCTTTAGTCTGTTCAAGATGACTTTTGACATCACTTTACTGGTATGGCTTATGAGGCTGATCGTTCGATAGTTTTGGCATTGCTGTAGATTGCCTTTCTTGGGGAGCATGATGATGAGTGATTGGGTCCAAGGTGTTGGCCACTCTCCAGTCTGCCAGATCTTGTTGCAAATTCTTGTGAGGATGTCTGTCACTTTTTCCCCCCATTTTTGATCAGCTCTGCTGGGATGTTGTCACTGCCTGCAGCTTTCCCATTTTTCAGTGATTTGATTATCCACTGACTGCCAGTGCAATTTACATATAATCAGCCTAGAAATCAGTGGGAGGGGGGGGGACAGCCAACAATCTAAGCATCATTGGTGTAGATCTAACACACACAGTGATACACACACACACACAGACTTTCTCTCTCAAAAACAAACACACACACACACACTGACAGAGTCACCACACACACACACACACACACACACACACACACACACAGACTGACAGTCACACACACACACACAGACTGACAGAGTCACACACACACACACACGCATACACACACTTACACAGACATATGCATATATATATATATATATATATAATATATATGATAATTATATATATACACACAATGATACAGTAACACACACACACACACACACACAACACAAACACACACACACACACAAACACACACTTCCTAATGGCCTCCACCTCTACAGGAACAATACATAAAATTAATATATAAAGAAGAAGAAGAAGAAGAAGAAGAAGAAGAAGAAGAAGAAGAAGAAGAAGAAGAAGAAGAAGAAGAAGAAGAAAAAGAAATAGAATTTATATAGCACTATATCTTACAAAAAACAAATCAAAGCGCTTTCATTCATCCTACTCATTCACATGCAGCCAGTTACAATTAATAGTTGTTGGGGGTTTTTTTGTTTTTTTTTTTTTACAAATTCAAATGTCTACACACATGCTCGCACGCACGCGCGCACATACACACACACTCACACACACACACACATAAACATTGTATACTCGGCAGGGTGATGGGGTTTTGGCTGTTCAGGGCAGGACAAAAATGAAATGGAACAAGAGGGGAGAATCGTAGGTTTGAAATAAATACATGTGTCTTGAGGCCGGATTTAAAAGCATCATAAGAAGGCTTTTGACGAAGGGAGAGAGGGAGGTCATTCCAGATCCATGGACCAGAAACAGAGAAAGAGTGACGGCCAACAGTGGACTGGTTGAATCTAGGTATTCTTAAGCACAAGGTATCTGCAGCAGAGCGGAGGGAATGAGAAGGAGTGTAGAGGTGAAGACATTCACAGAGGAAGGAAGGCGCTGTTTTATGGAGACATTTGTAACAGAGGGTACTGATCTTATAGTTTACTCTCTGTGGCACAAGCAACCAGTGGAGAGATCGCAAGAGAGGAGCAATGTGCTCAGATTTTTTTTTTTTCTGAGGACTAGACGAGCTGCAGAGTTTTGTATACGTTGAAGGGAGTGGATAGATGATGCTGGCAGACCAGTCAAAAGAGAATTGCAATAGTCCAGACGTGAGAGAATGAGAGACATGACTAGTTTGGATGTTGCATCAGTGGACAGGTACTTTCGAACTGCACTGATGCACCACATGTGATAGTAGCACAACTGGCAGGTTTGGGTGATGAATTTTTGCATGGAGAGTGTGTTGTCTATAACAACCCCTAGATATTTCACAGCAGTAGATAGAGGGGCAGACGTATTGCCGAATTCTATTGAAGCTGTTGTGGTGGAAGAGAGTTTGTGTTTGGTCCCTAAAAGCATGGCTTCGGTTTTATCTGCATTTAGCTGTAACTTGTTCTGTATCATCCAATTTTGGATATCTTGAAAGTAGTAGGACATATCAATCAAGAGAGAAGGCAGATTTTCAGGAGTATCACTGCTAAGAATTTGAGAGTCATCTGCATAGAAATGATGGTTGACCTGATGACAATTTATTATGTGTGAAAGAGGAGCAGTGTAGAGTGTGAAAAGAACAGGGTCAAGAACTGATCCCTGTGGGATTCCACATTCCAGTTTGGCAGGTGTTGATTTAATCTTGTTTACTGCAACTGTGTGGACTCGATCTGTAAGGTATGAACTGAACCAGGTGAGGGCTGTGCCTTTAATACCAAAAGTCCTTTGGAGACAGGAGAGAAGAATTGAGTGGTCTATAGTGTCGAAGGCTGCAGATAAGTCGAGAAGAGTAAGGGAGATTTTTTCTGAGTCAGACATATGTAGAAGCTTTAAGGTGTGGACTAGGGTGGTTTTGTTGCTATGGTTGGCGCGATAGGCAGACTAAAAAGGGGGAAGGAGACTGAATGAAGGTGGCTGTTGAGTTGTATCAGAACAACTTTTTCAAGGACTTTAGAGATGAACGGTAGGTTGGATACAGGTCTATAATTCTTCAGAGTGATAGGATCGAGGTCATGCTTCTTGAGTAGAGGTGTAACTATTGCAGTTTTTAGAGCTGTTGGAAAAATTCCTGAAAAAAGTGATGAGTTTACTATTTGTGTGATAGTGGGTATATGCTGTGGAAGGCACTGAGTGAAAAGAGAAGCAGGTATAGGATCAAAATCACATGATTTTATTGTCATTTCTTTCAGAATTGTCACAATTTCTTTCTCGCTTGCTGGATGAAAGAAAAAGAGAGGAGTACCAGAAAATTGGGGGTCAGAAATTGCTGGCTGAAAAGGAGTCTGATCCAAACTAGAGCGAATGTTGCGGACTTTGTCAGAAAAGAATGCAGAAAATATAGAAGGAAGTTCAGAGTGGTTGTAGATAGAAGGCAGAG
>CM054138.1:43890162-43892662 GCA_028751875.1 Rapana venosa
CCACCATGTTGAAAGTTTATTCATGAATGTGTACATGTGACCTATTTAGATTTCTTGATGCCATTAGCTATAATCAGTGATCCATTATCACTAATGCATATTTCTTTCAGGTTGCTACTTCACACATCCACTGGTTCAGTAAATATCATGAATACTGTGGATTTTGAAAGATGCAGTACAGTACATTTTCCCTTGCTCCTTGATCATTTTTTGTCTACAACACCACGATATGAATTGCTGTTGGGTTTTTTATCTTTATTTCGCACTTTTTCATTTGTCAGATCTAAAAGTTTAAAAAATTATACATATTTGATTTTTGCTCATAGTTCTTTAACAATGCAAATTTCATAGAGTTCTGCATTTTATGTTCATTATTGTTCATTGAATTTATTAATAATAATATAATTTCATACAGAACTTTATTAATGCATGAAATTAAATTTTTCATCACAGCTCACCGTAATAACTTAAATTTAAAGTGATCATGAATACAATTTTCTTTATTATATTGTTCACTGGACATTATCAATAATGGGTTTCCCCTTACCCATGTGGCCACCAGCCTTCTTCTTTTTTTAAACATTGAATATATATTGACTATTGAGTATTGTACCTAAGACATGTTAGATAGCATTGACAATGAACATACATGTGCATTCATGCACACACACATACACACACACACACACACACACACACACACACACACACAACTTATTACAGATGCTCTTCTAATGAATGATAAGACTGCAAACATTTACCAAAAAGTCACAAAATCTCATGGTCACTTTACCTAGCTGTTAAACCAAATCTTGACATCTAACAGGTACTTCATGGGACAAGTTGAAAATAATCACCTTTAGCTTCCATGTGTGATTTTCACCAGCATCATTTGTAGTACTGTACTCAGATCTGTAACCAGTAACCTTGGCCAGAATGACCTAAGCTAAAGACAACCTGAGTGCCCTCTGATTTACCAGATTATGTTCGCCAAGTTCATTAACAAAAAATTTTGAAAATTGTAATAAATTTCAAACCTGATAGAATCAAACGAAAACGGACTTTTTACTGTTTTGCTGCACTCCCTCAATCTTGCCAAGAAGACCCTGTGATAGACCCAGTACATAGTCTTGCTCCTGAATTGCTTTCTTTAGTTTTCATTAGTTTCTTTCTGTATCATTATTTTTTGTACTACTTTTTTTGAAGCCTCAAACTCAAAGTCAAACATTCATTATACTTCTACAAAACCCAATGATAAAATGGCTCAAAAAGAAAGCCTAAAACTACAGTAAAAGTTGTTTTTGTTTTTGCCCTACAATGCTGGCCCAATGGCTTAGAATAAAACCCTCAAGAAACACATCTACCCGGAGGTGAACAAAAATCCTTTTCATGTATAATACATGTTCAACAGATATCAAATATTACATGTATACATCTCTGAGACATAAGTTTCCACCACACACTGAAGTTCAGGCCAAAGCATCACTAAAATATATATAACATACACCCAAATTTATCCTAACACTGTTTTTCTTCTGTATGCACTACATCCTTGAAAAGTATGTCAGGAAAAAGCTCTTTCTTTCAACTGTTCCATCATGATCTAAGTCAATACAGAAACCCTGTTCTCATGGATCCATGTAGATATGATAATTATGTATCCTATGGATTTCTGAATAAGTATATGAACTTTTCTTTAGTAAAGACCAGAAAGCCATCGAAGTATTTTATCCAGCCTGTGAAGAGACTGACTCACAAAGTAACAAAATCATCTGTTTAAGTGTTTTACACCTGAATTCAATGGCCCTGAACTGCTGTTCAAAGTGACCACTTCGGCAGACAATCTTATTTGGCATTTTTTGTTTTTATCATCAAATCAACATCTCTGCAACCCTCTAGTACAATGGCAGGTGATTAACCAGGAACTGTATTGATCACATATTATTATATAATAAAGGTCCAATAATCCCTCAACATGACAGACTCAAACTTGTAATTCAAATGCCTGCTACATATTCCCAAAGTTGAAATGTGGCTACCTTCATGGTGGGCAAAAATGATCGTCTATAATATATATATAATATATATGATATATATGATGTAATGTACTGTTTCAAGAATAAAAAACACATTAATCAAGCTATTGATAACTGTAAAAACAGCACATTAGAGAAACTTAAAGCAAAGGTCAACACACACATCACACACACCACACACACACACACCACACACTCAAACACACACAAATGACACACACACACACTGTAGCAAGCATCCCACACTACATCAGTACATGCCCACTAAACAACCAGATGATTTGTGTCTAGATATCATCAGATTTTTGCTGCAGGATTCTTTCTTTGTTCCCTCGGAACCTCCCTTTCAATCATATTTTCTTTCTCTCTCTCTCATTAACCCATCCCACTCCCCAAAATGATTTTAAATGGCATTCATGAACACATACATGTACATGTCTGCATACTGTATGTGTGTGACTCAT
>CM054138.1:43900162-43922662 GCA_028751875.1 Rapana venosa
GTATGCCTCTCGCCAACTTTGTGGAACATACCCTAACCTCCAGCTGTTGCTGAAAAGATCTAGGAGTTGGATTTTGCTGTGGTGCCAAGGTGTTCCAGCATCTCCATGGTAATCTTATCAGGGCCCGGAGATTTCTTGGGCTTCAAGGCATTAAGGACTTCTTCCAGGTCTTTTTGTTGTTGTTAAAGGGCCTGCTCATATACTCTGAGGGATCTTGGCAGACTTGGTGGTTCTGCGTGTCAACCTGAACTTGCCGTTTCCAGTCCTCAGGCACTGAGATATTTCAGACCTGCTCGTAGTTGTCTGGGAGGCAATTTGCTGCATTCCTCCATGTGACTATCTCCTGGTCTCTCTCAAACATAATAGGAGCTGATCTTGTGTCCTAGTCATTCTTGGCCTCAGTGAGCTTCATGAGCTAATTTCCATCTCTGTCAGGGTTCAACTTTTCGATCTTCTCCCTTCAGCTTGATCTTGCATCTTGGATCTAGGCCTTTCTGTACTTGGTAGAACAGGATTTGAAGGCCACATCTCCAGTGATGTTCTCTACTCCTCTCTGGTTCTAGCCACCTCACCCTCATGTTCTGGCAGTTCCTTAGTCCAATACGGCCTATAGTTCTTTCCGGCACCACGTGGAATGGTTTCTGTGGCTGCTTTCAGGATGACTTGGTTGAAATGTTTAGTAGCTTGGTTGGTGTTGTAATCCTCCACCTTGGTTCCTTGACAATATACATCATACATACATCATACATCCGCTCTAATTTTTTTTGGCTGCAATGTTATTCTTGACAAGTATCAGTACTCCTCTGTGTCTTTTCTTCCTTTCCTTCCTAGAGGTTTGGTATCCTCTGATAATAAATCTATGGCTGAGATTTAAATGTGCCTCCTGGATACAGGCTATGTCTGTTTTCTCTTTATGTAGTCGTTCTGTCAGTGGGACCTTGTTGTAGTCTTCCCTCAACATCCCAAAGAAGAATACTGAGTGGCCTTGGGTTTTCTTTTGGGTCAGATGTGGTGTTGTGTGGCCAGTAACATTTCTCCTCTGCCCCTGTTGTTTGACTTCACAGTGGGAGGGGGTTGACCATCAGTTGCAAGAGGTGGACCCTTTTGAGGTGCAGGGCCCACACTCTACCAGTTTGGTGGGACTCCACAAGTAGAGTACCGTGCTTGAAACTTTGCCATTATGCATCCATCAACGTAAATGTGATGTACTGCCAGTACGAGCCATGGGCCCAAGACACCCGTCTTTGGCAAAAGGGGGTGGATGAGAATGAGGATAAGAAAAAGAGATGATGATGAAGATGTGAATAAGAGAGTTAAAAAAGAAAGACTTTTGGAAGAAGAAAAAGGCAGGACAATGGACCACAAAGGCAGAAAAGAAACAAAAAGAAGATGACAGGAAGAGTAGGAGTAAGGCAAAAACAAAAAGATGGACAGAAAAGAGGGAATTCCTTGCACAGAATTTCCAGAAGGTGGGGATACTATATACTGACAGGCCCTGGCATCCCACATTGTGTGTGTGTGTGTGTGTGTGTGTGTGTGTGTGTGTGTGCGTGCGTGCGTGCGTGCGTGCGTGCGCACGCGCATGACAAATTCAAGGTATATATTTATTTATTTATTCTTTTATATCGAGGATAATGGAATAAGCACTCATGTGCTTTTTTACATCCAGTCCCCGTGTGCATGTGGTTTTGTAAATTTTGTCATCTGTTTCCAGGTTAAAGGTTTAATTGAAGGTGTACACTTTCCCCTCAGATATTGTTTCACTGTAGTTTAAGACACAAAGAACAATATGGGAGAAACTGAGACTGTCACCTTGTTGAATAACAGTAACATGTCTGAACCCCGCTGCCAGGGTTCCCATGGTTGATATTGAAGCAAAACACCATTTTAACAAATAGCCCAAACAACCAGCATTTGCAATGATTGTCAATGCTTTTGCTCTTCCATTTTGTTTTGTAAGTTGCTGAAGTGCTGCAGCAATTTGATAATCACTGACAGAATTGCTGGTAATCAACAGATGCACAAATGCAGGCTCACTTGTTTTGTGCTGTGGTTTTTTTATATTCTGAAATGTATCCAAAAGCCTCTCCTGGAGAGACCAAACCATTTATGTACAAACAATATTTCATCTTGTTTGAGTTTTATGAAGGCGTTGACAGCTGGTGAGATCTAAGCTACCACAAAACTTCAGGACAACGTTTCACAGGACGTTGTAGGGGCCTAGACCAGTTTGTCATTCTTGTTATGGATTGCGGTAATTAGATGACACAGACCGCAGCGAAGACATTTTTTTCTCAAAACGGAAGAAGAAATTATTGTTTAAAAACCTCTCATAGGACTGAATCAGCTGCAATATTGTTGTTTAGTCGTATATTTTTTAATGTACACTTTATTCTTGTTTGCAAACAGATCATACAGCAGTTGTTTGTTAAAAATCAGCGAACTGCGCGGGAACATTCAGCAGAAGGAAACACAAAATGGCTGACGAACGCAAGCATAGCGACGACAACGTAAAAAATGGGCAAAAAGGCGACAACTTGCCTGACATTGGTGATCATTTTTTGGTGCAAAGATCGGACAATGCATGGCATTCTGCAGAAATCATTCAGATTCGCCCCAACGAGCAGTTAGGAGACAGTAGTGGTGCTTATGAGTATTACGTCCATTACGAGGGGTTCAACAGACGCCTGGACGAGTGGATTGAGCTTGATAGGTAAGTGATTCTGGTTGTAACTGTAACTGTGTAAGGAGGGGGGACAGAGTGAAAGGAAGGTACTTTAAAAAAAGATATTGGATTTAATTACAAAAAAAGGGGGGGGGGGGGGTAGTCGACTTCTAACTATTGACGTGTAACCAGCCAGGAACTTGGGAATCGCATAATTTATTAAGCAACAGGTTTATAACGCTTTCAAGATTATAAGTTAAACAAAGGCTAAACGCTTCAGGTCATTACCGTACAATGTACTGTTCATTGAAACAATGAAAGCCAATCATAGGTAGTGTAAGAGCAATTGTCAGAGCTCACTAGGCTAGTAGTAGTACAGACACTAGTCACTAGAGTGGATAGCTTTCACTGGAGACTGGAGTGTTACTGTTACTATGTTTGTTAGTGTACTGACACTAACACATAAGAACAGTTTCAATTACACACACACACACACACATGACTCGCAGTCACACACACACACACACAGGTGTGTGTACACACACGTTTTAATTTTTCATTGTATTCTTTTATATCGAGGATAATGGAATAAGCCCTTATGTGCTTTACATCCAGTTCCCATGTATATGCAGTTTTATAAATTGTCATCTGTCCCCACTGGCACACAATGGCCTACTCTTAAAAGCGGAACAGGATTTAACGTGTGCACAAGATGTTCTGCTTGCGTTCGCACACTGGACCTCGGTTTATAGTCTTATCTGAAGGACTCACACACACACACACACACACACGCACACGCACACACACGTGCACCAGTTGACAATGTGACAACTGACATACACATGCGTACACACACATGCACACACACACAGTGACGCACACATGACATGCATTATTGGATTTGTCTGTGCAAGATACAGTGCTATATAAATTCCATTTATTATTATTCATTTATTATCATTTTTTGATGTGTGCACTCACATGCACACACACAAACGCAGGTCTAGTAATTGTGTGGAATGTATACATAGTAGTAGTAGTAGTTACTATAAGTATTAGTATTAGTTAGAACTTAACTCTCCTAAATTTTTCTCTTAAACTAAGTTAAAGAGTCTAGACCTATGTGCATTTTATTTTTAGAATAGATTTAAAAAATACTATATGTCTATAGTTTACTTTTTTTTTTAAAAATCAGAAACTGTGCTGTGTCTACTGTACATGTATCGGTACACGTTTTATTTGTTTACTACCACTGGTACAGTAAGTCAGTAACCACTAACAATGTAACATTGTAACAAGTTAACTGTTAAGTATCCTATTAATATTATTGTATTAATGTACTCTCAATGTATCAAACTCCTGAAGAATTTTTGTTGTTTTTTTTGTTGAAAGGGTGAGGTTGCCCGAACTTGGGGTTTGGGGTTGTTTTGCTTTCTCTTTTGAAGTTTAGACTTTAATTTAGTTAATTAACAGAAAAAGGCATGGTAGAGGAATTTTGATTTTGAAAGTGAAGGGTGTGTCACTGTGTAAGTGTGTTACTTGTGTGTGTGTAGTGTGTGTATGTGTGTGTGTGTGTGTAACTGTGTGTGTGTACAATTACAAAACTACATCAGTACATAGATCTACATGTGTTGTATACCATTATAATAATAATAATAATAATAAATGGAATTTATATAGCGCTATATGTGTATCTCGCAAAAAAACAATCAAAGCGCTTTCATTCATCCTACTCATTCACATGCAATGCAGCCTGTTATGATTAATACTATAATAGTTTTTTTACAAATTCAAATGTATACCCACATGCTCACGCACACGCACGCACACACATGCACACCCACTCACTCACACAAATGTTGTACATTCCTGCAGGGTGATGGGGTTTTGACTGTTGAGGGCGGGACAAAAATGAAATTCAAGAGGGGATAATCTTAGGTTTGAAATAAATGTGTCTTGAGACCGGATTTAAAAGCGTCATAAGAAGGCTTTTGGCGAGGGGAGAGAGGGAGGTCATTCCAGATCGATGGACCAGAAACGAAGAAAGAGTGACGGCCAACGGTGGACTGGTTGAATCTACTCTAGGTAATATTCTTAAGCACAAGGTTTCTGCAGCAGAGTGGAGGGAACGAGAAGGAGTGTACAGGTGAAGACATTCACAGAGGTAGGAAGGTGCTGTTTTATGGAGGCATTTGTAACAGAGGGTACTGATCTTATAGTTTACTCTCTGTGGCACAGGCAACCAGTGGAGAGATCGCAAGAGAGGAGTAATGTGCTCAGATTTTTTCTTTCTGAGGACTAGGCTAGCTGCAGAGTTTAGTATATATTGAAGGGAGTGGATAGATGATGCTGGTAGACCAGCCAGAAGAGAATTGCAATAATCCAGACGTGAGAGAATGAGAGACGTGACTAGTTTGGATGTTGCATCAGTGCACAGGTTCTTTCGAACTGCACTGATGCACCACAATTGATAGTAGGCAGTAGCATGACTGGCAGGTTTGGGTGATGAATTTTTATTATACCATAATCTGTTGGCGTATGTTGTGTGTGCGTACAAATGGACACTTTTTATGTATAAATTCTCTGTGTGTGGGTGTGTGTGTGTGAGAGAGAGCTCAGAAGAAAGACTCAAAGAGAGACTCAGAGAGAGGTGGGTGGGGGAGCTCTACCGAGTCCTTATTTATCATATATGAGGAAAGTGGCTGTTGTGCCAGACTGTACAACTACAAGTGTCTTGATTGTGTGCGGTGTAGCAATAGGCAAGAGAGAAAATATGGTCATATACTGCTGTAAGGGTTAAGTTACAAACTTGTCCTGGGATTTTTAATTTATTTATTTATTTTATTTTGAGGATATAATACTCACATGCTTTTTTTACACCCAGTCCTTGTGTGTATGCAGTTTTGTAAATTGAGTATTGACTTAGTTATAAATTAAACTTTTTAAATGAGCTATAGTATAGAGACATGTGCCATTGCATATAATTGGTCTTTTTTAAAAATAAATAAATAAAAATGCTACATCTACCAAAAAATCGCTTTTGGCTTGCAAATTATCCTTAATAATCAACTGCATGGACAATGCTCTGCAGTTCAAAGACTATGCTTGTTTTAATAACTGTTTCCCAAATCCACTGTATAGTGTAGCTGACATGAAGTATGGGATGTGTTACAGTGTTTCCGGGCTTTCCCAAATCCACTGTATGGTGACCCAAGTATGGGATGTGTTATAGTAACTTATAAAAAGTTATACTTATACTAGTTATAGTGCTAGTGGTAGTCTGTTACTGTAAAACATTTTATCTTTTTTGTATCCTCAGTTGAATTTCAGTACATGTATGAAAGTGAAAGGGAGTAAGGCTGTGGCAGATCTATCTGTGCATAAGTTGACAGGAAGATTGCCAAGAGTGAGATCCCCACCTTTAATCCATCATGTACTTTCCAGTTCTTTTAAAAGGGCTTTACAAACATTTAAGTAGTCTAATCTACTTGGGCTGTCACTACTTGCATGGAGACTCAGACTGTGAAAAAGGCTTGACATCAGTTGTCAACTAGAGATTCCAAAGTGTAATTTTATAATAAAAGTCAGATTTTAGGGAAGCATTTTATTAAAAAGATTTATTGAACATGTACATGTATGCTTAAAATTGAAGATGATGCATGATCTGTATTTCATTATTTGTGCAGGTTTGACCTGAATGCTAAAGTCGAAGATGCGCAGAGCAAGGAAAAGGACCTTACCTTCAACTTGACAGATCTCACTGATGGAACAGACCGCAAGATCACGCGTAATCAGAAACGACGCCACGATGAGATCAACCATGTGCAGAAATCTTACGCCGAGATGGACCCAACCACAGCCGCTCTGGAGAAAGAACATGAGGCCATCACCAAGGTCAAGTACATCGACAAGATCCAGATAGGCAAATATGAAATCGATGCCTGGTACTTTTCCCCATACCCGGAAGAGTATGGCAAACAGTCCAAGCTGTGGGTGTGTGAATACTGTTTGAAGTACATGAAGCTGGAGAGGTCATTCCGTTACCACCAGTCGCAGTGCACGTGGCGGCACCCTCCAGGAAGTGAGATCTACCGCAAAGGTTCTATTTCTCTGTACGAAGTGGACGGACGAGAGGCCAAACTGTACTGTCAGAACCTGTGTTTGCTGGCGAAACTGTTCCTAGATCACAAAACTCTGTATTTTGACGTCGAGCCCTTCATGTTCTACATCCTCACTGAAGTGGACCGCCAGGGGTGCCACCTGGTGGGCTACTTCTCCAAGGAGAAGGAGTCTCCCGACGGCAACAACGTGGCCTGCATTCTGACCCTGCCCCCGTTCCAGCGCAAAGGGTACGGCAAGTTCCTCATCGCCTTCAGCTACCAGCTCTCCCAGTTGGAGGGCAGCGTGGGGTCCCCGGAAAAGCCTCTCTCCGATTTGGGCAAACTGAGCTACCGCAGCTACTGGTCGTGGGTGTTGTTGGACATCCTGCGAGACATGCGGGGCACCTTCTCCATCAAGGACCTGTCCCAGATGACCTCCATTTCGCAGAACGACATCATCAGCACGCTGCAGACCATGAACATGGTGAAGTATTGGAAGGGGCAGCATGTGGTGTGCGTCACCCCCAAACTGGTGGAGGAGCATTTGAAAAGCGCTCAGTACAAACAGCCTCCGATCAATGTCGACCAAGCCTGCCTCAAGTGGATGCCGCCCAAAAAGTCAATGAAACTGGCCAAGAAGTAGATGCGTGCTGCCTGAATGTGTTGGGTTTTTTTTCTTTTTCTTTTTTTTAATGTTTATTGTTACTCAGTACACTTTGTGTGCACAAGTGTATGCTTGGCCTCTTTTTGGGAAATGTTTAAGTTTTTAGTATACATGTAAATTTGGTACTTTTTACAGGCATTCAAAAGACACAAGCAGTGATTTTTTTTTTTTTTTTGGTTTGGATTTTGTAAATTGTGATGTGTGTGTATGGATGTCTACAGAGAGAAACAGTCTTAGGGTGCTCTTCTCAAAGAACAGGTACTGAAAAGGTGCTCAAAAATGAATTATTTGCAGTCAGGTGTAACGAGTTTTATTTCATTCGTGGTATTTCAGCTTCATTACTGTGTTTTATCTTGTGCTATGACTAAATAATTCATTTATTGAAAGATTCAGGCATTGAAACCGTAAATGAAAAGCAGGGAGGGAAAAAAAAGGAAACTGGGTAACTGCCCACCATAACTTTCCATAGTTTTTACAATTTCAAAGATTTCATAAGAATTACAAAAATAAACACATTTTACAGTTAAAAAAACAAAGTTTGTCTTCTTTGTGTCATTTGTGTTTTATAGTTTTGAAATCCATTTTCAAAAAAGTTTGTATGTGTGTGCGTGGCTCACACACATGTCTGTGGCATCCACAAAAATGGTGTTAACATTGACAGGAAATTGTGGGGTTGAGAAGCATATCTGAGGAAGGGAATAAATAGCAGGATATTTTACAAAAGTGCAAAGAATACTGCCTTTACTAAGTAACTGAAGCTGTCGAGGAGGAAAGGGTTTAATACCTTTGTCAACCATGCAGAGGCAACATCAGCACATCACAAGGAGTCAGTCACACAGTGGGGTCACCAGCAATCACAAGCAGTTAGAAGCTTGAAACCAGAAGAATCGGCGGTTTTGTGGCCCAGATATTGTCATGTAATGTATAGATCTTGTCATGTGCTTTTCAAAATCGTGTATCAGTTGATTTTACAGACAACCAAATAACAAGAGATATAGGTGACATTGGTGATGTTGCATAAATTTATGTGAAATTCATGATCAGTTCACTGTATGTTGTTATGTCACACCCAGTACATTGATTTTAAAAAAACATCCTCCTTGTCTCTGTCCCACACCCAGTCTTCAAGTTGAATTATGATGTGTTCATTTGGACCAGCAGTGCTTAAGGTATTATTTGATTGTGGTTAGATCTTACAAACTGTACTAAAAGATTGTTTGGGTGTTGTTTTTTATCATTGTGGGTGAGCGTTGTTTTCCTTTGGTGTGTGTCTGTGTGTGTGTGGTTTTAAAAAGAGAGATTTTGAAGGAAGTAGCTCAGCTGCTGAAACAAAGGTTTGAACACAAGCTTGGAATCCATCAAGCTTGTCACAGAGATGTATAGTCAGGTGTTAGATTTTGGTAAAGACATTATAAACCTTTCTGGAATATAGACACTTCTCTGAACCCTGCATCAACACGGCAGTCTCATGCAGCAACATGGCAAAAGAGAATTTTCCCCAGAGCTGTACTAAACACAGCAAGCTGAACACTAGATGTATATATATAGGATTACCTTTGGTACTACAAGTCTGTGTGACTCGGAGGCATAAGTTAACGAAAATAATGTAGTTACTTTCACATGAAGAAGAGAGATGTTACAGTTGAAATAAGCTTACCTGTTATAAGTGTAATTTAAATTTTGTGGACGTTTATAGTATTGCAAAAAAAGCCTCTAGGTCATGCACTCCATGTGTTAACTTATATCTAATGACACCAGCCACCATAGTGCAGTGGTTAGCGCCTTGGGTTACAACTGGAAGGTGGCAGGTTCGAGTCCCATAAGAGTCATAGGGATTTTTCATACTCCAGCTGGCTCCTACCCAGAGTTAGAGTGCTGTAGGGTCATTGGGAAGACTGGGACCACACAGTCAAGCTTCATCCACTTTAAGGATGCGAATTAAATGTTACAATACTGGACTTGTCAAAAGTTAATGTTAAGCATAAATTATAAAACAATGAATACAGTGAAATCCTTGGTCAAAATCCTGATCTGATATCAAGAAGTGTACTGGGTGTAGTGTTGTGTACTACATAGTTTGTGGGGAAAGTAACATTGGAAAATCTGGAAAACTATTACTAGGTACTGAAGTAAAAGAACTTGCCAGCATAAACAAATTCTTCCGGCTATGGTAGAATATTGCAAAGACTGGACATTGACATAGGGTCATTTTGAAAACCACCGAGATCCTGTCAATTTAGGTTCAGGACTGTTGAAAAAAGATAACACATTGGTGAACAGGGAAGTCCCATTAGAATATCTTAATCTACAGAGAATCCACTGCCATGATTTCCAGTGACTGAGTAAATAAGTCCTTCGGATGAGACCATAAACGGAGGCCTCGTGTTTGAATGCATGCAGAACATCTTGCACACATGTTAAATCCTGTTCTGCTTTTCGGAAGAGTAGGCCATTGTGTGCCGGTGAAAACAGATGACAAAATTTACAAAACCGCATACACACAGGGATTGGATGTAAAAAAAAAGCACATGAGTGCTTATTCTATTATCCTCAATATAAAAGAATAAATAAGTAAATAAAAAATAAGTAACACTATAGGTCTATAATGTGTATTTGTGGCTTTGGCTCTGCATGTGTGTCTGCCCCCCCCCCCCCCCCTTTTTTTTGGGGGGGTGTTTAAAAAATGAAAAGTTACATACCGTAAATGGAGTATGAATATTTCTCTCTGAAAGTTGGAAGAAGCCAAGCCACCATTTAGCATATTAGTCTTGTTTTTACTGCACTTGGTGAAATGAATTATTGACAGTGGCTCAGAATGAAGTGTTCATGCATACTTCAGATGTTGATTCCAACCCCCCCTTTGAAAAAACAAACGAGAATTTTCCGAGTCTCAAGACTTCTTTTAATCTTAAGTAAAATGTAAACAGCAACTCTGCTGCCTGCATGAAAAGAGAACTGTGTGTGGGGGGGGGGGGGGGGTAATAGTCAAAAAGAAAAAGATTAGTAATTCTGTGTAATCATAGCATTTGTCCCTTCCCTTGCCCTCATAGAAAGTATGAAATGTTCTTAGATTACGCTCTTCTCTTAAGTCACTTGATGGTGTTTTTTAAAAAGAAAATTATAAATTCATTTATTTATTGTTATTGCTTTACAAGATTCAGCGCTATATAAATTCCATACATTATTTATTATTATTAAGGGGTAGGGGATAAAAGAGAGAAGCCATTGTGTGGTATGTGTGCATGTGAGAAGAAAATTGTTGGAATCATTTAATTTGTTCATAAGTAACATCTTTTTTTGGATATTTTTGTATGAAACTATAGATTGTGAAACCTGTGGTCATACAGTACATGTATGTCTGTTGGTTGCAGCTGCCCCTTCTGTAGCTGTCTCTGCATCTCCCCTTGCCAACTTGTGTCCACCTTCTCCCCAATTTTTGTTGTGATTATATTCATTTACAATACATCCCATTCAGAGATTTCTGGTTTAGGGACTGCCAGTTTCAGTCCTTTTAACTGCCCCTTAAAAGGCAGCAAGATTTCCCTTCTTCCCTGCTCTGTGTGTGTGTGTGTGGTGCGTGCGTGCGTGTGTGTGCATGCATGTAAAATTGATTCCTTTGAGAGAAAGCTGTGTGTTTTCAATTGATGTCTTTTTATGTTTGTTGTGCAGGCTTACTTTATCCTGTACGTGTATGCAGTTGTATCATTTGTCAGAATCTATTTGATCTTTGAACTGTTATCGTTCATGTTTGTATACAAGCACTCTCAGTCGGTAGTGCATTGTACTTTAGTGTTAAATGCTTTAAGTTGAATTTGAAAAGGGGTCAAGATCATTTATGTGTTAATTGAGGTACAAAATCTGAAAAAGTGAGTGTAACTAAAAAAGTGAGCTTAACACTTAACAGTTATTTTACTGTTTGAAATTATTTGAAAAGGTATTCATTATTGGTTATTTGACCTTGTAATAAAATTATAAATATTGACCTTTCATATCATGGTGGTGTATATGTCGTCTAAGATTATGGGCCCCTCGTTAGTAAGTTGGTCTCGTTTTATAATGATATTGATTGTTTTTCCTGTTTGAATTTTTTGTGTGAAGTGCATGCAAACACATGCATGTGCATGTACAGAAGTACATGTGTATACACTCACACTCACGCACACATTCATTTAAATACCCCATACACTCTTCAGTAGATATATCTTCGTTCCATAGGGTGACATGGAAGATGTTATTTATGGTTAAAAAATGGAATTAGATAAGTGCAGTCTGATGAAATTGGGTTGACAAATTAAAACTTGTAATCCGTTAGTAAGCCTCGATTTTTTTTTTTTTTAAAGAAGAAAATGATGTGTATTTTTGGAGATAGTGTGTTTGTTGGAGGTGGATACAGCAGATCTGGTAGAAGTGAATAATGGAAGTTTCTAGATATATTGACACGTTTTTCAATTTCAAGAGGGAGTTTGAGGAAGAACTCAACAAAGTATTGAACTTCGATGATTGAAAACTGATTTGATATAAAGGAGAACAAACTTCATAGCGCACAAATCCAGCATAACTCAGTCAAGGGCCCATTGCTAAAATTAGCGCATCTCTTCCATTTACCAAGTCCCAGCGTGGTCAGTTCCTGCTGTAATTAGCACCGGCTGGGTTGGGGTGGGATGGATAGGATAGCAGCTGAGAGTAGTAGCTGAAAGTGGGGGACACTGACAGCTGCGACTTTCATGTTTTCATATGGCTGGGATAATTTTCTTGACCACACAAGTTCCTTTTGAAACAACAAAATGAACATGAATTTAGGTGATGTTTTTTTAAAATAGAAAATGATACAAAATACATTGGTTCAAACAGTATATATTATTTAATTGAGAAGTTGGTGGTTGTTTTGTTTTTACTTTCAAACTGCAAAATTTCACAATCTTTATCTCCCCCCCCCCCCCCCCCCCCCCTTCCAAAGGATAATCAATGAATAAGCACTTATGTGCTTGCTGCTTTTTTATAAAAAAATTATTATTTTAATTCAGCCCTCCCCCCTCCCTTCCAAAGGATAATCAATGAATAAGCACTTATGTGCTTGCCTTTTTTTTTTGCTTTGTTAATTCAGCCCCCGCTCCCCCTCCTAAGGATAATCAATGAACAAGCACTCATGTGCTTGCATTTTTTCTTTTTTTTAATAAATTTTGTCCTGATCCCGGTGCGCATAGTTTGGTAAACGTTGTCATCTGTTCCCACCGGCATGCACACAATGGTCTACTCTTCCGAAAGGCGGAACAGGATTTAACGTCCGCATGCGTTTGCTCTCTGGACCTTGGTTTATAGTCGTGAAGGATTCTCGGGAGGGGAGAGGAGTTGGCACTGATGTTAACTCCAGAAGAAAAATCCCCTTGAAACGGGCAACTCGCCTCGGTGGTGGCTTGAATCTGGGCTGTCAGATCTCACGCCCAATGCTCTGACCTTCAGGCTGTCCCATACTCCCCAATGGTTCTGAAGTCAGCTGCCTAGTCCTCGACTAAGTATGTTGGTTCTCTTGATGACCCGACAAAAAAGATGAAGCAAACAACTGTGATCGCATTTTCTTTGTCAAAGGCAAGATTATAAAAGGTAGGTAAATAGAGATTGCAAACAACTATGATCGTATTTTCTTTGTCAGATTCAAAGGCAAGATTATAAAAGGTAGGTAAATAGAGATTGCAAAAAACTGAATGCAGTTTCTTTGTCAAAGACAAGATTTAAAAAGGTAGATAGAGATTGCAAACAACTATGAACACATTTTCTTTGTCAAAGGCAAGATTATAAAAGGTAGGTAAATAGAGATTGCAAAAAACTGAATGCAGTTTCTTTGTCAAAGACAAGATTTAAAAAGGTAGATAGAGATTGCAAACAACTATGAACACATTTTCTTTGTCAAAGGCAAGATTTAAAAAGGTAAATAGAGACTGCAAACAACTATGAACGCCTTTTCTTTGTCAAAGACAAGATTTAAAAAGGTAGGTAAATAGAGATTGATGTGTGTATGCATGTATGCCAGTCATCCTTACTTGAACGCGTGATGTAATGTTGTATCTCATGTTTTTGTTATGGTTGTCAGTTCTGAGAGGAGAGTAAAGGATGATCAGCAATTGTTTTGTGGGTTTGTTGGGTTGTTTTTTTTGCAGTGTGTATGTGTGTACCTGTGTGTGTGTGTGTGAACTAATGAGGTTGTAAAACAGCCCCTCTAAAATAGATTCATGATTGTAAAAAAAATTCATCTGATGATCAGCGCATCAGTTTTCATGTTGCTTCTTTGTGATCTTTTTGTTGTTGGGGATTTGTTTGTTTGTTTGGGTTGGGTTTTTTTTGGTCTCTGTGTTGTTGTGTTTTCTGCTGCTTTGTTTTTAGCGATGCACCATAGTTTCTGCTCCCATGCTGCTTATCGTAACCTCACAGTCTTTACCCCTAACCCCTTTTATGGTCTGGGTGCTTGTCTTTCACATGAAACTAAAAACGCAAAGATCCCACGTGAAACATGCATTGATTTAAGCGTGTGTAAGCAACAAGAAAGTTGTCCCTGGCAAAATTATTTCAAGGAAAGTCACTCACAGGGAAACAAAATACACACCCAGACAGGAAAATAAAAAACAAATCTATATGATAGTAATGGGTGGCATGCGCTGCATTTATGGCCCTTCCAAGGGAGAGCAGCCAGACTTTCATGCAGAGAAATCTGCCCTAAACTGAAAGAAGTATACAATACTGTGCTGAAGTCTAATGTGCTGGGCCTGACTTGTCAGGTGCTTCAACACAACCCATTTTCACTCATGAGACAGTCTTCAAGAAGTTGCCGTCTGAGCGTTCAATGATGAAGTATACAATACCATAATTGTGACACACTCCACGTAATGAGTCACTTTGCGTGTAACCACTTTTCTGCTATGAGCCATTTTAGGTAGGTGTGTGGGGATTTGGAGATTTTGATTGATTATAAAACTAAAGCCATATTCTACCTTGTACCGAAGTACCAAGGCATAACTATGTTTCATTTCGCTGTAAAAATGCACTTAAAAACACCCAAGCCCTCAATTCTGGCCACCTATTACAATTCAAAACTTGTCAGTTTCTCATTTTGCCACTTTCTGCAGTTTAACATTTCAGTTTGTGATAACTTTTTTTTAGAAATGTCTTGATTTTCAATCTGTTTTATGTATTGAATACCTTATATATATATATATATTTATTTATTTATTTATATGTTATTTTTATATTGCAGATGGATAACATGTTAACGACTATAACCTGACCTCTGGTGCAGTGTGTCTCGTCATGTGGTTGAGCATCACAATTAATAATAATAATAATAATGTATGGAATTTATATAGCGCACAATTACTCAGTCTCATCCAGTGAATTCCCAGAGGTATTTGTCCACAGGGAATCACAAGGTTTAGATTGCCACAAGGCCACTGATCAGAATTATTCAACCACAAAAAATACAAATACATAATTATGTATGTTCTTACAGTTGTCCGTTTATATCTCCTTTTTCTTTCTTGAGCGGTTTATGAAATCCACTGCCGGCTTGCTAGGCCCGTCGCAGCTGCCAACGCTCACATACCAGTGTCAGACATGGCCCCTCAAACGTAAACTAGTCACATGTGAAATGAAATGCCTAAGAAGAGCAGTCAACAAGACCCGAAGAGACAAAATCAGAAACGATGTCATCAGAGACATGGTAGGTGCAACACCAGTCCTACAACACATTGACCAGCAGAGGATCAAGTGGTTCGGACACCTGACACGGATGCCTCACAACCAGCCAGCTCTTCGGGCCTACAACACCCGGCACTCAGGATGGAAAGCCAAAGGACAACCAAGAAGATGGAGTGATTCCGTGGCTGACACCCTAAAAGCCCATGGCATGTCCCTCCTCCAGGCTACACGCCTCGCTGCCGACAGACAGCTATATCTCCCCGCGACACCTCCGAGTATAAGCGGAAGACAAAAGTAAAGTAAGTACTTACGGTTGTCAAGATCTTGCCAACTAAAATAATGATAACACCACTCTTTTCTGTCCAGATCTCTTGACGCATATTACAATAGAAGAAGAATTTTATTCTTAAAAATGATCACAACATCAGCCAATGTAAATTCACATCAATGACAATCGATCATGCACTCACACAAAAGCATAGATATGTATGCAGATGATTCATGAAATCTTTTTTTTCTGTTTTTTTTCCGCCCGTGAATACATATTCCTCCTGCACTTACATAATTATCAAAGGTATTTTGAACACAAAAATATTCCCAAGCGTTCAATCATACACAGACACTCACACACATATTGTGCTTGCATGCGCATGCACACACACACACACACAATGATAGAAGGCAAGAAATAAATATACACAAGACTGGTTATCAGTTCAGCATTGCATGGAATACATCAGCGTGATCATCACAAAAGTCGTCAACACAGCCTTGAAAGTATGAAGCTCACAATGAGATGTAACGTACGATAACAGCTTCGAAACGAGTCAGCACCGAATCCACTTATAAACAAAGTTTAAAAAAAAACAAACAACAAAAACGACAAAAGGTCTCGATCCAGACCATGACCATGCTATCAGCAGATTAACATGCAGAAGAGACCACCCTGCCCATCCCCCTCCCTTCCCCCAATCTGTAAGTGGACCTTTTCTCCAAGGGGCATGGTCACATGGTAAATCATGAACATTTGATTTTGGAATTTTTGTTGTTCCTCAACACCATCTTTTATTTATTTTTTAAATGTTATTTATTCTTTTATATGGAGGATAATGGAATAAGCACTCGTGTGCTTTTATACATCCAGTCCCCGTGTGTATGCGGTTTTGTAAATTTTGTCATCTGTTTCCACCGGCACACAATGGCCCGTACTCTTCCGAAAAGCGGAACAGGATTTAACGTGTGTGCAAGATGTTCTGCATGCGTTCGAACATCTTGCCTGCTTTGGGAATTTTCATGGCTTCAATTCAGGATAACAAAAAAGATACCCCCCCACCACAACAAATGAAAACATAATCTCCCCCCTCCCCCATGATAACAAACAAAAAAACAACCCCCCCCCGCCACAACCAACAATGAAATACACACACACACACATACAGAAGCACACACTTCCCAAAAAACCTTGTATTTATAATCACAAAATACTAAACAAGGGAATTAACTTCTGGTTGTCCCAAATCATCCAGTAAATGCCAATATTTTAATGGTGCTTATGCTGTCTACCAGCCAATAGATGATCAAACAGGCACAGGAAACAAATGAAACATTTCCTAAAAAAACAAAAACAAAAAATACCCTGCTGTTCTTATAATTATGTACCCATCACTTACATATGTATTATACACCAAGCAGTCATAGCACAGAAGAAATGTGCACATGCGAATCAGCCTTTGAAATAAAATAAAAATCGATCAGCTTTTGGTATTGAGTAAGCCACACAAAAGAAACTGACGAACAGTACAACATTGTGGCCTTGATATAGCTCTCAACAGTTCTCCAGTTCGTCACTTTAAAAAAAAAAATTTTTTAGCAGTATAACTATGCAGCAATATTAAAACATAATAAAAATGTGTGATTACGTTCATACGCCTACGTGTTGAAAAGTAACAATAAACAAACCCTAGATCTCAAAATACTGTACTTTATTTCAGACTTGAAGAACCTAAGAGATTAATTTTCTGTTTTCATTCCTCGGCTAGAACTCTGAGGTTAACCAAAGGTGGATTTTTGCGCATGGGACCGTTAATGCCTACCATTAAAATACCAGCCACATTCCGACTTAAGGATTAAGAGAAATGCAATACATCGATCATAGAGGAATGTGTGATCGAAAATCTAGAACTGACAGGAGTTAACACCATCCCTACGTTAAGGGAGAGAACCCCTCTTTCCCAGTACACGAGCACTGTGCGCATTTGTATGCCAGCACAACCCAGTAGTGGATGATACAGAGGGTTTTTTTAATTAATTAATTAATTTATTCTTTTATATCGAGGATAATGGAATAAGCACTCATGTGCTTTTTTACATCCGGTCCCTGTGTGTATGCGGTTTTGTAAATTTTGTCATCTGTTTCCACCGGCACACAATGGCCTACTCTTCCGCAAAGCAGAACAGGATTTAACGTGTGCACAAGATGTTCTGCATGCGTTCGAACACGGGGCCTCGGTTTATAGTCTCATCCGAAGGACTTTGACATTCAGTTCAATTTTTGGGGGTCAAACTGGGAAGAAAGGGCGAGGCTGGGAATCAAACCCAGAACCTCACGGTTTACTTGTTGGCAGGCAAACGTCTTAACCATCCTGCCACCTTCCTTTCAAAGGGAAGGGCTAGTAGATGGTTGGTTACCCTATAGCGGCTTACCCGTAGGGAAAAGGTTAATGTTCAGGTTAACGTTTATGTGATGAAAAGAGATGAAGTTCATGAGGTTCTTTTTTGAGTTCTTCATGTTTCCATTTTTGCCTCACATTGACTGTATGCTCACTGCGTAACTGCCAACCATTCTTTTTTTTGCAAGGAATGAAGCTCTAGCTAACTATGAAGAACTGATGCAGTCCTGGCAAGATTTGACACTTCAAGTTTGGAAATGATTTGCTGTAAAACAAACAAAGAGCAACTACAAATATTTGGAAATGATTTGCTATTATAAAACAAAATAAACAGCAACCACAAACACGGCTGCTGGTACTGTGCTCAATGCTCGTTTCTTCAACAATGTGTATAGATCTACTTATACTGTACTTTATCAAAGCAGACATGATAAGTGATCTTTGTACTTTCAGTTTTCACCTACGGCTGTTTCGTTTCAAAGTGGGGTACATTCTTCTTTCCTGACTACATTTTGACAGGAGATGAAAAGTTTGCACCTTTAACCAGAAAAAAAAAAATGCTTCAGCTTCAGGGGGTTGCGTCCCCTGAACCCCCTTCCCTTTTTTTTCAGGAGTGAGGCAAGCACCACCACCCCCCCCCCCCCCCCCCCCCCCCCCCCCCCAACCTTATGAACCCCCTCCCCCCCATCCTTCGGCTAAATTCTGTTTTGTATTTTCAAAAGTTGGCGGTTATTCTGACTGGTAAGGAGTGTAATAAACATCACAGTCTTCAAGTTCAGGTTACATGCCATCAATAAATGGGGACAAAAAAAGAGTTGTTTCTCTGTTTTTTGTTTAGTAGCTAATTATTGCTTTCTCATCTTGCAAGTTCATCGCATCACACACACCACACAAATCTGACACAGTTTCTTATGCATGATATGATAGTTGTTTCTTTGAATAAAGCTTTGAAAAATATATAAATGTACGCATACATGATACATGTTAAAAACATTTTGTCAAAAAAAGAAGTAAATAACAACAACAACAACAACAAACCTGGAATATATAAAATACACCAATAAGGCCAAGAACAATGCAAAGCATACACATTCATACTTCCATACTTCTATAAACACACACGCACACACAATAAGGCCAAAAAACAATGCAAAAAACATAAACTTTGATATTATTTACATAATTATCAGCTTCACATACTTGTCCTTTTATGAAAAAAGAAATCAAGCGTCCATTCTAAGTGTTTCTCCAGTTTCTGATCAATCGTATTGAAAACAAAATTTAGAGATGCATGTCTTTCAACAATATTTTTCAACACCCGTCACAAAAATTCAGGGGCTAGTGTTCTCGACTATTTTAAAACGGTACTTTCAAGTATACTTCATGAAATTTAGGACTTATTTGTGCCCTTCAAAGATGGTTAGAATTCAATAAATTCTTATGACGAAATTTTTGGGTTTGGTTCTTTTTGCGTCACAAGTTTTTAACACACCGATATCTAGAAACGTTCACCTTTTAGATCTTAAGGACTTCCATACATATCCTGTCAATGTAAGAAGATAATACATACATGCAACAAAGCAGATGACAGACTAAGCTAATGTATATATATATATATTTATGTACTATCATATGGGTGCGTTCACGGGTCAATAAACAGGTTTGTCTCTTTTCCCCCCATTAATTAACATTCAGGTGCGTAGCATCCCTCCTCCCTCCCTCTTCCTTTGCAGAATGGTTTTGTGTGGGTTTTTTTCCTTTTCCCCCCATACCTCTTCTCGATTACTTAGTTTCTGGTGATCACAGATGGGGTTCCTTACCCAATACAGGCAGACTCACTCCTCTCGAAAGTACGATGCATTCCTCTCTCTCTGTCTCTCTGTGTGTGTGGATCCATCCATCCATCTACACTCACACACACACACACACACACACACACACACCTCTATCCTCTCACACACACACACCTCTTTCCTCTCACACACACTCAAACACACTCACATACACATATCCCCCCTCCCCTTCCTGATCAAAGAATGACGCATCTTCTCCGACACTTGCTCTTCTCAGGCTTGGAGGGTTTGGGGTCAAGGACAGCCAGCAGGGCTTCGTCGAAGACGTCCTTCAGCCCCTGTTTGGTCAGCGCGCTGCACTCCACGTAGCCGTAAGCCCCTAACCTCTTGGCGAAACGCTCCCCATCCTCCGGAACAGTCGGCTTCAATCGCCGCTTGGCCAGTTTCAGGCGTACCTGTTCGTCGTCGCGAAGGTCCATCTGAACACGTAATAGACAGGTTACGGTTTTAGAAGATGATAGGCACAACAAATAAAAAATTTTAAAACCCCCAAAATCAGGCATATCGTTTTTAGCATATCGTTTTTATAGAAAGATTATGGTTTTAGAAGATGATAGGCACTACAAATAAAATAACCCCCCCCCCCCCCAAAAAAAAAAAAATCAGGCATATAGATGTATTCTTTCATCTGGGTTTTTTTTTTTTGTGGGGTCAAATCTGTACTGTGTGTTGGGTTAGTATGTGCAATGTTTTTACAGTAGAAAAAAATAGTACAAGCAGATAACAAGGAAAGGTAAGTTTATAAACCTTGTAAAAAGGAAAAGGGGTGTGGGGGGTTCAATATTGATGAGTAGCCTATCCATGCATCCATCCATTCATTCTATCCATCCCATCCATATATGTGTGTGTATCTCCTTAACTTGCAAGGGTCTTGCGAGACACCAAAAAAGAAAGGATAATGACTGTCAGTTTCTCATATAGAAACAAAACTCCGGATACTTCTGACAACACACACACTCTCTTCATTAAGAAATCAGTACAACAGACAAGAACAGAGAGACAGAGAGAGAGAGAAAGAGAGAGAACGAGAGTTAAAAGACATGTACACAAAGAGACACAGACAGACAGACACACACACACATGCACACACACGTGTGCAGCGCTTGCGCGTACAGACACACATGCACGCACATGACAGACACACATGCACGCGCATGCGCACACACAGACAGACACACAGAGACTAAAAGTCCTTAGGATCAGACTATAAACCAAGGTCCTATGTGCAAACGCACGCAGAACATCTAGCGCACATGTTAAAACCCTTTCCACTTTTCGGTAGAGTAGGCCATTGTGTGCCATGGGGATCGATGACAAAATTTTACAAAACTGCATACACACGGGGACTGGATGTTTAAAAAAAAAGCGCACGAGTGCTTATTCCATTATCCTCGAAATAAAAGAATAAAACAGAAACAGACAACAAACATTCGGAGCAGACAGACAGATTGTTGTTGTTGAGGTTATATTATAGTCTCAAGGGTGAAATATCCAATTTAGAGACTGTGGTCGCAAGTCATCCTACATTGGCTCCGCAGGCCACTCTACAAAAATAGTACAATGCTTGAAGCAACAGTGTTGTGCAAGCATAAGCATTAAGACTGAGAGATCCTCTGTGGGGATGCTGGGGACCTGTCACTATAAATAGCACCCCCACCTTCTGGAAATTCTGTGCAAGAAATTTCCTCTTTTCTATCACTCTCCTTGTTTCTGCCTTGTTCCTTTTCTTTCTGTCACCTCCTTCTTGTCTATTTTCTGCCGTCTTGGTCCATTCTCCTGCCTTTTCGCCAGAAAGACTTAAAAAACAACAACACAATTCTATATTAAGCCGTAATCAGACGCGCTGGGTCTGACTAGTCAAGCATTTAACAGCTACAAGATAACAATTCTCTCTAATGCCGAAGTCAGACGCGCTGGGCCTGACTTTGTCAGGCGCTTCACGGCAGCATGACGCATTTTCCCCTCATATAACAGACATCAATCGTTGCTGTCTGAGCGTTTGACGACAAAGAAGAAGACAGACAGAGACAGAGAGACGCATTTTCCCTCATATAACAGACAACAATAGAAAAGAAGAAGAAAGACAGTCAGAGAGACACATTTCCCCTCACATATAACAGACATCACTAGTTGCTGTCTGAGCATTTGTCGACAAAGAAGAAGAATTAACACACAAGACAGAGACAAAGAGGGTAATCTCCCTACATAACTACATGCGTGAGATGATCTCCCTATATACTAAATAATGATGTATGCACCCCCCTACCTGCGTGCCGACGACCAGGAAGGGGGTGGTGGGCAGGGAGTGTCTGATCTCGGGGAGCCACTTGTACTCCAGGTTCTTCATGGACTCCGGCATCACCACGGAGAAGGCCGTCAGGAACACGCTGGTCTCCGGATAGGACAGCATCCGAAGGCTGGTGTACTCCTCCTGTTCCCACGATGACAGACAACAGTGTTGTGTTGTGTTGTGTTCATGATGGTGATGGTGGTGGTGGTGGTTGATGGTGGTTGATGGTGGTGGTGGTTGGTGGTGGTGGTGGATGTGGTGGTGGTGGTGGTGGTTGATGGTGGTGGTGGTGGTGGTGGTTGATGGTGGTGGTGGTGGTGGTGGTGATGGTAGTGGTGGTGGTGGTGGATGGTGGTGGTGGTGATGGTGGTGGTGGTGGTGGTTGATGGTGGATGATGATGATAGTGGTGATGGTGGTGGTGGTTGATGTGGTGGTGGTGGTGGTGATGTGGTGGTGGTGTGGTGGTGATGATGGTGGTGGTGGGTGGTGGTGATGGTGGTGGTGATGGTGGTTGGTGGTGGTGGTGAGTGGTGGTGGTGGTGGTGGTGGTGGTGGGTGGATGATGATGGTGG
>CM054138.1:43932662-43995162 GCA_028751875.1 Rapana venosa
AGGCTGAAGTTTGGCGCCTGACAAAGTCAGGCCCAGCGCATCCGACTTCGGCGTGGAAAAGAACTGTCATATTTTAAATCTTTCTGGGCGTAAAATAGATGGAGAATGGACCAAGGAGGCAGAAAATAGACAAGAAGGAGGTGACCGGAAGAAAAGGAACGATAATGTTTTACTGTTTACAGTCCCGCCGACCACAGAGGCCATATCATGGCTATCACTTTCTTATTACTGGTTAAAGCTCTGGTTAAATCAATTAATTGAGGCCAAACATGTCTTAAAACGTGTACTCCATCTTCGGGTCGTTAAGTACAGTATTAATTGTATCACAAGATCTCTTGCCTGCGTTCCCTTCGTGGGTGGGGTGCATAATGCCTGGTTTTCTTCACTAGGCTATCCCGCCCCCCTAGGTATATAAAAATTATGCTCTCTCTCTACCTCAATATATATATATAAATATATGTGTGTGTGTGTGTTTTGTGTGTGTGTGTGTGTGTGTGTGTGTGTGTGTTTGTGGTATGGCATTCAATATTTAAAAAAAAGAAAAAAGGAGAAGGCGCCCCATAACCTACAAGATCGTAGGGGAGCGAGGCGTCAGAGACCTCAACTTCTCTAGGGGCCAGCATATTGAGAGCGGCGCCCATCTCCTCTCCCTCGCTGCTTTACCTTCCCTGACCCTAAAGAGGTCTGTACCCATTTACAGCTGGGTAAACTGGGGGATTGTATTGAAGCCAAGGCGCGCAAACGGTCACCCATCCAACTGGTAACCACGCTCGACGCTGGTTAACCCTGGCTGGGGGGGAAGCGAGTGCTCCTTTAATATATTACATTTAATGATATAACACGAAACTACATCATACTCCATCTCAACAATATAATTATACACACCAAACATTTTAGTCTTTCTGTAACGCTTTTCTTCTGTAAATGATAACATTTAAAATAAAATAAAAAGCAAAAGAAAATAATCTACTATACACATATCCTTTCGCAGAATGTTTCATTTAACAGAGTTGAATCATTCTTGAATCCATGACACAAAAATTCCCAGATTTTTCCCCCTCAATTAATTAAGGAGTTGTGGGCCATTCAAGCAGAGAGAGAGAGAGGGGAGGGAGAGAGAGAGAGAGAGAGAGAGAGAGAGAGAGAGAGAGAGAGAGAGAGAGAGAGAGAGAGAGAGAGAGAGAACTCGAACTCAAACTCAAACTCGAATATTTAATGAGGGTAATTGGATAAGCCAGAGACTTCTTTACACCAGGCCCTCATGGGGGGAAAAGTGAAACAAACATGAATAAACCAACTGATCAACAAACAAGATAATGTCAAAAAGCAAAGAAATGAATCATTCAAATTGCCATTCAATTATTGACTGAAGTCATGAAATCAATGAAAGACCACAGAAGTAAACCAATGAATAAATAAACAAAACCAATTAAACAGAGAGAGAGAGAGAGAGAGAGAGAGAGAGAGAGAGAGAGAGAGAGAGAGAGAGAGAGAGAGAGAGAGAGAGAGAGAGAGAGAGAGAGAGAGAGAAGAGAGAAGAAAAGGCAGATGAAAGTAACAGAAAACAGAAAGGCAATTTTGGCCCAGAATTTATGAAGTGGTTTTAAGATTACTCATAGCACGGACTTTTTACAGGCAAGTTTTTTGTACACAAAGGGTTAAGAGAGAGAGAGAGAGAGAGAGAGAGAGAGAGAGAGAGAGAGAGTGTGTGTGTAGTGAAGTGTATGTGTGTGTGTGTGTAATGAAGTGTATGTATGTGTGTGAAGTGTGTGTGTGTGTACACATGTGTGTGTGTGTGAGAATGTGTGTGTGTGGTGTGTGTGTGTGTGTAGTGAAGTGTATGTAGTGTGTGTGTGTAGTGAAGTGTATGCATGTGTGTGAAGGGGTGTGTGTGGTGGGCGGGTGTGTAGTGAAGTGTGTGTGTATGCGCACATGCGTGTGTGCTTGCGTGCACGCGCGTGTGTGTATATATGTCTGAGTCTCTGTGCGTGCGTGTATGAGTGCATGTGTGTGTGTGTGCGCGCGCGCGCGTGCGCGTATGTGTATGTGTGTTCGAGTGCACGCGCGTGTACAATCCATATGCAGGCGTTACCACAGACACTGAAAATATCCGCAAGCAGGAACACAGCTTTTCCACACAAAAAAACCAAAAAAAAAAGATGCAAGGTTGTTGGTTTTTTCCCTCTCCCCTAAACAACAGCCTGCAGGTCTGTTTTCTGTCAAAAATGCTAGCACCATGGCGTCAGGCTAGGTGTGCTGAGATTCTGTTATCTACAAACAAACAAAAAAGGGGAAAAAAGCAAAAAAACAACAAGCAACAACCCCCCCCCCCCCAACCTCCTCCCCCAAAAATAACATAAACAAATAGATAGATTTTTTTTTAAATAAAAGAAAGAAACACATCTTTCACATACACAGAGTTAATGCTTAGAAACTCCAGCTATTTCCCCTGGTTGATTGGGAGCGCGCGCGCGTGCGTTCTGTGTGTGTGTGTGTGTGTGTGTGTGTGTGTGTGTGTGTGTGTGTGTGTGTGTGTGTGTATGCGCTCGCTTGCTTGCTTGTGCGCGCGCGCGCGCGTGTGTGTGTGTGTGTATGCGCGCGCGTGTGCATGTGCTCGCGCATGCATACGTGCGCATGTGTGTTAAAACGCAAAGATCAGGAACACACACACACACACACACGCTCTCCTACCCAACTCCTCCCCCCAAAAAAAAACACACCCCAACAACAACAACACCACACACAGAGAGCAAAAAAGCTGAACCTTTTAAAAAACAACAAAACAAAACAGCCCCAACTACCAGCCCTGGTTGAAAGCACGACCAGCCGCCCAACAGTGCATCAGAAAAACAAAACAAAACAAAACGAAACGAAAAAACACAAACACAACACACAGAACTCTTTATTCCCATCCTGCCCCCCCCCCCCCCCCACCCCCCCCAACTTCCCTCCCCCCTCTCCCCCACCAGTAAACTGATGTGTTGCTTGCTTGCCTCTGTACACATACACACACAAACACGCGCGCAAGCGCGCACACACACACATTCACACACAGCGCTAGAGTACGAGCAGTGTCAAACAACAACAACAACAACAACAACAAAACCTTATGCTAGCCTAACCAACACTCCCTCAGTAAACTAGTGGCCACACCACACTACACTTACACTGCACTACACTGTACTACACTACACTTACACTACACTATATTACACTACACTACACTACACTACTCTACACTACACTACACTTACACTACACTACCACTACACTTACACTACACTTACACTACACTAACACTACACACTTACACTACACTACACTTACGCTACACTACACTACACTTACACTACACCACACTCACTACACCACACAACACTCACTACACTACACTACACTTACGCTACACTACACTACACCACACAACACTACACTACACTTACACTACACTACACTACACTACACTTACACTACACCACACTCACTACACCACACAACACTCACTACACTACACTACACTTACGCTACACTACACTACACACACCACACCACACACAACACTACACTTACACTACACTACACTACACTTACACTACACCACACTCACTACAACCACACAACATCACTACACTACACTACACTACACCTACGCTACACTACACTACACCACACCACACAACACTACACTTAACACTACACCAACTCACTCAACCACACAACACTACACTTACACGACACTACACTTACACTACACTTACACTACACTATACTACACTAACTCTACACTACACTACACTACACTACACTTACACTACACTACACTCACTACACACACTAACACCCACACAACACTCACTCACTTACACTACACTAATTACACTTACACTAATTACATTACACTACACTACACTACACCACACTTACACTACACTACACTACACTTACACCACACTTACACTACACCACACTTACACTACACTACATTACACCACCTTACACCTACACTACCTTACACAACACCACACTACACTACACTACACTTCACCTATACTTCACAAACACTACACTAAACAACCTCCTCCTACTAACACAACCCCCCCCCCCCCCCCCCCCCCCCCCACGCCTAGCCCCCCTCCCCCACCAACCTACCCCCCCCCTCCCCAAAAAAACACAACAACCCAGTCTAGTCTAGACCAACCACCCCCCCCACCCCCACCCCAGCTATCCTATCCCTCCCACCACCACCACCTACACCAACCCCCCCCCCCCCCCCCTTACCCTCAGCGCCAAGGACTAAATCGATACTATACTGTTTATAAATGGGAGCCGTCAGCAATTGTGCAGGGTAACGTAACGTCTGTCTGTCTGTTTGGCGTTACGTAAATTCCCAGCGTCACGTCACGTTACGTTACGTTACCTGGTCTGCAGTGTGGCAGGCGTTCGATAGCCTAGCGTTGATGGATCGATATTCCAGGATCGGTTCTTTTCTTGTCCTGAGAGGGAAGGAAGAAGGTGGGTGTGGTGGTGGTGGTGGTGGTGGTGGTTGGGTGAGTGGTTGGGTTGGGGGTGGTGGTGGTTGGGTGGGTGGTGTGGGGGTGGTGGGTGGGGTGAGAAGGTGGTGTGAGGTGTGGGGTGGGATGGGGTTGAGGTGGGATGTGATGGGTGTGGGGTTGGTGGTGTTGGTGTGGGGTGTGGGGTGGGGTGGGGGGTGTGGGGTGGGTGTGGGGGTGGGTAGGGAGGGGTGGAGGTGTGTGGTGTTGGTGGTGTGTGTGGTGGGTTGGTGAGTTGGGGGTAGGGAGTGGGTAAGGGGGTGGGGGGGGGGGGGGCCCGTAAAGAGAAATGTGCATGGGGTGGGGGTGGGCAGAAGGAGAAATGTGCATGTGGGTGAGTGTAAGTGTGTGTGTGTGTGTGTTGTGTGTGTGTGTGTGTGTGTGTGTGCATGTGTTGTGTGTCGTGTGAGTGTGTGTGTGTGTGTGTGTATGTCACTATGTGTTCAAATTCATTTAAGGGCTACAGCGTCCGTCAAACCGGATTCTGAAGACCTCCACAGTCAATCAGCGAGATGATAAAATTATACAACCGCAGACGCATTGGGCATAGTTAGTTGAACACCTTTGACTTTCCTGACGACGTAGTTATTGTCACATACTGCCAGCAACACATAACAAAAAAAGCCCCCCCCCCCAAAAAAAAAAAAACACACACAAAAAAACAACAACCAACACAACAACCCAAAAACAACAAAACAAAAAACAACAACCAAACAATCCCCCCTCCCTACAAAACAAACAACAGAAAAAAAAGAAACAAACCAACCACCCCCACCCCCCGAACCCACCCCCCAAACAACCCAACAACAACAACAACAACAAACCCAATAACAACAAAAGAAACAAAAAAAAAAAAAACAAAAACAAACAAAAAACAAAAAAAGCAAAAGCCAAGAAAAGACACAATCTCACCACCGAAAAATCTTACCCTACTTGGGTCTCAACATCCACAGAGAAAAAGGAGAGAGAGAGAGAGAGAGAGAGAGAGAGAGAGAGAGAGAGAGGAGAGAGAGAGAGAGAGAGAGAGAGAGAAGAGAGAGAGACAGAAGACAGACAGAGAGAAAGACAGAGACAGACAAGAGAGACAGAGAGAGAAAACAACCAACCCAGCAAGATGCTCAAAATCAATGCAACATTAACCCACACCAGGCCCAGAGAAACAAAGAGGCTAAAAAAAAAAAAGAGAGAGAGAGGGAAAGCTTCCATTTTATCCTAGTTGCTGCATCAGTGAGTCCACAAATTAAATGGGTTGATGAGACAGATGCCGCCGATAACAGAACCAGAGCTGGCAAGCAAAAGGCCCACAAACCCATCACCCACTGTAGCAGCTAAGTAAAGGCCTGGAGATCTATCTATCTTTCCACAGACTGGGACCACTAACATCAAGATCACCATCTTCGTTCAACCCAGGCTTCAAACGTGTCGGGCTTTCATCGATCTGAAACCTGGAGATCCATTATCACTCACCTGAAAAGTTAACAATCCAAGCTTTTACCAACTCTTTCCTCAGGACCCGCTCCTTCCCTCTCTTACCCTTCCCCCAACCCCCCCACAAAAACAACCAAAAAACACAAAAAATCACTCTTACTTCAGGAAGATTTCGTGTGGTTGGTCAAACAAAATTAGCAGTAAGAAATAAATAATAACACAACGATTTTGTGACTGTTTGTTTGTGTGTGTGTGAGTGTGTGAGTGTGTGTGTGTGATGTGTGTGGTGTGTGTGTTGTGTGTGTGTGTGAGTGTGTTGTGTGTGTGTGTGTGTGTGCGTTGCGTGCGTGCGGTGCGTGGCGGTGTTGCGTGTGTGTGTGTAAGCTACTTTTTTTTTCTTTTTTTTTTTGCAGAAAAAGCGATTCTCTAAAAGACACCCAAAAAAAGACACCCCCCTTCCCAATTGTTTTTTAAATTACAAAAAAAAAGAAGATTATCTCAAGACGCTGCAGATGGCTTGGCTCCACGCTTGGCAAATCTGCTTTCAGCATCACTAGTCAAGCCCCCACGTGGAATCCATAAGGTTAAGAAAAGAAGCACACCCCCCCCCCCCCCCCCTACACCACCACCACCCCCCCCCCCCCCCCCCCCCCCCCCCACGGGATGCCGGAGACCTGTCAGTCAGTATAAAGTAACATCCCCACCTTCTGAAAATCCCGTGCAAGGAATTCCCTCTTTTCTATCCCTCTCCTCTTTGTTTCTTGCCTGGTTCCTTTTCTTCCTGTGTCACCTCCTCCTGGTCTTTTTTTCCCCCCTCTTGGTCCTATTCTCCTGCTTTTTTTCCCCTTCTTCCTTCTTCTTCCTAGAAGACTTAAAAGATAACCAATTCCCTCCCACGCTGAAGTCAGATACGCTGGTCCTGACTTGTCCGTCAGTCAGAGGGCTGCTTAACAACGGCATTTTCTTTCGCTCATAATACGACAGACTGAGACAGCAGTAGTTGCTGTCTGAGCGTTCAACAACGAAGAAAAAGAAGTCGTCCCCAAACATGCCTGGCACTCTGACCCAGACGACACACATGAAAAAAAAAAGACCAAAAAAAAAAAGACAGGCATCACTTGTATTGGACCAAATTAATGGAGTAACTGGCTCAAGCGGGATAGCCTAGTAGTCAGAACATTGCGCTCGCAATCTGACGACCCGGGTTCGATTCCCGTTCAAGGGGGATAGTTTCCTCTGGAGTTAACATCAGTGCAGACTCCACTCTCCCCCAAAAGTCCTTCGGATGAGACTATTAACTGAGGTCCCGTGTGCGAACGCACGCAGAACATCTTGCGCACACGTTAAACCCTGTTCCGCTGTTCGTAAGAGTAGGCCATTGTGTGCCGGTGGGAACAGATGACAGAATTCACAAATCCGCATACACACGGGGACTGGATGTAAAAAAGCACATAAGTGCTTATTCCATTACCCTCTATATAAAAGAATAACAATAAAACAGCTCAGTGGTCAGAGCACTCACTCCTCCCCCCCCCCCCCCCCCCCCCCCCAGCTAAGGTTAAGCAGCATCGAGCGTGGTTACCACTTGGATGAGTGACCGTTTGCGCGCCTTGGCTTCAGTATAGTCCCCCAGTTCACCCAGCTGTAAATGGGTACCTGCTTCTTTAGGGTCAGGGAAGGTAAAGCAGCGAAGGAGAGGAGATGGGCGTTGCCGCCCTCAATATGCTGGCCCCTGGAGAAGTTGAGGTCTCTGATGCCTCGCTCCCCTACGACCTTATAGGTTATGGGACACCTTGACCTTTTAACTGGCTCAGGGCCGAAGTGGCTGGACAGTGCTTGTTGGTGGTCTACATCCAAAGGCCGGACCACAGAATTCGATGAACAAATCAACCATGGACAATTCGTCACAGTCTATAACTTTAGTATTATATACTTTTTTTTTTTTTGCTCCAGTCCTTCCAAAATAGTTCTGAACTAAAAATATAGATTCTATCTAAGAAGAAAAAAGTAACACGCACGCGCGCGCGCACGCACGCGCACGCACACTCCACACACACACACACACACACACACACACACACACACACACACACACACACATATATATATGCAGAAAGAGAGTGAGAGAGTGAGAGAGTGAGAGAGAGAGAGAGAGAGAGAGAGAGAGAGAGAGAGAGAGAGAGAGAGAGAGAGAGATGTACTCGAGCACACACATCTATTGAATCCGAGTACATTCCGCTCTTTCTCTTTCTCCCCACCCCCTCCCTCACTCCCTCCCTCCCTTCCTCTCCCCCCCTTATTTTCAAAAACTTTAGACATTTGCCCATAGCAATGAACGAAATCAGAAAACACGATTACACATGTTGGTACATGTTTTTGACTTTAAAGCATAATTTGCCCACGAGGTACTAACCGATTTTACACACACACACACACACACACACGCGCGCGCGCGCACGCGCGCGCACACAGTCACACACACGAATTAAACTGTCGCATATAATTATCATTATGAATGTTCACCAATACAGTACTGGCACACGATTTCTTCATAAATAATGCAAAACTAATTGACCGTGGTGAGAAAATGATTCATTTCCTGTCACACACACACACACAGTCACACACAGTCTCTCTCTCTCTCTCTCTCTCTCTCTCTCTCTCTCTCTCTCTCTCCTCCACACACACACACACACACACACACACATACACTCTCTCTCTCTCACATACACTCTCTCTCTCTCTCTCTCTCTCTCACACACACACACACACACACACGCGCGCGAGAAAGAGAGACAGAGACACAGAGATAGAGAGACACAGATACAACGATTAAGAGAGAGACAGACAGAGAGAGAAGAGGAGGGGGAGGGGAGACAGTCAGCCTGACAGGAAGAGTATAATGTATGTAAAAAGCAAAAAAAACCACCCCAGTAAATAATGGAAAACACACCTTTTAAAAAACGAACACTTTCAGTGGCAAGGAGAAAGAAGGAGAAAGGGGTTAAATTCACGTGAACAGGAGAAAGTCGCCCATATGTTGGTTTGGGGGGAAAATCAGCAACAAAAACATTCATGTTAGGCCGAAGTTCAGTTCTCCAAAACTCTTTTCGGACTGAGTGTGTACCGCTATCAAAGACCAAAGGGAGGCTAGTAGTGAATTTCTGAGGAGAAACAACAACAAAAACCTAGCTGTACAGCGCGTTGACTTTCGTTTACATTTTTGTTCTTTTTCTTTTTTCGGTTTTTTGTTTGTTTGTTTGTATGATAAACACTTTTTTTTTTTTTAAAAGATATTAAAGCATTAAACATAGATTGCTTACTTCGTAGATCTCTCTCTGTCTCTCTCTTATTCTGAAAACTTTACACAACTATAAATCTTGACTTTTTGTTATACAATAACATTTTGTCGTTACTATTGCTTTTACCCCCACCAAAATACTAAGCAGTTCGGCAACCCCCTTCATGTATGGCCTTTTTGTGAATAAATTATTCGAGTTCGAGTTCTCTCCGTCTCTCTCTCTCTCTCTCTCTCAGGTAACTTTATTCATTTTTATGCGTGCTATTTTGGAATCTTGGTCGATGGGCGAATCACAGCACATACAGGCCCTTTCAGGTGTGATTGTGTAGGAATTTTTTCCCTCCACTGGGGTATGCACTACACAATCTGCAAAGCCACAGATAGAATGTGTGTGTGTGTGTGTGTGTGTGCGCGCGTGCGTGCGTGCGTGTGTGTGTGTGTGTTCGTTCGTTCTTGTATTTAACGTCTGTTCACTATAAGTGATATTAGACGGTGTGTGTGTGTGTGTGTGTGTGTGTGTGTGTGCGTGCGTGCGTGCGCGTGCTATCTATAATTTATTCTTTTATTTCGAGGATAATGGAACAAGCGCTCGTGCGAGTTTGTTGATGTTGTTTTTTGTTGTTATTGTTGGGTTTCTTTTATACATCCTGTCCCCGTGAGCATGCAGTTTAGTATTATGCTGTCATCTGTTCCCACCGCCACAGCACAGCCTGCCTTCCGAGAGGCGAAATGGGATTTATGGTGTGAGCAAGATGTCCTACGTGCGTCTGTGTGCCGTCAGCGCCTGGGCTTTATCACAGTTCTTGATTAAACCATTGATGCTGGGGGCAACAGCAAAGTGAGAGGCTGTATGACCAGTGGCTTTCTTTCCCACTCATGGAATTCCACTTTACAGCTTAGTCTTTAGTGATTGACTATATGACTCTCTGACTAGGAGGCTTGACTCGCACAGTCCTTATGTGCTGCAGCCCTGGGGGCTGGTTGGCCTCTGGAGAGCATCTCCAACGCTGACTGTCCTTATGCCCACTTGGCCGAGAGAGTGGGGATGTACTGTGGGCAAGGCATCTCCACTATAATCAAATTTCTGCCCAGTTTCCAAAACAGCAGCTGCCTTCTCTGCTGTTTTTGGAGGTCATCGTCGGACACGACGGACAAACATACATACACGTGCGTCTGTCAGCACACGGGACCTGGGTTTATAGTTTCATTCAGAGGACTTTCCGGGTGCAGTGGAGTCGGCACTGATGTCAACTCCAGGGGGGAAAAAATTCCCCTTGCACAGGCGGCGGCTAGGTGTTGTTGGGAAACCTGGGCTCGAACCCGGGTGGATTGACAAGATTGCGAGCGTTGACGCGCAACGCTCTAACCACCATGGCTATCCCCCGTCCATCTCCCGCGTGCGTGCGTGCGTGCGTGTGTGTGTGTCTGCGTGTGTGTGTGCGCGGCGCGCACGCGAGTGTAAGCGTGTAGTGTGGCGTGCGTACATGCGTGCGTGTTGTGTGTGTGTGCGCGTGCACGTGTGTGTGTGCATGCGTGCGTGCGTGTGTGTTTGCGCGCGTTCGCGCACGTGCAGAGGGGGGTGGGGGGGGGTGGTGAGAGGGGAGATGGGGGGGGGGGGGGGGGGGGGGGCTGAGAAAGAAAGCAAAACAAAAACGGTATAAAGATGTGTGGGTATGATACACACAGCGTCTCTTCTTAAAATATCCACTAAGCTATGTTTCATGTGACTTATTACACAAGTCAAGCGGACAAGACCCCCAATCACGAGCCTGTACTGGAGTCCTTGGTGTGAAGTAGACGCCACATTCTTCCTAGTTATTTATGTCCCCACCCCCAAGGGCAGAGCGGCTTTACACTTTCAAAACGTGTGTGTGTGTGTGTGTAGGTCCAGGAATCCATCCTCCCATACCCTCTGGCTACAAGGCATTAAATAATCACTAAAGTTCTGTTACAGAGTGTCTAGGAGGGGGGGGGGGGGGGGGGGGGGGGGGGGGGAGAGAAGATGGGGGGGGGGGGGGGGGAAGAAAAAGAAAACATTCTAGATACAAAAAAAGGTTACTTTTTTTCTAAACGGTGGAAACTGGCAATGATACCCATTGAGAAATTCAAGATGCCCTGATTCTGACAAGCACATTTTTAAAAAGAGATTTAATAAAAAGAAGATTTGAATGCAGATCTACAAAGGAGGATTTAGGCTCTAGAGATGAGATGCCTCAGAAGACTCCTTGGCATTTCATACATGGACCACACTACCAACAACGAAGTCCTACAAACCATCACCCAACAAGTAAAGCACTACGAAAACCTGCTGACCACAGTCAAGAAAAGGAAGCTCAGATGGTACGGACATGTGACTAGATCTGATGGGCTGTCCAAAACCATACTGCAGGAAACAGTGCAGGGGAAGAGAAGGCGAGGCAGACAGAGGAAGAAATGGGCAGACAACATCACTGAATGGACAGGTAAGAGCTTCTCCACAACCCAGGCACTTGCACACAACCGCCGCAATTGGAGCCAGCTGGTGCAACGTTCGTCAATGCAGTGCCCCTAGGACCCCGGAGGGGGTTATGGGAGCAGATGAGATGAGAATAAAAAGAAATGTCTATGCTATTATAAATATATATAATATAATATATTATAATATAATAATTATAATATAATATAATATAATATAATATGATATATAATGCGACCTATACTCGAACAGATTTTATCAATGGGTACCTACCCTCTTTAGGGACAGGGAAGGTAAAGCAACGAGGGAGAGGAGATGGGCGCCTTCGCCCTCAATAATATGCTGGCCCCTGGAGAAGTTGAGGTCTCTGAACACCTCGCTCCCCTACGACCTTAAAGGTTATGGGACACCTTTACTTTAACTTTATGGTCGATTGAAATTTTTGGGGTGATAAAAAACAGAATGCGATATTGTATCTTCAGACAGCGTGCGCTTAATTAATCGAGCGAGTGACTCCAAAGAAACCAGAAGAAATTCAAGTCATTTATTTATTTATTCTTTTATATCGAGGATAATGGAATAAGCACTCATGTGCTTTTTTACATCCAGTCCCCGTGTGTATGCGGTTTTGTAAATTTTGTCATCCGTTCCCACCGGCACACAATGGCCTACTCTTTCGAAAAGCGGAACAGGATTTAACGTGTGCGCAAGATGTTCTGCATGCGTTCGCACACGGGGCCTCGGTTTATAGTCTCATCCGAAGACAGCAATACATAGCTTTAGGTCAAAGGCCTTCTTGACAGTAACCCTCAATTTTACCATCATACCCATAGATCTACCTGCCTGCCTGCCTGCCTGCCTGCCTCTCTCTCTTCTCACACACACACACACACACCCCGACAATTCAGGCGGAACTATATTGACTACATAACACGTCATAAGCTTTACTAAGTCAATACAAATGATAAACCTTGAAAGTGTTATTTAACTGGGGGGGGGGGGGGGGACCCACCTCAGCATGAATTAACTTAATTTAATGGCGGCAAAAAGTTTGTTGTTGCCTGCTGCTGTTGTCCTTTTTTCCAACCCCCCCCCCCCCCCCCCCCCCCCCCCCCCCCCCCCCCCCCCCCCCCCCCCCCCCCCCCCCCCCCCCCCCCCCCCCCCCCCATATGAACACCAGAGAAGAAGAAAAGCCAGAAGCCAATAAGTAGCCTATTTAAAAGGGACAGAAATCTGAAAAGGCGAACTTTCAAGAGGAAAGACGGAACATTTAGATAGCCGTGATAAATTTCCACACAGAAATAATACAAAAAAGAAAGAGCTTTTACAACGAAAAAAAAAAGAGAAATCACATTGTGGAAAGAGACGGATCAATAGGCCTACAGTACCAGTAAAAAGATTTAAAGAAGAAATGGACGAACGCAATAGCTGCTGAGTCGTTAAGACCGTTCGACTTCAATCCCACGGGTCCATAAAGTCGTGGGTTCGAATCTCGGCGGCGTCTGGTGAATTCAGGGTGGGAATTTCTACAATCTCCCAGGTCAACTTCAAGAGCAGACCTGCCAGTGCCATAATTTCCTTTGTCTATGTACGCATGCAGAAGATCAAATAAGCACGTTAAAAATCCCGCAATTCATGTCAGCGTTTTATACCCAGCATACACCCCGAAATCAGAATGCGGCTACCTTCATGGTGGAAAGAAAAGATCGCATACGCAAAATCTCACTATTGGTAAATCACGGAGCACTAGCCGAGGAACGAAAAACCCAAAAGGACCTACACAGAAGCCAGAAGGGGTTTTAACGTTATGATGATTTTTTAAAGTTCAGATGATTTTTTTTAAAAGTTAAGATGATTTTTTTAAAGCCTAAAATGGTAAAAGGAAACGATTTAAAACAGAAAATCAGTTTAAGACAGAAAGGCATTACGGAAGATGAAGAAAAAGGCTTTTAAGAGAAGTTAACCCATTTCAAAATCTCTATTTTTCTCTGAGAAAAAAATGGCCGTTTGTGTCGTGGTGTTCTTTCAAAATAATAATTAAATTGTTGTATTAACGATCAATGGAAATCGGAGTAAACTGAAAACAAAACAAAAACAGATGAAGAGAGTTCGCCTATGTCAAATCAAGTAAGTTACGATCAAATAACTACCTTATACAGCCTTGAGATAACAAAGAAAAACACTCAAACAGGCAGAAAAAATAATAAAAGAGAAGCGGATTTTCCTGCACGGGCTTTCTGGGGGGGGGGGGGGGGGGGGGGGGGGGGGGGGGGGAATATACTACATGTTGATTCAGCACTGTCAGAATCTGTCAATGTAAATCTGTAACCCTCAATTTTTTTTCCAATTGTTGTTCTTCAACCGTGCTTTGAAGTTTTTAATGAACAAGTCGTGATTGTTGCCAACACCCACCCAACTCATCCATGTTTTATTCCTGTACATGCCAGATTTGTATCGGTTCCTGCAAACTAAGCTGTACGGCCCACGAGAGGAGCTGGAAAGGACATACAGCCACTATTTCTCCCAAACACATCTGACGGTGTAAAAATCGAACGAGAGGAGAAGAAAAGAAAGTACCGGTCCTCCACACAAGGGTATCATCTGCAGACTGGCTGTGATAGCAGTGACATTTGGCGAATGCCGGGTCCATTATCAGTCAGCTCTCCAAAAGTGTAGCTTTTGAGCCGAGTCGTTGTTACCTCTGGCCAATTCTGGCAAGTCCACTGGTATTCCCTTTACAGTAAAGCCCTAAAGGACGCAGAAGTTAATCCAGTCTTCCTGTCAACGTTAGCATTACAGTCACCTTGAACGATGAGGTTGTCCTTCAGTTTGTCAACCTTGCTAATGATTGTTTGAACTGAGATACAGATCTAGACCTCTGGCCGATCTGGCAAGTCCACTGGTATTCACTTGACAGTAAAGGATGCAGAAGTTAATCGAGTCTTCCTGGGCATATATTCATTCATGTCAACTTTAGCATCCCAGTCACCTTGAACCATGAGGTTGTCCTTCAGTTTGTCAACCTTGCTGGTGATTGTTTGAACTGAGATACAGATAGATCTAGATGTCAAATTTTTCCATCTGATCATCATAAAAATCTGACATCAGCCGGACAATTTGCACTGAATGGCGTGATGCTGCCTGATTACTCCATGATTTTTCTTGCAAAATTAATGATCAGGATCCTGTCTAAAGACAAGGGAGGGCAGTGTTCCGTATTCTACAAAAGCGTTTTTTGATAATGACGTTGACTGCGATCTTTCACTCCCATGTACAGACCTAGTAGATTTACGCCTATAGATCCTTTTCTACAACAGCACAAGACACAACAATCTAATATATGTGTGTGTGTGTGTGTGTGTGTGTGTGTGTGTGTCACTCCCAGGTACAGATCTAGACCTAGTAGATTTACGCCTATCCTCTTTTCTACAACAGCACAAGACACAACAATCTTCTATATATGTCTCCCTTGTTCTCCCATCTGACTGTTTCTGAAACCAAGAATATTGCAAGATGTCAACCTAACCATTTCATGGGCCAAGTTTTCAGCTTTGGAGCATGCTTAAAAAGTTCTCACTTTCCCTTCATTGATATTCTGCTCCATTCCTCCATTTATCCCGTCTGCCCTGATGGGATTCAGCAGATCTATACGTGTTGCAGTCATTGGTGACCCAGGCTACAACCAATGTTTTGTTCCTTGGCTAGAGCTCCGAGGTTCACCAATGGTAAGAATTGTGCGTATGCGACCGTTTTTACCCACTATTAAGGTAGCTGCATTCCAACTTCGGGGATCAACCGATCTGATGAGACTTCTTTCTTCTTTTTCATCCAGCAGAGTGTCCTGGAAAGCTCAAAGGTTGTGGAGCACAGCCCTCCCTCCCCACGTCAGACTATGTTGTTTTCCTTTTGAACTAGTATTTATGATTTATCGTCTGCATACGGCAGGCGGCATAGCGTTACATGAATACCACTAGCAGGCCCAAAAGCCATAGACTGACTTTTCAACCATGTGATATATGTCAGCTGGATAGCAGAACTGTTCTAACTTAAATAAAAAAGATCTGATGCAATAAATGGTATAGAAATCCACAAAGTACTGGGAAATGAAAATTTAGCAGAAAAATCAATTCCTTGCAAGTTCAGTAGTAACCTATAAACAATCAATTAAGAAATGGAAAGCTTGAACATTTTTAATTCAAAACCTAGAAAGCCTGAAATAAGTGATTAAAAAAAAACCCCAACCCAAACAGACATAGTGCTCTCATACTTAAGCTTTCAACTGCATGCTTTTTATCTTGGTATTGCTATGCTGCTAATGTTTGTTATTATCATAATGCTCTGTTCAAATCAATAAAACCTGATTAAACTACAGCACTCTCAGATGTGGACACTCACCCAAAGCACTGACTTTGTATAATTAATTAACCATCCTCCACAACAGAAACATGGAACACACAGTTCAAATCATCCCTCACAAAGAATGGGGCTATCCCAGTGTGACAAAACTCTAGAAAAACTGAAGTAACATTGATTTGCTTTTGTGACAAATCATCATCATCACCACCACCACCACCATCAATTCACACACACAAAACGACTTCTCACACGAACACACACACAAAATGACTTCTCACACAAACACACACAAAACGACTTCAACACAACAACACACACACACAACACACACACACACACACACACACACACACACACACACACACACACACACACACACACACACACACACACACACACACACACACACACACACACACACAGAGTAAATGAAACAGAGACTGCAAAAAGATACTTAAAACTTAAAAGTGGACCAAAAATAGATGAAGGAATGGATGAACAAACAACAAGCAAATCATTGGATCAATCAATCAAACAAATGAATTCATGATGAATAAAGTAATCTATAGGTGAATGAAAGAGAAATTTCAAAACTCAAAAACCATCAAACAGGCATGAATTGATCTACAACTCATCCTGATTTCAGATAATGCACAAGGTTTCCCCTTTTGGTTTCTTTTTCTTTTATTTCTTAATTAAAATGTTCTTGAAAGTATTTCAACATTGACAATGGCATACACTACAGTATTACACACAACCTACTTTCAGAAGGCAGATAGATCATACAAATACACAGATTTCAGGATGAATTCTATCTTTCTATCTAGGCAAACTCAAAGTGATCGTGAGCCTGACCAATGTCACGATTATGACAAGATAGACAGATTATCATGGACCATCTAGAGACTAGATAAATGTATTGTAATTCTCTATATAGTATATTGTATTGAACTGATTTGTATCATTCCTCAAGCTATATTCTTTTGCAAGAAATGTGGGCTGCTCTCCCCCTGTTATTGTGATAACCGCACTGCCACTAATACTAGTACTAGTATACTGTAGTACCATGCCAATAATACAATTTTATTTATCTTATTCATTTCATTTTATTTATTCTTTTATATCGAGGATAATGGAATAAGCACTCACGTACTTTTTTTTTACATCCAGTCCCCATGTGTATGCGGTTTTGTAAATTTTGTCATCTGTTCCCACCGGCACACAATGGCCTACTCTTTCAAAAAGCGGAACAGGATTTAACGTGTGCACAAGATGTTCTGTGTGCGTTTGCACACGGGGCCTCGGTTTATGGTTTATAGTCTCATCCTAAGGACTTTTGGGGAGAGTGGAGTCAGCACTGATGTTAACTCCAGGGAAAAAAATCCCCTATAAATATAATGGGATTCAAACCCAGGTTGTCAGATTGCGAGTGCAATGTTCTAACCATTAGGCTGTCCCGTCCCCGTACTGTACTAGTAGTACTGTACTAGTAGTAGTAGTAGTAGTAGCAGAAGCAGCAGCAGCAGCAGTAGTAGTAGTAGTAGTAGCAGCAGCAGTAGTAGTAGCAGCAGTAGTAGTAGCAGTAGCAGTAGTAGTTAGTAGTAGTAGTAGCAGCAGCAGTAGTAGTAGCAGTAGCAGTAGTAGTAGTAGCAGCAGCAGTAGTAGTAGTAGTAGTAGCAGCAGCAGTAGTAGTAGCAGTAGTAGTAGTAGTAGTAGTAGCAGTAGCAGTAGCAGTAGCAGTAGTAGTACAGTGCCAACCATGCCACTAATACTAATTAATACTTTTATTACTAGTAGTACTGCAGCAGTAGTACAGTGCCAACCATGCCACTAATACTAATTAATACTTTTATTACTAGTAGTACTGCAGCAGTAGTACAGTGCCAACCATGCCACTAATACTAATTAATACTTTTATTACTAGTAGTACTGCAGCAGTAGTACAGTGCCAACCATGCCACTAATACTAATTAATACTTTTATTACTAGTAGTACTGTAGCAGTAGTACAGTGCCAACCATGCCACTAATACTAATTAATACTTTTATTACTAGTAGTACGGTATTAGTAGTACAATGCCAACCATGCCACTAGTACTAGTACAGTAGTAGTACTGTAGCAGTAGTACAGTGCCAACCATGCCACTAATACTAATTAATACTTTTATTACTAGTAGTACTGTAGTAACAGTACAGTGCCAACCATGCCACTACTACTACAATTAGTAGTACTGTAGTAGCAGTAGTACAGTGCCAACCATGCCACAACTACTAGAATTAGTAGTACTACTGTAGCAGTAGCAGTACAGTGCCAACCATGCCATTACTACTAGAATTAATAGTACTGTAGTAGTAGTAGTAGTAGTACAGTGTCAACCACTCTTCTACTACTAGAATTAGTAGTACTGTAGTAGCAGTACAGTGCCAATCATGCCACTACTACTAGAATTAGCAGAACTGTAGTAGCAGTAGTACAGTGCCAACCATGCCACTACTACTTGAATTAGTAGTACTGTAGTAGTAGCAGTACAGTGCCAATCGTGCCACTACTACTAGTAGTGCAGTACAGTGCCAACCAGTCTTTTCTGTCTGCAGACCTACCTGCACAATAAGATTCCCCATGGCAGTGACCTTTGCTACATAATTTTGTTTGTAAGAGATTTGATCTTTTGTTGTGTGCTTTTGAATTGTGTACAGTTTGTGTGTTGGGTATCTTTTTTTATATATATATATATGTGATGTATGTATATATATATACTATATATATATGAATGCTATACACGTGTACAATATACATACTGTATAGCTGCACAAAGGACCTCAGTTTCTTTGCTCTAAAGGACTAGCATCTAGATGATCATTTATCATTTATGGTATATAATAGTTGTTGGGTTTTTTAAATACTATTGAGTAAATTGTCTTGTGGAAAGGGGAAAAAGTCGAGCTTCAGTCAGGATCTGAACCTGCAACCTTTCACTTTCCTTTACACAATTACAGTTTCTAGATAACTAATAGATCTACAGAAAAGAAAAGTGAACTCACGAAACCGCACATCATGGACTAAACAGTTACTATGTATTTTAATGTATACATGTATGTATATAGGGATAGGGAAACAAATACAGTTGCAGACATGAAAAAAAAAAAAAAAAAAAAGGGTCGCACAGCCTAAGTGGCGACGCGTTCTCCCGCTCTCCCCAGGGAGAGCAGCCCGAATTTCACGGAGAGAAATCTGCCGTGACTTAAAGTGGTATGAAATGAAATCTGAGCGCTTTGATTTGTTGCTTTACAAGATTCAGCGCTATATAAATTCCATACATTATTATTATTATTATTATATATGTGTACACACAGCGCATGCACTTTCTAAAAATGACAACACTGTTGATGTTTCATTTTACACTAAAATAAGACTTAGACAGTATGGTAAGTCACAAAGCGTATTACATACATTCCTGTTCAAGTACAACTAGACATATTGATATATTGAATTATAACCCAGGTCAGTAGGTAACTTATCAGGCAATTCAAAAAACAAGAGCTGTCAGACCAAAAATAAATGATACATTGATGAATGATAGCCTTTTTTCCAACCTCCCCCCCCCCCCCCCCTCCCTCTCCCATCATTTGTGATGACATGTATCATTCTACAATTTTACATCCTCTTTTCATAATACATCTGTCCCAGTACACAAGCTGACAGCGCTGCAACTGAAAACAAAGATTAGATAGTGTAAGACATGAGCACTGAAACGAGATAACAATGCTTGAAGCCTTGATGGATCTCTTGGTTAGACACATAATTATTAACAAATCAATCCAAGAAAGAAAGAAAAAAGCCCAGGTCAATTTCATTTTCAGATTTCAGAATTGCATAATTCATGTCATGCATGAAAGGGTTATCATTGCACCTCTTCACCAGTGACAAGAATGGAGTTTCCTGGTTCCTTGTTCATGTTCTAAAGACTTTTCTTTTCTTCTTCTTTCAAAATATCATTTAGCACATCAGCATGCTGATCTCTCTCTCTCTCTCTCTCTCTCTCTCTCTCTTCTCTCTGTCTCTCTCTCTCTCTCTCTCTCTTCTCTCTCTCTCTCTCTCTCTCTCTCTCTCGTGGGGCCTGGTATAAAGAAGCCTCTGGCTTATCCATTTACCCCCATTACAATATTTGAGTCAAGTTCGAGTTCAAGTTCTCTCTCTCTCTCTCTCTCTCTCTCTCTCTCTTTTCTTCTCTCTCTCTCTCTCTTGAGCATTCTTCATTTTAATGTCTATTCACTAAAACATTATATTACTTGATCACACACACACACACACACACACACACACACACACACACACACACACACACACACACACACATACACACACACACACACGACTGACATTGACAACAGAAAAGGGCTGTGTGTGTGTGTGTGTGTGTGTGTGTGTGTGTGTGTGTGTGTGTGTGTGTGTGTGTGTGTGTGTAGGTGTGTGTATACATGTGTGTGTACAGTGTGAGTGTGTGTGTGTGTGTTTACAATGTGCAAGCATGCAAAAACAGTGTATGTGTGTACATGTGTGTGTACAAGTGTGTGTACATGAGTGTTCATGTGTGTGTGTGTGTCACTGTGTGTGTGTGTGTGTGTGTGTGTGTGTATTCGAGTGTGTACACTGTACAGTGTGTGTGTGCATGCATGTGCATGTGTGAGTGCATGCATACATGTGTGTGTATTAGTTACATTCATCAGAGCAAAGCTTGACAATTTCAATTTCACAAGAGGAGTTTGTGACATAACACACAATTACAGTATTTTATACAATGCATCAGTGCAGTCCTGTAGTGTAACTCACTAGGAACTGATCAATATCACGCAGCAGTATTATGAGACAGAGAGAAGGACTGTGAATCATGTTTTCTGGGTCCCTTTTTAGTAACAGGAGCACGATAATCTGGTGAGTGTGCCATTACATAGCATGTGTGTGTGTGTAGGGGGGGGGGGGGGGGGGGGGGGCACAGGCACATGTGTGTGCATGTGTGTGTGTGTATGCATGTGTGTGTGTGTTAGACTATTACTGATTTTGTCACACTCTTGCTGTTTCAGGCAATACCAGACACTGAGACAGTCTGCAATGACGCAGATCTGAATGGTTGGAGGATGATTTCAACATTCACTAAATCAATACCCATATCACTTTATTATTATCAGTGAGGGGTTGTTGTTATTCATCCTCAATATGAATGATGAAAAGGCTTTGGAGGAGGGAAAAGACACACACACACACACAAACAGGAACAACTTGAACAGGATTATTCATGAATAGGAATCCAGGACTGGGATGAGAGAAAGTGGAACTACCCTTGTAGTTGTACCTCACTTTTTTCTTACATTTCTGTCCCCTTCACACACACACACACACACACACACACACACGAAAAGGACCCGGAAATGAACGAAAACACAAGACATACTATTATCTACCCCTAACAGACGACACAAGGGACAGTGGAGTCCACAGGTTTCCACACTCACCTGCATAATTATCGAACACGGTTGGCACATACTCGGTGGGGAACTGGTTAGTAGCATAGCTCATCAACATACACGTCTTGCCTACCGCCCCGTCACCCACTACCACACATTTGATAAACGCATTGGCCTCCGTCATTGTAGGATAACTCCAAACCTGGCTTACTTCTTCCAACACGACAGTGTGCTCGTGTGTGTGTGTTACTGGATTTTGAGAGACACTTATCGTGTCCGCCTAGCCTCACCCTGATCCAACTTTGACCTCGACACTGACTGTGTTTATTCCGTGTCGAAAATTAGCTAGCCAATCGTAGCACGGGAAATGCATTCTGGGCTATTTTTAGATATTACAAACCCCTGTCGGAGTTTCCCTGGGATGGTCCGTCGACTTCCACAGGGGTGTTCATTCACGAGTATTATTTTTGTGGTCGGGGATACCTCCTATCAACAAGTTGCGATCTCATGCGCACCACATGTCAAAGTAAAATTTCTGTAACTAGTTGGCACATTGAATAAGCAGTGCATGTGCCTGAATATTTTCACCATATCACCCATATTTGCAACAAATAAACAAAGACAAAAAAGCAATAACCCCCCCCCCCCCCCCCCCCCCCCCCCCCTAACAAATAAAGTGTACACGTTACATATTTACCACCACCCAACACCCCTTTTTCTTTCCCAAGCCGTTTTTTTCCAGAAAATTGACACATATTTTAAAAATTTATCAAATGGGTTGGACCATTAGTTGCAATGACAAGGCTCACTAATACATCCTCCCCCCCCTTTCCCAACCCGACACGATGATTGCCCCTGCGTCTTTTTTGCTTTTTCATATAAAAAAACCTTTTATGGGGGGGGGGGGGGGGGGGGGGGGGGGGGGGAAAGAAAATTACCCAGAAGCGCGCAGCAGCATCTTCTCAACTCATCAACAACATGAAAAAAAAGGGAGGGGGGCGGCAGAGAAGGAAAAGCAAACCAAATGCAAAAAAAATAAAACAACAAAACCCAAAAAAAAACAAAAATCAAACGAAAAAAACAAAAAAAAAAAGAGGAGGCAGGGCCCACTCTTGCATGGCAGTTTTTTTAGTTTCGGGTGTCTTGTCTGTCTGTTTGTCTCTCTGTCTCTGTCTCTTCTCTTGACCCACCAACCTCTTATTACCCCTTTTATTTTGATATCTTGTTTTGGCGTACCAGTTTGTTTGCTAATTCCAAAATCCCGATGTCTTCTCTTGATATCTGATATTTAAAAAGATTTTTTGTTGCGCTGATGCATGGTGTGGAGTGGGGTTTGGGGACGCGCGGGGGGGTAGGTTGTGTGGTGTGTGTTGTGCGTGGTGGTGTGTGTGTGGTGTTGTGTGTGTGCAGGGTGCAAAATTGCTTTACAATAATTATTTGTTTAATCTAGTTTACTATTGTGTGCCCCCCCTAAAAGCAAAAAGAACTTTTGCCTTTTCTTTTTTTTTGCCAAAATGAAACTATTTAGGGGTTTTGTTTCCCCTTTTTTTTTTTAGTGGTTTTGCTTTTTTTGGTTTTTTTTTGGGTTTTGGGTTTTGGGGTTGTTTTTGCTTTTTTGAGGGGGGACTATTTGGTTTTTCCCCTTCCCCCTTGTTGCCGTTTTTTTTTTTGTTTGGTTCTTGCTTTTTTTTTCGGTTGTTTTGTGTTTCTGCTCTGCTTTTTTCTTACTTGTTGCTACTTTTTTTTTTCTTTTTTTTCTCTTCGGGATTTTTGGGGGGATTTTTTTTTTTGATTTTTTCCCCGTAAGCTGGTGGGTGTTTGTAGGGGCTTTATTTTATTTTTTTTATATTTACCCTTAAAGGGTGAACGGGATTAAAAAAGCACATGGGTGTTATTCATTACCCCTCGAAATAAAAATTGTATTCTCCTTCCTCTTTCTCTTTCTCTCTCTCTTTTTCCTCTCTCTTTTCCCCTTATAATTTGAATGTTTATTTTTTATGGATTTGTTTTTGAAAAGACTTTTAGGTGGTTTGTTCCCCTTTAATTTTATGGGGTTTTGCTTTGTTTGGTTTGTTTGGTTTGGGGTTGTTGTTGTTGTGGAAGGGGAAAACTATGGGTGTACCCCCCCCCTTGTTGTTGTTGCCTTTTGTTTTGTCTTGGTTTTGTTTTTTTGGGTTGTTTCTGTGTTTTTTGTTTTGCTTTTTTCCCTTTCTTTTAGATTTTTTTTTTTTCTTTCCTTTTCTTCAGTGATTTTTTGTGTAGTTTTTCCCCCCGTACATGTGTAAGGTTTGTATAGGTTTTTTTATTTTATTAATAATACCCTTAAGGGGGGGGACTGGATGTAAAAAGCACATGGGGTTTTTTTTTTTTACTCGAAAAAAAAGAATTTGTTTGTCTTGTCATTGTCCCTGTCTTCCCTTTTTTTTTCCCTCTCGTGCGCGCGGCGCGGCGGGGTTTTGGTGGGGTATGGTGTGGGTGTGTAAAAGAAAGTCAAGTAAAAAACATTTAATCATTCATGAAGGGCAATCAAAAACTGACAGGCCAATTGTTAATAAAAATTATTCAAAAGACTAAGAAAAGATTTTTAAAATTAGTATGTCAGGTAGAGAACCCTTGCATGGTAACCATGAAACCCGTACCCCCTCCCAATGGGGGGGTAAAAAACAAAAAACCGAGGGTGGGAGGGGGCTCCCCCAGGTTTTTTTGCCCGACACCCCTTTGACAAAGCACCCCAGAATCTCCTCCGGTCGGTCGTCGCCGGTTACAAGGCCGCCCCCTCTGTTGCTCTAGGCAGATGTCAAAAATTTTAAACTGATGAAAAACGAGCAAAATTCTCCCAGAAAAACCCATATTGGCACATGGAAATGTCGAACACTAGAGTGAGGCAAAGTGGAAGAATGAACATGAGAGTCCAGATATCTTTGGGCACATCGGGGGGCTCTGCGAAGTAGGTGAAAAAAAGGGGGAGAAACAAGCCCCAGGAAGCCCACAAATTTATACAGGGGAAAAACAGGTTAAATGAAAACGGCGTGGGGTTTTGTTCCAAAACAGTGAACCCGTCATGAGCTGTCAGCTGTGCCAGCGATTATTACTCCCCCTGGAGAACCCCCTTTAAAAATTGTCGGGATACGCCCCTACATAGATGCCACAGATAAAGCCGTAGAAAAATTTTTATGCCCAGAAAAGAGGTTCGAAAAAAACCCCAAAAAGCATCCTCGTGTGAAAGGGCGACGGGAAACGCCAAGGTAGGAGAAATGCATGGAAAATGGGGGGGCGTTTGTGGGACATTGTAAAAAAACAATAAATAAAAAGGGTTGAGACTCCTGGAGTTTGAGTAAAAACCCCCTCGTAGTGAATCCCTTGGGCCCCAACCAAGAAAACCCAGAAAGGGAATGGCATAGCCCAAAGGAAAAACCCCCAAAAACCCAAAAGTTACATCATGGTAAAAAGCGGTTTGTCTAGCGTTAAACGCACAGACACAAAAGTTTTCCAGGGCAGACAAGGGATTGATAATGATTTGTGATGATGACTTTGACTAGTCAAAAGAAAAAACAGGGAAAACATCAGGATCAAATTTGACTGGGAAAGTAAAGGCCCGAGGTATTAAAAATTTTTTAAAAGCAAGGTGGGTGGAAGTTTGCAGATCATGTTGACCAGAATAGAACACGAGAAAGTTTAAATACAGCAGTGATGAAACAGAAAACGAGTTTTTGGAAACGCCGGAAGTAAAAAACATGGGTCCCCCAACTCCTACACTATGCGAAAAGCGTGAGATTTGAAGAAAAAAAATAAAACAAAAGAAAGGGAAAAATAAGGCAGTCAACAAAAATTGGAAAGCCCAATGAGGGGGCAAAAGAGAAAGGGTCGGGAAAGTGCCAAGACATTAAAGGAAAATAAAGAAAAGCAATAGCAAAAAAGCATATCAGGGGTAAAAGCCCTGTAGACGAAAAGAGAAAAGGTTTAACAACCCAAGAAAAAAAATGGGAAGTGTCTCACGACGACCGGTATTCTAAAAGATGGCAGAATACTGCTCCAAATGTAAAACTATAAAACCAGGAGATCCAAAAGTCCTTAAGTCCCGAAAAAAAGAACGGGCAGTCCCCCTATCTCGGAAGAAGTGGAAAACAGGTCGATGTAAAAAAGGGAAGTCAGCAGGGGCTGAAAAATTTCCAGTGAGTTGGTAAAGCTGGAGGGAAGCCATGATCAGGCCCTACAAAGAATCTGCAAAGTTTGGCAGAAGGAAAAATGGCCAACCATGGACGCAGTCGTCTTCACCCCCCCCAAGAAAGGAAATCTCAAAAATGCCATAATTAGCAAAATCCCTATATGTCACCCAGCAAGGTTGCGCAGTAATATTGAATGACTGAACCCACAAGCAGAGACCATTTTTGCTGAGGAACAAGCAGGTTTCAGAGGGGGCGCAGCAAAACGAACAAAAATTTCAACCTCAGAATACTAGTGGCGGTCCCTTTAAACATCAAAAACCTATCCAGTATTTTGATTTTAAAAAGGATTTGAAGGGTGTGCTGCGGTTTGTGGGAAATGAACTTTTCAGCTCAATGCAAATGATCGGGTCATCAAAACTGTCAGCAGGCCACCAGGCAGTGTACTCACAAAACATTGGAGAATTTTTGAACAACGTTGAGTAAGGCGGGTGTCACTTACCCCCCCTTTTCAAACATCTTCCTTGAGAATTGGCTGATGCATGGAACATCATGAAGGATCAGTGTTTGGTGGCGAAACGTAAAAAAAACCTCGCTTCGAGATACATGATGGAATAGAGGTGAAAAAGGTTTGCCACCCCTAAAGAAATTGGATAAGGCCCCCAAAAATAGGCATGGAATCAGTGCAGGAAGCCCAAAACTGTTGCTAATAACCCAACGGCATTAGCATGATATCGGGTTAAGGGACCAGAAGGGGGAAAAAGTTCAAAGCTTCAAGTCCTGGGACCCATTGTATCAGCGGGACCCAAACCCAGAAGTGATGAGGATGCAAGACAAAAAGCTTTGTCAAAACTAAAACCATTGGGAGAAAAAGAATATCTCATTATCCCAAGATCGAAAATGGCCCCCTTGTATATCCTATTTCTGTTGCCTGTGAATTATGGACCTGACTGAGATTTGGGAGGAGAGTAAGGCGTGGGATGAGTTTTTTGGGGAAAATTTGGCATTCTACAAAACCCACATAGAAACAAAAAGCGTGCATCAGAATCCAGAAACCCATTGGACCCTATGGAAACCTTCTATCGATCGGGGAAAAAAGCGTAAAATTTTAAGGGTAGGGCATGTCCAGCCCCCAAAAATTCAAAGCGTTTTGCAAGGCACTGCCCAAAGGAGGAAAAAGAAGGGCAGACCAAGGGAAAGAGTGGGGTACACAGTGAATGGACGGGCCAAAAATCAACAAAAACCCGGGAAAAGGGGCCGAACGAGGAAAAGAATGGAGGGAACTGTTGCTGGTTTTGAGGGTGCCCCAGGGTGTCAGACTACGGGACAGATAGTGTAGATAGATGAACTTTCCTGGTGTGTGTGGTGGCGTGGGCGGCGTGCGTGCGTGTGTGTGTGTTTTGTTGTTGTTTTTTGTTGTTTTTAGTTGTTTTTTTTTGTTGTTTTTTTTTTCCCTTTGCTTGCGGGTTTAAAATTTTTTCTATAAAACATTTTTATAGTTTAATGAATTGCCAGGGAAGGAAAAACAAAACAAAAAACAAACAAACAAATAGGCCCTTGTTTGCCTTTTTATTTGTTGTAAAATTTCCCCCTATTCCTTTTCTTTTAACTTTTTTTGTAAAGTAATTATGGTATGTTTACAGTATCCTATTCTCAAGTTTGGGATCTAGGGTGAGTTTTTGCCATTCAACCTTTTTAACCACCATTTACATGCTGCTTTCCCAAACTTGGGAAAATACCCCCCCCCCCCCCAAAAAAAAAAAAAAAAAAAAAACCCCAAAAACAAAAAAAACCAACACCCCCAAAAAAACCAAAAAACAAAAAAACAACACCAAGGGGTTTTTGTTTGCCTATTTATTGAAAAGTGAAAGGAAGTAGAATAGAATAATGAAAAGGACCACAAATGTATTGTGTAGACATGGTGTCCTGAGTCAGCCCCAGATTTCCCCCCCTTTTAAAAATTTACCTCCCTGAGGAGTCGTTTGGTGCAAAAAGCACTGTTTTTTGAGCAGTGTCTTGGGTTAGTTGGACTGGCGGGTTTCACCTCCAGGTAAGGCGAGCGGGGTATTTTGTGTTTTTGTGATTTAAAAACGTGACATGTTTTTAAGAGATCTAAAATGTGATTTTGATTTTCTGCTGGTAGGGAAAATTGAAGGGATTTAAGGGGGTAACAGTTCTGTGTTTTAGGTTGACCAGGATTTTATTAAAAAATTCCCCAAGGGTTTGAGTTTTGAATCCAGCCCCATAAAGTAAAAATTTTTCGCCCCAACAACTAAAGTGTCCATTTAAATACAAACCCCTTATAAAGGTTTAAAAAATTTGGGAATTAATGGAGATCTAAATCACCCCTCTCGAAATTTTGCTGGGTGGGTAGGAAAATGGTGTTCCCATCACCTTGGGTTTTTTTGGGAGATACAGCCCCCCTAAGAAAAAGGTAAACAATCCAAACCCAAGTAGTCAACATGCTTTGCAAAGGTTTTGCCCCTAATTTTTTTTTTCCCTTGGGTTTATCAAGATTTTGTCTTTTTTTTTTTTTTTTAAAAATTTCCCCCTCTTTTTTTCTGTGTTGTTTGCTTTTTTTTCTTTTGTTTTTATTCTTAATGAATGTCACAGGCTTGCTGAATTTTTCTATACACTCCATCACATTCCCCATGAAAAATTTTCAAAAAAGAAAAAAATAAATAGTAAGGAATGGCATCAGAAAGAGTGAAAAACATTGGAAAGTCAAAATTTAAAGAACTATGAACAAAAAAAAACAAAAAAAAACAAAAAAAAACCCCAACCCCCTAAACTTTCCCACCCCCCTAAAATTGAGAGGAAAGCAATTATAACAAACCAAAAAACAAAAAAATGATTAAATAAATTTTGTTTTGGTTACTACTGAATTAAAAAAGCTACAACATAAAAGAATTGTGATGCGGGAGGGGTTGTGTTTTTCACACACACACCCACACAACACACCCCCATACCCACCACAATATTTATTATATTTTGGGGTAGCTTCTCAAAAAAGATGCTTTTGTGTTTGTTGTTCAAAAGCTAGAAAGGGAAATAACTCAGTGCACAAGGTAATCTCTCTTGTTTTTTTCCCAGGATTTAAACTTTCTGTCTTTCAAACCATTAGGCAAACTGTTATTCCCCTAACCCATGAGCTAGGTGTTTGCTCAAGATTTCGGGGTTGATGTTCCCCTTAAGGTATGGTTGATCTTTTTTAAGTAAATTTCGCTTGTTTTAAAGAGTTGTAAAGGTTTAAAAGGTATCTTTTTAAATTTTTAATTTATAAAGTTTTAAAGTATGGCAATTTAGAAGTGTTATTTTAAACAAAAAAGAAGTGGAAAATTTTGGCTTAGTCATTGCTTTGTTGTACTAGGTTCAATTTTTGGGCAGTTGATGTTCCCTTTAAAGGAAACACCCTTTACCTTTTCATGTTAAATTTTTTAATCTCCTTTGATCTTCCCAAAATTTTAGTCATTTGTGAATTTTGGGTCTTGTCTGGAGGACCTTGTTTGGGTTGGTATTGGGGAATGGATTATGTTTTGAAATTTGGAAACAAGAAAACAAAAATAGTTTGTGTTTTGAATTTTTTTTGTAATAAAATTTTGTGTGTGTGGGTTGTGTTTAGTATGGTAGGTCATTTTTGTAGCATAAAAGAAAATGTTGTGAACCCAAATTGCTTGGCCCGGGGAAAATGGCATTGAGGGAAGTTGCTGTAAATTCTGGTATTCTTTGTATTGCTGAGTGATTAGGTGTTTAAATTTTTCATCCTCCCTTTACTACTACTTACTTATTTCCTTTTATATTTTTTTTCTTTTTTTCTTTTTTTTTTCCCTATGCCCCCTTCATCACTCCCACCCCCTTTTGTAGGAAGCCCTAATCCTTTTGGGAATAAAAAAAAAGAAATAGGAATACTTCAAAAGTTGGGTTCCATTTCTGGTTCTGGCAGATGGTGCTAGGATTTGGGGAGTAGGGACCTAGAAAAACCCTGCTTGACTCTTACACTATTTAGTTAGTGGTGTTCGTAAAGTCATGGCGAGGTTGGCGTGGTACATTTCCCTAAAGGGAAGCCCCTTGGGCCCATTTACAATCAAACCAAACCAGGAGTGAATCAACGGGACTATAAAAAAAAGGTTTGGACATTTATGTATTTTTAGATCTTTTAAAACCATGGTTTCCGTTTTGACGGGTTTTGACATAGCAGCAATGGGCGGCCAACATGTGTTGTGGACCCGACTCTGACAACGAGTCGGTGATGAATTCAGTAAGAAGGGTTTAAAAATGTTTTTTTGGTGTTGATGATGTTGAGTTTTTCCAGTTTCCCCCACTGGGGATCCCCCTGCAGAATATTCATAAGTCTCGTTTAATTTTATCCCTTGATTGTCTGGAGTGATGGTTGGAGAAGAGGTTGCATGTTATAAAATTTTTTGATATTCCCCCATATTGACTTTTTACCCCATTGGGGGATTTTTTTTTTTTTCCCTTTAGGGGGTTTAGGGGGGGGGGGGGGTGTTGGTGGGGGTTCTGGACTGTAATTGTTGATTTGTACTTTAGGATAATATTAAATTTTTGTTTTGCGAAAATGTCCCGAGTGGTTGTCTGGTCCCAATTTAGGGTAAAAAAAAACACCACCTTTTTTAAAAATAAAAAACACTTTAACAGTAAATGAGTACTCTCACTCAACTACCTTAGTTAGGACAGGACAGACATTGAGGGAATTTTTTTTTGTTTCCCGAAATTTTAAATTAAGATGGTTTGATGTGGTGGTCAGGGCTAAACAAATATCCTTTTAAAAAGACGTTTTCAAATGTGTCCTCAAAATTATCATTATCTGATTTTTTTATGTTCAAACAGTTGATTGAGTTAAAGGATAAGTTTAGGGAATTTTTCCCTATATTTAAAATAGGTCTGCGTAAATATGAAAGTATTTGATGATGGTTAAAATAAATGATGAATCAAAATGGATTCTTTCATCCCCAGAGTCAGTTTTAGTTTAAAAAGAAAATGAGTGGTTAAAGTTCAGGGGCATGGAAATTATCATAAAAACTTATTAGTGCTGGAGTGCGTTCTTGTGGTGTGGTGTGATTGAAATTCAGGGGATACGTGGTTTTACATTGTAACCCCTTTTTTGGAGTTCATCATTTTTTAATTTTTTTAGTTAGCAGTTTCCTGTTCAGATGAGACTGTAACTAGTATAAGTACTGGCTAATGAGGTCGGGGCGAATGAAAGTATCTTGATGCAGTTAAAAACCATTTATTTGGGAGGTCTAGGCCATTTGAATCATTTTTTGCCCGTCACTAGCGTGTAGAAAAAAAGTGATAAAATTCATTTCCCCCAAAATTGGAAAGGAGCTCCTTTAAAATGGGTGAAAAAGTTGACGGATATTATAAATTTTTTTTATATATTATTTAATAAATATGCAAAAATCTCACAAATTTGGGGAAAAAGGGAGTTCAATTTATGTGTGAAAACCCATTAGCTATTAAAATTTATTTATATATAATTTAATTTTTTACAAAAGAAAAATCTTGGACATGTAATTGAAAGGTTGTAAAAATTTTGTCAAAAATATAAAAGGTTTGCCAGGGGCAAATTTGATTTGCTTGATTTTTAAAAAACAAACCGTTTATTTTTTTTGTGTGCAGAACATGCAAATCCCCCCGTGGGATTCCAAAAAACCCCCCCCCCCCCCAAAAAAAAAAAACCCCCCCCCCCGGGTGGCCCCCCGGTGGCAAAAGTGATTCCAAAAATTTGAAAATCAGGGGAAAGGGGATTTTTTGGGGGCGGGAAAAAACAAAAGCTGTGATTTGTATGTTTTCCCCTTTTAAGGGGTTAAACAGATTTTAAAATTTTTGTTTTAACTTTTCGTTTTTTTTTAAGTAGCAAAAGGTGGCCCAAAACTTTTTCCAGGCCCTGAAATTTCAGTTTGTAAAATTCACCAAGTCCCCTTTAATGTTTTTTGGTTGGAAAGGATGTTTCTTTAGCCGGGTTTTGTTGTTACCGTGGGTGGCAAAAAATTGGTTTTTATTTTGGGTTTTTTTTGGTTTTTAAAAATTTCAAATTTTTTTTCCTTTGTTTTTGGGTTTGGTTTTTTTTCAAAACAAGGGGTTTTACTCGGGGTGTGGAAATGAAAATTTTTTTTTAAAATTTAAAAATTGGGCCTTTTTGGGGTTTTTGGTTGTTTTTAAAAATTAAAAAATTTTTTATTGTTTTTTTCTTTAAGGGGAAAATGATTGGTTTTTAAGTTTCCCCTAAAAAAACCACACAGGGCCTTAAAAAACCCGAAGGGCCCGTGGAAGTCCCCCGAAAATTTATTTTTTAAATTTTTTTTAAAAGGGGGGGCCCCGGTGGTTGGGGGTGTTTAAAAAGATTTTTCCACAAAAATGGTAAAAAAAATGGGTATTTTATCATTTTTTTCTTGAAGGGTGTTGATAAAATTTTATGTTGAAAAAATTAAAAAAAAAAGAATTTTTTTAAAAACGACATAGCCCACGTTGTTGGACAAACACACACATTTAAAAAGAAAATTTTGATTAAATTTTTTTCCGTTTTGAAAAAATGAAACCCCGGTGGGGGGAGGGGTTTTTAAAATTTAAAAATGAGTCCAAGACTGGATTAAAAAATTTTTTTGGATTATAGGGTTATTTAACTTCCCTTTCCTGGCCTTTTTGGAAATTTAAAATTTTTGGAAAAAATTAAAAAAAAATTTTAAAAACGACAATTATTCATCAAGGGGGGAAAATTTTTGGTTTTTTTCCAACATCCTTTGGTTAATTAAAAGGGGATTTTAGATTGGAATTTGGGAACTGTGGGATTTTTCCTTTGGATAGGAATAAAAAATTTGATTTTTTTAAAGGAAACTGCAGTTTTTTTTTTTTTTGGTTGGGGAAGAAAATTCTTCCCCTGCATCCCTTTGGCCGAAGTTAAAAAGTTCTGGGGATAAAGAGGATTTGGAAAAAAAAGAAACAGGCAATACCCCCTTCACCCCTAAGGGATGAAGGGGAAAAGGTTTGTTTCCCCCCAAAAAAGCATCATTGGGAAATTAAAAAAAGGGTTTTATTTTTAAAAAATCAGGCTTTTAAGGGAATATTCAAAAAGTTTCTCCCAAAAAAATCAGGGGTTTTCAAAGGTTAAGGAATCCCCCCAAGATACTATTCCTTAACATAATGATGATCAGTCTTTATCGTGGTTAAGGGTATAATTTTTTTGACTGTTATCGTGTTTTTGTGTATTTTTTTTTGTTGTTGTTGTTGTTGTTTATTCTTTTGTTTGTTTGTTTTAGATAAAGAATGGAAAAAAATGGCCCGAGTGAGGAATGTTCTCTCCAAGGAAAAAGAGGAAAGTTAAAGAAAATAGAAAAAGGTAAAGCAGTAGATTCTTTATCAACTGTATGTGTGGAGAAAAGTGGTGTGTGTGTGCTGCGTGCGTAACATGTATGATGTACAAATCAATTTTATGTCTTTCCAAATAAAATGTGTGTGTTATTGTACAGCTCCTTTTTTGGGTTTTTTCCCCCCCTCCCCCCCCTTCCACCCCCCCCCCCAACCCCCCCTTTCGCCCACCCAACCATCGCGTGGTCAGTAAATTGAGTAAGTTGGTGCTCTCCCGACTGTATGTTTCCACCAAGGACCTTTCATGAATCTTGCTCTATCTTGAAAATTGTATTATAATTATGAGCTGACGAAACAGGTTGGATCATTGGTTAGAAAGAAAAAGTGCGAGTTTCCCTCCCCGTTCGACCTGACTTGCCCCCATTGTAGATTTGACCGTGGTCGGGGGGCTAGTCTTTTGGGTTTAGCGTAAAACAGGGTCTTGTGTGAAAAGGGGGTTTAAAAAATCCACAGCAAGAAGGAGTTGTCCCCGGCAAAATTCTGTAGAAGATTCTCACAGGGAAAAAATTATATTTGTATGTGATGAAGGGAAAATTCTTGAGAAAAAAAGGTGTGTTTCTCTGGGGGGGACATGCTTTCCTGTGGAGACTGGGAGCAGCCCCAAAATTTTTGCAGAGAAGTACGAAAATGGATTACACCATTTCATAAATACGTTTGATCCGATACAGATTTTGAATACCATGGTTTTTCCCCTGGCCAGTACAGATTTTTTTTTTTTTTTGATGGTGTGGGTGTTTTTTCTCATTCTCCCGTTTGATTTTAACTGTTTGGGAATGTTTTACGGTGATCATTGGGAGCTTTAAAATTTTGTTTTGCTGCGTGAGGCCCCCAAAAAGAAGGGCCTAGCACTGTTGTTGGTTTACTTCGTGGTGGTCACTGATTTGATCCAACCACCCTTTTTAACCCCCAGCAACTGAACCCCCCTCCCCTCCCTTTTTTGTTTCCCCCCCCTTTTGCCCTCCATCCCCGAATTAAGTTTTTTAAAACATTTTTTTTTAGATATGTGACTGCTTTAGGGGTGTTGTTTGTTTTTATTACTTGCTGTTTGATGGTTTGTCCATTTATACTGATTTAGTATGTTACGAGGTGTGCAGTTGTTACTTGTTTATATTTAATGTTTCACTGTTTACATAGATGTTGTCAGTTGTTTTTTACTCTTAATAGTTGACTTTTACAAGGGTGTTTTTTTTGCTTTTTAGTTTTGAAATGTTTACTGCTTTCAGAGGTTGTCATGTTAATATTTTCTGTGTGATAGTTCCTGTTTACAGAGATGTCCCGTTGTTTCCATTTTTCTGATTTTTTGTTATATTTACTGAGAAGTTTTTCTTGTTTTTACTTATTTATGATTTTTATATAGTAATAATAATAATAAGTTGGAATTTTGTAGTGCTGAATCTGTAAAGCAACAAATCAAAACGCTCAGATTCTTTTTGTTGTTGTTGATATGTTTTTTTTTAGAGAAGTTGTCTGTTCTTACTTATTTATGATTTTTTGTTCAGTTTTTGAGAAGTTGTCTTTTCTTCTGATTTTGGGATGTTCATGTTTTTTAGAGAATTTTTCTGTTCTTTCTTATTATAGATTTGATATTTACTGTTTACAGAGATGTTGCCGTTTTGTAGTTATTTGGTGATTTTATTGTTCTTGTTTTCAGAGGAGATGCCAAGTTCTTATTTTTTTCTGATTTAAAAAGTTTATGTTTCAGAGGAGGTGTCCATTTTTGTTGTATTATTTATTATTTTAGGCCCTTTTCCCCCCTGGGCATGGCCCTGACAAAGTCCCCCAGGTCTCTGTTGGGCTATTTCCCCAGGCTCGGGGATATCCCTTTTCTGGTTTCTGCCCCAAAGGGGCGGTCGCCCGGTGTTTCTTGGCCCTTTCCTTTTTTCGTTTTCTGGGGGGCCAGTGTGTGCTTGTGATGTTGTGTGGCTTTTTCAGGGTGTGCCCCTCATCCCCCCTCTCCGGCGGATTTCTTTTCGGCTGGCAGTGGTTGGTACGTTGCCCCAGGTTGCGTGCTGATGGGGTTGGGCCCGGGATCGGAGGATTGTTGGCAGTGTTTAGAAGGTCTGACTTTCTTGTGGTGGTCTTTGTTGTCCTCCATGTCTGCTCCCCTAAGGGACTGACTTTACGTTGGAGTTGAACAAACCCGATCTTTGGGGGTCGACCCACCCTTGGAGTCCAGATGTTCTTCAGCTGCAAGTACGTGCCCCCGCCTTGCCCAAATTCTTGTCTGACTCTGGTTTGCGCCTGCATGTTAATGATGCTCCCCGGGATGTGAATGTTCCACTTTTCCAGCTCTTCCCCTTTGTGTGACTGGGTCCCCACCATGCGTTGATCTTGAGAATCTTGGGTTTTCCCCTTTAGGGTCTTGAGACAATTTGTAATGGGGGGCTGCTGTTCTGTATCTTGTCCTGCATTGTTTGGGGGGCTGTGGGAAAAACAGGGCCCGGTCGTCTGAAAGTCGAGATCATCCGTGGTCCCCATGTCCCCTGGATTCCATTTTTTTGATGCCCCTTGAAGTTTCAGGTTTCCCTCGTCGCCGGAGGGAAAAGGGGAAAGGGGCAGGGAAGCCCTTTTCTGACCCGGGCTTCACCTCAAAACAGTTTGTGGTTGCCTCCTGGACCCCCCTGGAGGTCATTCTTTTGGAGTTCTTGATCAAAATTGACCAGTTTGGTTTGGGAAAAACCCATGGTGGGAAGCAATTTCCAGAGGGTGTTGCGGTCCAACTGAAAAACCTTTCTAATAACAATTGATGTATAAAGTGGTTCCCCTCTAAGATTGCTCAACGTGATGGAAGGTGGGAATCGATTACGCTGATTGTTTGGGGAAGCCGGCCCGGGGTGGTCTTGGAGGAGGGGGGTCGATGATTTTTATTTTCTGAGGGGTTGTTAAAAAACTTTTCTGGCACCCCGAAGATTACCCCCTATAGTTGGCACAGTTGCTGAGGTTCCTTTTTTGGGTAGTTGATGAGGTAGCCCCCCTTCCCGTTGTGGTATTCCCCCCTTCCCAATTTCCAAAGAGGGGTACAGATTCTACCGTGGTCTCCCGGTTTTTCCTTGGTGCTTCTGCTGGGATGTTTCCCGGGCTGCTGCTTTCCCTTCTCCGCTTTTGAGGCTTTCCCATTTCCCTGGTTGGTTGTCACAGTTGATGTTGGTTCTTAAGGGGGGTGTCGGGGGGGGTTTGGGGGGGATCTGTTCAGGGTTCCCCAAAATGCTTTTGCCCCTCTGTTCAGTTGCCCCCTGTTCCCAGGATGGTGTTTCCCTTTTTTTGTCTTTGACTGGGGTAGGCTGTGTATTCCGAGGTTTTTAGTGGTGTCATACAGCAGCTTCATGTTGTTACTGGTGCTTGTTCCTGGCTTCCTCTGCCGGTGTCGTGTACTTGCGCTTGTCTGTTCTTGCTCCCCTTTTATTTTTGTTTGCTTCTGTGAAGTCTCTTGTGCCTTTGGCCTTTTCTGCTCTTGTTGGTGTTGTTTTCTGCTGCTTTCTTTGCTTTTTTCTCAATTTTTTGTGAGCCCAAAAATTTCCCTTTGTTGTGTTCTTGGGGCCACTACTTCCGACAAGTTGCGTCAGGTTCTTTCACTTTTTCCCCTGGCTTCGAGGGCAGTTCTTCTTTAAGCAGTTTTGTAGTCTTGGTATTGTTGGTGAGGGAAGTTGAATTTTTCTTTATCTTTGAGTTTTTTGAGGTGGTGTTGTATTCTGCCTCTTTGTTGTTAATCCATCCAGTTTTCAGCTTTGCTTAGCCCGGCTAAAAGGTGGTGGTCAGATGCAACTCTGTCTTTTTCCCCTTCTCCCGTAGGATCTCTGAAAATTTTTTGGCCTGCAGATTGGCGATCTGGTTTCAGTCAAATTTGGTAACCAGGTGCCTTAGTACTCTCTTGGGGGAAATGCTGCCCCGATTACCCGATTGTTTAAAGCACGAAATCTGCAAAACTCTCCCCTTTATTTCTTCCCAATCCATTCTTCCCCCACTTCCCCGCTCCGTGTTGTTTGCCCATCTTGGCATTTAATACCCCTGGGATGTTTTTATCTTTTTTCTGGGTACTTGGGAATGAGTTCTCAGTTGTGTAGAATTGATTTTGGGTCTTTATGCCGTCATTAGTTGGGCATAACCTGGATGATGTTCATTCTGATTTTTTTCTTCTTAGTCTTGAAGGTGCCCCGATGATTCTTGATCCGTGTGCTTTTCCTTATAGGGCTTGTGCGCAGGGTTTTACAAAAGCCCCTACACCCTTTTGTGGGGACGTTGTCTTCTTATGGCCCGAATTAAAACGCATCTCTCCCGGAGCAGTTCCCTTTGTCCCGACTGTGTCCAATTGGTTCATGTGCCCAAACAAAGTGAGGTTGTAGTTTTTTCTCTGCTGCTATTTTGTTGTTTTTTCCCAAAAAGGTTATATTCCATTTCGACATTATGGGCTGGTTGTAAAAAGGGGGGTCGGCCTTTCGCCCTTTTGACCCCGGCTTTCACCCCCAAAGCATCATCATCCTTTGGCGATGACCCTCCCTTCCCAGGGCGTAGTCTCTTGGTTTTTTGTTGGGGTTTCTGTAGCAAACTTTGTTTTTATGGGGGGGGTTGTAACCCCCGCCAACCTCTTCTTTCTCAGGGCTTGGAACCGGCAATGGCAGAGTTTGCTATTATTATGATTTGAAATGTTCACTTTTTAAAAAAAAGACTGCCAAATTTTTGTGATGAATGATTTGATTTTTCATGTTTCAGAGAGAGGTTTAGTTTTTGTACTTATTTATAATTTGATATGTTCACTGTTTCAGGTTTTCCGTTGTAACCCTTAGATTGGTGTGTTCAAGTTTAAGAGATGTCCCGTTGTAAACCCATAGTTTGATGTGTTCACTTTTTACAGGAGTCCAGTTGTAATGATAGATTTTATGTGTTCACTGTTTCAGAGATGTAGTTATAGATGATTTTTTGTTCCTGTTTACAGAATGTCCGTTGTAAAACCCATAGATTTGATGTGTTTACTGTTTACAGAGATGTTCAGTTGTAACCGATAGTTTGATTTTTTTCCCATTGTTTTCAGAGATGCCAGTTTTTCCCGTTAATTTGTTTTTTTCACGGGGTTTACAGAGAGGGCCGGTGGTAACCGATAGATTTGTTGTGTTCCTGTTTACAAAATGTCCATTTTGAAACCCGATAGTTTTTGTTTTGGGGTTTTTTTCACTGTTTTACGGGAGAGGGTCCAGTTGAAACCGATTAGTTTTGATGTGTTCACTTTTTACAGAGGATTTGTTCAGCTTTTCAATGCGTGCGCCCGCAGAAAAGGTCGAGGCCCCCAGTCCTAAAGACAAGGGTATTTATGGCTTTGTTGTTTAACTGCCCACCCCGGGTGTGGGGGTATTTGTTGGTGAGTGTGTTTTGGGTTTGATTTGTGTGGTAAAACCCTTTTTAAATTGTGGTTTGGGGTGTGGACTTTTATACAACATGTGTTGTGTTTTTGTGTGCAAATCTGGGGTTGTGTAGGGTTTGTTTGTGTTATTGTCATTTTCGCTTCCCCAATTACACACGGGCCTTTGTAGTTTTCACAATTCAGACAAAAGGGATCCCCTTTTCCCCCAAAACGTGTATTTTTGTGGCCCTTTTTTTCCCAAAATGTTGGTTTCACTTTGTGATCCCCAAAATTAAATTCAGTTTTCCTGTAAACCAAAATTTTGAAAGTGTTGCCTCTCTTGCTTTCTTTGGGGGGAACAGGAAGCCTAGTGGTTAAAAATTTTGCGCTCACAATCTGACAACCCCGGTTCGATTCTCGTTCAAGGGGATATTTTCCCCCGGGGGTGACACAGTTTCAGGGTTTCCCCTCTCCCAAAAGTCCCCCCAGTGAGGGCTTAACTGAGGCCCATGTGCGAAATCTTGGTACCGTTTTAAATTTTTTTCTGCTTTTTTAGAAGAGTTGGCTTTGGTGCCCGGGGGGAACGAAAGTGAAAGAAAAATTTCAAAATTTTACAAAAGATTAATTTTTAAATAAAATTCCTATGGTTTACTGGCAAAAAGCTTTTTGCCAAATGAATGATATGTTAAGTTCTCAGAAAAGTAAGAACACTTTGAATTTTTCCATTTTTTCACTTTAAACTTTTCCTTTCCTCTTTGCTTTCAATTTTTGGTTTCCCGCACATGCACGCCTCAGTTTTAAAAAATTAAGTTCCCGCAATCTTTGACATTTTAAACCCCCCTGTTTTAAAGGTTGTGTTCAGTATTATGACACCACAGCTGGTCACGGCTTTTGTCATATGGAGATATATGTGGGGAAAAGTTTCATTTTTGATACAATAATAGCTAGCTTTAATACTTTAATAATTTGGGCACAGCTCTCCCCCCCAAAAAAAAATTGCCTCATATTTATTTTTTTAAGGAAGAAGTAGCAAAACTATATCTTTTCCCGCAGTAGCTATGTAAGTTATTTTATGTCCTGACTTAATGGAGGCGAGGAGGGGAGGGGGAGAGGAGAGAGAATTGAGAAAGTTAGATACCCATCACTTTATGAAGTTTGCAGAGGTCATACATATATAACAATGCGTGAGGATGAATAAAGTGAGGTGTTAAATCATAGTCCATGATTAATTTCAGGCGTATATCCATTATTGAATTAAAAGAATTACAATTTACACATGGTAGTTTTGACTAATAATTATACATCAGTCCCTTTTTTTTCTCTCTGGGGAATCAAGTTAATACACACTCTTAAGGTAGTCATCAGGAGGTCTGTATGGCTTGAAAGTTAGGTCTCATTCATAGAGCTGTTTTGATATTTCCATGCACCTTAATGTACAAGTTTTCTATAATAGTATTGTTATTATCACTATGTTTGTGATGGTTGTTCAACAGGGTGGAGGTGTAGCGGAGCAGGATGCAGGAGGAGAAAGGTGGAGCATTTTGCGGGAAAACTTCATGGCCCCAGAATGAAGGACTGGGACAAAGACAGTGATGACATTGAGGGGGACACATAGCGTGTGGAATTTTTGGGGTTTTTGGTTATGTTGTGTACATTGGTTGTGTTTTTTTGTGTGAGGTTTTTGCATACATGTGTGAGATGGTGTGGGGAAATGGTTGTGTGCGTGTGTAAAGAGTGTGTATGTGTGTGTAAGAGTGCGTGTGTAAGAGTGTGTATGCTAGGTATGTCTTTATACTTGCATTTAGGCGCAAGTCTGGTCACCAGATGTATTGTCATTGTCACGTTATTTGTCACCAATGACAGGTAAAAGTATGGTATATATGATAAAACAGCAAATCCTGCATGGATTTTACAATGTTCATGCATGTTATGTCAAATAAGGAAACTGATACCAGCTGATTTGTGTTTACAATGGTTATGTTTCAATATACTTCAAGGATGTGTCACACAATGTCCCCATACACTGTTGTTTATGATGTCTCGAGGAGACAGAAGTTTTGTTTAAATATTTTTTCTTTTGAAAAAAGTCATTTCAATCAACATGATGTCCTTTATGCTGCAGTTCATATCGGGGTGGGGCTAAACCCCATGTTAAGTGTACTGAAGTTTTTTTATTGTACATGACTGTCACCCCGTGTCACAACACAGGGGTGACAAATTCGAAAATACACAGAACTTCTTTTAAACCTACAAATTTTAATGTTGGTAGTCCTAAATAGTCGTGTTGTGGCACAGGGTCACATCACATCACGAAAGCACATATTATGGAGTGTGGGGGTTTTACCCCTTCTGTCGCCTGTCAACCTTGGCAGCTGGAGACCTTTTTCTTTTCCTTCTGCTATTTCGTTATCGGCATATCTGTTCGTTTCTGCCATTGCAGTTTAAAAGCAAAAGTGTGGTAAAAATGAGAAAACGTCAAAAGGCATCATTTTCGGGCGTCTATGCCACAGACGGGCCGGGAGGTCAAATTTCTCCACAGTCAGTGTGTGTAGCACAGGTCAGGAATGTGCCGTGTAGCACGTTATTTTCTGGCTCACTCTTCTCCCTAACTGCAGCATTTCCTTCCTCCTCTTCCTCATAAGCGTTTAATATCGGACTCACTTAACAATTCTCGTTCAAATTTTTCTACTTCCAAGACAACAACATTCAATAACCATCTCACTAATCAGATGAATCGTCTGCTACCAAAGAAAACGCCTTTTTTTTCCCGCCATGCTGCTACGATTGAAAAACGTTCTGGTCGCTGGCTGTTATTTCTTCCTTCCCTCCCCACTACATGCATATTAGTGGTCTAAATTTATCACTGGCACCCTCTGACACCATCCCTGCATCGCCCCACCAATTTTCAGACACAATGTGTGAAAACCACGAGATCTGTGTGTGATGGAAAAGTACTTCCCACGTGGGCAGCACCAACTGTCGGCTACGGTCGTATTGGAATCCTGCCGTTACTGTGGGCTGCTGCCATATCGGGGTCAAGACGATTCATAGATTACAAAAAATATATAAAAAATACATGTACACTTGTGTGGTGTTTAGACATCATCATCCAAGTTGGAATGTGGCTACGTTAAATGGTGGGCAAAAATGGTTGCATAGGTAAAAATCTCACCCATTGTGAACCTCCCAGCTCTAGACAAGGACCAAAAAACCCGAAAAATCATTATGATTTATATGCTTATCTTAGGAATTGTAGCTTGAATTCCAGGCAGAGAACTATGTTGTGTCTTTCAATTAGTGTAGACTGTACAGTAGTGTAGTGGAGTGCCATGCACTACAGTAGACTACACTACGTTACACAGTCAATGTATTTTGTCAGGCATATAGATATAAAGTACTCTGTGATAGTATGCTAGAAGAATGTTTGTCAATAATGGGTTTATAGAGAATTTGTGCATCCTTTAAGGGGTGAGATTACTAGTAATCTGTGAAAGCAATCCAGATTGTGTGTGTCTGTGTGCCTGTGTGCTGGGCTCATGTGGTTTACTGATGCAATTTTTTTTTTTAAAGCATGAGAGACAGAGAGAGACAGAGAATGTGCAGGGTGTGTGTGCATGCTTACACTTGCACTGTGGATTTTTGAGAATTTCTCTGATTAAACTTCAGAAACTGAGAACAGCAACTCTGTGGACTCCTGTCAGATTTCATGATATTGCTTGTGTGTGTGTGTCCTCTGTGTGTGTGTGTGTCCTCTGTGTGTGTGTGTCCTCTGTGTGTGTGTGTATTTTGCACACAGGAATATGCATGGTTCCCTTTGCATTTGGGCTCATTTGTTTTTACTACATGCAAATGAAGATTGTTTTTTTAAAAAAATCACCGATTTTTCAAATATGGAATGCATCTCTTCTTTTCTGACTGTTATTAAGGCCCTGACAGTTTAATGGTACAATTGACACTGAACTATCCATTTAGTTTTGTAAAGTCTGTAGTTATATTAATGCAACCCACTAAATTATTCACATTAACTGGCCAACCTGTGTTAAAAAATGCTATAATGATCCAACCCCTCGAGAGAAAAAAAGTGACCATTTACGGAGAATAACAACATATGCAAAATACATTCAATAAAAGCATGAAATACAAACATTTTGAGAAGTCTTCAATTCAAAACAAAGAGCCACAACAAAACTATTTGTTAAAAGATCCGATTTGCTTGACAATCGCATAGCGAATCTGGGTTACATAGTATCTCCAGCAATATTTCCATAAGTACAAGCATTCATCACCAGAAAAAACAAACAGGAAACTCCCACTGATCAAAAACTGGTGACAGGGAAAATATGCACCATGAAGTGTGCAAGCAGGTCACACATATACACACTGCCCCGCTCCCTAACATGCATTCCTGCGCCTACATCACATGCACTCTCACACACGTATCCACTTACACACATGCCCCCCCCCCCCCCCCCCCCCCCCCCCCCACAAAAACACACAGAGGGAACCCTGCACAAGCTGTTTCGATAGATATTGCCACATGGACATACTTCTACAGCCAGGCCGCCCCCCTCCAACCCTTCCTTCCCACCAGAGAAAAACAACAAAACAGGGTTCTCTCTCTCTCCTCTTCCTCTTCCCCTCCCCCACCTCCCCTCGCTCCCCCTCTCTCTTTCCCTCTATCCATGAGCAAACTGCATCTACTAGCTGTTTTGTGGGTCAGTAACACATGTCACACCATTAAAAATAATAAAAAAATTCCATGAACCTAACTCCAACTGACAGTTTCAGGCCACTGAAATGCATGATATCTGCACTCACACACACACACCACTCACGAAAATTCTCTCCCTCATCTCTGCCACCACACACTCTCTAACACCCTCAATATCAACACACTTCACAAAAACAATAGGCAAATTAGCAAAACTGGGATATGCACCACCATCATCATGCATCATCATTATCATCAATCATAAAACGTTATTGACTAAAGAATTGTCAATAAGAATTTTGGCATACTGGCAATCATTTCAATCATGTCTACTAAATGCAACATTATAAGGCTGAATTTGCATCGACACAGTGATACAAAAGTTGTTTTTCACCTTCATTTTTTTCCTTCAAGTTGTGCAACATACTTGTCATACAAGAACGCTATCCTGTAATACCAGTGACAAAAACCTGTCAATAGCATAGAACAACTTATACACAATTCAATACACACATCAATGAGCCATATTACATGCACATCTACGCAAGATTTCTTCCTTTTTACTGTCCCACCTCATTCCAAATTTTCTGACGGCTACTATGTTAGATAAGCTGACCCAACAACACCTTCAATAAAGCAACACACCTTCAATAAAGCAACACATACATTCAATAATGCAACACACCTTCAATAAAGCAACACCCTTCAATAATGCAACACGCCTTCATAATGCAACACACCTCAATTATGCAACACACCTTCAATAAAACAACACACCTTCAATAAAGCAACATCCCTTCAATAAAGCAACACCCATTCAATAATGCAACATCCCTTCAATAATGCAACACACCTTCAAACATGCAACACACTTCAATAAGCAACACACCTTCAATAATGTAACACACCTTCAATAAAGCAACACACCTTCAATAATGCAACACACTTCAAAAATGCAACACACCTTCAATAATGCAACACGCCTTCAATAAAGTAACACACATTCAATAATGCAATATACCTTTAAGAGTGCAACACACATTCAAAAATGCAATACACCTTCAATAATGCAACACACCTACAATAAAGCAACACACCTTCAATAATGCAACAAACCTTCAATAATGCAAACACTTCAATAATGCAACACACACACAACACATTCATAATGCAACACACATTCGATAATGCAACACATAACAATGCAACACAATTAATAGATGCGACACACATTCAAAAAATGCAACACTCCTTCAATAATGCAACATATTCAATAATGCAACACACATTCAATAATGCAACAATTCATTAAGTGCAACACACATTCAATAAATGCAACACCTAACATAATGAAACACAATTAAAGATCCACACACATTCAAAAATGCAACAACCTTCATAATGCAACATATTCAATAATGCAAAGGATAAAGGTCAAGGAGTCCATAACTAAAGGTCGTAGGGGAGCGAGTGTCGAAAAGAACCTCACTTCTCTAGGCCAGCATATTGAGCGTGCCATCTCCTCTCCTGGTGCTTACCTTCCCTGCCCTAAAGAGGGCAGGTACCCATTACATCTGGGGGAAACTTCTGAAATCCAAGTGAACAAACCGTCACACCATCCAAACGGTAACCATGCTCGACGGCCTGCTTAATGGCGGGGGAAAGCGAGTGCTCCCACCACTGAGCTACCGTCCTCTCAATAATGCACAATAAAACACACACTTTTAATCACCCAGTCACCCCTACGCCTACAGGGTGTATTGGCTTCAACTCCAAATGCAGACCCGCCAGTGCACCAACACACCCTGCCCACCGTGGCACACCAACCCCCACCCCCTCCCCAAACACACCAAACAACACACACACACACACACAACATACACCAAGTGGGACGGGATAGCCTAGTAGTTAGAACATTGCCTTCCCAATCTGATGACCCTGGTTCAACTCCCACCCAAGGGGATATTTTCTCCTGGAGCCAACATCAGTGCAGACTCCACTCTCCCCAAGTCCTTTGGATGAGACTAAAATCCTGCTCTACTTTTCCTAAGAGTAGGCCATTGTGTGCTGGTGGGGACAGATGACAAAAATTTACAAAACCGCATTCACACTGGGGACAGGATGTAAAAAAGCACATAAGTGGTTATTCCATTATTGTCGACATGAAAGATTTTATTTTTAAAAAGACAGAAAAAAAAAGAGAAAAGAAACACACACAGCACACACGAACACACACACATACTCCAAAACACACGTGGAACACACACGCAACCACACACCAAACATACCACACATTGCCCACAACGCACAACCCGCACAAAAACGCGCGCACACGCGCGCACACACACAACAACAAACAACCCACTCACAACACCCACTCACTCACTAACATCCAACACACACAAAAAAATCACCAAATTCACGCACACCTGGGTTGCCTTCCCAATTTAAGCTACCTATTGACACTCGACAGCGGACTTTGTGACAACGGGCCATTAAATTTATCCTTCTTTCTTAAAAAATCTGTGAACTGCATTAAAATTTTGTTTCATTTTTTACCTACCTAAGCGTTTTTTAAAAAGTGTCTTGTTTTCAGACCTAGAATTCCAAAATTGACATGGTTTAATGTGTGTAGTGTTTGTGTGATTTTGGTGTGTTTGATGGTTTGTTTTAATGTGGCTCATTTGGTAGTTTTTGTGTGGTTTGCATCAAATTGTTAAATATACAATTTCCTAAATTGTCAGATCTTGCTTACATTATGACCTTTTATCATGTTATTTTTCAGATTTTATCACCTTCTCCTCTCAACCCAATCACTCTTATCATCAATTTTTTTTTTTATACCTTTAAGGCGGTTGGAGTTTTCGGTCTCTGTCTGAGGTTTGTTGGTTTGTGTGAGAGGGGGGGGGGGGGGTTGGTACGGGGGGGGGGGGGGGGGGGGGGGTGTTATTGAAAAGGGTCATTTCCCTTGTTTCTACTGTGAGACTGTAATAAGTGTTGGGTTATTATTAAGATGTATCCCTAGGGCGGGGACTAGATGTAAAAAAGTACATCAGTGCTTATTCATTATCCTCGAAATTAAAGAATTTGTCATTGGCATTGTCTATCTGTGTGTGTGTGTGTGTGTGTGTGTGTGTGTGTTTGAAGATTTGTTTTATTGTGGCAAACTCTGGTTTGTGTTTCAGTTTTGGTGTGTGGGTATTCATATTAAGTTGTCATTAATAATTATGTTCTACCTGAAAGTGTGGGTCTTGGGGTGATTTGGATCCTTGGTCCTGTGATGATTCATTGTTTATTGTTTCACCCTTCATCCTCTTTCATTGTTCACCGCCCATCGATAACAATCATTTTTTTTTATCCTTTAACTGGTCGGTTGTGAATCTTTCGGTCTCTGATCTGAGACTGATCCTTGATTGGTTGTGTGTTGAGAACTGGACATTACTATGTTTTGAGTAACTGGATATACTGTTTTGAGAATTGGATAAAAGTAACCAAATAGATTGTGTTTGAATTGTATTTGTAGTACAATTAGTGATGTGAGTGGTTGTAGTTTAGTAGTAGTTGTCAGTAGTAGTAGCAGAATATAGAATGTGAACCCAACTTGCTTGGCCTGGGGAATTGCATGGAATGAATGTTGTTGTTCCTCACATTCACAGTGTATTCAGTGTGATTGCTGGGTGAGTTGAGGTGATTCCCTACTACTTACTGTCTTCCTTTTATATTTCTTTTCTATTTAAAGTATTTTTCTTCTATCCTCTTCCTATCCCCCCTTTATCACTCCCAGCCCATTTAGTAGGCGAGCCCTAATCCTCTTTAGGGATAATAAAGTAAAGACAATAGGAATAAGTCTAGGATTCCATTTCTTGTTCAGGATCAGATGGTGCTAGGAGTTGGAGTAGGGACCTAGAGAATTCCTGCTTAGCACTCTCTACACTACTCTATAGCTCAGTTGTGTTCCGTGAAGTCATTGGCGATGGTTGGTCGATGGTACAGTTCCTAAATGGGATAGCTCCTCTGGGACCATAATACAATTAAACCAAACCAGGCGTGATCAACGGACTATAAAAGAAGGTTTGGACATTTTTGTGTTTTTAGATACTTTTAAAACACACTGGTTTCCGTCTTATGACCGGTTTGACATAGACAGCAATGGCGGCCACACGTGTGTCTGTGGATTCCAACTCCTCTGATTCTGACGACGTCTGTGATGAATTCGGTAAGAACTGGTCTGCACAATATGCTTTTTTGGTGTTGATGTTGAGCATTTTCCAGCTTGCCCTCATGGGGATCACCCAGATCAGAATTATTCACCAAGTCTGATTAATTTTATCCACTATGATCCTGTCATGAGAGTGCATGATTGGAGAAGATGATTTGTGTATATAAAGTATTTTTTAGATATCTCTCCATATTGACATCTGTACACCCACTTGGAGGATTTTTTTCTCTTCCTTTTGGGGGTGGGGGGGGGGGGGGTTCTGGACTGTAACAGTGTTACTGTTACTTTAGTATGTTTTTTCGAGCCAGAAGGCCCAGGAGCATATCCCGGTTTCTGTAGTGTGGTTTCTGTAGTGTTAAGCGAACTGATGGTTTTTCACCACCCCTGTGACAGGACGCTAGTCTGTCGCCAGATACTTCCCCAGCAGAGCTGGTACCCACTTGTACACCTGGGTGGAGTGAGGAAAATAGGAGTAAAGTGTCTTTCCCAAGGACACAACACAGAGTGGGGCGGGATCCCCGCGACCTCTGGATCACAAGTTGAACCACTCGACCATGGTGCCTCCTCAACTGTTACTTTAGGCATAATCATAATTCATGTTATGCCAGAAGTAGTCCTGAGCTGGTTGTCATGGTCCTAATTTATGGGTAAAGACACACCACACTTTTTATCAATATAAAATAACACTTTAAGTTAACAGTACTGAGTACTCTCTCACTCAACTACCTTAGTTAAGGACAGGACAGACATTGAGACAAGTTTACTTTGTTCCTGAACTTTTAAGTGGTAGTGGGATGGTCAGGGCTAAACAAATGATCCCTTGTTAACAGATCGTTTTCAACTGTGTCACCTCAAACATTAATCATCATGATTATCATTATCATTTATGTCTCAAGCAGCTTGACTTGAGTTAAGGCATAAGATTCAGCGGAACTGTTCCATATACTTGAAATAGGTCCTGTGCTATACATATGACATGTATGAGTTAACCTAAACTGACTAAAATCAAATGGATTACTTGCAACCTCCAGCCAGTCAGTCTTTAGTGTAAACTGAAAGTGTAGTGTAGTTAAAGCTTCAGGACACTGGACACATAATCATAATAACATTGTTGTGTGCTGGACGTGCGTACCTTGTGTGTGTGGTGTGATTGAAGTCTCAGGGCATACAGTGATGTTTTACATTGTACACCCTTCTTGGAGTTCTATCTTTTTTCTTATAGTGTAGCAGTTCATCCTTCAGATGAGACTATAAGTACTGAGGCTCCGTGTGCGAATGCACACAGAATATCTTGCATACCCGTTAAAAACTCATTCTACCTTTGGGAAGAGTCTCAGGCCATTTGAAGCATTTTGTGCCTGTAGCCAGTAGGGTAGTACTAGCAGTGTAGGAACACATGACAAAATTCCATACCCAAAGTCGGAATGCAGCTACCTCAACAGTGGGTGAAAACAATTGCATGGAGATATATATTATGCAAAATCTCACCATTGGTGAACAGAGGAGTTCATCACTTCATGCTGATGAACCTATTATACTATTAATATTATATATAGTAAAGTATGTTCTTTGAGCCAGAAGGCCCATAGAGCCGGAGCTTATCCCGGTTTCTGTAGCGTTAAGCGAACTGATGGCTTTTCACCACCCCTGTGACAGGACGCTAGTCTGTCGCCAGATACTTCCCCAGCAGAGCTGGTACCCACTTGTACACCTGGGTGGAGTGAGGAAAATAGGAGTAAAGTGTCTTTCCCAAGGACACAACACCGAGCCGAGCGGGGATCGAACCCGCGACCTCTGGATCATGAGTTGACTGCCTAAACCACTCGACCACGGTGCCTCCAATATCATATATATATATATATATATATATATATATATATATATATATATATATATATTTATATTCATACAAAAGAAAATATCTGTGGACATGTAATCATGAAATGGTAGTATAAATTATAATGTCAAAAATATAAAAGGTTTGCCAGGCTCAACATTTGATTTTGCACTGTGATTATTTTTTTAAAAACCAATCTGTTTATTTGTTGTGTGCAGAACATGCAAATGCCTGCAGTGGCATCACAGATGTGATTGCCAAAATTTTGGAAAATGTGCCCAAAGACAAAGGCACAATTTTGGCAAAAGGGCAGACTGACAGTACCATCAGAAGAAAGAAGAAATTAAAAGAAAAACAAGAAGGGCCAGCGGAGAAGAAGAAGAAAACAAAGGACTCTGACAGCGACGAAGAGGATTCTGTGGGCATGACTCCTCTTCAAATACTGCAAGTGAGTTCAACAGATTTGACAAATCCATGTGTGTACACACGTTTGCGTGTGTGTTTGTAGGTAGCGGCAGCACCGTGCAACTCTACCACGCACCTTAGCAAAATGTGATTCAGTTACTGTCTTCAAACGCTTCTAACTCAAGTTATACTGCATCATTATGATATTTATGCATATGAGAATAGATTGATCTTTCATTACATCGTTCTGTTTTTATTGTATGAATGTAGCGCAAAGCCGAAAATCGCGAAAAATGGCCAAAAATGGCAGTTCTCCATGATCCCAGAAATTTCAGTGTTGTAGAAATATCGCCGAAGCTCACTCTTACACTGTTTGTGTGTGTGTGTGCATGCACATGTTTGTGTGCATGCATATGTGTGTGTGTATATTCTGTGTGGGTGTGCAAATGAACAAATTAGTGTATTACTTACTTGTGCCTAGGGGTTTTTTGGTGTTTTTTAAAAATGACATTTTAATTTTTTTTTTCTCTTATGATTATGAATGTGTATGGGTTTTTTTGTCTGTAAAGCACACAGGGCTCTACTCAAAGAGTGTGCTGTGGAAATGCTCAGTAATTTTATTTTAAATTTAATTAATTAGAGAAGCCAGAGTGACTTGATGATGTGAGATGGAGTTGACCTCTAAAAAACTGCTAAACTATGTGTACTTTATTGTATTGCAAAGTAATTTTGTCATTGTAAGGGAATGCATGCATACACACATGCATGTATCACTGTATCTGAGTGTATGCACACAATACATACACACCACACACACAGACACATACAACACACAGACAGTAAGACACACACGTACGCATGCACACATGTACACACACACATGGATACACATGCGCACATTACAGAACATCTTGTGCACACGTTAAAACCTGTTCCGTTTTTCGGAAGAGGCCACTGTGTGCTGGTGGGAACAGATGACACAATTTACAAAATTGCATACACACAGGAACTGGATCAGTGGATGTAAAAAAGTATGAGAATACTAGTCTACTACTCATTCCATTATCCGTGAATGGCTTGATTAGTTGATATATGTGAAAGAATTAAAAAATAAAAAGAATTTAAAAAAAACCCGCACATATGCACACACAGTCATGCTCGCAGGCACACACACACACACATATTAATATTTAAAGTAAGTAAGAATTTTATGATTGAAAGTTGTGTAAACATGTGAAAAATATACTGAACAGAAATGAATACCTGGATGGATTAGATGTGAGTTTTGATTAATACATATATAATTGCATGCATGCCTATATGACGCAGATATATATATATATTTGGATTATAGGTTGGATTAAGATTTCTCTTCCCTTCCTGCAGCTCCTTTTGGCCAAAATGTTAAATGATTTCTTGGAAATATAGACAGATACTCTTGCTGACAGAATGAGACAATTTGACTTCAGTCGTACAGGTCGATGAAGTTGTGTGTTTGTTTCTTGACAGCATCATCTGGTGAATTGAAAATGGGGATTTTTATGATCTCCCAGGTTAATTTAAGGTGCAGACCTGCCTGTGCCTGAATTTTCTTCATGTGCTAGTACATAGTGATACTCACAAAAGATTTGATATGCTCTGTAAAGGCCAAGCATGTCAGCGTTTGGTGGGTTACAGAAACATACACATACCCAGCATGCATCCTGTAAAAAACTGAGCTGCTCTGAAGTTGGAAAATGTTGGCTGGGGCTAATAAGCAGACGTCCCGCAGTGTTGGAAACACAAGAGAAGACCAGGCACTACATACCCTCCTCCACCCAGTATGGGAATGTAGAGAAGGGAATAGGACACAAGATAGTATTCCCTAACATAATCAGTCTTATCATAGGTTAAGGTATTAAATACAAAAGATAATACTCCTTAACAAAATCAGTCTTATCATAGGTTAAGGTATTATACAAAAGATAATACTCCCTAACAAAATCAGTCTTATCATAGGTTAAGGTATCCACAAGATACTATTCCCTAACATAATGATGATCAGTCTTATCGTAGGTTAAGGTATACATCATGACTGTATCAGTGATTTAGCTGTATCATTTTTGTTGTTGTTGTTGTTGTTTATTCATTTTGTTTGTTTTAGATAAAAGAATGGAACAACATGGCCAGAGTGAGGCCAAATGTTCTCTCCAAGGAAAGAGAGAGAATGTTAAAGAAAATAGCAACAAGGTAAAGACAGTCAGATTCTTCATCAATCATGTATGTGTGGAGAAAAAGTGTGTGTGTGTGTGCCTGCGTGCGTAACATGTATGCATGTACTAAACTTCAATTTTATGTCTTTCCAAATAAATGTGTGTGTGTATTGTACAGCTCCTTTATCTTGGTTCACCCCCTCCACCCCACCCAACCATCTGCGTGGTCAGTAACTTGAGTAAGTAGGCTGCTCTCCTGACTGTATGTTTCCATTCAAGACACTTGACATGAATCTTGCTCTATCTTGAAAGTTGTATTATAATTATGAAGCTGACAGAACAGTTGTGTGGATCATTGGTCTACAAAGGAAGAAGTGTGAGTTCCATCCCTGTTCGAGCCTTGACCAGTGGTCTGGGTGCTAGTCTTTTGGATGAGACAATAAACAGAGGTCTTGTGTGCAACACGGGTTAAAAAAAATCCACAGCAAGAAGAGAGTTGTCCCTGGCAAAATTCTCTAGAAGATTCTCGCATGGAAACAAATTATATATGTATAGTGTATACAGACAAAGCCTTAGAGAGAAAACTGGTCACATGTGAAATGCGCTGCCTGAGAAAAACTGTCAACAAGACCAGACGCGACAAGATCAAGAATGAGGTGATCAGAGACATGGTTGGACTAACACCAATTCTCCACCATATCGAACAACAAAGGATCAGGTGGTTTGGTCACCTCACTAGAATGCCGCCCAACCAACCAGCCCTACGGGCATACACCATCAAATACAATGGCTGGAAAGCCAGAGGTAGACCAAGGAGACGATGGAGCGACTCGGTGGCTGACACCCTGCGAGCCCATGACCTGTCACTACATCAAGCCTCCCGCCTAGCTGCAGACAGACGTCTGTGTCTCCCCGCGACGCCGAAGGGCACCAGCGGCAGATGAAAGAAAGAAGAAAGAAAGAAGTGTATACAGACAGGAAAGTTCTTGAGAAAAATTGGTAGTGTTGCTCTGGTGGTGACATGCTTTCCCTGTGGAGACTGGAGGGCAGCCCGAATTTCATGCAGAGAAATATGTAGTTACTGAAAGTGGATTACAACACAATACAAGACAAAGCAATACAATACAATACAATACAGTTTGTATCCAGATACAGATTGATGAATACCACATGGTTATCTCCCATGGACCAGTACAGATTTTTTTTGTTTTTTGTGTGTTTTGTTTTTACTATTGAGGATTTTTTCCTCATTCTTCTGTTTGCCATTTTAACGTGTTGGCAGAATGTCATTTACAGGTTGGATCATAGGGAGCTTTTAAATTATGTTTTGCTGCCGTGAGGCCACCAACAAGAAGGGCCTAGCACTGTTGTTGGATCACTTCTGTGGTGTTCACTGATTTGATCCAACACCACCTTTTAAACCCCATAGCAACTGAACCCCCCTCCCCTCCTATCTTTGTCATCCCCACCCTCTTGCCCTCCCATCCCTGAATTAAGTTTTGAATCCATTTATTTATAGATATGATGACTGCTTTCAGGGGTGTTGTTTAGTTGTTACTTACTTGCTGATTTGATAGGATATTGTCCATTTATTACTGATTTAGTATGTTCACAGAGGTGCTCTCCAGTTGTTACTTGTTTACTCATTTAATGTGTTCACTGTTTACATAGATGTTGTACAGTTGTTCGTTTACTCATTTAATATGTTGACTGTTCACAGAGATGTCTATTTGTTGCATATTTACTGATTTGAAATGCTTACTGCTTACAGAGATGTTGTCTAGTTGTTACATATTTGCTGGTGTGATATGTTCACTGTTTACAGAGATGTCCAGTTGTTTCTCATTTACTGATTTGATATGTTCACTATTTACTGAGAAGTTGTCTTGTTCTTATTTACTGATTTGATATGTTCACTGTTTATTGAGACGTTGTCTAGTTCTTACTTATTTACTGATTTGATATGTTCACTGTTTATAGAGAAGTTGTGTAGTTCTTACTTATTTACTGATTTGATATATTCACTGTTTACAGAGATGTTGTCCAGTTCTTGTAGTTGTTTGGTGATTTGATATGTTCACTGTTTACAGATAGAGATGTCCAGTTCTTATTTATTTACTGGTTTGATATGTTCACTGTTTACAGAGAGAGGTGTCCATTTTTTGTTGCTGCTTATTTACTGATTTGAAATGTTCACTGTTTACAGAAAGACATGTCCAGTTGTTGCTGATGAACTGATTTGAATTTTTTCACTGTTTACAGAGAGATGTGCAGTTGTTGCTACTTATTTACTGATGGGATATGTTCACCGTTTACAGAGATGTCCAGTTGTAACTGATAGATTTGATGTGTTCACTGTTTACAGAGGAGTAGTTCAGCTATTTAATGCTGTGCGCCAGCAGCAAAGTTCCTTAAGGGAAAAAATGGATGATGTGGGCTCATCCATTAATCGCAGAGACAAGGCTGCAAAGTCCCTCACTAAAAAGCAATTCCTGGATATCTTGGACAGTAAAGAAACGAAAACAGCTGACGGCGAGGCACAGTCTGCGAAGACAAGGGTATTTACTGGCTTTTTTTATAACTGACTGGCCTGTGGGTGTGTGTATGTGTGTTGGTGAGTGTGTGTGTGTGTGACTGTATACAACGTGTGTGTATGTGTGTGTGTGACTGTATACAACATGTGTGTGTGTGCAAATCTGTGTTTGTGTGTATTGTGTGCTTGTGTTATTTGTCTATGTCAGCATTCCCAATCACACACTGCCTTTCGTAGTATCACACATTCAGCACACAAGATGCCCATTTTCCAATACTGTGTATCTTAGTGGCCTTTATTTTCAAACGTTGGCTTCACTTTGTGATCACCATAATCAAATCAGTTTTCCTGTCACACACAGTTTAAAGTTTGACTTGTAAATGTTGCCTCTTGCTTCTTCTGTAGTTTAATGTCCATTCACTACAACAGTACAAGGTAATTTAGACATTTGTACATTGACTTTGAGAATGTACATAAGAAAAAAAACCCTGTGCATAAGTCGAAGGATGAAATGGGTGCTTATAAGTCTAAAAGATTAATTGTACAATTACTGTCCTATTGTTGACTGGGAAGTACTTTCTGCTGATAGTAGGACATGTAACTCGGAATGTTACAGAACACTTTGAATATAATATGTCCATATTTCTCACTTGAATCTCTCTCTTTTCCTCTCTTGCTGTCAATGTTGGTCTGCTTAGCACATGCATGCCTCTGTTAATAGGGAATAAAGTTCGGCACATCTTTGATACTTAACCCACCTAATTCAAAGGTTGTGTTCAGAAATAATGAATATGACACCACAGCTGGTCAGGGCTTTTGTCATATGGAGATACATGGGGAAAGTTTCATTTTTGATACAATGATAGTTTTGATACTTCAATAATTTGGGCACAGCTCTCTGTAAAAAAATTGCTTCAGATTTATTTTTTAAGGAAGAAGTAGCAAAAATTTTCTCTTTTCCTGCTGTAGCTATTTAAGTTATTTATGTTCTGATTTTAATTTTTAAAAAAACAGGGGGAAGGGTAGTAGTAAAATTGAGAAAATTAGACAAGCAGCTATTTTTTCAAGTTTACACATGTCATACGTCCATTAACAACGTGGTAAGATGATTAGAGCAAGGTGTTAAATCATAGTCTATGAATTATTAATTTCAGGTATATATCCATTATTGGATTGCAAGAATTGCAATTAACACATGGTGGTTTTGACTAATATTTATACATCAGTCGCATTTTTTTTTTCTCTCTGGGGAGTCAAGTTAATACACACTCTTAAGGTAGTCATCAGGAGGTCTGTATGGCTTGAAAGTTAGGTCTCATTCATAGAGCTGTTTTGATATTTCCATGCACCTTAATGTACAAGTTTTCTATAATAGTATTGTTATTATCACTATGTTTGTGATGGTTGTTCAACAGGGTGGAGGTGTAGCGGAGCAGGATGCAGGAGGAGAAAGGTGGAGCGTTTTGCGGGAAAACTTCATGGCCCCCAGAATGAAGGACTGGGACAAAGACAGTGATGACATTGAGGGGGACACATAGCGTGTGGATTGTTTTGGGGTTTTTGGTTATGTTGTGTACATTGGTTGTGTTTTTTGTGTGAGGGTTTTTGCATACATGTGTGAGATGGTGTGGAAGTGGTGTGTGCGTGTTTAAGAGTGTGTGTGTGTGTGTAAGAGTGTGTGTGTGTGTGCATATGTGTGTGTATGAATGTATGTGTACTTGTCTGTGTGAATACTGGCATGTTTATGTGTTCTTATGATGTAAATGATGTTATAAAAAATTTTTCAAATGCAAATTCTTATTCAGCGGATTGGTAAATACAGGGGTGAAGCACCCTATAGGAGCAGGAGCATGAAAGCCTGAAGTCCTGGGTTTGAATGCTGAAGAAACCAGGACCCCCTCCCCTGCCCCTCCAAAGCAATTAGATGCACCAGTGTTTTTCTTGGTGATAATCTTGTAAAGGAAATGATAAGCTAACAGCTCATGCGAAACATGCATTCACTCCACGTTAAAGAACTCAACCAACATAAGAGTAATTGAGTTGCCATAGCAAAACTCTGAAGAAAAAGTTCCTATCATTACAGAAAAAAAGAGATACTGTTTACTTGTAGAAGGGAAGGAAAGAAGGAAAATAGCACAGTATTGTTATTAGGATTGAGAGAGAGTGTGCAGTTATTGTTGATGTAACCAAACATCATGGTGATTTATCATACCTTTCCTGTATTGTAAATGTTCTTTTTTTTTTTTTTTCATATCCATAATTTGTGCTTTTCATTTCGAAATGAATTTGTGTTGCGAGTATTTTTCACATGCTCACATCGGCAAGTTGCGGTTTTGGTAAACTTCATGCGCCGCTTGGTGTTTTTCTTGAAATAAAATCTTCGGGTGAAAAAATGTTGATATGGGGGAGGGGGGTGGAAGCCTAGTGCTTAGAGCAGTGTGCTCATGATTTGAAGGCCTGAGACTGAACCCAGGTTCCAGTCACCATTGAGACACCCGTTCAAGGCGATTTTTTCCCCCTGGAGTCAACATCAGTACTGACTCCACTCCCCTGAAAGTCTTTCAGATGAGACGATAAACTGAGGCCCAGTATGCAAATGCACGCAGAACATCTTGTGCAAGGTTAAAACCTGTTATGCCTTTCTGAAAAGTAAGCCATTCATGCTGTTAATAGATTACAAAAAATATATAAAAAATACATGTACACTTGTGTCGTGTTTAGACATCATCATCAAAGTTGGAATCCGGCTGCCTTAAATGGTGGGCCAAAATGGTTGCATAGGTAAAAATCTCACCCATTGTGAACCTCCCAGCTCTAGACAAGGACCAAAAAATCATTATGATTTATATGCTCACTGTGGGAATTGTAGCTCGAATTGCATGCAAAAAAAATTTGTTGTGTCTTTTAATTAGTGTAAACTGTGTTGTACTGTAGTGCAGTCCTGCACATTACAGTAGACAACACTACACAGTAAGTGGATTTTGTCATGTATGTAAATAAGTTGCTCTGTGAGTGTATGCTTGAAGAATGTTTGTCAATGATGATTTTATTGAGAATGGATGCATCCTTTACGTGGTGAGATTACTAGTAGTCTGTGAAAGTGATCCAGAGAGTGTATGTGTGTGTGTTTACTGATGCATCTAAAAAAAAAATCAGGGGGAGAGACAGAGAGAGAGAGAGAAAGTGCATGATGTGGTGTGTTAAGCTTAAGCTACACTGCACGTGATTTTACAGAATTCTCTGATAAACTTCAGAAACTGAGGAAAGCAACTCTGTTAGATTTCATATTGCGTGGGTGTGTGGATGGTTCCCTTTGCATTTGGGCTAATTTGTTTTTACTGTATGCAAATGAAAAGATTGTTTAAAAAAAAAAATCATTGATGATATAAAATTTGTTAAAGGGAATAAACAGTTACTACATTTCCCAGACTAAAATTCATTTGCAAGATACACATCCAGAGTAATACCTTCTCTTTCTCTCTCTCTCTCTCTCTTATCAAAAAGAGGGTGCAGAATTTCTTGGAAATTTTATTTGGTCCAAGTTCACCCACAAACATTTTAGAATCCACCAAAGAATCTACCTATTATATTTATTTAATGCAATTATTGAAACTGACACAGTTGGAAAAAACCTCCAGGCAACAAATCGAAAGTGGCCGGCTACTGCAAGTGTCAATTTTTCACTGATGAGTGATCAACAGTATCACAAAATGTGGACCAGAAATTGTTTTTAGATATTGTAAATCGAAGTGCTGTTGGATAAGATGTTTTCTATGCATAATATAGACATTTTTGTTTTTCAACAAGTCAGCTGCATTGACTTCAGTGAGATTTCCCCCCCTGCCTATCTTCTGTGATGACATTCCTGTCTGGCTGATCCCACACCCCTCAGGCGTGGCCCAGATTCATTATGCTGCTTCCTATAGTCAGATGTCTACTGGAAGCCTATCAGTGTCAGAATGCTGTGGGGCCACCATCCGGAGGAACCCTGCACTGCTGTTGGATCATTTTGGCGGTGTTCAGTGGTTCCTGTTCCCAGTTAACACACACAGGACACCACCTATAAGTTCCTTGTTGACGACAGTAAGAACTCGGTCGTTGAACCAGGCTGACTGTAAGTCCCTATGACTCATCTGAGATTCGAACCCCCGACCTTCCAGCCTGTAACTAAAGGTGCTAACCACTGTACCATGGCTGTTGGTCTCCTATAAGCAGAACTGATTTTCTTAAAAAAAACCCACCCCAAAATAAAACAAAACAAATAGGAGGTAAAGAAAATGCATTGCAATTAAGATATACATTAATAAAGCATTCATTGTGTCGGAAATTTTATGCTTAAAAATGAGAATTTTATGTTGTATGGACAGCTTAAAATCAAATATAATGTCAACATTGATTGTTGTCACTTTCTCTGGTTATCGATGGGCATTGACCGAGTATTTTATAGAATTGAAGATCGTGAAAGAGCACAATCATCACTCAAGTAGGCTATGTCTTCAAAAGCTGAGCACTGTAGGTAAATCAGTCATACTTAATGAATTTGACCCTTTATGTACAGTGCTCAGCATGCAAACAGAAACACAGACAAGTCCGAAGATGACAGTTCTCCAAGTTAAGGTTAGGTTGAGGGTAGAAGGAAAGGAGGCAAACCTTCAGCATCCTGCTTTGCCAACATCACTGAGATAATCGATCTTGGAGAGTTAAACGGAAGATCAGCAGAAAGAGAAAGGTAGCAAACCCTGGTGATAATGGTACAACTCCTACCCACAACAGCCGGGAGGGAGACAACTGAACTGAACTAATAAATGGACTCCATGCCTTTTGATTATATTGACAGGGTTCGTACAGATCTTTAAAAGGCCCTGATTTTTGAAGAGCCCATTTAAGGCCCCTAAAAAGCCCTAAAAATGAGACCTACAACCTTGGAGGCCCTAAAAAGCCCTAAAAATGGGAATCATGAGTGGGAGTTTCTGTTGAAAAGTAATTAAACAAATATACCACAAAAAAAACCGTATGAGAAATGAAAGCAAAAGGGGGGTCTGAAGATCGTGATATCGCCGATAGAATCCTGTCGTCAGCTTTTCATGTTGTGCTGCCCGTTTTGCCAAGTGAGTAATTTTCTTTCCATTTAAAGCGCATGATCACTTTGTTTTCACCCAATTACATGTGCAGGGCAACCTGTCCCGTACGGTATGTCCGTAATTTGTTAGAAAATGATGTTAAAAATAGGAACTGCAATCATGATCCAAAAAAACAAGTTTACTGCGCTACAGTCCTCTACCAGATTTTTCAATTTTTGCACAGCTGCGCTGGGGAATAGCTATCTTTTCATTTTGCACATGCAAACTTTACAAATGGCAGTCCCAAAGCAACAGTTACGTTTGAGAATGGAAAAACAATAAAAACCCGTAACCAGATCTATTCTGTATTTGAGGTCACCCCACAGATTTCCTGCAGAATGCATAAAGAAACGAATCCAGTCATAAAAGTATGTTCTTTCGAGCCAGAAGGCCCATAGAGCCGGAGCTTATCCGGTTTATCCCGTTTCTGTAGTGTTAACAAACTGATGGTTTTTCACCACCCCTGTACAGGACGCTAGTCCCGTCGCCAGATACTTCCCCAGCAGAGCTGGTACCCACTTGTACACCTGGGTGGGGTGAGGAAATAGGAGTAAAGTGTCCCTTTCCCAAGGACCACAACATCGAGCCGAGCGGGGGTCGAACCCGCGACCTCTGGATCACGAGTTGACCGCCTAAACCACTCGACCAACGGTGCCTCCTGTAGTGTTACGGGACTTGCACATGTATTCATAGGAAGAGAACTTGCATCCAGCAACCCCCCCCCCCCCCCCCCCCCCCCCCTCTCTCTCCCCTCTCTCTCTCATTGGCTGACGAGTGTGTGATTTGGAAGAGACCTGACTGTTGAGGGTATTGTTATTACCAGTTCTAGTACTGGGGAACCATCTGCATCTTTGATAAGACAAGGAGACTAGTTCACATCAGATGAAGTTTGAGGGATGGTATCTTGAGTTCACTTTGCTACTTGTTTGTGAAAAACATCTTAAAGTCGACACAGTTATTTCTGTTTTCACTTTGCTTGGTATTTCAAGACATGGAGACTTCCATCACACCATGACTTGAAGTTTTACTGTGAGGATTTTAATTCATTGTGGTATCTATGGTGGAAAGACATTCTATTTTAGAACTTAACTTGAATTTGTGTCAAAATCCAACATGCAGTTTTAGACAAGGAGACTTTCCTACGTGAACTTGAGATTAGTTTATCAAAGTAAATGTATACACAGCTTGATAAAATATACTTTGACACCCCGCAGCTAGGCCCTAAATTTGGAAATAATGGCCCTTAAAAAGCCCTAAAAAGGCCCTAAATTTGTTCCCACCAAGTCTGTATGAACCCTGTATTGATTAAACCAGTAAGAAGAAAGGTGGCAGGACAGTTAAGATAGTTTGCCTGCCTAACAAGTAAACGGCGAATTTCTGGGTTCGATTCCCAGCCTGGCCCTTTTTTTCCCTTGTTTGACAAAAAAACGGAACTGAACTTCTTGTCGTGTTGCTGACGAAGCTGAAAAGACTGGCCTCCAAATCAACATCGGGAAGACGGAGATCATGAGGGTGAACAACAAAACACATGACCCAGTGCAACTGCAGCAAGAAACCATCAAAGAAGTCACCAAGTTTATTTACCTGGGCAGTGTCGTCAGTAAAGATGGGGGAACAGATGAAGACATCAAGTGCCGAATCAACAAAGCCCGTCACGCCTTCAACACTCTTCGGCCAATTTGGAGGTCAACAGCCCTCTCATTTCAAAATAAGCTTCGGATCTACAACACCAATGTCAAATCGGTCCTACTTTATGGCTCAGAAACCTGGCCGGTAACAAAAACCAACACCCACAAACTCCAGTCTTTTACCAACAAATGCCTCAGGTACATCCTCAACATCAGGTGGCCGGAAGTCATATCCAACAAACAACTGTGGGACAGGACCAGACAAACCCCAATCGAGTCCATCATTAAACAAAGGAAGTGGGGTGGATCGGCCATACACTCGGCAAGCCTGCCTGGTCAAATGTCACCAGACAGGCCCTTGACTGGAATCCACAAGGGAAGCCGAAAGTTGGTCAACCAAAGCAGACCTGGCGAAGAAGTGTTGACAAAGAAACGAAGGCAGCCGGAATGACATGGGCCGAGCTGAAGAGGATCTCCCAAAACCGAGTTGTTGGAGGGGTGTTGTTGCAGCCCTATGTTCCCCAAGGAACCAAGAGGCATAAGTCAAGTAAGTCAAGTTAGGGGGGGGGGGGGGGGGGGGGGGGGGGGGGGGGGTTGAGGAAAAATGCTTATAAAAAAATCTCGTCATCAGTGAACCTGGGAGCTCTAGCTGAGGACCAAAAATAAAATCACAAACAAACAAAACCAACCAGTTATAAGATTTAAAAACCAAATTCTTGTTTGGGAAAAACACCACGAATTCAGACAGGAATAACAGTAGCAAACGTTCCCCTTCGTCGCTAACGAATGTGAACCAAATGTGAGTAATGTGATTTTGAAGGTAAATTTCATGATAGCTTTTCAGTAGCTTACAGAGCTTTACTAACTGAATGTTGCTGTGTTGAAAAGCCCAACAGATCAAACTACTCTCTTTAGCCTTCTAGGAGTCACGAGGCCACTGCATTAATATTTTCAGGTCGGGTATTCCATCCGGAAGCCCATCTTTATCCAGTTCGATCAGACTTACGCCCCTTTAAAAAGAAAACCGATGGGTTTTAGATCTAGGCTAGCCTCAGCCTAAATAATGGCATGAACATTTTCATAAAGACAGAATGGCAAAGGCTGTGTGTGTACTGACAGGGTCAATCACGGGAAGATTGATTTTTACACAGGTAAAATGTCACTGGCTGAGTTTATTTTGTGTGATCCCTAAAGGTACTGATAATGCAAACTGGAAAACGAGTTTTATCATCAGTTAAATCAAATCTTTTGATTTCTGTTTGTAAAACATCAAGGCTTGCCTGATTTTTCCAAATCTAGACTGGAGCTAGACGTAGCTAGCCTTAATTTCTGTGAATCTGTGATACAGATAGTTATAATTTATTCAATCACTGCCCTGGATTCAGATTTAAACTAAATTTCATCATTTAACATAGCAGGAGA
>CM054138.1:44000162-44002662 GCA_028751875.1 Rapana venosa
TTATTCTTGCCTTGATGTCTTCGTCTGTGCCTCCTGTCTGGCTGATCTTACTGCCCAGGTACACAAATTCACTGACATCCTCTACTGCTTTCCCAGAGATGGTGACAGGAGCCTCTTGCTGGTTGTTGGTATGCAGTAGCTTGGTCTTCTCTTGACTGATCCTGAGGCCAACACGTCTAGCTGTGGTATCTAGGGCAGTGACTTTGCTTTGGATGTGCTGCAGGCGGTGGGATAGCAGAGCCAGGTCATCGGCAAAATCGAGATCTTCCAGCTTTGTCATGAGGGTCCATTGGATACCTTTCCCAGAACTTGCGTAGGCCGTCCTTGTCACCCAGTCCAGCACCACAAGGAAGAGGAGTGGAGACAACAAGCAGCCCTGTCTGACGCCGGAAGAGATCCCGAAGCTGTCGGAGAGTCTTCCACGTGGATGACCTGGCAGGAGAATCCTTCATAAAGTTGTCTTATGATGTTGACAAACTCTGGTGGCACACCATAGTGGAGAAGGATGTTCCAGATTGCTTGTCTGTCCACGCTGTCAAAAGCCTTCTCAAAATCGATGAAGCAGGCGTAGAGAGGTGACTGCCATTCTATGGACTGTTCCACGATGATTCTGAGGGTCGCAATCTGGTCGGTACAGGAACGTTCTTTTCTGAAGCCTGCCTGTTCATCTCGAAGAGTCTTGTCGAGAGCATCTTTCATTCGGTCCAGGATGACTCTTGTGAGGACTTTGCTGGGGATGGACAACAGGGTGATACCTCGCCACTTTCCACACTGGGAGAGGTCGCCGTGCTTGGGGAGCTTCACAAGCAGGCCCTTCTTCCATTCTGCTGGCACCTCCCCAGTTGTCCAGATCAGGTTGAGCAAGTGGTGTAACTCGTCAACGATGTCACTACCCCTTCCTTCAAGGCTTCTGCCGGAATGTTGTCAATGCCAGCAGCCTTGCCGTTCTTCAAGCTGCTGATGGCCTTTCGGATCTCTGTCTTGGTGATCTCTCCAATGTTGATGTCGAGAGGGTCCCCTGGCTCCAGCTGAGGTCGTTCCTCTGGGGCTGGTCGATTCAAGACCTCCTGAAAATGCTCTTTCCATCTTGTTAGCTGGTCTTCAATAGTGGTGAGAAGCTTCCCTTCCTTGTCTCTGACAGGTCTGTTTGGGTTGCTGCGACGCCCGCTAAGAAGTCTGGTGGTGGCATACAGGGTCTTGAGGCCTCCTTTGCCAGCAGCCTCTTCTGCCTCATCTGCGATGGCATTGATGCGAGCTCGTTTGTCTGCTCGTAGCTCATTCTTGGCTTCTTTGGCAAGTATGGAGTACTTGGCTGTTGCTCGCCGTTTCTGTTGGCGGGTCGTAGCTCGGTTCAGCTCTTGTTTGGCTAGCCTTCTCTCCTCGACTTTCTTCCATGTCTCATCCTTGATCTATGGCTTCCTATTCGTCAAACACAGTACTCAGCACACGAAAAAGAACCCACAGCAACAAAAGATTTGTACATGGCAAAGTTCTGTAGAAAAAAGCTACTCTCATAGGGAAGTCAATGACACGCGACAGGAAAATTTAATTTAAAAAAAAAAGGTGGCGCTGTACTTGAGGTGACGCACTCTGCCCGGGGAGAATTGAGCAGCCCGATTTTCACATGAGAGAAATTTGCTGTGACTAAAAGCAAAAGTGAAGAACGTGTAGATAGGAAATGATTGTTCATTATTGTGTCATTGTGAACAGTGTGTGTGTGTGTGTGTGTGTGTGTGTGTGTGTGTGTGTGTGTGTGTGTGTGTGGTTGTGTGTGTGAATGTGTTGATGAAGAAGGAGAGATATGTGCTGATGTGAGACTTAGAATGGGGATATTTTGAATCATAATGATGTCAAAAATGTGGATTGGTGGTCTAGAGGTAACGCACCTGCCTAGAAAGCGAAAAGTCCGTGTTTCAAGTGTGTGGTGGTACGATCCCCGTTCTGTGCCCGAAACTTCCCCCATCCACTAGACCGTGAGTGGTGGTCTGGGTGCTAGTCTTTTCGAATGAGGCGATAATCCGATGTCCCGTCTGTAATACTTATTTAGTGCACCTAAAAGAACTCACGGCAATAAGAGAGTTGTCCCTGGCAACATTCTGTAGAAAAAATAATATTCCACTTTGACAGGAAACTAAATACATAATTATGCAGACAGAAAAATAAAAAATAAAATGGGTGGCGCTGCTCTTGTAGCGACACGCTCTCTCTCCCCAGGGTAGAGCAGCCCGAATTTCACGCAGATAAATCTGCCCTGACTTGAAGTAGTATACAATACAATGCAATGCAATGCAATGCAATGCAATGCAATACAATGCAATACGAAACAATACAATGCAGTGCGATACGACACAATGCAGTGCAATACAATACAATGCAATGCAATGCAATACAATGCAAACAATACAATGCAATACAATACAATACAAATACAATACAATGTGAACAAAATGTGCGTGTCATTGTGTTGATAAAGAAGGAAAGCCGCAGTATGCAGATAAAT
>CM054138.1:44012662-44015162 GCA_028751875.1 Rapana venosa
CACACACACACACACACACACACACACACACACACACACACACACACACACACACACACACACACACACACACACACACATACCTTACACACACATTCATATACACCCAAATACACACATACACTTGCATAAACACACACACACACAATCACACACAGGCATAAACACACACACACACACACACAAACACGTGCGCCCGCACACTCACACTTTATACACAAATATGTACACACATCTACACCCATGTATGTTCTCTCTCTCTCATATACACACTAACACATATACACACCCACTCTCATACACACACGTGCACACACACTCACACAAACATACAAACACACACAAACACACATACACACACACACACACACACACACACACACACACACACACACACACACACACAACTTGTCTAATATCACGTAATGTGAAAAGACGTTAAATTAAAGAAGAAGAAGGTCATATACTTTAGCAGGGTGATAGGACATGGGTTAGTGAAGGGTGGGATAGTTCTGATATGAGACAGGAGGGGGAAATCTTAGGTTTGAAATAAATAATAAATATGTCTTGAGGCTTGATTTAAAAGGATCACGAACGAAGAACTATGGAGAATGTGCAAAGTTGATGATCTGAAGTCTGTAGCTAGTACCAATAGACTGCGCTGATTTGGGCACGTTCAACGTAAAGCAGACCACCACATAAAAAGAGCAATGAACTTCGTAGTGGATGGAAAGAGACCAAAGGGAAGACCTAGCAAAACCTGGGCTGCCTGTATTGCAGATGATCTTAGAGAAAGGGGCATAAATAAGGAGGAAGCTCAAAACAGAGGAGAGATGGAGAAGGCTCATCAATGTCAAACCTCCCCTGGGAGAAACATGACAAAAAAGGAAGAAGAAGAAGAAGCCCAAAGCAGAAGAATCTCCCCCCCCCCCCCCCCCCCCCCCCCCCCACAGGTTTGTGTCATCAGCAAAAGTTGTATTAATTTTGTATTTCATTCAGTCTTTCCACAATGTCAGTTGTTGTTGTTGTTATTGTTGTTGTTGTTGTGCGTTCCCCAGCTTAACACTCTGGGGGTCACCCAGAATGTGCACTCTGACTCACTCATCCCACCTGGGAATCACTGTGAGATAGGAAGTACACCGGATGAAGAGTTTGCGTGTATGACTCTTTTCAAGTACGTAGCCATAATTATAGGCAGCTATACTCCGACTTCAGAGGGTTTTTCTCCTTAATGGAGGGAGAGTGCAGGTTTTTATCTTATGGATATATGTGTTTATTATTTTTTTTAATTGAATCCAATTTTCTAGCGCAAAGCCGAAGAAGAATCCCCCCCCCCCCCCCCCCCCCTCCACTCCCACCCAGTATGATTTCAGAATTTCACCTGGAATATCTGGATAAATGAGGAATGCTCTCAAAACAGGCTCGTGTCATCTGTATATTTGATTCAGTCTTTCCATAATGTAATTTTATTATTTAAATTTTTTTTTTTATTCTTTTCTATCAAGGATAATGGAATAAGCACTTATGTGGGTGGGTTTTTTTTTAAACATCCAGTCCCCGTGTGTATGCGGTTTTGTAAATTCTGTCATCTGTTCCCACCGGCAAACAATGGCCTACTCTTACGAAAAGCGGAACAGGATTTAACGTGTGCGCAAGATGTTCTGCATGCGTTCGCCTACGGGGCCTCGGTTTATAGTCTCATCCGACGGACTTTCGGGGAGAGTGGAGTCTGCACTGATGTTAACTTCAGGGGAAAATATGCCTTTGAACGGGAATCGAACCCGGGTCGTCAGATTGCGAGCGCAATGTTCTAACCACTAGACTATCCCGTCCCCCTTTCACTGTGAACAAGAAACTAGAGAGGGCTCAGAGCCACCCAACCCCCCTGAAAAACAGAAAAAAGAAAGAAAAAAGAAAAAAAAGAGAGAAAGAAACCAAGCTACACAACTTTTTAGCAGCATCATCAACAACAAAGAACTGATGATGTAATCAGAACTTCACAAGAAACTGGATTCTGACGGAAGTCGGAAACACACACACACACACACACACAACACACACACACACACACACACACACACACACACACACACACACACACACACACACACACACACACACACTGCATTGAGCGCATGCATCTTGTACTGTCTTGGATTTGTTTTATCTGACTTTTGTGAGGTCCGGATTTTGTTCTTCATTTTCAAGTTTGATTGTATGTTTTTTTGGTTTTTTTTGTGTAACACAGATTGGTAATATTTTCTTTCGTTTTATTTTATACGCCACTCTTTGTGTGTGTGTGTGTGTGTGTGTGTGGTGTGTGTGTGTGTGTGTGTGTGTGTGTGTGTGTGTGTGTGGTTTTGTGTGTGTGTACAGAATGAAAAGATAAAAGTTGTGTAAACTTAATCTTTTAGCCTCAATTATATATAAAATATATATTATATATATTATATATATATATATATATATATTTATATATATATATATATATATATCTATA
>CM054138.1:44020162-44025162 GCA_028751875.1 Rapana venosa
ATATTCACAACAGTCATATTGACAACAGTCATATCGAAAACAGTCATATTGAAAACAGTCATGTTGAAAGCATTCATATTGAAAACAGTCATATTGAAAACAGTCATATTGAAAACAGTCCTGTTGAAAGCATTCATATTTAAAACAGTCATATTGACAACAGTCATATTGAAAACAGTCATACTGAAAATAGTCATATTGAAAACAGTCCTGTTGAAAACATATTGAAAACAGTAATATTGAAAACAGTCATATTGAAAACACTCATACTGAAAACAGTCATATTGAAAACAGTGATATTGAAAACAGTCATACTGACAACAGTCATATTGAAATCATTCATACTGAAAAGCCATATTGAAAACATTCATACAGAAAATAGTCATATTGAAAACAGTCATACTGAAAACAGTTATATTGAAAACATTCATACTGAAAACAGTCATATTGACAACATTCATACTGAAAAGTCATATTGAAAACAGTCATACTGAAAAGTCATATTAAAAACAGTCATATTGAAAACATTCATACTGAAATCAGTCATATTGGAAAAATTCATATTGACAACAGTCATACTGAAAACAGTCATATTGACAACAGTCATAATTATTGAAAACAGTCATACTGAAAACAGTCATTCTGAAAACATTCATACTGAAAACAGTCGTATTGGGAACAGTCATAATTATTGAAAACAGTCATACTGAAAACATTCATACTGAAAACAGCCACATTGAAAACAGTCATACTGGAAACAGTCATACTGAAAACATTCATATTGAAAACATTCATATTGAAAACAGTCATACTGAAAACAGTCACACTGAAAACAGTCATACTGAAAACAGCCATATTGAAAACAGCCATATTGAAAACAGTCATGCTGAAAACAGTTATATTGAAAACAGTCATATTGAAAACAGTCACACTGAAAACATTTATACTGAAAACAGTGACACTGAAAACAGTCATATTGAAAACAGTCATACTGAAAACATTCATATTGACAACAGTCATATTAAAAGCAGTCATATTGAAAACAGTCATGTTGAAAACAGTCATATTGAAAACAGTCATATTGAAAACATTTATACTGAAAACAGTCATATTTGAAACAGCCATATTGACAACAGTCATATTGAAAACAGTCATACTGAAAACAGTTATACTGAAAACAGTCATACTGAAAACATGTATACTGAAAAGTCATATTGAAAACAGTCATATTGAAAACAGTCATATTGGAAATAGTCATATTGAAAACAGTCTTACTGAAAACAGTCATACTGAAAACAGTCATATTGAAAACAATCATACTGAAAACAATCATATTGAAAAAAGTCATATTGAAAAGTCATATAGAAAACAGTCATGTTGAAAACAGTCATATTGACAACAGTCATATTGAAAACAGTCATACTGACAACAGTCATATTGAAAAAAAAATATACTGTAAACAGTCATATCAAAAGCATTCACACTGAAAACAGTCATACTGAAAACAGTCATATTGACAACAATCATACTGAAAACATTCAAACCGCAAAAAGTCATATTGACAAGAGTCATATTAAATATATTCATACTGAAAAGCGTCATATTGAAAACATTCATATTGAAAACAGTCATATTGAAAACATTCATACTGAAAACAGTCATACTGAAAACAGCCATACTGAAAACAGTCATACTGAAAACAGGCATATTAAAAACATTCATACTGAAAACAGTCATATTGAAAACAGTCATATTAAAAACATTCACACTGAAAACAGTCATACTGAAAACATTCGTATTGAAAACAGTCATTTCTCAACCAGTGCATACATTAATCCTAAGGTCCGACAGTAATTCCCAGGATTGTGTTGTAGTGATCGTGAATGAGATAAATACAGTATAAGTAACATCTCTGTATTTTGGAAATTTTGAGCAAACAATTTCCTCTTTTCTATCACTCTCTTTGTTTCTGCCTCGTTCCTTTTCTTCTTTTATCACCTCCTTCCTGTCTATTTTCTGCCATCTTGGTCGATTCTCCTGTCTCTGTCTCTCTCTCTCTCTCTCTCTCTTCTCCCTCTTTCTCCCCTCCCCCCCCCCCCCCCCCCCCCCCCCCCCCCCCCCCCCCCCCCCCCCCAATCCTTCCGAAAGACTTAAAAGATAACAATTCTTCTCTACGCCGAAGTCGGATGCGCTGGGCCTGACTTGTCAGGCGCCTAACGGCAGCGTGACGCATTTTCGCTCATATAACAACAGACAACAATAGTTGCTGTTTGAGCGTTCCACGACGAAGAAGAAATTCTACTTTTATGCGTAATTTTGCTATGATAATTAAATGATTGATTATATAGCCTACATAAATCAGATGTTTATCACACTTCCAACTCCTCACCCATTTCCATAAAAGATGTGATGTAATAAGTTAGATACCCAAATTTACTCAATGATATGATGATTAAACGGTCGATATACGGTGGATCGGTGGTCTAGAGGTAACGCGCCTGTCTAGAAAGCGAAAACTCCGGGTCGGAAGTGTGCGTGGTTCGTATCCCGTCTGGGCCCGAAACTTTTCCCCCATCCATTAGACCATGAGTGGTGGTCTGGGCGCTAGTCTTTCGGATGAGACGATAAACCGAGGTCCCGTGTGTTACAGAAAATTATGCAGCGCACGAAAAAGAACCCACGGCAACAAGAGAGTTGTCCCTGGCAAAATTCTTAGAAAAAAGCCACTCTGATAGGGAAAGAAATACAGTTGCAGACAAAAAAAAAAAAAAAAAGGGTGGCGCTGCTCTTGTGGCGACGTGCTCTCCCCGGGGAGAGCAGCCCGAATTTCACGCAGAGAAATCTCGTGACTTAAAGTGGTATAAATAAATAAATAAATAAATAGATATATCCCCGAAGTCGGAATGCGGCTACCTCAATGGTGGGTTAAAAAACAACAAAAACATGGTCGCATGAGTAAAAATCTCATTATTGGTGAACCTGGGAGTTCTAGAGGAGGAATGAAAAAAAAAAGAAGGTTGATATACATGAATCAGATGTTTTGTCACTCTTCCAACTCCTCAACCTTTTTCAGATGGGTTATGATGAGTGAGATACCTAGATGTACTTATGCGTATTTTTTGTTGTTGCTATGTTAATGAAATAACTGATTTTTTTAAAAACATAAATCAGATGTTTATCATATTTTTGCCATAAATAATTAAACAGTTGATATCCACACACCAGGTTTTGTCATGTTGTTATTGTGACTATAATCTATCTATCTATCTATCTATCTATCTATCTATCTATCTATCTCCCAACAGAAATTTCCGATTTAGGTACTATGATGTTAATCATACTCCTCAACACTTCATATCCATCCAATCCCTCCTCCTCCTCCTTCTCTCCCTCTCCTCCTCCTCCTCCTCCTCCTAATCTTTTGTGCTGGTGTGATAGTCTTCACTATAGTCCCCGCCCCCACAGCAGCAAGAAAAGGAGCCCTATGGAGAAAGAAGAGACCTCCCTCCCTCCTTCCCTCCCTAATAGTGCAATAGTCAGCACCAATGAAACAGACCCTCCCTCCCCTCCCCCCCTCCCCTACCCCCTCTCTCTCATGGTCTGTCCATCTTGTACTCTGCCAACTGTACTAACCAACCCACACACCCTTGCCCTTCATCCCCGCCTCCCCCTCCCATCAGAGAAGGGTCACAATGGCCCACCACCACTAGGCTACTACTACTACTACTACTACTACTACTACTACAAGGCCAGGACAGTGACTTTGCTCCCCTGCTCTCTTCTCTCTCCTATTCGCCCTTCTCCTCTTCTTCTTCTCCTCCCTCCCTTCCTTCTAAGCCATTGTCCTTCCGTCCTTCCTTCCTACCCCTGTGCTTCTAGTCCTGTCCTCCTCCTCCTTGTCATTGGTTAGTGGTGGTGGTGGTAGTGGTGGTGGTAATGAGGTGAAGGTCGTTTAGTGTGTGTGTGTGTGTGTGGCAATGGCCTCCCCTCTCTAGCCTCTCTCCCCCAAAAAGAAATGGTGGTGGTTGGTGGTTGGAGAATGGTGGGTGGTGAGGGGTAGGGGTGGGGGTGGAAATTTCAGGGTGGACTGATTTTAGTGTGGCCGTGCTTTAAAGAGAGGATTAGCAGCCTGAGAGACTGTGTGGGAGGACTGGTGGTGTGAGGGGCTTGGGGAGTAAGTTATTTATTTATTTATTTATTCTTTTATATCCAGGATAATGGAATAAGCACTCATGTGCTTTTTTTTTTAAAAACACCTAGTCCCCATGTGTATGCGGTTTTGTAAATTTTGTCATCCGTTTCCACCGGCACACAATGGCCTACTCTTCCGAAAAGCGGAACAGGATTTAACATGTGCGCAAGATGTTCTGCATGCGTTCGAACACGGGGCCTCGGTTTATAGTCTCATCCTAAGGAAGTTAGAGGAACTGAACACACACATACACGCACGCACGTGCGTGCACACACACACACACGCGCGTGCACACACACACACACGCGCGTGCACACACACACACACACACACACACACACACACACACACACACACACACACACACACACACACACACACACAGGGGAAGGGGGGTGCGGGTGGTGGCGGTGGTGGGGAGGGGGGGTGCTGAGGGACGGGATAGCCTGGTGGTTAGAGTCATGCGCTCGTGATCTGCTGACCCGGGTTCAAATCTCGTTCAAGAGGATTTTTTCCTCTGGAGTTAACATCAGCGCTGACTCCAGTCTCCCCAAAAGTCCTTCGGATGAAGTCCACGGACCCAGGCCCGTGTGCGAACGCACGTATAACATCTTGCGCGCACGTTAAAACCGTTCCGCTTTTTCCGAAGGGTAGGTCATTGTATGCTGGTGGGAGCCGATGACAAAATTGACAAACTGCATACACACGGGGATTGGATGTAAAGAAAGCAACGATTGCTTATTCCATTATCCTCGAAATAAAAGAATAAAACACACACACACACACGCGCACGCACGCACGCACGCAC
>CM054138.1:44030162-44080162 GCA_028751875.1 Rapana venosa
AAGTTGACTAAATCGCGAAGAAATTTTGCATCAGCGACCCCTGCTATTTAGGTAGCCGTATCGCAGCGTTGGGGGGATTTAGACGAAACTTCAACCTACCAATTTGGCCAGGACAGTCGGGAGGGAGGTACCTCCCTGCTCTTTCCGATTTGCAACTGTCGTGGGTTCTTTTGACATCTACATCGATATTTTCCCTCGTCAAACTGGGAAGACCGCGCGCGAGGCTGGGAATTGAACCCAGAACCTCACAGCGTTAATTATTTTATTTTAAAAAAAGGCTGAACCCAAAATAAACCATGTAGAATTTTGTTTTTAAAGAAAAAGACTATGGCCAAAACTCAACCAAGTGAGAAAAATCTATTACTTTTAGTCGCCCTGTTTTTTCCCTATTCCCACTGCTTCTAACTTGTATCCTTATCCCTCCTCCTAACACCCCTATCCCAGAATAACCTCACTGCCCCCCCCCCCCCCCCCCTACCCCAACCACCATTCACACACACACACACACACACACACAGACACACGCGCACACATACAGCACACACACACACACACACACACACACACACACACACACACCAACACACACACACACACACACACACACACACCTCCTTTGTCTAGTATTTTACGTGTAAAGACGTAAAATTTAAGGCGACCTTACGACTAACTACTACTACTACACACAGAAACTTTGTGCGTTTTTTTCTTTTTTCGTTTGGTATCACTTTACGTAAAAGGCGTAAAATGTATACTACTACTACTACTACTACTACTACTACTACTACTACTACACACATACACACTCACTACTACTAACACACACACACACGCCCCCCAACACAACCCAACAAACACACGCACACACACACACACACACAACCACACACACGCACACACACCTAACAAAAACCACACACACACACACACACACACACCTTGTCTGCCTCCTAACCTAAGCGTGTTACACCTCACGCCACCTTCCCCCTCATCATTGGTCATGCAAAACAAGTCATGCAGCGACACTTCAAAATCATGACCATCATTTCACATTGTAAAGCACCATCTTTTTTGGGTTCCATTTTGTACCATCTTTTTTTTTTTCTCTTCTTTTCTTTTTCTTCCGTGGTTTTTTTTTTTTTTTTGCAGGGGGAGGGGTTGATTCATATTTTTTCCTCCATTATTTTTCTTCGTTTCTTTGAACCACATTCCACCCCCCCCCTTTTTTTTGTTGTTGGTACATAAGTCTTTCTCAATTTTTTCTATTGTAAACGACGTTTTTATTGTGTTTTTTTCGGTTCGTCGTTTTTTTTTTTTGGTGTTTTTTTTTTTTTTTTTTTGGGGGGGGGGGGGGGTGCTTTACACATCAGTAACAACATACCAATGCTTTTTTAAAAAAAACAACATAAAAATCATCACTTTGCAGTGTTCTGTCATCCTTGCAGACGTTTGTGGGGCATGTTTGAGGTTAGTGGGTTGTCTTTCCTCCCCAAAGCTGCTCCACCAAAATCTTGAGAGTTCTGCACCAGAATGTTCTAGGGGAGTTCTCAATGACGGCGAAATATGTCTGATGTCACAGGTTTGGAAAATGCTTGGATGTCGCAGTTTTGGGAAATGATTAATGTCGCAGTTTTATGAACTGATTGATGTCGCAGTTTTTCCCAAAAGTTGCCCCACAACATCTTGAGTTCTGCACCAGAATGTGCTGGGGATGTCCTCGGCGATGCGATGTCTTGGGCGATGCGATGCGATGTCCTCGGCGATGCGATGTCCTCGGCGATGCGATGTCCTCGGCGATGCGATGCGATGCGATGTCCTCGGCGATGTCCTCGGCGATGCGATGCGATGTCCTCGGCGATGCGATTTCCTCGGCGATGCGATGCGATGTCCTCGGCGATGCGATGCGATGCGATGTCCTCGGCGATGCGATGTCCTCGGCGATGCGATGTCCTCGGCGATGCAATGTCCTCGACTCGATGATGTCGGTGTCCTGCTCCTCCTGCCAAAATGCACACATAACAATCGTCAGTATAATTAGTCACTAAACGTATATTTCTTTCTTTTTTCCCCCCATGCCTGGGCTAGAACTCCGAGGTTCACCTATGGCGAGATTTCGCGTATGCGACCGTTTTCGCCCGCCATGTAAAGAGCCGCATTCCGACTTCGGGGATGTAAGCTGGATATGTTTACGTTTCCGTAACTGACCAAACGTTATGGGATCTTTATTAACGTACACAATCATTTGATCTTCTGCATGTGTATCTACACTTACAGAATCAAAAGTACTGGCAGGTCTGCACTTGAAGTTGACCTGGGCGATTGTAGAAAAACCAACTCACCCTTAATTCACCAGACGCCGCCGAGATTCGAACCCACGACTTCATGGACCCAGGGGATTGACGCTGGGCTATAATGTCTGCTACTCTACTTATGAAGACAGTTGTTTAATGACTTACTTTTTTCCGTGCTTGTGCACATTATGTGTATGGGGGGGCGGGATAGCCTGGTGGTCAGAGTGATGTGCTCGTGATCTGCTGACCCAGGTTGGAAGGTCGTTCAAAACGATTTTTCCTCTTGTGTTAACATCAGTGCCGACTCCACTCTCCCCACAAAAGTCCTCGGGATGAGAGTATAAACCGAGGTCCCGTGTGCGAACGCACGCAGAATGTGACAAAATTTATAAAACTGCATACATTCAGGGACTGGATCTAAAAAAACCCCACGAGTGCTCATTCTATTATCCTTGAAATAAAAAAAAGTGTTCGTTACACTTGTAAATAAATGAGAAAAAAAAACTTCGTTGATGTGTCTGTTTATTTTCCTGTGATTATGCGTTGTCTGTGTTTTGTTTATATGCCCCCAAAAATCTGAAGCATGAAAAAGGTCATGCTGACTGAAGACGATCAAATCTGATAGGACAGTGACAAACCAAAATGTATCAGTTTAATTAGTTGCACAGTGACATTTTCCTGCTTAACTAACTATTCAGATGGTCAGAATGATACAACTGAAAATTATTTGTATCGTGATCATGTTACTGTCCCACAACTGTGTTATAACCCATAAAGCAACTGAGGTTAGTGCAACAACAACAAAAACCCTAGCAATGTTGATAAAAGTTAAAGAATTTCTGCTTTTGTGGCTTTACAGAGATTTTATAATGATTCTAATACTGAAAAAAAACCCCACCCAGAATGGTGGTTATGTCAATTAAAGAATTTCCGCCTTTGTGGTTTTATGGGGAGTTTATAAAGATTTTAAAACTGAAGAAATAGAATGGTAGTCATGTCCCACAGCTAGTTCCAATCCTTTCCTGAAAAAAAAAAGAATGAGGGAAGGGCGCATAACCACAATCTCAAAACTAATGGCGTGTTATTCGTCTTTCTTTTTGTTACAACAATGTTGGATCCCACAAGAGGAAACTGTCAGTGAAAGCCCCAGTTTTTCTTTCCGTGCAGCAAACCACCCTGGCTCCACTGTTGATACGAATCAGTAACCTGCCAAAGCTGGGGCATTGTTTGACAAATTAGTATGTGCAAGGGAAAAACACTCTTCGTGACGCGATAAAATCTTCCTGGTAGCCAGAATTAACACTCTACTATGCTCTACTCTACTCTACTCTACCCTACCCTACCTTAATCTACTCTAATCTGCTCTACCATGCTCTACTCTACTCTACTCTACCCTACCCTACCTTAATCTACTCTAATCTTCTCTACCATGCTCTACTATGCTCTACTCTACTCTACTCTACCCTACCCTACCTTAATCTACTCTAATCTGCTCTACCATGCTCTACTATGCTCTACTCTACTCTACTCTACCCTACCCTACCCTACCCTACCTTAATCTACTCTAATCTGCTCTACCATGCTCTACTATGCTCTACTCTACTCTACTCTACCTCTACCCTACTCTACTCTACTCTAATCTGCTCTATCATGCTCTACTATGCTCTCCTCTCCTCTTCACTGTTCTTTCTTTATAGTGCTCTGGGTCCTATCTCCAAAAACATTTCACTGTATTATTTGCTCACATCAGTAACTCACAAACAAAAGTTTTGGCCAGGGCCAGAAAAGGAATGAATGACATGTCACGTTACCTCTTCACGTCCTGGCGACTGACATGATATGACGATGCTGGATGGCGTGTCTGTTCTGTTGACACTTGATTCCGGTCCTGGAGCTCCTGGAAGCGGTGAAGAAGTCACTTTTCCAGAAAAAAAGGCCCCAGTAGCTCATGGTGGCTGCCACTGCACACGTGGCACTTGGTTCCAGTCCCACAGCCCCTGAAAGCACGGGAGTCCCAATCAGTTACGCTGAAAATTCAGTTGGTTTTCTTGGACAAACATTACTGTCACCTGAGCATGTTCATTTTACAAAGCGATAGAAATAAAGATTGTTACTTACAAAGTGCGTCACACTGCCCATTTATTTTATTAGCTCAAATTTCAATGATTTGATATATTCGAACAAATTCAAAACCAGTACAGGATATTTTCAATAAGAATATTTAAAAGTTGTTTTTTTTAGTAAATTAATCAATCTGGAAATGTATACAAACGCACAGAAAAACTTAATTGACCTTAATGTACACATTTTTTTTCTTTTTCATCAACAATGAAGGATATAAGCCAATTTAGAAAAAATCGAAATGGTTCGTGGTCAAATATTTTTTTTCTAACCTGGGTCTTGGTTCAGCTTCATGCAGGCAGGTGTTTGGAACTTGCAGCCCTGGTGCTTCCCCTCACTGAGTGTCTGACGGCGCTGGACTTGCCCAGAGCTGTTCTGGTGTGTTCACCTCGGCACAGGCCATGCTTCCCACCGTTCAGTTTTTGATGGCGCTGGATTTGGCTGGAGCTGTTCTGGTGTACTGACTTTGGCACAGGCCATGCTTCCCATCGTTCAGTTTTTGATGGCGCTGGATTTGGCTGGAGCTGTTCTGGTGTATTGACTTTGGCACAGGCGGTGATTCCCATCGTTCTTTTATTGATGGCGCTGGACCTGACTGGAGCTGTTTTTGTTCTGGTGCATTGATCTTGGCACAGGCGATGCTTCCCATCATTCAGTTATCGATGGCTCTGGACTGGACCTGGACTGGAGAAGTTCTGGTGAACTGACTTTGGCAATGGCGATGCTTCCCGTCATTCTGTTACTAATGACGCTTGCTTTCTCTGGAGCCATTCTGGTGGATTGACTTTTGGCACAGGTGATGTTTCCTGCTGTTCTGGTGTATTGACTTTGGCACAGGTGATGTTTCCTGCTGTTCTGGTGTATTGACTTTGGCACAGGTGATGTTTTCCGCTGTTCTGGTGTATTGACTTTGGCACAGGTGATGTTTTCCGCTGTTCTGGTGTATTGACTTTGGCACAGGTGATGTTTTCCGCTGTTTTGGTGTATTGACTTTGGCAAAGGCGATGCTTCATATTCTGTTTTTGATGGCGCTCTGGACCTGACTGGAGCTGTTCTGGTGTACTGATTTTGACACAGGCAATGTTTCCCATCATTCTGTTTTTAATGGCACTGGACCTGACTGGGGGTTTTCTGGACTTAGGAAAAGGTGATGTTTCCTGCTGTTCTGGTGGAGTGACTTTGGCACAGGCAATGGTTCCCATCATTTCGATTTTGATGGCACTGGGCCTGATTGGAGCTGCTCTGGTGTATTGACTTCGGCACAGACGCTATTTCTGCTGTTCTGGTTATTGACTTCGACACAGACGATGTTTTCCGCTGTTCTGGTTATTGAACTCGGCATAGACGATGTTTTCTGCTGTTCTGGTGTATTGACCTTGACGCAGACGATGTTTTCTGCTGTTCGTGTGTATTGATCTTGGCACAGACGATGTTTTCTGCTGGTCTGGTGTATTGACCTTGACACAGACGATGTTTTCTGCTGTTCTGGTGTATTGACCTTGACACAGACGATGTTTTCTGCTGGTCTGGTGTATTGACCTTGACACAGACGATGTTTTCTGCTGTTCTGGTGTATTGACCTTGACACAGACGATGTTTTCTGCTGTTCTGGTGTATTGACCTTGACACAGGCGATGTTTTCGCTGTTGTGGTGTATTGACCTTGGCACAGGCGATGCTTTCTGCTGTTCTGGTGTATTGACCTTGACACAGGCGATGTTTTCGCTGTTGTGGTGTATTGACCTTGACACAGACGATGTTTTCTGCTGTTCTGGTGTACTGAACTTGACACAGGCGATGCTTTCTGCTGTTCTGGTGTACTGACCTTGACACAGGCGATGCTTTCTGCTGTTCTGGTGTACTGACCTTGACACAGGCGATGCTTTCTGCTGTTCTGGTGTACTGAACTTGACACAGGCGATGTTTTCTGCTGTTCTGGTGTATTGACCTTGGCACAGGCGATGCTTTCTGCTGTTCTGGTGTACTGAACTTGACACAGGCGATGTTTTCTGCTGTTCTGGTGTACTGAACTTGACACAGACGATGCTTTCTGCTGTTCTGGTGTACTGACCTTGACACAGGCTATGCTTTCTGCTGCTCTGATGTACTGACCTTGACACAGGCGATGCTTCCCGTCATTCAGTGACTGATGGCGCTAGACTTGAGTTAGTCTGGCTCGTGTTGTACCTGGTTAAACAGAAGCAAGTCCCAAACTTTAGGAAAAGAAAAAACAGCAAACGCTTAAGCTAAACGATATATTTTATATCTGACAAAAATACAACAGTTAGCCAGCTGCCACAGCGTAAAAGGTAGCCCACTGTAATTCTTGGTTGTTAGGTCGTGGGTTAAAATCCCATAAGTAGTATAAGGAGTTTTCTTGAGTTTTTCTTCTTTAAATCTAGCGAGCCCTGACCCAGACCCAAACTTATGGGTTCAATGGGAAGACTGTGACCACAAAATTATGCAGTAAACACTTTACATATGTATCACTGAGTGTTTAAATAAACTACTTGACCAACACTGCAAGTTATGGCGTCTCTCAGGCCTGATTGACAACCACGCATATTTTGATTAAAAAATATAGCAGAGTACATCTCTTGACTACTCTCGAAGTTGACGGATCCTAATGCTATACTATACACATCATCAAGTATTATGCAGTTTAAAAAACACCCTGATTTAATGGCCCCTGTTGCTGTGATCTCGTGGTGATCTTTATTTTCATTTTCCACAGTTTCATGCCGGAGAGACAGGCAAAAAAGGTGAGCAGGATAAAATCAGAAACACAGATTCTGCCAACTAGTAAAGATACATTCTCAAAATGAACAACAGTCTCCGAGAAAGATGAGCAGACAAGGACAAAAACGACAGTACCCCCCCCCCCCCCCCCCCCCCCTCACACACACACAGAGTTATACAAGCAAGAACAGACAAACGAGACAGAAAAGCTGCAGGCATAGTGGACGACAGACATGAAGAATTACATCGTACAAAGGCAGATACTATCTTAGGGGCGTAGATGACAAAATTAATTAGTACCTGATTTTCTTTTTTGTCGGACGTGATGTGACACCACCCAATGCTGTTGGACTTCAGTGGCGCTTTCTGGTCTCGTATCACCAGTCCCTTGATGACGTTCGCGTTGGTCGACAGTTTTCTTCAGGCTGGTCCGTCTTCTGCCTTTTGCAGCAACACAGCCGTGTCAAGGCCAGGTCCAGTCTGTGATCTTTGAGCTCCTGAAGGGAACGCCTGTGTGATCCTCATGATAACTAACCAGGATAGGACCCGTGTCGAACAAAGAGTGGGAAGGAAGAAACTGAAGGAAATGTTGAGAAAACGTGAGGGGATGGCAGAGTCAAAATCCCTCACAGCCAATGTCCCAAAGATGCCAGTTGGTGACAGAGTCACACTTCCTCACAACCAATGTCCCAAAGATGCCAGTTGGTGACAGAGTCACACTTCCTCACAACCAATGTCCCAAAGATGCCAGTTGGTGACAAAATACTTCCTCACAACCAATGTCCCAAAGATGCCAGTTGGTGACAGTCACACTTCCTCACAACCAATGTCCCAAAGATGAAGTTTCACTCTCCCTCATAACCAATGTCTCAACGCCTTTGTAAGTGGCGCCATTTTTGGACACCAAGACATCACCGTCACCGTGATAGCTCTCCTTAGATCTCTTGCACTATTTTGGTCCCTAGTTCAAATCTAATTTTATTCTTTTTGAGCCAGTTTTTTTTAAACTGGCTTTATTTTCTAATGCTATGCTATTTTTGGTTTATTTCCTATTTTATCATTTTTGACGGAATGTTTTGAAATTTTATTTCATTTATTTTAGTCTGTCCTATTCTATTCTATTTATTCTATCTTTTAGCAAGGATCAGAGATGCTATCAGACATTTGGAGCCCAGTGATGGTTCAAAGGCAACTAATAGGGCAGTTCAATGGCAAAGACATCGTCTGTCAAAGAACTTCGGCGGCGAAAGGCAGTTCAATGGCAAAGACATTGTCTGACAAAGAACTTCGGCGGCGAAAGGCAGTTCAATGGCAAAGACATCGTTTGACAAAGAACTTCGGCGGCAAAAGGCAGTTCAATGGCAAAGACATTGTCTGACAAAGAACTTCGGCGGCGAAAGGCAGTTCAATGGCAAAGACATTGTCTGTCAAAGAACTTCGGCGGCGAAAGGCAGTTCAATGGCAAAGACATTGTCTGACAAAGAACTTCGGCGGCGAAGGGCAGTTCAATGGCAAAGACATCGTTTGACAAAGAACTTCGGCGGCGAAAGGCAGTTCAATGGCAAAGACATCGTCTGACAAAGAACTTCGGCGGCAAAAGGCAGTTCAATGGCAAAGACATCGTCGACAAAGAACTTCGGCGGCAAAATGCAGTTCAAGGGGAGAATATCCCCATTCTAGGAACTTTGGGAATAGCAGAATATCCCCATTCTAAGAAATCAGGGAATAGCAGAATATCCCCATTCTACGAAATCAGGGAATAGCAGAATATCCCCATTCTAAGAAATAAGGGAATAGCAGAATATTCCCATTCTATGAAATCAGGGAATAGCAGAATATCCCCATTCTAAGAACTTTGGGATACCAAAATATCCCATCCTACGAACGATGGGGATAGCAGAATATCCTCATTCTAAAAGCTTTGGGAATAGCAGAAAATCCCCATTCTAAGAACTTTGGGAATAGCAGAATATCCCCATTCTAAGAACTATGGGGATAGCAGAATATCCCCATTCTAAATCCGTTGGGATAGAAGAATATCCCCATTCTAAGAACTCATGGAATATCAGAATATACCCATCCTAAGTCCTTTGGGATAGCAGAATATCCCATCCTACGAACGATGGGGATAGCAGAATATCCCCATTCTAAGAACTTTGGGGATAACAGAATATCCCCATTCTAAGAACTTTGAGGATAGCAGAATATCCCCATTCTGAAAACTTCAGGGATAGCAAAATATCTCCATTCTGAAAACTTTGGTGGATAGCAGAATATCCCCATCCTAAGAACTAAGGGAATAGCAGAATACCCCCATTCTAAGAACTCTGGGGATAGCAGAATATCCCCATTCTGAAAACTTTGGTGGATAGCAGAATATCCCCAATCTGAGAACTAAAGGAATAGCAGAATATTCCCATTCTAGGAACTAAGGGAATAGCAGAATATCCCCATTCTAAGAACTCTGGGGATAGCAGAATATCCCCATTCTGAAAACTATGGTGGATAGCAGAATATCCCCATTCTGAAAACTATGGTGGATAGCAGAATATCCCCATTCTAAGGGAATAGCAGAATATCCCCATTCTAGGAACTCTGGGGATAGCAGAATATCCCCATTCTGAAAACTAAGGTCTAAGCTATTCCTGATCTAAAGTCCATGGAAACGAAAGCTGTGTGAAGGCTTTGTGGAAGCATTTCCTTCCTCCATTCCTAACCCTCTATCTAACAAAGGCCCAACCCAGCTAAAAACCAATTTAGATCACAACATTGCGTTTGTGGCGAGAAGGTCCAGAAGGTCCAGAAGGTCCGGAAGGTCCAGAAGGTCCAGAAGGTCCGGAAGGTCCAGAAGGTCCAGAAGGTCCAGAAGGTCCGGAAGGTCCAGAAGGTCCAAGGTTGCTGGGAAGTTTCTGATAATAAAAGACAAACAAAAATGTGATGAATATGACCGTAATCATTATTCAAGAGTAAGAGAAGATTGCGCGCGCGCGCGCGTGCATGTGTGTGTGTGTGTGCGTGCGTGCGCTTTGTGTGCACGCGTGTGTGTACATGTGTGCGCGCGCGTTAGCTTCACTTTCAGTCACAGAAGATTTCAGCAGTTTATGTGAAAATGGGGCTGCTCTCCTTAGCAAGAATGGCACGTTTACCACCAGAGCAATGCCACATATATTTTTCCCTCCCTTATTTTTTGACCTCCCTTGCATCCTTTCAATAGGATGCTCCAAACATAAGGCACAAAGATCCACTAGGCATTTATTTTCTAATATTTATTTTTGTTTGTTTTTGTGCAACATATCTTTTCAGCATAATTATTTTCTTCCTCTTTTATCATCATCTTTTGATGGCAGCTTTAAAAGGCCACAGGACTATCAATTAATATTCTTGTGAATGCGATCGACACTTCCTAATTTTGAAAAGTGTCTTGCTGTAAGGTACCACAGCAGATGGAAGCTTCAATCACTGCTGGGACCTCTGATAAAAGGCTCGCCCAGACATGGTTTTTATACAAGTAAGCCTAAAATGCTGTCATGGAAGGATGTTATTGTCTAGCAAGATATTTGATCTTTTCAAGCAAATGGTTGAAAATCCTTTACGAATGCTACCATTTCTCTGTGTGTATCAGTATCAAAGGCCTAATTGAACTAAACCTATTCAAACAAGATAAGAAACATCCCAATGTCCACAAAAACTTTATCATACTCACAATGAGATTGTTGTAGAAGTCGCACGTCATCACCTCAGTGGCAAGTGCATCCACAGCAGCAAGAAGTTTTTTTCTCATGAAGGGAAGTCTTACTTTGGCTTCTGTTCCTGTGGTCTTCCCAGCCAAGTTAGCCGCCATTCAAAGGCCGCCCCAAGGTCGGTGGCGGGGTTAGGAAGCAAGGTCCTGCCTTTGATGCACAGAGTGGCCTTGTGTTCTTTGTTGAAAGGCTGAAGGTCATGTGTGTGGCCTTGTGTTCTTTGTTGAAAGGCTGAAGGTCATGTGTGTCGTCTTTCTGATGCCTTCCTGTGAGCAGAATGTTTTTGGTAAGTTACGATTAACATTTAATTCTAATAGGTGGTTAGTACGATATGTTCTAATTCGTTCTTTTTGCATCTACTCCCTTTTAGTGCGCGCGAACGTATGTGTGTGTGCGCGAGCCTTATGTGCATTCTTGTGTGAGTGCATGCACGTCATCATGTCTATGTACTAATGTGCTGGACGTGCGTGTATGTGAGTTTTTAAAAATTTATTTATTCTTTTATATCGAGGATAATGGAAATAAGCACTCATGTGCTTTTTTTTACATCCAGTCCCCGTGTGTATGCAGTTTTGTCAATTTTGTCATCTGTTTCCACCGGCACACAATGGCCTACTCTTCCGACTCTTGTACTCAAACTGAGTTTGTATCACGTGTTCGCTATTCTTTCTGTGCTGTCTATACAAGGCTCCAGGTAAAAACAACATTTTAGCAGCGACAAGGGGCAACCCTGGAAGTTTAAACACATAAACCTGCATTTGAAATAACGCACCATGAAATTTTACCGCGGCTACCTTCATGGTATGCACAAACGGTCCCAAACGAAAAATCTCACCATTTTGAATCTCAGAGCTCTAGCCAAGGAACGAAATTAAAAAAAAAGTCTGAATCTTCGCTAGGGTTGAACATTGTCTTAGCGCTAAGAAGTCCGATAACTCAGTATTTTAGTACCTATGTTAACTTTAGTCTTGATTCAACACTGTTATTAGGACATTGAAATTGTTTATTTTTTCTTCGGTTTTTTTTTGGGGGGGTGGAGGGAGGGGGGTGTCTAAAAACACTAGATTTATTTATTTTTTTTATATCGAGGATAATGGAATAAGCATTTATGTGCTTTTTTACATCCAGTCCCCGTGTGTATGCGGATTTGTGAATTCTGTCATCTATTCCCACCGGCACACAATGGCCTACTCTTACGAAAAGAGGAACAGGATTTAACGTGTGCGCAAGTTGTGAATGCATGTTAAACTGAAGATACACCCAGACAGGCAGGCAAGCAAGCATTTTTGTTGTTGTTTGGAAAACGTAGCTGTCCGCCAAGTTATCTACTCAGCAGATGTTCACCACATGCAGGGACACGCTTACTACCTAAGCCTGGGATGCCCGCAGAGCATCTGACAGTTTCTGCGCCCACTGAATTGGCGTATACAACGTTTTTTTTCTTTCTTTTTGTAAATTAAATTTTTTTTAATTAAAATTTTTAAAAGATATTTTAAATTTTTTTTGGTTTTTAAATTTTTTTATTTACTTAAAAATTTTTTGTATACAACATTTCATGTGCATCTTCATTTACTGCAGCCATAATTTCTTTATGTCTGTTGGGTGGGGGAAGAGGGAGGAGGGGGGGGGGGTGGCACTTCGCTCAGGATTGTTTTTGTGTAATCTTACATTTTGTAGGGGTACAGTGTTAACCCCGAAATATCCTGATGACACACTGAAAATGAAAACGTAACTGGGAGGAGGGGGGCGGGATAGCCTGGTGGTTAGAACGCCAAGCTCCTGATCTGACAGCGCAGGTTCAAGCCCCCACATATCTTTGGGCACACACGTTAAAACGTGTTCCTTCCCCGAAGTCGGAATGCGGCTACCTAAATGGGTGAGAGAGAGAAAAAACCAGATCGCATGCACAGATATCCCACCATTAGTGAACCTTATTAAAGACTTACGTACTATGATTAAATCTTGGTGATCTAACTCGTCCGATTTTTTTTTCATATTTGAATTAGTCTTCACGATACTGGCAAAGAATTAGAAAATGCCAGTGAAAGTTCTGGCCTCTGGGAGTGGTGGAAAGGGGAATGGGGGTGGGGGGGGGGGGGGTGGGGGGAGGGGGTGGAGGGGGGGGGGGGGAGGGGGTGGGAGGGGGGGGGGGGGGGGGAGAAGGGTAAACGTTGGGAGGAAGAGGGCACAAAGAGTTGCTACTCTGGTTCGTCAGTGAACAGAGTGTTCAACTGAGAGATGGGGGTAAAAAATCAAGTAGTCATACCAATATATAGCCAAACATTTGGATAATGATGATAATAATAATAATAATAATAATAATGTATGGAATTTATACAGCGCTGAATCTTGTAAAGCAACAAACAAAGCGCTCAGATGACAAGATTCCCCCCCACCCCCTCCGAGGATAATGGAATAAGCACTCAGGTGCTCTTTTTTTACATCCAGTCCCCGTGTGTATGCGGTTTTGTAATTTTGTCATCTGTTCCCCCCGGCACAAAATGGCCTAACTCTTTCAAAAAGCGGAACAGGATTTAACTGTGTGCAAGATGTTCTGCATGCGTTCGCACACGGGGCCTCGGTTTATAGTCTCATCCGAAGGACATCAGCTATAATCACTAAAAATCAAACGAGACTCTCTCTGGCATCACAATTACGAAACCACTCTATATCTTTTGTATGGTTAAAAGGCGGAGAGAGGGTCAGTTGAACCATCAGTAAGCAATGCTGTGTTGAATCCAAGTAGGGTGGGCGGGAAAGCCAAGCGGTTAGTGCGTTGCGCTTGCGATTTGACGGCCCGGGATCGAATCCAGGTTCAAGACACCACCGCGGAACATGTTGCGCTCACACATTGAAACCAATTCTGCCGTTTGGAAAAGTAGGGATTTCATGCCACTTCAAACGGAGGATAATTTTCTTTTCTTTAAAAACCCCCCACACTGGTGTGTTCAGACATCATCCATGAAGTCGGAATGCGAGTACCGTAATGGTGGGCAAAAACGGTCGCATACGCAAAAATCTCACCATAGGTGAAGGTCGGAGCTCTAGCCGAGAAAAGAAAAAAGCAGAAAAACTAACTCGGAGTTCCCATGGCTAGCTTTGCAGAAAAGCAGCTTGCACACCCCACAAACCTATCTTTCCTACAAGATTCACTATGGTCGAAAGCATGGATAGCCTGGAGGGCAATAATGGTGCATCCACAAACATCTCACCATAGGCGAACATCTGACTCTAGGTGAGAAACAACCCCCCAAAAAAAAACAAATTCGAGATCCCATGTCCAACTTTGAAGATAAGCAGCTTGCACACCCCACAAACCTGTCTTTCCCACACGATTCATTATATTCCATAACATGGACAGCCTGGCGGGCAAAAACAGTCACATACGCCAAAATCTCACCATTGCTTAACATCCCAGCTTTAGCCAAGAAACGTTAAAAAAACAAACCCCCCTCAAGGTCCCATGTCTTACTTTGCTAAAAGCAACTTGCACACCTGACAAACCTATCTTTCCCACAAGCTTCACTATGGTAGGTAACAGTCTGAAAAAGTATGGGTTCTGCCACATTCAGCTTGCTCAAGACACTACCTGAAGATTTCAGTGCAGTGCTCCAATGACTCCTAAAGGAGTTAAGTCAAAGTCAGTTCGCAGTAGAGGGAGCGCACGGAAATCTATAATGCATTCAACCTTTTGGAATCCGTAATAAAACAAAATTGAATTAACCTTCTCGCTTTTCGAAATATTTAAGCATGTGAAAAAAAAAAATCCCGAATACTAAACAAATCTACAGAAATAACTAAAACATAGCAATAGTTACCTGTAGCCTCAGGTCAAAATGCCCACATCAACAACAGCATAGTAGTGTTGTACAGCTTGTGGCTCTGAACTTGAACTGACCACTGTCCAATGAAGAGTGAAGACTGTGGTCTGGCAATACAGCGTTGGTACTCAACCCTTTGTGAGCGAATAGTCATTTTACGGGTGCATCATGGGACATCAGCGCTCACAGTGATGACTTGTCACTCAAGAGTTCAAGGTCCTCTCTTCTCTCTCTCTCTCTCTCTCTCTCTCTCTCTGTGTCTGTCTGTCTGTCTGTCTGTACACACACACACACAAACACACACACACACACACACACAAACGAAAGCTCACACCCCTTCTCTCTCCCTGTGTCACACACACCTATGAAGTCCACTTTTTATTTGTATGTAAGTCATAACTGCACTATTGGTCAGAAATGTCCTGTTTTTAACACAGAAATATTGGAAAATAAAGACATTACTAATTTACTTTGGCCTGAAGAGGAAAGATGTCTAAAAATCTCTGACAAAGTTATCTCCCTTGCTTGGGATTGTTAAAATAAAGAAAACAGTATTCCAATGACATTATATTTTAAGGTGATTATTGTTGTTGTTGTTGTTGTTGTGCATTCCCCAGTTTAACACTCTGGGGGTCACCCAGAATGTGCACTCTGACTCACTCATCCCACCTGAGATTGAAATCCCACAGTGGGATTGAAATTGTACACTGAATGAGAAGTTTGCGTGTATGACTTTTTAAATACCTCGCCATATAGGCAGCCATATCCCGACTTCAGAGGAACTTTTCTCCTTTAAAGGAGAGTGCAGGTTGTTGTTATGTGTGGAGCTTGTCATGGCTAAAGGCTTCCATACAGTCCCCCAGTTCACCCAGTTGCAAATGGGTACCTGCCCTCTCTAGGGTCAGGGAAGGTAAAGGAGCGAGGGAGAGGAGATGGGCGCCGCCCTCAATATGCTGGCCCTAGAGAAGTGAGGTCTCTGACGCCTCGCTCCTCTACAACCTTATAGGTTATGGGATACACACACACACACACACACACACACACACACACACACACACACACACACACACACACACACACAAACACACACACACACACACACACACATATATATATATATATACATATATATATATATGTATATATATATATATATATATATATATATATATATATATATATATATATATATATACACACACACAGAGAGGAGAGAGAGAGAGAGAGAGAGAGAGAGAGAGAGAGAGAGAGAGAGAGAGAGAGAGAGAGTAAAACAGTAATAAAAACACAACTGTATTCAGCTTCATTTCTTCTTTTATTTCCCTCATCTGCAAATGTCCGCTTCTATCTGAAGCTTCCTCAGGCTGATTCAGGTGAGGATGGCTGGATTCTGCATAGCTATCAGCTTGAAAGAGAGTGTTGTCTAGCCTGTTGGCATACCACACACAAGTGGGATGCAACCCTACACTGATAGACAGGATAGCCTAGTGGTTAGAGCATTAAGCTGTGTTCTGATGGCCAGGGTTCAAGCCACCATCAAAGCACCCCCTCAAAGATTTTTCCCCTGGAGTTAACTTCAGTACCAACTTCACTCTCCCAAAATTCTTATGGATTAGACTATAAACCCAGATACCCTGTACGACACACCCAGAACATCTTGGCTACACGTGAAAACCTGTTCTGCTTTTAGTAAGAGTAGTCCATTTTGTGCTGGTAAGAAAGGTTGACAAAATTTTGATAATGCATATGCACGCCTGTGTCTTGTTTAGACATCACCTTCCAGGTTTGTTTATGGCCACCACTGGCCTTGCTTTGTAGATATTTGTACCACACTTACTACGCCTCAAAACAGCTGAGCTTTACTTATTCATATGACATTCATTTTTTTTTCAATACTGTTCAATCCAAGAGAAATTACTCCTGCTGGTAACTGAACCAGTCTCCTTTGAAATGAATTTTTTCCCCCTTTAACTGTCAGTTGCTTTGTGTGCATGCTTTTGGACTTGTTCTTACATCAAAGTGAGTCTGGGATTTTTCATGAGGAAAATGGTGACAAAGAAGAGATGTATCAGGCAGTACTTGCAAATTTGACTGCAAAGTGATTCTTGAGCTTTGGGAAACGTTACTGTATGTAAAATCAATGTGATTCTTTCTTGACCATTAGCTGATGGATACTTACACCTTTAATATAATTTTTTTAAATTTAAATTTTATTCTTTTATATTGAGGATAATAAAATAAGCACTTGTGTGCTTTTTACATATAGTCCCCGTGTGTATGCAGTTTTGTAAATTCTGTCATCTGTTCCCACCCACACACAATGGCCTTCTCTTCCAAAAAGCTGAACAGGATTTAAGTGTGCACAAGATGTTCTAGGTGTGTTTGTACACAGGGCCTGGTTTATAGTCTCATCCAAGGACTTTTGGGGAGAGTGGAGTCTGCACTGATGTTAACTCCAGGGGAAAATACCACCTTGCTGAGGTGAGCCTCTGTGTGTGTGTGTGTGTGTGTGTGTGTGTGTGAAAAGTTTTTTTTTTTTAATTTCAACATTCTCTGGCTTACATTAAGGTAAAAATAAAAAGGAGACCTTTTGGGGAAAATATTGTTGTAAATGCTGAAAGTATTTTAAATAAACTTTGCTTTGATATATAACGTGTTTGGTTTCTATTAATCTGAGAGTGATATAGAAGTTTTTTGAAAATATGTCCAAAAGAGCGTGTCACAGTTTTGTGGAAATATGAAATGGACTGTGACACCAGTGAGTTAAAATGAAGGTTAAAGAAAACAGTGGCATCTGTAAAAATCCTTTTGTTGGTAAGCCTGAGAGCTGTAGTTGAGGAACAGGGAAAAAACCCCATCAAAACAACAAAACCCCTAGTTCAATCAAATATTTAACTCGCCTATATTGTTTTATGGCTTTTTAAAATTTATTGTTTTATACCATTTTAAGTCACTGCAGATTTCTCTGTGTGAACTTCCTGTTGCTCTCCCTTGGCGAGAGCCTGTCGCCACAAGAGTAGCGCCACCTTTTTTTTTCTTTTCCTGTCTGCAACTGTGTTTGTTTCCCTATCAGAGGGGCTTTTTTGTACAGAATTTTGCCAGGGACAACTTTTTTGTTGCCATGGGTTCTTTTATGTGCCCAAAATAACTATGTGTAACACACAGGACCTGGTCTCATACAAAAGACTAGCACCCAGACCACCACTCATGTTCTAATGGATGGGGGAAAAGTTTCGGGCCCAAACGAGGATCGAACCACCGTACACTTACGACCCGGACTTTCGTTTTTTAGGCAAGTGCTTACCTCTACTTGACCACGATCCACCTATCTGCTCACTTGAAGTGTTGTTGTGGTTGTCCAGTGTTCCCAACTTTACACCCAGAGCATGCAAAACATTATCTTGTGTACCAGAAGATGCTTGTGTTAAGATTGTATCAACTGCAGCTGATCATGTACCCAGTATGTTTTATTTGGTCTATAGTTATTGATTCCTGTATCATCTTTTATTCTCATCAGCAACAATGTTTCCCTGAGAAACAGAACTTAACAGTCATTGTGGGGGGCCGGGTGTCATCTTCTAACGATTTTCTACCGTGAATTCTCAGAATCGCTTGTAAACATTTGCATTAGAAATAAAGCAGTAATGTTTGCCAATACCACACTCAAAACCTCTGGAACTGTTGGCCACATAATCATCTTTCTTGGAGTCGTAGAACATCATGGCCTACACATGCTTCTCTGGTTGTTCCTTGACTCAGTAGGAAACAGTCAGAAACACCCCCATAACATGATGTTGGAGAGTAGAATCCTTGGAACTGGAATGTGCAATGCACACTTCACATAGGACCTCAGTTTATCGTCTTACCCGAAAGACTAGCACTCAGACCACCACTCAAGTTCCAGTGGATGGATGGGGAAAGAGTTTGGGTTGGAAATGGAATCGAACCCTCTTCTCCTTTTGTGGTCGTTTAGCGTTACCTCTAGACCACCAGCCCAGCCCACCCGACTAGTTCCTATTTCAGTATTGGGAGAGGGTATGTCAGATCAGAAGTCTCCTCTGCTACTGGTCACCACGTAAGCCAGTACTACCTGTGTCATGTGGGCAGATGGAGCTCATCAGTCTGGGAAGACGGTTTCATCTAGGAGAAGGAAAACTCTGATTTCAAACCTCCGCTGCCTTGCGGCTATACCCACGCATCCCACGCATCTTTGGGAGATAAACCTGAGGAAAAATCGGGAGTCATACTCCCCAAGGCAGGCTGAGGCTGTATACAGCAATGTTCTTGCAACTCCTGCGACGGCACTGGAACCATGTGTATCGGGGATTGCCTTTCTAATGGACCATTCCAGCGACGTGGAGAGGCTGGGTATGCTGCATGGGTAACAGCTTGCCCTCCATACTTACTTACCTAGGCTTTGCGCTCTGGAGAGGTCATCACTTCAGCTTCGCTTTGCAGTGTGTACACAACACAGAAAGCAGCAGTCTACCGGTTATATAAGTCTGTATACACTTATTTCCTACCTGACACTTTCCCCTCATATCTGTCCCGTCCCTACTTTTCAACAGCATCCTTTATCTCCTTCATCACCACCTAAGCCTGAAATCTCTTAGTTATGTTATTTGAGGAAAGGTGCATGCGTGTAAATGATTTGAGTGCAAGCGCTTCGATTTGTTTTTTTTTTTTTACAAGATTCAGCGCTATATAAACTTCATATATTCTTCTTCTTCTTCTTCTTCTTCTTCTTTTTCTTCTCTCTTTCTTCTTCTTCTTCTTCTTCTTTCTTCTTCTTCTTCTTCTTCTTCTTCTTCTTCTTCTTCTTCTTCTTCTTCTTCTTTCTTCTTCTTCTTCTTCTTCTTCTTCTTCTTGTCTTCTTCTTCTTCTTCTTTCTTCTTCTTCTTCTACTACTCAATTGGCATAGTCAGACACCAGGGGCTGCTTTCAACAGTGGGAGAGGTCATCCCATCTCACTGGGCAGCTACCGACCCCGCGTTTAAGCTGGGCAGTCCCCAGCCAGTAAGTAAGGTGCTGCCTCGCCACGGTCCGTTAGCCTCACTGGGTGTGTGGGGGTTAGGGTGAAAACCGACAAGGGGATCGACAACTGTGCACCAGGCAACAAAAAAATGAAAACTCCCGCCATGAAATTGGGCACGTGTAACGTAAGGACAATGACTCCAGGCTTACCTGATGACCTGCAGGAAGGAAATGATGCTTGCAAGACAGCTGTCACCAACAGAGAACTGAGCAGACTGCTGATGGACATCGTACTCCGTATATAATGCGTGTGTGTATATTATGGATTGCCGACGTCAGCGCCTGGGCTTTATCACAGTTCTTGATTAAACCATTGACGCTGGGGGCAACAGCAAGGTGAGAGGCTGTATGACCAGTGGCTTTCCCACTCATGGAATTCCACTTTACAGCTTAGTCTTTAGTGATCGACTATGACTCTCTGACTAGGAGGCTTGAATCGCACAGTCCTTATGTGCTGCAGCCCTGGGGGCTGGTTGGCCTTTGGAGAGCATCTCTGTTACTGACTGTCCTTATGCCCACTTGGCCGAGAGAGTGGGGATGTACTGTGGGCAAGGCATCTCCACTATAATCACATTTCTGCCCAGTTTCCAAAACAGCAGCTGCCTCCTCTGCTGTTTTGGAGGTCATCGTCGGACACGACGGACAAACATATATTATGGATACTGAAACTAAGAATTTCTCACATAAACTCTCAGCATTTTGAGTTTTCGCGGAAATCTATGAGGTGTTCGTTCTGCCAGGAAAAAAAGAAGAGGCTCATGGCATCACATCACCCCAGTCTGTTGCTACGTCTGGCACCAGACATTATTTTATTCAGTCTTCTTACAACCAGAATAATGTATGATGGAAGAGGAACAGTACATTGAAATAAAAGACTTTTCTCTCTCTCTATTACGTATTTTTTCTTGACAGGTGTGTTATTTTCCTTTTCTTTTTCTCTCTCTTTCCTGCCATTTCCATGGTTATCAGAAAATGTACTTTTCTTATATCCCATTCTTCGTATATAAGAAACCTCTGATATCAGAATTAAAAAAAAAGTTGTGTCTCCATGACTTTCTTGTAAGTGAAGTGTACTGTAATAGTGATAATAATAATGATGATGATGATGATAATAGTAATGATAATGACTGTAATAGTAATGATGATGATGATGATAGTGATAATAATGATAATAATAATAATGATAATAATAATAATAATAATAATAAGAAGAAGAAGAAGAAGAAGAAGAAGATAACGATCAAAATTATTATTATCATTATTATTATTACGATGGTAATAATAATGATTAGAAATGATGATGATGACGACGACAACACTACTACTACTACTACTACTACTACTACTACTAACTACTACTACTACTACTACTACTACTCCTCCTCCTCCTCCTCCTCCTGCTGCTGCTGCTGCTGCTGCTGCTGCTTCTAACAATAACAATGATAATAATAATAGTAATAATAAAAATACTACTACTACTAATGATGATGATGATGATGATGATGATGATGATGATGATGATAATAATTCACACGCAATGTACATTTTTTAGCAACCAACCAACATTGAAGGAGACAAAAGGACAATGATGAGGTTTCTGAGGCAGAGTATGCAGCTGGGTACAGTAGTAACAGAGCTGAAAGTACCATCATCTCTGGCTGTCCCTGCAGTGTGACGCAACAGAGGAAGCTGACACACACTTCTTGTTCCCTTGGTCTGTGACAACTGCTATAGAGTCAATCGTTCCATCCATCAGTTGGATGGGCGGGATAGCCTAGTGGTTAGAAGCGTTGCGTTCGTGATCTGACGGCCCCGCATCGAGCCAACGCTGAGGCACCAGAGTTCGAATCCCTTTCAAGGGGAGTTTTTTCCCTCTAGAGTTAACATCAATGTCAAATCCGCTACCCCGAAAGTCCTTCAGAGGAGACTATAAACCGAGAAATAAAACTAACATGAGCAAAACCAAACCAAAACCAACAACAAAAACAAACAAACTAGCAATGTATATTTATTTACCTGGGTGTTGCAAAAGGTTTTGTACTGTAACTTCTTATGCTCGTTTTTTTGTTTGTTTGGGTTGAGCAGTTCACCGTTGGCTGTAGCTCTTTCTCCATTTTTGGTCCATCGATCTGGAATGACCTCCCTCTCTCCCGTCGGCAGAGACTGACGTAAGACACTTTGAAATCCGTCTCCAAGACGTATTTATTTCTAACCCAAGATTTCCCAGATTTCTCTCTGCTGTTTCGTTTCATATCATTCTGCCCCCTACCTTTCCAAAGCCAGAATCTCCATAAATCTGTTAAATCTGTTGGTGACCGGTTGGATATGTATGAACTAAGCTGTATGTAAGCGCTTTGATTTGGTGTTTCACAATATACAGCACTGTAGAATATTCCGTGTATTGTTGTTGCTTTGTTTTTGTTGTTGTTGTTGTTATTGTCATCATCATCATCATCGTCATCATCATCATCATCATCATCATCATCATCATCATCATCATCATCATTATTATTATTATTATTATTATTATTATTATTGTTATTATTATTATTTAAGGAGGGTGCCAGGATGGTTTAAGACGTTCACCTGCCCAACAAGAAAACTGTGAGGTTGTGGGTTCGATTCCCAGCCTTTCCCTTTCTTCCAAGTTTGACGGGAAAAAATCGAATGTCAAAGTCCTTCGGATGAGACTATAAACCGAGGCCCCGTGTGTGAACGCACGCAGTGCATCTTGCATGTACGTTAACAACCCGCTCCGCCTTTCGGAAGAGTAGGCCATTGTGTGACAAAAAAACCCAAACCCCAGCATGCACACAGGTGTCGTGTTTAGACACCATCCCCGAAGTAGGAATAACGAATGCGGCTACATGATAGGTGTGTGTGTGTGTGGGGGGGGGGGGGGGGGGGGGCGGGCGGGTAATGATCGCATTTTTTACCATTGGTGAACCTCTGAGCTCTAGCCGAGGAACGAAAAAAAAAAAAGGTTGACAAAGGGTAGTTGTCACATGTGTTCCTTGTTGACATACTATTTACGTGCATTTTGTTTGTAGAATTGGGGCTATAGCCTTTAACCCCCCAAAAAAACAACAACAACAAACCCCCCCCCCCACAAACAAACAAAAAAAACAAAAAACAAAAACAAACAACAAAACAACAACAACCAAATAAATAAAATTTAAAAAACCACCACCACCACCAACAACAACCCGGTAAAGGTGGTCCTATAACCTATGCAGTGGTTGGGGAGTGAGGTGTCAGAGACCTCACAAAGGGTGACGCACCCGTCTCCTCTCCCTCGCTGCTTTACCTTCCCTGACTCTAAAGAGGGCAGGTAGTACCCATTTACGGCTGGGTGATATGGGGGACTATACTGAAGCCAAGACTTGAAAACGGTCACCCATCCAAGTGGTAACCACGCTCAATACTGGTTAACCTTGGCTTGAGGAGAGCCAGTGCTCTGACCACTGAGCTATCCTGTCCCCGTCATAGCTTTTGTGTGAACAAAAAACAAAACAAAAACAAACAAACAAACAAACATACAAACAAACAGGAATCGTGGAGCAAAGTAAGCAAATGTAATGCCCTTAATATTTTTAATCTGCCCAGTGCCGTGTTGTCAGCTTAGATGTTCGTGATTTGCCAAAGTTAGCTGTTAAATTATTATTTGAAAGTTTAAGGTGGTTCAATATCAGCAATTTTTTTGTTTTGCAACGTGATGTTCATATAGTTGCTGATTCTTCCATTTCTATGTGAAAAGTGTGTGTGTGTGTGTGTGTGTGTGTGTGTGTGTGTGTGTGTGTTGGTGTGTTTTGGTGTGGTGTGTGTGTGTGTGTGTGTGTGTATGTGTGTGTGTATGTTTGTGTGTGTGAAGCCAAAACCAAAACCAAACCAAAATAACAACAAAACCTTGCTAGAAAAATATTTTGCATATGACTAAACACAGAATTTACAATAATTATATTTTACACTTTAGATACAGATATTCAACCTCAGAATACTATGTGAGCGGTACCTTCAACATCAACAAGACCTTTACCACGTATTTATCGATTTTAAGAAGGCATTTGACAGGGTGTGGCATGCAGCTTTGTGGGCAACCATGAATTTGTACAGCATCAATGCAAACCTGATCAGAGTCATCAAACAGCTGTACAGCGAGGCCCAACCAGTGCAGTTTTACTACAACAACAACTTTGGGGGAAATTGGTTTCGAACAACAGTTGGAGTAAGGCAGGGCTGTCTACTCTCACCCACTCTTTTCAACATCTTCCTTGAGGGGGAATCATGGCTGATGCACTGGAACATCATGAAGGATCAGCAGTATTGGTGGCAGAACGATCAAAAAACCTCGCTTCGCAGATGACATTGATGGAATAGCAGGATCAGAAAAAGAGCTTGCCACCTAACAGAACACTTGAATAAGGCCTCCAAAACATACGGCATGGAATCAGTGCAGAGAAGACCAAACTGATGACTTATAACACCAACGGCATTAGCACTGATATCAGGGTTAATGACCAGAAGCGGGAAAAACAGTTCAAAGCTTCAAGACCTGGGAGCCATTGTATCAACCAGGGACCCAAAGCCAGAAGTAGTATGCAGGACTGCACAGACAATAAAGCTTTGTCAAAATTTAAACACCATCTGGAGAGATAAAAAATATTCACTTATCCTCCAAGTCAGAAGACTAATGCGCTCCCTTGTCATATCATATTTCTGTATGCTGTGAATCATGGCCCTGACTGCAGATTTGGAGAGAAGAGTACAGGCGGTGGAGATGAGATGCTTTCGGAGACTCCTTGGCATCTCCTACAAAGACCACAAAAGCAACAAAAGCGTGCATAACAGAATCCAGCAAACCATTGGACCCTATGAAAACCTTCTAACGTCGTGAAAAAACGTAAACTTAAATGGTATGGGCATGTCACAAGATCCAAAGGACTTGCAAAGACAGTTTTACAAGGCACTGTCCAAGGAGGAAGAAGAAGAGGCAGACCAAGGAAGAGCTGGGAGGATAACATCAGCGAATGGACAGGCCTAGAACTCAACAAAACCCTGAGAAAGGCAGAACAGAGAGAGGAATGGAGGGAACTGGTTGTTGAGTCTTTGAGGGTGCCCCCACGGTCGTCAGACTACGGGACAGATAGATAGATAGATATTTTACACTACGATCACCCGTGTACTTTTACTTTCTTTCTTTCTCGCGTTTTATTTGACCTCTGATTCCGACTTTAAGATTACAATTACGTAACATGAATATGCACGAATATGTTATTGTTTCCTAACTGTCCTATGTCTTTTTATCCCCGAAGTCGGAATGCGGCTACCTTCATCGTGAGTAAAAACGGTCGCATACGCAAAATCTCACCATCAATGAACCTCGGAGTTCTAGCCGAGGAAAAAAAAAAGAAAAAAAGAAAAAAAAGAGGTCTTCAATGTATTGGTTATATTTTTCCTGTGAACAAGGACGCGATGATGAATGATTTTCACCAATGCCAATTTTACATACAGATGTCCCTTTGTGTTTGGTGTTGCAGCTCACTAAGACCTATGACTATCAGCTTGTTGTTACTTCAAATGAATTTGTGTACGATCTCTCTCTCTCTCTCTCTCTCTCTCTCTCTCTCTCTCTCTCTCTCTCTCTCTCTCTCTCTCTCTCCACACAACACACACACACACACACACACACACACACACACACACACACACACAACACACACACACACCACACACATATTTTTATATATATATATATATATATAAAAGCTCAACCAGGAGCCGAAAGTCGAGTCAGGTCAGGCCAAAGGCACGGTGGTCCTTACTCAATATTTCTCAAAAAGTACCTTTCAAAGATTTATTTTGTAGTCGATTTTAATTTGCTCAAATCTTCAGAAAAATCTTTTTATGATGAGAATGAAGTTGTAACTGGTTACCTGCACTTTCCCCCCCCCCCCCCCCCCCCCCCCCCATATTTCTCATTATTGATTTTTTTTAATGGGATAGCATCTCTTCTGAGATCCAAGTAAAGGCCCAGTTTATCTTCAACTTCTCCTGCTTGTGTCAGCACTTAAAGTGTCTGTGGCAGTGTTTGGGTTATCATTGTTCTCCAGCTAAAACAGGCCCATCGGCTGGGTACAGACTTGTAAGATCTTCCTTACATCCTGCCAAGTGTACAACCTTTATGTGCGTGAGTGTGTGTGTGTGTGTGTGTGTGTGTGTGCGTGCGTGCGTGCGTGCGTGCGTGCGAGCTTGTGTGCATACATTTGAATTTGTAAAGCTGCATGTGAATGAGTTGGATGAATGAAAGCGCTTTGATTTGCTTTTTTTGCATGATATAGCGCTATATAAATTCCATTTATTATTATTATTATTATTGATTTATTTTTTTTTAATATAAAAAGGATCTCCGAACATAGCACAAAGATTGCAAGCCGTTTATTTTCCTCTCTCTCTCTCTCTCTCTCTCTCTCTCTCTCCTTTTCTCTCTCTCTCCCTCTCTCTCTCTCTCATCCCCTCTCTCTCTCTATATATAATATATATATAATTATATATAAGAGAGAGAGAGAGAGAGAGAGAGCGAATATAAATATATAATATTATATATATATATATATATATAATATATATATATATATATAGAGAGAGAGAGAGAGAGAGAGAGAGAGAGAGAGATAGAGAGATAGTATTATTTATTATTTGATTCAATCATGTCTGACAGTCACGCAAAATCTCACCATTGGTCAAAATCGGAGCTCTAGCCCAGGAACAAAAGAAAACCCCCCAAACAATAATTATTATTTAGTTTACAAAGGGTGGTTGAATTGTCACATGCCTTCCTTGTTGTAATACTATTTACTTATGTACATTTTGTTTTGATAATAAGGGTTATAGCCTTATAAAAATGTTTTTGTTAAGGTGTTTCGTAAACCTATGCGGTTAATGCGGCTACCTTCATTAATGGCGAGTAAAAACGATCGCATACAGAAAAATCTCACCATTGTTGAACCTCTGAGTACTATACTAGGCGAGGAACGAACAATAAAATCCTCCCAGAAATACTTCTGTAGAGTAAATCAGAGTTTAATTTTCCTAAAAGAGCGAAATATATATCCTCTTTAATGCCCATAAGTACATATGTGTCTGATCTGGTAGAAAACTCTGAAGTCAATCAACACAGCATGGACACACGAGAAGCAATCTTACCTTGCCCATCATGGGAGATGAATAAAGCACACTTTGATATAGAGGTGTCTAATGAAAACAAGAATGACAACCAGAATATAATGGTTGCTGATGTCCGATCCCACATCCATCATAAATATTTTGACCATTTACAAATTTATACAGATGGAATCACGCCTAGATAATCAAGAAACAGGTTCTGCTTTTGTTATACCAGCGTTAAAAATTGAAAAATCATATTATATTGGTAAACATCACTCGATATTTACAGCAGAACTTGTAGCAATACTAATGGGTCTTACTTATATCTTTGATTTGCCGTTGGGTATATTTCAAATTCTTCTTTGTGTTGATTCTAAATCGGCATTGTATGCTTTTAAAATCGCCATGTTACAAGAAAACTTCGAAAATCATATTTGAGATTAAGCTTTTCATACATCTCTTAACCTTAAAGGGCATAAGTGTGAATTTTTAAAAAAAAAAAAAAAAAAAAAAAAAAAAAAAACCCCCCCCCCCCAAAACCCCATTTAAAAACACACCAAAAAAAAAAACCCCCCCCCAACAAAATTAAAACCCCCAAAAAAACCCCCCCCCCAAAACAAACATTTTTTTTTTAAAAAAAACCCCCCCCAAAAAAAACAAACCCCCCCCAAGGGGCCCCCAAAAAAAACATCCTAAAAAAAACCCCACCAAACCCCAAACCCAAAAACAACAAAAAAACCCCCAAAAATTTTCAAAACAAACCAAAAAAAAACAAAAAACCCAAAACCCCAAAAACAACAAACCCGAAAAAAACCCCCAAAAACAAAAAACCCCCCCAAAACAAAAAAAACCCCCCCACAAAAAAAAAACCCAAAATTTTTTAAAAACAAAAACAAAAAAAAAGGGGCCCCCACCCCACCTCAAAAAACCCCCAAAAACAAAAAAAACCCCAAAACAAAAACACCAAAAACCAGCAAAAAAAAAACAAAAAAAAACTCCCAAACCCCAAACCCTTTTAAAAACAACCTTTACAGCCAAAAACCACAAACCAGGAAAAAACCGCAACAAAAAAACCCCCCAAAAAAAAAAACACAACCCCCCCCCAAAAACAAAAAACCACCACTTTTTCCAAAACAAGGGGAAAAAACAAAACAAAAAAAAACAAAACCACAAAAAACTTACCAAAAACAAAAAGGCACAAAAACCCCCCCCAAAAACCCCAACAAAAAAAAACAAACCCAAAAAACAGGGGAACCTTCAAAAAAAAAGGGTTTTACCAAAAAAAACACAAAAAACAAACAAAACCAAACCCAAAAAAAAACCAAAAACACAAACCAAACACCCAAAAAAAACCCCACCCCCTTTTTTCAAAACCCCCACCGCAAAAAAAAAAAAAAAAAAAACACACCCAAATTTTTTTTCAAACAAATTTTGGGCAAAAACCCCAAAAAACCCCAAAAAAAAAAAAAAAACCCCCCCAAAAAAAAAAATTTTTTTTTTTTTTTTTTTTTTTTTTTTTTTTTGGGGGGGGGAGGGGGGGGGGGGGGGGGGGGGGGGGGTTTTTTTTTTTTTTTTTGGGGGAAAAAAAATTGGGTTTTTTTTTGGGGGTGGTTTCCCAAAACCAAAACCCCGGGGGGGAAACAAAAACCCCCCCCCCGGGGGGGGTCCCCCCCCCCTTTTTCCCCAAACCCAAAACCCGGCCCCCGCTTAAAAGGGGGGCTTACTAAGGGGTCTGAAAAAAAGGGGTCCCCCCCCGGGAAACCCAGGACTGTTAACCTTGCGGGGGAAAAGGGTCCACCCGAGTACCCCCCACCTGGTGTGGTCCGGGAAAAAGGGGGCCTCCCCAAAAGATCCCCCCTTTGGTGTGTGGGCTTTGAAAAAAATTTGCTATTTTTTTATTTGTTTTTGGGGGCCCCCCAATTTTTTTTTAAAAAAAAACCCGGGGGCCCCCGTGTTCGAGATAAAAAACCCCCGTTAAACCTTTTCCCTTTTGGGAAAGTTACCTTTTGGGGGGAAAAAGAGAAAAAATTTCCCGGTAAAAAGGGGGACAAATTTAAAAAAAACAGAGTGAACCATTATTCATATGAAAATAAATAAAAATAATAATAAATAAATAAAAATAAAGTTTTTTTTTTATTTTTACTTATTTGCGGGAAAATTTGTAGGTTTGTTTTTTGTTTTAGCGCTAAAAACCATTTTTTCTTATTCTTATTTTTTTTTTTAAATTAATTATAATTATTTTTTTTATTATTATTATTTTATTTTATTACCCATTTTACATTATTTTTTCTCTCAACTCCCCCTTGCAATTTTCCACAGTTATACCCCCTTCCCCCTTCCCAATCCCCTATCCCCCCGTGGCCGTGGGGGCACTAATGAAGATTGTTGAACCGCTTTTCCCCCCCCCCGCGATCCTCTGCTTTCCGAGAAGACCGCGGGGGAAGCGGTAGCAACTCCTTTCCAACTTTAAAACCCCCGTCCCCCCGAAGAAACTTAAACTTAAATTTTATTATATTTTCTTTTTTTTCGAGGTAAAAGGAATAACACCGTGGCTTTTTTTTTTTTTTTTTTTTTCTCCTGCCCCGTGTGTATGCGGTTTTGTAAAAAACTGTCATCTGTTTCCCAAAGGCACCATGGCCTACTTTACGAAAGCAAAGATTTAACTGTGGCCCAAAATGTTCTCGGGGGTTTGCCCCGGCCCTCGGGTTTTTAATCCTCCAAGGACTTTTGGGGGGGGACGGGGGTCGCACGATGTTTTTAACTCCAGGGGGAAAAAATCCCCTTTTAAGGGGTCGAACCCCGGTCGTCGAGCGAGCGCAATGCCACCACTAGGCATCCCGTTCCCCCCGAAGCCCCATTCGAAAACAGCAAACATTTGCCCATCGTTAAAAAAACCCTTCCGCTTTTCGGAGAAAGAGGCAATAATCTTGTAGAATGGATGACAATAATATAAAGCAATGGGTCCCGGGGTTTTTGACATCATCACCCAAGTCGGAATGCAGCTACCTTTAAATTTTAAGCCAAACGGCGCATAAGCAAAATCTCACCATTAGGAAACCCCGGGCTTTTTAAAAACGAGGAACACAAAACAATTTACCAAAAGCAGGAGGGTTATAGAGGAATATCGAAGTTCAATTGTATGCAAAAATTCAATGTATATCAAAATTAAAATGCAATAAAACTTTTTGTCGCTGAAAAATTTAAAAAAAAAAAAGAAGCGAAAGAGAAAGAATAAGGGGAAAATAGAAAAGAGAATGAAAGAAAGAAACAAAGACAGACGCAGACAACAACAGCAGACAGACAACCGACAACCAAGCGGCCCAAATAAGCAAACCAAACCAAAGCCTAGACACAGAAACACATTTCTATTTTATGTATTATTTTAAAAAAAACAACCCCAAAACCCCCAAAAAAACCAAAAAAAAAAAAAACCCCAAACGCCCTCAAAACCCCCTTTTACAGGGAGGAGAGAAAAGAGAGCGAATAAGAAAGAGACAGACAGACATACAGGGGAAAAGGGGGACGGGGGACAGAACGACAGAAAGACAGACCAAAAGACAGAGAATATCACACCCAAAAAAAGCAGAATGAAAAAGAAAACAAAAATTCCCTAAAAGACATATCCGAGATTTAAACAAAGACTATAAACCTATATATACCCTTCTTTTACACCACACACACACACACACAAACCCACAACTTTAAAAAAAAAACAAAAAAACCAAACCCATCCTGCTTATAAAACACTTAGTCATCAAAACTGATTCTTATTAAGCCTTTTTTAGTGTACCCGCACCTTTTGTTTTTTGGGTTATCAAAAACTACACCAACAATCATCAAAAAATCATCACCAACATGATATAGATAGATAAAATTATTTCAGTAGAATAAACAATCACCCTTTTTTTTGACAGGAAGTAAAAAAGACCGATGCTTCCCCCAAAAAAAATGCTACCCAAACTCGACTCGACTCAACTCGACTCAACTCGACTCAACTGTCCTGTCGCCCCCGTCTCAGTAGGCCCACGCAATGCCCCCGCCCGGGGGACCCCCCATCTTTCTCTCTGTCTCTGCTGAGTTTACCAAAATTTCCCGTTACTAGTAGCAGCAGTCCTCCCCGACCCTGATCTCAGTGATGTTGGGGATGTAGGGTGTTGGTGGGGCCCCCCCCCCCCCCCCCCCCCCCCCCCACCTCCCTCCCCCCCCCCCCCCCCCTCATGAGTTTTCCCCCTCCTCAATCTTTGAAGAGTAGGGCAGCCTTCATGTTTTTGTTTCTTTCTCTCACACGTCCACAGAAAAAGCTGACCACTATTTAGAAAAAAAAAATCGGTAGAGTTTAAAAATTTCGTCACATTTTCAGCGGGGAGAAAAAAAAAAAAGTTTTTCTCCCCCGTATAACCACAAAAAAGGGAATTACCGGGGACGTGATACCTTACGTCACTTCAAAAAATTGAAAATCCCCCTTTAAAAAAAAAAAATGATATCAAAACCAAAAACCCCCCAAAACCCCGCTTTTTTTAAAATGGACAATTACCCTGTCGAACGGACATGTGTATTATGCAAGTCCCTGAAAAATGTCCTATATTAATTATGGTTGGTTTTGGTCCTTTCGCGTCGAGAAACGGAAATCGTATATCACTACGGTTAAGCAGAGAGATGGCTCGCTGGCTCATCCTGGAGTGGAAACTCAGTCAGGTCGGGCAAATCAAATGGTCCTTACTGTAAAACAGGGGCCTCCGATGCTGTCACCAAAATTTGACAATGATAGCTTTTTTGTTTTCTTCATTAAAAAAAGAAAATCCAATTTTTGGAAGCATTCTGGCAAATGATGAAAGAATTGTACTAGTTACCTGGCACTCGTTTTCTTTGACCACTCTTTGTGGTTAATTCTTCTTCTTCTTCTTTTTTCTTCTTCTTCTTCTTCTTCTTCTTCTTCTTCTTCTTCTTCATGGTCTAAGGTGAGGGAATTGTGTCTCTCGAGTTCGAAGTGTAGGCCGTTTGTTTTCCAGCTCCTTTTACCTGACGGATCTACATGATCGGACAATGTCTGGGTAACCCACGGTTGAGCTGCTGACCACCACTCAAGCTGTACAATGATTAAAAATGATTTTCTGCCTCCTTATGGATCCCCCGAGCATAATTGTGGGCACAAAGATTCCATTGCATGCAATTCCACTTAACTATTCTTTTCTTTTTATTTTTGGCAACAATATTTTACTTTTTTTTCTTCTTGATATCAGTTTTTTGGGGCAGCATGGGTTAAGCTACAGGATTATCATTATTATTCCCGCGAGAGCAAACAACACCTCTGTATTTTAAAGAGATGTTTATCCATAAGATACCAGGGATGGTTAATCGCAACCATTGCCAAGACCTCTGATAATGGCTCATCCACGAGTCAGGTCAGGCTAAATAATTGGTCCTCTGCAAAGGGGGTCTCAAATGTCGACATGTTAATGTAACATTTGTTGTTGTTGTTGTGTTCAAATCTTTGGAAGCTTTTTCGCAATGATGAAGGAGCTGTAACAGTTACCTGCCCACACTTGTTCTCCTTCACCACTTTTTTTTTATATATAATAATTGTCGTTTTGTATTATATCATGTTACGAGTGTGTATATAATTTCTTCGTAGGTTGTACATAAATTTTTTCCTGCCATTGTCAAGTACTATGAAACGTATATTAAAATGCCATTTTGTTTTTTAAAATTCAGCATGGTGTAAATATTCTATACAAAAAGAACAATGATAACAATGCTGTTGATGATAATGATTATAAATAATGGTCGTACCAACCATACTGATACTAGTAATAAAAATAATTTCCCCATAATCCCTTAAGTGGTCACTGAGGCGTTGTCCTGAATTTTTCTTAGGCAGTGCAAAATTAAACCTGGCGGAGCCCATCCTTCTCCCAATGGCAGAGGGCATGCTAGGTATGCTCGAGTCAACCATCCCACCTTGTATTGTATTGCATGCTACTTTTAGTCACGGCAGATTTCTCTTCATGACATTCGGGCTACTCTCTCCGGGGGAAAGCGCGTCGCCACAAGAGCAGCGCCACCCATTATTTTTGTTTCTTTTCCTATCTGTATTTCTTTCCCTATCAGAGTGGCTTTTTTTTTTACATAATTATTTTCCCAGGGACAACTCCCTTGTTGCCGTGGATTCTTTCACGTGCGCTAAATAATTATGTGTAACACATCAGACCTCGGTTCATCGTCTTATTCGAAAGACTAGCACCCGGCCAGACCACCACTCATGGTCTAGTGGATGGGAGACAATTTTTGGCCCAAACGGGGATCGAACCATCACACGCTTCGAACCCAGACTTCTCGCTTTCTAGGCAGGTGCATTACCTCGAAGACCACTAATCCAATGTTGGCCTACTTCTCAGTTAAAGGCAGGTGTGGGGCCAAGATGTTTCACTTACGCTCACAAACAGGACCTCTATTTTATTCCGACTTTCAGGGAGGGGAGGGGGTATAGCCTAGTGGTTAAAAGTGCAGCTGCGCTTGTGATCTTGACGGGTCCGGGTTCGAGACTCCACAGAGGCACCTGTTTAAAGGGGATCTTTCCACCTAGAGGTATTATTACATCAGTACTGACTCCACTCCCCAGAAAGTCCTTCGGATGAGGCTTGTAAACCGAGGTCCCGCGTGGTGTGCCAACACACGCAGAACATCTTGCGCACACGTTAAATCCTGTTCCGCTTTTTTGGAAGAGTAGGCCATTGCCGGCCAGCGAGAACGGATGACAGCATCAATAACAAAAAAACAAAATAAAAAAGAAGAAAATGAATGCACACTAGTGTCGTGTCTAGACATCATCCCCGAAGTCGGAATGCGGCTACCTTAATGGAGGAAAAAAAAAACCAGTCGCAAACGCTCCCCCGTGGGAATGCCGGGGGGGGGGGGGGGGGGGGGGGGGGGGGGGGGGGGGGGGGTTGTCAGTATAAAAAGCATCCCCTACTTCTGGAAATTCTCTGCTAGGTATTCCCTCCTTTCTATCCCTCTCTTTGTTTCTGCCTTGTTCCTTTTCTTCCCGTCACAACCTCTTTGTCTATTTTCTGCCGTCTTGGTCCATTCTCCTGCTGCTTTTTTGTTTTTGTTTTTTGTTTTTTAACCCGAGAAAGATCTTAAATATAACAATTCTATATGACAAGTCTCCCCATACCGAAGTCGGATGCGCTGGGCCTGGTTTGTCAGGCGCTCAACGGCAGCGCGATGGATTTTCGCTCAGATGACGGACAACAATGAATTGCTGTCTCAGTATTCGAGGAAGAAGAAGACGAAGAAGAATTCGCGTACGCAAAAATCTTACCACTGGTAAAACTGGGAGCTGTGGCTAAGAAAGGGGGAGGGGAAGGGGGGATGGGGTGGTTACCAAGAAACAAATCTGACTGTCAGGGGAGTGGATCCAGGACAAAAAATCCCCTCGAATGGGCACCTACCAGATAAGGACAGGAACCACCGTCATTGTTATCAGATCCCAAAATTGTAGTGGTAACAGTAGTATTAATACTAGTAGTAGTAGTAGTAGTAGTAGTAGTAGTAGTAGTAGTAGTAGCCGTCATTGTTAGCGTCAGATCACAAAATAATAGTGGTAACTGTAGTAAAAGTAGTAGTAGTAGTAGTAGTAGTAGTAGTAGTAGTAGTAGTAGTAGTAGTAGTAGTAGTAGTAGCCGTCATTGTTAGCGTCATATCACAAAATAATAGTGGTAACTGTAGTAAAAGTAGTAGTAGTAGTAGTAGTAGTAGTAGTTGTAGTAGTAGTAGTAGTAGTAGTAGTAGTAGTAGTAGTAGTAGTAGTAGTAGTAGCCGTCATTGTTAGCGTCAGATCACAAAACAATAGTGGTAACTGTAGTAAAAGTAGTAGTAGTAGCCATCATTGTTAGCGTCAGATCACAAAATAATAGTGGTAACTGTAGTAAAAGTAGTAGTAGTAGCCATCATTGTTAGTGTCAGATCACAAAATAATAGTGGTAACTGTAGTAAAAGTAGTAGTAGTAGCCGTCATTGTTAGCGTCAGATCACAAAATAACAGTGGTAACTGTAGTAAAAGTAGTAGTAGTAGCCATCATTGTTAGTGTCAGATCACAAAATAATAGTGGTAACTGTAGTAAAAGTAGTAGTAGTAGTAGCCATCATTGTTAGTGTTAGATCACAAAATAATAGTGGTAACTGTAGTAAAAGTAGTAGTAGTAGCCATCATTGTTAGTGTCAGATCACAAAATAATAGTGGTAACTGTAGTAAAAGTAGTAGTAGTAGTAGCCATCATTGTTAGTGTCAGATCACAAAATAATAGTGGTAACTGTAGTAAAAGTAGTAGTAGTAGTAGCCATCATTGTTAGTGTCAGATCACAAAATAATAGTGGTAACTGTAGTAAAAGTAGTAGTAGTAGCCATCATTGTTAGCGTCAGATCACAAAATTGTAGTGGTAACAATAGTAAAAGTAGTAGTAGTAGCCATCATTGTTAGTGTCAGATCACAAAATAATAGTGGTAACTGTAGTAAAAGTAGTAGTAGTAGTAGTAGTAGTAGTTGTAGTAGTAGCCGTCATTGTTAGCGTCAGATCACAAAATTGTAGTGGTAACTGTAGTAAAAGTAGTAGTAGTAGCCATCATTGTTAGTGTCAGATCACAAAATAATAGTGGTAACTGTAGTAAAAGTAGTAGTAGTAGCCATCATTGTTAGTGTTAGATCACAAAATAATAGTGGTAACTGTAGTAAAAGTAGTAGTAGTAGCCATCATTGTTAGTGTCAGATCACAAAATAATAGTGGTAACTGTAGTAAAAGTAGTAGTAGTAGCCATCATTGTTAGTGTCAGATCATAAAATGATAGTGGTAACTGTAGTAAAAGTAGTAGTAGTAGCCATCATTGTTAGCGTCAGATCACAAAATTGTAGTAGTAGTAGTAGTAGTAGTAGTAGTAGGAGGCACCGTGGTCGAGTGGTTTAGGCGGTCAACTCGTGATCCAGAGGTCACGGGTTCGATCCCGCTCGGCTCGGTGTTGTGTCCTTGGGAAAGACACTTTACTCCTATTTTCCTCACTCCACCCAGGTGTACAAGTGGGTACCAGCTCTGCTGGGGAAGTATCTGGCGACAGACTAGCGTCCTGTCCCAGGGGTGGTGAAAAACCATCAGTTCGCTTAACGCTACAGAAACCGAGATAAGCTCCGGCTCTATGGGCCTTCTGGCTCGAAAGAACATACTTTAGTAGTAGTAGTAGCCGTCATTGTTAGCGTCAGATCACAAAATTGTAGTAGTAACAGTAGTAAAAGTAGTAGTAGTAGTAGTCATTGTTAGCGTCAGATCACAAAATTGTAGTGGTAACAGTAGTAAAAGTAGTAGTAGTAGTAGTTGTAGTAGTAGTAGTAGTAGTAGTAGTAGTAGTCATTGTTAGCGTCAGATCACAAAATTGTAGTGGTAACAATAGTAAAAGTAGTAGTAGTAGTAGAATTGTAGTAGTAGTCATCGTCACCGTGAGCGTCAGATCACAACATTGTAGTAGTAACAATAGTAGTAGTAGTTAGTAGTTAGTAGCAACAGCAGCAGCAACAACATCAGTAGCAGTGGTAGTATCAGTCATAACCTTGTTTTTCTATGTATTTTCTACACCCCCTCCACCAAAAAATGTACTTCGACCAACAAAAAACAACAACGAAGAGACGAATGAAGTCTATAATTATCACAATCATCATCATCATCATCATTATGAAGAAATGTACAGCGTTTGTGGAACACAACCGTTCAGTATGAGGGAAGGAAAGGGAAGGGGAGGGGAGGGAGGAGAAGAGAAGGGAAGGGAAGAAAAGGGAAGAAGACATGGAGAGAAAGATCAAGTCTACACACAGTTAGTTGGAACACTGGTCTGCACAAAACTACCTCTAAACCACTGGACCCACACAATTAGTAAGTTGTTGTTGAGTTGAAGTTGACGACTCCCAATAGTTTTGTTTGTGGGTTATTGTTGTTGTTGTTGTTGTATTTTTTTCAACAAGAAAAGTCAAAATACAGACCAACAAAAATCTAACATCACAATCATACATCTCGGAAGGCTTCTTGTTGATGAAGCAGTTTCGTGACAAATTTATTCGCCATCTTGGTTGGTTGAATGTATATGGCACAAGTATATATATATATATATATATATATATATATATATATATATATATATATATATATATATATATATATATATATATATATATAAACGACAAGAGCTCACCGCCAAATGAACACTTCCGGCAGAAGAGGAATCTGCGTAGAAAAGTCACTTCCTGTCGGAACGCATTTTGCTATACACAGAAGGGAACGGGGGACAATTTTATATTTGGAAAAAGAAAAAAAAAGAAAAAAAAACCCAAATATTATATCATATCTCCAGTTTCAAGAAAAAAATCACAAAGAATGTAGAATCTAGATCTATCATTATCTACATCTTTTTTGTTTTCAAATCGCAGAGATTCTATCGTATCTCCACTTAAAAATACAACCACACACAGATTCTATCACATCTTCATTTAAAAAACCAACCAATCACAGAGTTTTTGTAACGTCTCCAATTAAAAAAAAGAAGAAGAAAATCACAGAGATTATATCATATCCCCAAATTTTCAACAACAAAAATCACAGAGATTCTATTCTATCTCCAAATTGAAACTACAATCACAGAGATTCCAAAATATCTCCACCCCCCCCCCCCCCCCCCCGAAAAAAAAAAATCGCAAATATTTTGGTCATATCTCCAATTCAAAAACAAAAACAAAAAAAATCACAGAGATTCTATTCTATCTCCAAATTAAAACTACAATCACAGAGATTCCATCAGATCCCCATTTCCCCCCCAAAACAATCGCAAATATTTTGGTCATATCTCCAATTTCAAAAACAAATAATTCACAGAGATTCTATGCTATCTCCAAAGTTTGTTTTTAATCTAAAACTTCACAGAGACTCTATCACACACCTCCAACCACGCCGAAAGTTAGTTTCTATGGAACAAACAATAACTCCGTACGATAGATAATGATAATAATCTAACACCACGTGTGCAATAAAAAACAGCAACAAACAAACAAAATAACCGGGCAGAGAAGAAACTCCCCCCTCCCCACCCCCCGAATCCCCCACTCCCAACAAATCCCCAAAACAAAACCAGATCACTTTGTTGGGCTTCAACCAACATTAGGTGATGAAACCTACAAACAAACCCTTGTTACAGTTTCTGAAAGAACACATTTTTTTCTCACTCCTCTCACCCCACCCCACCCCTCCTCCCTCCCGCCTCCTTCCTATTCAATCCATCCAGGTTAAAAACAAATCAACGCACCATTTTAAAAAGCCGGTCACTTTATAAAAAAGAAAACTCCCACCAAAAACCAACTCCCCCAAAACACAGTACTCTCTTTTCTTCATCTTGTCTTATTTTTTCCAATTCAGGAGGATCACACACAACAAAAAACCCAAACCCAAACCCATGGACACTCCTTTCTTCAGCCACTTCAGGTGGACTGACTTGGAAATATGTCACTCAAAGCAACGACTGGAAGGACCACCACCAGAAGTCCGCAACCAAGTCCTCACGTCAAGAGGTCCACTTGAGTGAGCATGATTTTGAGCTTGAGCAGAGCTGAAGACAGCTGGGGGACACAGCTCCGACAAGTACCTTAGGGCCCAAGACTTGGGACAGCCAGACAAAGACAGCCAGCCGTCCGTCGTCGTCATCAAGGGGAAGGCTGTTGCTGACAGCCGCTGTCTTGTTGTTGCTGGTTGTGACACAGTTGCACGTGCTCACTGAGGATCTGCAGCAGTTCATCACGTTCCTTGTTCAGCTTGGAGATTTCCGACCGTAGACAGTCGTTGTCGCCTTCTAAGCGCTGGGACTCCTGCGCAGAGATCCATACATACATACACACGCGTGCGGTGCAGGCACGCAGGTAGGCAGGCACACGCGTGTACGCGCACACACATACACACATACACACAGAGACACACACGAGTATGTATCACGCACGCGCGCGCACGCACACACGCACACACAGACACACACACACACACGCACACGCACGAGCATGTATCACGCGTGCACGCACACACGCACACGCACGCACGCACGCGCACACAGAGATTTATTATCAATTTTATTATCGTTATCATCAATATTTATACTATTTTTTGTATCATGATGCTGCTGATGATGAAAATTATTATTATTGATGGATATTATTATTATTATTATTATTATTTACGGCATTATGGGCTATTTTTATTCACTCTTCATAATTTTCAGGCAGCTCTTCCCATTGAGAGAGATCAGCGCCATCCATTAAGAAAAATAAAAATTCTGTCTACATGCGTTTTGTTTCCCAATGAGAGCTTTATTTTTCTGTTTTATTTTTAACAGATTTGTTTTCCATTGATAATTCTTTTGCCACTGTGGGTTTCTTCTATGTGCGCTGAAAGCAAGCGTGCAGCACACGGGACCTCGTTTTATCGTCTTATCCGAAAGACTAGCACCTAGACCGGCAATCAAGTCTTCGTGAAGGAGGGAAAAGTTCGGGAACAAACAGAGATCAAACCCACTCTCCTCACTTTCTAGGTGAGTGCGTTACCTGTAAACCACCAATGATGACGATGATGATGACGGTGATGATGATGATCAATATAATCATTATTATCATTACTACTACTACTACTACTACTACTACTACTACTACTACTACTACTACTACTACTACTACTACTACTACTACTACACATCATCATCAGCATCATCAGCATCATCATCATCATCATCATCATCATCAGCAGCAGCACAGCAGCAGCAGCAGCAGCAGCAGCAGCAGCAGCAGCAGCAGCAGCAGCAGCAGCAGCAGCATCTTTTTCTTCTTCTTGTTCTTCTTGTTCTTGTTCTTGTTCTTGTTCTTCTTCTCCTTCTTCTTTATTATTATCATCAGCATCATCACCAATTTCCGCTGTATTGTATAATAATAAGTGATGATGATGATGATGAAATGATGCTTCTATGGAAGTGCATGTGTTTTGAGACTACTCGACAGGGCTGTACTCTACTGTCAGTTCCAAGAGTCAGAACCAACCAACCAACCAACCAACCAACCAACCAACCAACCAACCAACCAACCGTCGGTGATAGGATCTTCTCCTTTGGTGCTCCACAGGAATGGAACTCCCTTCCTCTAGACATCCACCATAATAACGGAATCTCTCAACATTTTCCAAGAGGCACTTCAAGCCTATAATTATTTTTTCAGCAGCGTAACTGATGCCTTCCACCTCTCTAGTTTTCTTACATCACTTTTCTCTTCTGTCATTCTGTCATTTTTATTGCAGTATTCCTATTCAATAATTTTTTGGGGTAACCTTACGTATTATGATTGCTCTCTCGTTGTAGTTTATTAAAATTTTAATTTTGTCCCCCATCAGTCCTCCCCCTCCCCTACAGTCCCAACAAAGTGATTGTATAATTTAGTTTGTACAACTTCCTTTTATTTGAAAAAAAATAGGAAGGAGGTGGGGGAGAGTGTGGGAGGAGAGGGTGAATGCGAGTGATTGGTGACGATGTCTGATTGTCATTTTTGTATTTTGTGGGATTTTTTTGTGGAGAAGAAATGTACAGTTTTTGTATTATGTCGTTTTGCTTGTATGAATGTTGTGTGATGAACAGATTATTGCAATGCTATGAATGTGACATCAATTCTTCATACCATATCAAAAAATTGTTTAATCATTTTACCTGTGTAATCCACTTTGATCGTTTATCAATTACTTAATGAAATGAACAAAACAAAATTTGATAAAGTGTTATCATTACTAAATTAAGCCTATCAATCAAGCAAAAACATTGTAACCGTTTTGAAACAACATAGTACCCAATTTAAAAAAAGTTTCAAAGTACCAATAACCGTAAATCAAATGTCTAATCATTTGATAAGACTGCAACAGTCTTACACCGAATGGAATTTATTGCTTAATTTTTTTTTTTAAGGGTGAGGGGGCGATCTGTACAATCAGTATTGCTGACACTCTATATTTATATTTTTGATTTCGAGGATAATTGAATAAGCACTCACGTGCTTTTGTTACAGCTATCCTTCCCGCCCCCCGCACCCAAAGAGACAAAAAAAAAATCCCAAAAACCCCAAACCCCCCAAAACACACAAAATACCAAATAACAACAGCAACAACAACAAACCTACGACTACCAAAAAAAAAAAAAAGATAAAATTTTGAAATGTATATAAAAGGGGGAGAAGAAAGGGAATTTTTAATTTAGTTGAACTGAACCAAGGTGACTGAGTAATTAAGATTCTACAATAATAACTTAAACGGTAGATCGAGCTCGAAATAACTGTTGCTATGTCAATAAGTTCACCTTCCTGTAAATACAACTTCGAAAATTTATTGTCAATGCCCTCTCTCTCTCTCTCTCTCTCTCCCCTCTCTCTCCTCTCTCATCTCTCTCTCTCTCTCTCTCTCTCTCTCTCAAAATCCTGTAGATATTTTGTTCCCCTTCCTCGGCTAGATTCTCCGAGGTTCACCAATGGTGACAATTTTTTTTAATGTGATGTAGATGTGTAGTGTTACATAACTATGCCCGTCTAAAAGGCGAGTTTTCTTTTTCAGCCTTCAAGAAAGAGGAATGAATATTGTCGCGTGTCAACTGCTGTCTTCGTCTCAAGATAAGCTATTGCATACCATAAGGAAAAAAAGAAGAAAAAAGCCCCAACCAATATATAGAAGTTCGACCTTTTATAAAGAACAAAAAATAATGGTGTGATGTAAAAGATGTGAATTAAAACAAAAAAAAGTAAAGTAAAGGTAAAGGAGTCCCATAACCTATAAGGTCGTAGGGGAGCGAGGCGTCAGAGACCTCACCTCTCTAGGGCCAGCATATTGAGGGCAGCGCCCATCTCCTCTCCCTCGCTGCTTTACCTTCCCTGACCCTAAAGAGGGCAGGTACCCATTTACAGCTGGGTGAACTGGGGGAACTGTACTGAAGCCAAGGCGCGCAAACGGTCACCCATCCAAGTGGTAACCACGCTCGAGGCTGCTTAACATTGGCTGGGGGAAAGCGAGTGCTCCGACCACTGAGCTATCCCGTCCCCAAACAAACAAACAAAAAATACAAGGACTTTGTCCTCCATGCCGACAATCCGCCTTCTCACCTCTGTCAGAAGCTTGCCTCTCTCTTTCTTTTTTCGGCGAAACTTTTGTGCTGCTCGGCGATTTTGTTCTCGTCGGCGATTCAGCTTTTCTATTTCTTCCGGTCTTGGCTGGAAAAAAAGAAGGAGAAAAAACGGACATGTACAAAAGTGCTAAAGACAAGATAAGTTGGTTTAAATAAAATTCTATTAAAAAAACAACAACATACATATAGTCAATATACAAAGAATAGAGCAACAACTAGCAGCAAAAAGCTTATAATGAGTTCAGATAAAAATGTTCATAACCTGTGTGCCTTGTGATATGAATGTGAAAAGCACGCAAGCGCGCGTGCGTGTGTGTGTGTGTGTGTGTGTAGGGGGAGGGGGGGGGGAGGAGTAGCCTATACAGAAAAAAGATTATGCAAGGCAAAGCAAGCAATGACATCATTAATGGTTTTTGGGACGAAATTAATAATTACGTCATCCGCGTATGCGTCATCAAACGAACGACGCCACCATACCCCAACGAAACTAACAAGCGTAAATCTGTTCCCTTTTCTCTCTAGTCTTATCCTAACGGAATAAATCAAACAGACAAACAAACAAAGAAAAAAACCAAACCAACAAACAAGAGTGAGACTGAATCGTGAAAACAGTTTTCTCCCGGTCGGACTCATGAGAAAGAAGTCAAAAGTCACATTACTGAAAGAAAAAAAAAGTCAAACAAAAAACAAAAACAAAACAAAACCGAAGACAACAAAATCACAAAACAAAACATTGAGCACAGAGTAACCCCCCCCAAAACCAACCCCAACCCAACAACAACCCCCCCCCCCACCCCCCAAAAAACAACAACAACAACTCCCCCCCAAAAAACCAAAACAACAACAACAAAAAACCCCAACAAAACCACCACCACCACAACAACCCCAAACCAAACCAAAACAATCCCACCCTCACCTCCCACCCCCCAACGAAAAACAAAACAAAACAAAACCCAACTGGAGTTGGGAAGGGGGCTGGTGGGGGATGGGGGTGGGGGGCAATGAACACAAAGAAAAGCCACACAAATTCACCTAAATAACAAACAAATAATTATACAATGAGACAGGTCTACATAATTATTAGGTTCAAGAATTGTTTTGTCTTGATTTCAGCATAAGGCCTTCAAATCTCAGTATAGTAGTGTTTATATCGGGCAGATCTTGTGTGTGCAGTTTAAAAACAAATCCATATGATGATGATAATAATAATGATAATAATAAAGATGATGGTGATGATGATGATGATAATAATAATAATAATAATAATAATGATAACAACAACAACAATAATAATAATAATAATAATGATGATGATGATGATCATCATAATCATGATGGTGATGGTAATGATGATATAACAATCATGATGATAATACTGATGACAACGATGACGACGACGATAATAATAATAATAATAATAATAATAAATAATAATAATAATAAAAAAAAAATAATAATAATGATGATGATAAGAACAACAACATTTAATAATAGAAATAAATAATAGCTAAAATTTACATGTAAAGAAACATTATTGATAATATGATTATGATGCTAACCCCCCCCCCCCCCCCCACCCCCCCACCCCCCTTTTTGTGTTTGTTCTTGTTCTTGCTCTTGTTCTTCTTCCCATTAATTTTGTTTAAAATCTGTCCAATTCGAGGTGATTCAACCCCTTCTTTTCAAACAAAATAAGCAAAAACGAAAATGAATTTTAAACAAATTTAAATGAAAAAAAAGGTGACGATGATGACGACAATGAAGATGAAAGGGTATAAAGCAGGGTCGGGCAGTTTTCTGTACCCGGTGCTTACAGTATTAACACTTTCTCTCTAATGTGAATACACGAATGATAACAAATGTAATAACGACAATCACGATACTTTTTCCAACTGCAGACTTGAAAATGACATCTGCAGCAAATAAGACCGTGAAGGGTTAAAATAATAATAATAATAATAATAATAATAATGTATGGAATTTATATAGCGCTGAATCTTGTAAAGCAACAAATTAAAGCGCTGACTTTTTTTTTATATCGAGAATAATGGAATAAGCACTCATGTGCTTTTTTTTTTTTTACATCCAGTCCCTGTGTGTATGCGGTTTTGTCAATTTTGTCATCTGTTCCCACCAGCACACAATGGCCTACTCTTTCGAAAAGCGGAACAGGATTTAACGTGTGCGCAAGATGTTCTGCATGCGTTCGCACACGGGGCCTCGGTTTATAGTCTCATCCGAACTTTACGATATTTTTGCACTTCTGTATAGATCTAATCCTTTATTCGAATGCAGTGTCTAACTCTGTTCGCAAAGTTAACAGTCATATCTTACAAGTGGACTGAAACGGTATGAAAACAGCTGCATTTGATGAACTTTACGATATTTTGCACTTATATGTATAGATCTATTCCTTTATTCTGATGTAGGACCTAATTCTGTTAAGCACAGGACAGACAGACATTAAAGGGTTGACTGAAACGATATGAGAACAGCTGCACTGACATCTTTAGAGAGCTTTCTTTGCATGCCATGCCTCTTTTTGTTTCTTTGAAAATACTCCAGTGGCGGTAAAACGCAACACCCAAATGGCAAAGGGTTGGTGCCTATCGCTCAGTGAGTGACATCCAGCTGACTCTGGAATCACGTTTGATTTCTTTCATTCTGCTGAGGTTTTTTTTGTTTGTTTTTTTAAAATAAGATTTTCAGTTTTTTCCATTGTGCAACTACGCAGTGATGGGATCACATTCGCAGGCTAAGAAGTACTGAAGTGGGAATCTTTGCTTTTTCTATTGCTAATGTGATGGACATGAATTGAACAGATTCTGCTGAGTTATTTTTCCAAATAATTTACACAGTCAGGTTTCCACATCTAGTTCCACAATGACCCCCCCCCCCCTCCCCAACAAAAAAACAACACCCCCCCCCCCCCCAACAAACAAACAACAAACCAACAACAAAAACCCACCAACCCCAAATCGGGACTGCCGATTTCAAGGGAACCCTTTCAAACAGCACACTACATCTTTAACAGAACTGTGTGCTAGCTTGCATTCTCTAATCGCGAGCTAGATCAAGTATATAACAATTAGCTTACTCTTTCAGTCCTCATTCCTCTTGATGGAACAGCAGCCTCTTAAAATACAGCTTTGGATGCCTTCACTTAAAAAGGTAAAGGCTTTCCCATAACCTATGTGGTCGTTGGGAAGCGAGATGTCAGAGACCTCAGCTTCTCTAGGGGCCAGCATACTGAGGGCGGCGCCCATCTCCTCTTCCTCACTGCTTTTACCTTCCCTGACCCTAAAAAGGCAGGCACCCATTTACAGCTTGGAAAACTGGGGGACTGTACTGAAGTCAAGGCCCAAACGGTCACCTATCCAAATGGTAACCACGCTCGATGCTGCTTAACGTTAGTTTGGGGAAAGCGAGCGCTCTGACCACTGAGCTATCCTGTCCCTGCCTTCATTTAGCCACTGAAAAAAAAGCAAACGCATTGCTTATTCAATGTACCATCTGGATATAAAAATTTGACTTGACTTGACTTGCCTGGTAAATACTATATACGAGATAGTCCCGACAGCATTCAAGCAACTCCAGGAGCCCTGAAGAATAATGGTGCCATAGTCAATGAACACGAACACAGTAGTCCGGAACATTCTTGATACAAGGGAAGGCAAGGTCAAGAATTAAAGGCAAGGCAAGGTAAGGAAGTAAAGGCAAGGCAAGGTAAATTTTATTTCAGATTCCCATTTGCATTTGAAAATACCGAGAGGCACATTTTTATTAAAATTCAAATTTTTAAAAAAATATTCTTTTATATCGAGGATAATGGAATAAGCACGTATGCGCTTTTTTACATCAAGTCCCCGTGTGTATGCGGTTTTGTAAATGCTGTCATGTGTTCCCACCGGCACGCAATAGCCTACTCTTACGAAAAGCGGAACAGGATTTAACGTGTGCACAAGATGTTCTGCATGCGTTCGCACACGGGGCCTCGGTTTATAGTTTCATGGAAAGGACTTTTGGAGAGAGTGGAGTCTGCACTGATGTGAACTCCAGGGGAAAATATCCCCTTGAACGGGAATCGAACCCGGGTCGTCAGATTGCGAGCCCAATGTTCTAGCCACTAGGCTATCCCGCCCCCCCCCCCCCCCCATGTACATGAGGGTACATGAAGGCAGTGGCATGTGCAAAGAGAGGGATGACATAATTTCTTGACGAAACAAATATTACGTCATCAGTGTATGCGTCTTCAAGTAAAAAAACGAAACAAACCCAAAACAAACCACATAGCCTAACTAGGTTAGCTCTTAAGACCTTCATAATGGAAAACCTGAATCTGTACAAATAAGATGATATGGATCAGTTGTATCTAGTTTTGTATAGTGCACAATAAGTGTTTGCAAACAACTTAGAATGTGAATTTACTCAGATTAGGCGGTAGCTGATTCCAAAGCTAGCAGAGTAACATAAGCTGGGTTTGAATAAATCTCACGAACAGAGAATGAAAATGTCGAGGTCTCTTAAATGGAACAGAAATTAAGATGGTAACGGTAAGCAGCCGAAGGCAATGTTGCTGTTGTTGTTGCATCATCATTTGAGTGAGTGAGTGAGTGAGTGAGTGAGAGAGAGAGAGAGAGAGAGAGAGAGAGAGAGAGAGAGAGAGAGAGAGAGAGAGAGAGAGAGAGATTCAAATGATTTATTGGGGGATGGGATAACATTGTACTTAGGGCGTTGCACTCGTGATCTGACGGCCCCGGGGATCGAGCCGCCACCCAGGCACCCGTTCAAGGGAATCCCCTCCCCTCTCTCCCCCCCCCCCCCCCCCCCCTGCCTCCACCCGAGTTAACATAGGTACCGATTCCACTCCCCCGAAAGTTCTTGGGATGAGACTGTTTACTGAGGTCCTATAATTATGCGAACGCACGCAGAACATCTTGCGCGCGCATTAAGAGTGGGACATAATGGGCCGGTAACAGTGGATGACCAAAAAAAAAAAAAAAAATCATGATCACTGGTGTGGTGTTTTAGACATCCTCGAAGTCGGAATGTGGCTACCTTTATGGTGGGCAACCCCCCCCCCCAAAAAAAAAACAAAAAAACAAAACACGAAACAAACCCAACAACAAACATCAACAACAAAAACAAAAACCGGTGGCATACGCAAACTCTCACCATTGATGAACCTAGGAGATGTAACCGAAGAACGAAAAAAACAAAAAAGGAAAAAGAAAAGAAAAAGATTTTTGTTGCATAACTACTTTTTGCCCACCGCAAAAGAAGCATGGGATCTTTACAGCAACGCAATCTAACTGCGACCACATGCAGCTGTCTCCAATAAGGAATACACATCACTTAACTGTTTTTCGGTGTGTTTTTTATATATATATTGTTTTGGTGGTTGTTTTGTTATTTTCCCACATTTTCTCATATCTTAATCCCTCCCCCCCCCCCCCCAAAAAAAAAATGTTTTAAAAAGCTTTCAAGAAAAAAACAAAACTTCAGACAAGAAGTCATTTTGAATAAATGTCAAGATGTGAAACAATGCCTTTTTCTATTCTGAACACCATTTTTTGTCATTTTGTTATAATTTGGTACTGATTTCTACTTTAGTTCTTTCCATCCACTGAATATGATTTTAAGTAATGAACGTTCTCTTTCTCTCTATAGGTAAGGGAATAATGACGCATATTTGCAAAATCAGATCAAACATCTATTTTATTTTTTCTCTTCTTTCTTTTTTTCATTCATGCTTATCATTTGAATGACCCGACAAACCACAGATCAAGTCTGATACTGCATCAATGATGAGCAAAACTGAAGGCAAATTCAAACCCAACATTTGATAACTTAAAAGTTTAAAGTTGATCATACTAACAGCTCAAAAGCAGGCAGGTTTCTTCAAATTAATGTGTTGATATCTGGCGTGAAACAATTTTCTTTTTAGAGGGACGCAAAAATGAATTAAAGGCAGAGGTAAAGGTGTCCCTTAACCAATTTGGTCGTAGGAGAGCGAGGCATCAGAAGACCTCAGCTTCTCCAGGGGCTAGCATATTAAGGGCGGCGCTCATCTCCTCTCCCTCGCTGCTTTACCTTCCCTGACCCTAAAGAGGCAGGCACCCATTTACAGCTGGGTGAACTGGGGAACAGTACTGAAGTCAAGGCGCACAAACGGTCACCCATCCTCCAGTTTGTAACCACGCTCGATGCTGCTTAACATTGGCTGGGGGGAAAGCGAGTGCTCTGACCACTGAGCTATCCCGTCCCCTATGAAAATGAAATTATTTATTCATTTATTTATGTATACCACTTTAAGTCACGGCAGAGTTCTCTGCGTGAAATTTCGGACTGCTCTCCCCGGGGAGAGCGCGTCGCCACAAGAGCAGCGCCACCCATTTTTATTTTTCATGTCTGCAACTGTATTTGTTTTCCCTATCAGAGTGGCTTTTTTCTACAGAATTTTGCCAGGGACAACTCTCTTGTTGCCGTGGATTCTTTTACGTGCGCTATATAATTATGTGTATCACACGGGACCTCGGTTTATCGTGTCACCCGAAAGACTAGCGCCCAGACCCTCACTCATGGTCTAATGGATGGGGGAAAAGTTTCGGGTCCAAACGGGATTCAAACCATCGCACACTTCCGACCCGGACTTTTTGTTTTCTAGACAGGCGCGTTACCTCTAGACCACCGATCCAGAATTGAAACATCACTAATCATGTTCCTCATGGGAATTACGTTATGTAAGTCTTTCAATTGTCAAGAAGCAGACGATTGGTGGTTTTGATCCAGTTGCTTACTTAACTACGCTGTCAAAAAGCAAACGCAGTCAGCTATCAACTTGCCCCACTTCTGCGACATCCTAACATCCCTATGAGCACCAGGGCAAAGCTAATCAACGCCATCTTCCTGCCAACTCTCACTTACCAGTGCCAGACATGGCCCCTGACAAAAGCCCTGGAGCAGAAACTGGTAACGTGTGAGATGAAGTGCTTGAGGAAAGACGTCAACAAGACCAGGAGAGACAAGATAAGAAACAGGTGATCAGAGACATGGTTGGAGCCACACCCGTCCTACACCATATTGAACAACTACGAACCAAGTGGTTCGGGCACCTCACACGGATGCCGCCAAACCAGCCAGCCTTGCGTGCTTACAACTTGAGGTACTCTGGCACGAGGGCCAGAGGTAGACCCAGGCGACGCTGGGGTGATTCCGTGGCAGAAACACTGAAAGTCGATGGATTATCCCTCCTTCAAGCTACCCGCCTTGCAGCAGACAGACAGTTATATCTCCCCGCGACGCCACAGAGTACAAGCGGAAGGAAAAAGCAAAGTAAAGTAAGTAAAGTAAGCTTACTTAACTAGAAGAGAGCGGCTTGTGATGGTAATTATGGAGCCTGGCAATTGACACTGTCACAGTGCAGGGGAAGAAAACGAAGACAACGAAACAAACAAAACACACAAAAACCACGTCACGCCACGTGTCCCGAAATTATGTCATCGGTCTACGCAACATCGTCACACCAGCTCGTGATTCATACAGCCACCTTAGCGTCGCCTGTCGTTCAGAGCGAGAGAGAGAGAGAGAGAGAGAGAGAGAGAGAGAGAGAGAGAGAGAGGAGAGAGAGAGAGAGAGAGAGAGAGAGATGAAGAGAAGAGAGAGAGAGAGAAAGAGAGAGAGAGAGAGAGAGAGAGAGAGAGGAAAGAGAGAGAGAGAGAGAGAGAGAGAGAGACAGAGAGACAGAGACACACACACACACACACACACACACACACACACACACACACACTCACACACACACACACCCACTCACACACACGCACACACACACACACACAACACACACACACACACAACACACACAAAACACACAC
>CM054138.1:44090162-44095162 GCA_028751875.1 Rapana venosa
TATCTGTGTGTGTTGTGTGTGTGTGTTTTCTTTAAGTTCAACGATGGTACACAAGTTTTGCTACTATTTTCTCCTCTCTCCTTTAATTGATTCATTTTTTTTATAATATCAAACGTTCGTTTGCAGTTTACTAATACTTAGTTTCAAATAATAAATATGAAGGCACTCATAACCATATTCAGCAGCAGCAGCAGCAGCAACAACAACACAACAACAACAACAACAACAACAACAACAACAACAACAACAACAACAACAACAACAATAGGGTTAATATCTGTGTGGTGAAAATATCACACAAATACTCATGTAATAATTATTTGAATGCAAGAATGTAGCACAGGTTTACACTTTTTACTCTGACAATTCCTGTACCGGTATATTCAATGATTTAGAAATAGCAGTTGATATTGCAAAAGGTTTATGGAACAGATATATAAGGAACATTTTAAAGTTACGTTAGCGTAATTTTTTGTGATTTTTGTTGTTGTTTAGTGTATGACCTGTTAACCCTTCTGCTTTGACGTGGTCCATAATCATATTATTTCGACTATTCACAACTGAAAGCGATGCTAGTTCTTACATTTTGATAATACTTTATTTATTTATTTTTTAAAATTTTATATCGAGGATAATGGAATAAGCACTCGTGTGCTTTTTTTACATCCAGTCCTCGTGTGTATGCGGTTTTGTAAATTTTGTCATCTGTTCCCACCGGCACACAATGGCCTGCGCTTTCGAAAAGCGGAACAGGATTTAACGTGTGCGCAAGATGTACCTGCTTCTCTTTTCAAACAGTGCCTTCCGCAGCTGATACCAACTATCACAAAAATAGTAAACTCATCTCTTCTTTCAGGAACGTTTCCATCAGCTCTTAAAACTGCAATTATTACACCTCTACTCAAAAAGCACGACCTCGACCCTAACATTTTGAAGAATTACAGGCCTGTTTCTAACCTACCTTTCATCTCCAAGGTCCTTGAAAAAGTCGTTCTGAAACAACTCAATAGCCATCTTCATTCAAATAGTCTCCTTCCCGCATTTCAGTCTGCCTATCGCGTCAACCACAGCACTGAAACCACCCTAGTCCACACGTTAAACATGCTTCTAAACGCTTCTGACTCAGGGAAAATCTCTCTTCTCACTCTTCTCGACTTATCTGCAGCATTTGACACTATAGATCACTCTATTCTTCTCGCCCGTCTCCAAAAAACGTTCGGTATTAAAGGGGCAGCCATCACCTGGTTTCGCTCATACCTCACAGACCGATTCCAGACAGTTGCAATAAACAAGATTCAATCAATACCTGCCAAACTGGAATGCGGAGTCCCGCAGGGATCCGTTCTGGGCCCTGTTCTTTTCACTCTCTACACTGCTCCACTGTCACATATAATAAACCGTCACCAGATCAACCATCATTTCTACGCTGATGACTCTCAGATTCAAAGCAGTGATACTCCGGAAAATCTGCCTTCTCTCTTGACAAATATGTCACACTGCCTCCAAGATATTCAAAACTGGATGATACAAAACAAATTACAGCTAAACGCAGATAAAACGGAAGCCATGATTGTAGGAACCAAACACAAACTCTCGTCCATGACAACAGCTTCAATAGAGTTTGGCAATATAACAGTTCCTCTATCCACCACAGTCAAGTATCTTGGCGTTGTTATCGACAACACGCTTTCTATGCAAAAATTCATCACCCAGACCTGTCAGTCATGCTACTATCAATTACGGCGTATTAGTGCAATTCGAAAGTACCTGTCCACTGATGCAACATCCAAACTTGTCACATCTCTCATTCTTTCACGTCTGGACTATTGCAATTCTCTTTTGGCTGGTCTGCCAGCATCATCTATCTACTCCCTTCAACGAATTCAAAACTCTGCTGCTCGACTTGTTCTCAAAAAGAAAAAATCTGAGCATACTACTCCTCTCTTGCGATCTCTCCACTGGTTGCCTGTGCCACAGAGAGTCAAGTACAAGATCTGTACCCTCTGTTACAAATGTCTCCATAAAACAGCACCTTCCTACCTCTGTGAATGTCTTCACCTGTACACTCCTTCTCGTTCCCTCCGCTCTGCTGCAGATACCCTGTGCTTACAAATACCTAGATTCAACCAGTCCACCGTTGGCCGTCGCTCTTTCTCTGTTTCTGGTCCAGCGATCTGGAATGACCTCCCTCTCTCCCTTCGCGAAAAGCCTACTTACAACACTTTTAAATCCAGCCTCAAGACATACCTATTTCAAACCTAAGACCTCCCCCTACAGTTTCATCTCATAATTATCTGTCCTTGCCTTCAGTGGCCTAAATTCTCATCACCCTGCTGAAGCATATAACCTGTGTGTGTGTTTGTGTGTGTGTGCGTGCGTGCGCGCGTGTGCGCGCGTGTGTTCGTGTGTATTTGAACTTTTTAAACTATTAATCATTGTTGGTTGCATGTGTAGGAGTGGAATGGATGCAAGCGCTTTGGTTTGTTGTTTTTTACAAGATATAGCGCTATATAAATTCCATTTATTATTATTATTATTATTATTATTATTATTATTATTATGTTCTGCATGCGTTCGCACACGGGGCCTCGGTTTATAGTCTCATCCGAAGGACTTTGACATTCAGTTCGATTTTTTTGGGGGTCAAACTGGGAAGAAAGGGCGAGGCTGGGAACCGAACCCAGAACCTCACGGTTTAATAATAATAATAATAATAATAATAATAATAAATGGAATTTATATAGCGCTATATCTTGCTGAGACAAATCAAAGCGCTTGCACTCAACTCATTCTTACACAGTCATACAACCAGTGACAAGTAATAGTTCCATCAAGTCCAAATGTGCACACACGCGCGCGCACACACACGCGCGCGCGCGGCGCACACACACACACACACACACACACACACACACACACACACACACACACACACACACACACACACACACACACACACACACACACACACACACACAGGTCACACACCCTGGCAGGGCAATAGAATCTTAGCTGTTGAAGGCAGGAAAAACTATGAGATTTGGCAGGAGAGGAAAATCTTAGGTTTGAAATAAATGTCTTGAGACTGGATTTAAATGTATCATAAGAAGGCTTTTGGCGGAGAGAGAGAGAGAGAGAGGGAGATCATTCCCCATCAATGGACCAGAAATTGAGAAAGAGCGACGGCCGATGGTGGATTGGTTGAATCTAGGTATTCGTAAGGTCAAGGTATCTGCAGCAGAGCGGAGAGAACGAGAAGGAGTGTACAAGTGAAGACATTCACAGAGGTAGGCGGGTGCTGTTTTGTTGAGACACTTGTAACAGAGGGTACTGATCTTATAGTTTACTCTCTGTGGCACAGGCAGCCAGTGGAGAGATTGCAAGAGAGGGGTAATATGCTCAGATTTTTTCTTTCTGAGGATTAGGCGAGCTGCAGAATTTTGTATACGTTGAAGGGATTGGATTGATGATGCTGGCAGACCAGCCAAAAGAGAATTGCAATAGTCCAGACGTGAAAGAATGAGAGACGCAACAAGTTTGGATATTGCATCTGTGGACAGGTACTTTCGAATTGCACTAATACGCCGTAATTGATAGTAGCAGGACTGGCAGGTCTGGGTGATGAATTTTTGCATAGAGAGTGTGTTGTCAATAATGACCCCTAGATACTTCACAGCAGTGGATAAAGGGACTGATGCATTGCCAAGTTGTATTGAAGCTGTTGTGATGGAAGAGAGTTTGTGTTTGGTTCCTACAAGCATGGTTTCCTTTTTATCTGCATTTAGCTGTAATTTGTTCTGTATCATCCAATTTTGGATATCTTGAAAGCAGTGGGCCATATTTGTAAAGAGAGAAGGCAGATTTTCAGGAGTGTCGCTGCTTAACCATCCTGCCACCTTCCTTTTGGTTAAAGTTTTGTGCCCAAAATGTTCGCCAAATCTTGTTGCACAATGCTTGCTATCTATGAAAAGATAAGGGCGTAGAGATATACGGCCTAATGTTTACAACGGTGAGCTACCTCTATGGTAAAGCTTTTGTCTCCCTTGCTTACTATCAAGCGCCACACTCTTCCAGACTCCATCGTCTAGAATGACTGCTAATGTGACTGCTTTGACGACCCCAAAGGACACAAAATTATTAATGTGGTGCCACTGTATGTACATAAGACGACAGGATTCATTCATAGCTCTTATGATATGGAAAAAAATAAACTAGGCAAACAGATGTATGGGTGGTGTACATTATGGTTGCGTATTACGAATGGTGTGTGTATTATGGATGGTTTGTATTTGATGTGTAATTCGTTGGCGCTTTAGTTGCACTTAATCTTTAAAATGCAACAAATCATAACTCGTTATTAAACTTAAGTCACGTGGATTTTTTCGATAAGTTTGGCTGATTCATTAGCGAGAACCCGTTGTACTTTGAGCGATTCCCAACCTTTTCACTCTTGATTCTTCATTTCTGAGTTATTCAGATTCCTATCAATCTTTTTTCTAAGATTCCAGAAAACTTTTGTTCCTGGTTTCACTTAACGTTGGCTAAAATATTGTGTAAATAAACAGATCTGGTTTATGTTTATCCGAAACGTATAGCGCCAGAGCCAAATCCATTTCAGTCGATGATAAATTGGTCCAAAACGTGAGAGACAAGAACCAGCCGCACATAGACGATTTACAAGCCTTTCTAAAATCAGGGTCGACCTAGAACAAACGAAGCATTATTGATGTTACTTTGTGGAAGTAGTCGTAGCACACTTTAGCTCCATGAAGGGCTTAATATGACAGCAATATATCTATCATTTACAAGACATGAAAAATAATTTAAATAACATCAAATAGTTATAAAAATAACACAAAACACATCGTGGGACACACACACAGTTGTGATACACTACAAAACAGATGTATCTGACATGCTATCACACACACACACTGCACAACTACTTCTGCACACTATCACAACAACAATCAGCAATCACACCACACACACACACTACA
>CM054138.1:44100162-44102662 GCA_028751875.1 Rapana venosa
CATTCATTCATTCATTCATTCATTCACTCACTCACTCACTCACTCACTTTTTTCGAGGGCCGTGTGGACGGAAAAAAGTCTGTAAATGCCTATAATCTGTAACCCTTGAAAGCAACGATAAAAGATTTTTAACAAAAAAGATAGAGTGGAAGATAAAGATCATAAAGAGCATTCATTCATTCATTCATTCATTCATTCATTCATTCATTCATTCATTCATTCATTCATTTACTCATTCACTCACTCACATTTTGCATGGCGGATGGAAGAAAAAGAGTATGTACATGCTTCTAATCTGTAACCTTTGAAAAGAAAGATAAAAGTTGTTTTTTTTAAACAGACAGAGAGGAAGATAAAGATCATAAAAGCATTCCTTGTTCATTCAATTAATCAAGCATTCATTCACTCACTCACTCACTCACTCACCCACTCATTCACTCACCGATAAAAGTATATAAATGCTTATAATCTGTAGGCCTGGAAAATAAATATAAAACATAAAAATAGAGTGGAAGATAAAGATCATAAAGGCCATTAATGAATTAATGAATTAATGAATGAATGAATGAATGAATTCATTCATTCATTCATTCATTCATTCATTCATTCATTCATTCATTCATTCACTCACTCACTCACTCACTTTTTTCGATATGCTTCTAATCTGTAACCTTTAAAAAGAAAGACACAAGATTTTGAAAAAAAGACAGAGAGAAAGATAAATATAACAAAAACATTCATATCATTCATTCAATCAATCAAGAATTAATTCACTCACTCACTCACTCGCTCACTCACTCACTCACTCACTCACTCACTCACCGATAAAAATGTACAAATGTTTATAATCTGTAGGCCTTCAAAATAAAGATGAAACAAAAAAATAGAGTGGAAGATAAAGATCATAAAGGCCATTAATGAATGAATGAATGAATTAATTCTTTCTTTCTTTCATTCTCTCACTCACTTATTCACTCACTCACGCACTCACTCACTCACTCACTCACTCACTCGCTCGCTCGTTCCCTCGCTCACTCCACGTATATATCAAAATTTACCAAACTGCATACACATGGGGACGGATGCGAAAAAGCACATGGTTGCTTATTCCATTATCTTGGAAATTAAAAAGAAGAATAAACTCACTCACTCACTCACTCACTCACTCGACTCACTCACTGTTTATCATTGATTAGGTTTTTTTAATTCTATGTCTGCATATATATCTTTTTTTCGCTCTTTTTTTTTTCTTTAGATAGATTGCTTGATGGAAAAAAAGCAAATGCACAGCTTATTCAATGTACCATCTGAAAATAAAAGTTTGACTTTGACTTTGACTTTGACTCATTCATTCATTCATTCATTCATTCATTCATTCATCATTCATTCATTCACTTACTCACTCGCTCACTCGTTCATTCATTCATTTCTTTTTCATTCATGAAGACAGACAGACAGACAGGGAGAGAGGGAGGGGGGGGGGGGGGAGGCAGTGAATGACGCCACAGGCAGCAGACGATGTTCATTATCTAACGTTAATTGGCACGTCTTGCCATGCTGCAGTTACAATCTTTGATGTGATCGTGAACACACGTCTGATTTCTTCACCACAGGCCAGGTATCTATCTATCTATCTATCTATCTATCTATCTATCTATCTATCTATCTATCTATCTATCTATCTATCTATCTGTCTATCTGTCTATCTGTCTGTCTGTCTGTCTTTCTGTCCGTCCGTCCGTCCGTCCGTCCGTCTGTCTGTCTGTCTGTCTGTCTGTCTGTCTATCTATCTGTCTGTCTGTCTGTCTATCTATCTATCTATCTATCTTCTATCTATCTATCTATCTATCTATCTATCTATCTATCTATCTATCTATCTATCTATCTATCTATCTATCTATCTATCTATCTTCTGTCTGTCTGTCTGTCTGTCTACCTATCTGTCTGTCTGTCTGTTTATCTGTTTGCTTGTCTGTCTGCCTGACTGTATGTGTGTATGTATGTATGTACGTGTGTGTGTGTGTGTGTGTGTGTGTGTGTGTGTGTGTGTGTGTGTGTGTGTGTGTGTGTGTGTGATGGGTTCTCACCGTTATTAAAAAGCACAAGACATGGTTTTGTTTTTTCTGCAGATAATTCTAACTGCAGAATTTATGTATTCGCCTTGATATACTTTTCCAAAATGACTGGTAACTCTCTTTTTGGTGTTGTTCCTAACTGAAGAATTTATCCAAATAGAAATATCATCAGCATACTGAACAACTTGAGTATTAGTTGACAAACAGCTAAGGAGATCATGCAGAAAAATAGAAAACAAAATTGGGGCAAGCACTGATCCCTGCGAAATACCTATATCAATAGATTTAAACGATTAATAGACTGAACCCAGTCTAGTGCAAATTGAGCTATCAGATAATTTAAAAAAAATTTATATAACATTTCATTGATACCAGTGCACTTCAATTTATGCAACAATTGTTCATGACAGACTCTATCATAAGCT
>CM054138.1:44110162-44115162 GCA_028751875.1 Rapana venosa
TGTGTGTGTGTGTGTTGTGATGTGTTGTTGTTGTGTTGTGTGTGTTGTGTGTGTGTGTGTGTGTGTTGTGTGTGTGTGTTAGTGTGTGTGTGTGTGGTGTGTAGTGTGTGTGTGTGTGTTGTGTTGTGTGTGTTAGTGTTTGTGTGTTGTGTGTGTGTTGTGTTGTGTGTGAATGTGGTGTGTTGTGTGTTAGTGTGTGTGTTGTGTTGTGTGTTGTGTGTGTGTGTGTGTGTGTTGTGTGTGTGTGTGTGTGTGTGTGTGTTAGTGTGTGTTGTGTTGTGTATGTGTGTTAGTGTTTGTGTGTGTTGTGTGTGTGTGTGTGTGTGTGTGTGTGTGTTGTGTTGTGTGTTGTATGTGTTTTGTTGTGTGTTAGTGTGTGTTGTGTGTGTTGTGTTAGTGTGTGTGTTGTTGTGTGTGTGTGTGTTGTGAGTGTGTGTGTTGTGTGGTGTGTTGTGTTGTGCCTGTGCTGTGTCCCTAACAGCGGTTCTTGTCGTTAAGTGAACAAAGCTCAACGGAGATCCTCTAGCTGGTGGCCCTACGGCGGCCTGATATTGATATTCTCCCTGTGGACTTCCGACCCTGGGGACGAGACATAACGAATCTGGGTATGGCTGTGGCGGGGAGATGGAGATGAGCGGCGTGGGAACAGTAGGACGGGGACGTCACAGAAGATGAGGCAGCCAAAAAAAACCCAAAGGCTCAGCGGGGATCTATGCTTTCTTCCTTGTTGAACGCTCAGACAACAGTCTATTGCTATTGTAGTCTGTTCTATGAGTGAAAATGTGTTGCGCTGCTGTTAAGCGCCTGACAAGTCAGGCCCAGCCCGTCGGACTTTTGCGCGTGGGGAGAGAGAGAATTGTTATCTTTTCAGTCTTTCTGGGGAGAGAAAAAACAAAAAAGCAGGAGAATAAACCAAGAAGGCAGAAAATAGGACAAGAAAGGAAGTGACAGGAAGAAAAAGGGGGGAAAGACAGAGAGAAAAGAGAGGGAGAGAAAAGAAGAAATTCCTAGCACAGGATTTCCAGAAGGAAGGGATGCTATTTATACTGACAGGATCCTGGTAATCCCTACGGGGGGAAAAACGGAGATACGAACTTCTCTCTAGGTCTGGAAACTTCGTGTGGAAGAAGAAGAGAAGAAGAAGAAGAAGAAGAAGAAGAAGAAGAAGAAGAAGAAGAAGAAGAAGAAGAAGAAGAAGAAGAAGAAGAAGAGACGACGAAGAAGAAGAAGACAAAGAAGAAGAAGAGAGAAGAAAGAAGAAGAGAAGAAGAAGAAGAAGAAGAAGAAGAAGAAGAAGAAGAAGAAGAAGAAGAAGAAGAAGAAGAAGAAGAAGAAGAAGAAGAGACGACGACGAAGAAGAAGAAGAAGAAGAAGAAGAAGAGAATTCTGAAGAAGAAGAAGAAGAAGACGACGACGACGACGACGACGACGAAGAAGAAGAAGAAGAAGAAGAAGAAGAAGAAGAAGAAACCTTCTCCTTTCCTTCACTAGGTGGGCTGCCAATACACAGACTGCAAAATCGTAAGACAAACGATTCCAAAACCTGACAATTCCCATTATCCTTTTTGAACGTGCGAATCGGGTAAAACAACAGATTTTGCCAGAGAAATGTTAGGGAGTACTCGGTTTACATTCGCAATCTCGACTGAGTTTTTTTCTTTTAAATAATATCTTGTTATTGCCATTATTTTGGGGTTGTGTTTTCATGTATGTTGATAGAAAACGATGTGCTAAGCAGTTGAAGAATAATTTCCAGTTTATGCTTGAAACCAGGATCGCGCAGTTGAACGTCTTAATCCAGTTAAAAGGTAAAAGGTAAAGATGTCCCTTAACCTATGGTCGTAGGGAAGCGAGGCGTCAAAGACATCAGCTTCTCTAGGTGCCAGCATATTGAGGGCGGCGCCCATCTCCTCTCCCTCGCTGCTCTACTTTCCCTGACCCTAAAGAGGGCAGGTACCCATTTACAGCTGGGTGAACTGGGGGGGGGGGGGGGGGGGTAGGGGGATTGTATTGAAGTCAAGGCGTGCAAACGGTCACCCATCCAACTGGTAACCACGCTCGATCAACGCTGCTTAACATTGGCTGGGGAAAAGCGAGTGCTCTGACCACTGAACCAGTTAACGACAAGAAAACCATTTAACGACACGACAATCGTGTCCAGCCTCTCTTTCTACCCCCCATCTCTCTCTCTCTCTCTCTCTCTCTCTCTCTCTCTCTCTCTCTCTCTCTCTCTCTCTCTCTCTCTCTCTCTCTCTCTTCTCTAGTTCTGTGTACACTCGCACACGCGCACGCGCGCAGGCAGACACGCAAGCAGGCACGCACGTACGCAAAGCTTCAGTTCAGTGACGCACGAAAAGTTGAACGCGAAAGAAGCCACCGTAAAAAAACCCACACCACACACACACACAAAGCCGAGATGGATATTCCTACAACATGAACAAGCAAGTGGGTACACACACACACACACACACACACACACACACACACACACACACACACACACACACACACACACACACACACACACACACACACACACACACACACACACACACACACACAGAGAGAGAAACAGACACACACAGAGCATACATGTGCTGATCATTATTGAAGCTAAGGGGGACATGTCAAATCAATAATACACCTCACCCCCATCCCCTTATGTTTTGGAGATTTTGGGGGATGGGGGGATGGGAGTGGAGCGGAGGGGCAGTGGAGGTGGTGGGGTGGGGTGGGGGAGGGGAGGGGAATTACGTTTGCGTTTTTATCTTTCTGTCAGTTTAGTGTAGTTTACAATAATTTTTTTTTGAGAGAATGTGTACAGAAAAGCTTCTGCATGAACTGTATCGAAAATGGAATAACGATGTTGATGAGGATGGTGGGTTATCTGTGTTGTGTTTTTATTTGTATTGTATTGTGTTGTATTGTGTTGTATTGTGTTGTTGTGTGGTATGATATGAATGGTGTATTGTTGGTGTGGTATGGTATGGTATGGGTTGTATGGATGGTATTGCTATGGTGTGGTGTGTATGGTGTGGTGGTGTGGTATGGTATGGTGTGGTGTATGTATGGTAGGGTGTGGTTGGTGTGTGGTATGGTATGTGGTGTGGTATGGTATGGTATGGTGTGGTTGGTGTGTATGTATGTATGGTGTGGTTGGTGTGGAATGGTATGGTGTGGTATGGTATGGTATGATGTTGTATGGTGTTGTATGGTATGGTATGGTGTGGTATGGTGTGGTATGGTATGGTATGGTATTATGGTATTATATGGTATGACGTAGTATGATATTGTATGGTGTAGTATGGTATTATGTGGTGATAGTATGGTGTGGCATGGTAACTCACACCACACCACACCTCGCCTCACACCATACTACACAACACCACACCACACCACACCTCACAACACCACACCTTACCACACAACACTACACCACACCACACTACATCATACCACACCACACTGCACAACACCACACCACACCACACCACACCACACTACAACGCTGAAAGTGTCAAAGAGACAGATCTGATATTCATTCAATAGGATTTGAAGTTCTCTTGAGCTGTGTGAGAGCACACGTAATATGATGATGATGATGATGATGATGATGATGCAAGCTAGGGGAAAAGTGACGTTTTGAATTGTATTGTATTGTGTTGTGCTGTATTGTATTGTGCTGTATTGTATTGTGTTGTATTGTGGTGTGCTGTATTGTATTAAGTTGTATTGTATTGTGCTGTGTTGTATTGTGTTGTATTGAATTGTGTTGTGTTGTATTGTACTGTGTTGTATTGTGTTGTATTGCATTGTGTTGTAATGTATTGTGCTGTATTGTATTGTGTTGAATTGCATTGTGTTGTAATTATTGTGTTGTATTGTATTGTGTTGTATTGTATTGCGCTGCATTGTATTGTACTGTATTGCATTGCTTTGTATTGTACTGTATTTTTCATATTGCATTGTATTGTATTGGATTGTATTTACTGTATGGAACTGCATTGTACAACACTGCATTGCATTGTACTGCATTGTATTGTACTGTACTGTATTGTATTGTATTACACTGTATTATATTGCATTGTACTGCATTGTATTCTATTGTATTGCACTGTATTGTACTGCATTGTATTGTACTGTATTGTATAGTACTGTATTGTACTGTATTTTACTGCATTGCATAGTACTGTATTGCACTGTATTGTATTGTACTGTACTGTATTGTATTGCATTGTATTGTATTGCAATGTACTGCATTGCATTGTACTGTATTGCATTATATTGCGTTGTGGATTGTCGAGATGTTCAAAAGCATTTTACTGCAGACTCCCTAAAAGATCCTTTTACCGCGATGTTCCACCGGACATCATTTTTAACCTTTTGAGAGAATCGGAGATGTTCCGACTGATATGAATCAACACGTCCCAGCTACTACGAACAAGGTTGGTTTTTGAGGAATCAGTTTTTGGTTTCATGTGTCGTTTATATGGTTTTCCTACAACACCGTGACCGTTTTGGGTTGGCCCTTATGGTTGGCCAGGGCGTGGATACAAGGAACGATAGCAAGGTTGTTGTTTTTTATACCCTGTTTTAATCTGTGTATTATTGTTGCACAGTTTTAATCAGAGATTTAAAATCCTACGAGGTGACAATCCCGATATGGCCTCTGTGGTCGGCGGGGCTATATATAACAAGATTGTTATCCTCGATATAAAAGAATAAAAGAAAAAAAAAGAAAAGAAAGCTTGGATATTATTGCATTGTCTCGTCTTGCGGTAAGCGAGAGAGAGAGGAGAGAGAGGAGAGAGAGAGAGGAGAGAGGAGGGGGGGGGGGGGGAGGAGGGGGGCGGGGGGAGAGAGGAAGAGAGAGAGAGACAGTCAGACAGACAGAGACAGACAGACAATGACAATGACAAATTCTTTTATTTCGAGGATAATGAATAAGCACCCATATGCTTTGTTTACATCCAGTCCCAGCCCTTAGGGATATAATAATT
>CM054138.1:44122662-44127662 GCA_028751875.1 Rapana venosa
CGCCAAACCACAGCACCGAAACCACCCTAGTCACACTTTCGATACAACTTCTACTTGCTTCTGATGCAGGAAGAAAAATCTCCCTCCTCACCTCTTCTGGACTTATCTGCCCCCCCCCCCCCCCCAGCCGTTGATACATAGTCCACTCAATTCTTCTTTCTCGCTCCAAAATACGTTTGGTATTAACGGTCACAGCCTCACCTGGTTTACTTATATCTCACAGACAGGATCAGAAAGTTATTGTAAACGAAATTAAATCACAACCTGTTCAAAAATGGAATGTGGAGCCAGCCGGGATCAGTCCTGGGCCTGTTCTCTTTACTCTCTTACACTGCCTCCACTCTCACATATAATAAACAATCACCTATTGATCATCATTTCTATGCGATGTATACTCAGCTTCCGTGCAGTTGATTTTACTGTTGAAAAACTTGCCTTCCCTCCTGACAAATAGGTCTACCTGCCTTACAGACATTCAAAATGGATGACTCAGAACAAGTTACAACTTAATGCCGATAAAACGAAAGCCATGCTCCAATAGGGGACCAACATAAACTTTCCTCTATCGCAAAAAAAAACTTCATAAAAATCGGCAACAATACTTCAGTTCTTTATCAACTTGTGAAGTTTTAGGAGGAGTTTCTTGACAACCACACCTTGTGAAAAAATTCATCACCCAGGGACTGCCGTCTGCTACTATCATTACGGCGCATAAGCGCGTATTCGCTAAGGTATCTGTCCAATGATGCAATTCCAAGCTTGTAACATTCTATTCATTCACGTTTAGTACTGTAATTCTTCTTTTTGGCTGGGGCCTACCAGCATCATCTATCCACTCTCTTAACGCATACCAAAACTCTGCAGCTTGACTGGTCCTAAGAAAGAAAAAAATCTGAACACATACTCCCTCTTTCTGCGATCTTTACTGGCTGCCTGTCCCACAAAGAGGGGAGTTTTCTGAAAATAATACCTTGTTTCAAATGTCTCCACATCTGCACCCCCTTATCTCTGTAACTGTCTTCATCGTGTACACTCCATCCGTTCCTTCGTTCAGCCGCAGATACTTTGTGCTTTCGAAACACCAGATTCAAACAAACCACTGTTGGCCGTCGCTCCTTCTCTGTTGTGCCATTCCACATGGATATGACCTCCCCTCTTTCACTTCGCCAAACGCCTCACTGTACCTTCAATCCGCCTCAAAACACACTTATTTCCTACCTGAGACTTTACCACCTAATATCTGTCCTCTAATTTTCAACAGCTTTTCCCTTCTAAGTGTTTTGTTGCGAGTGTGTGTGTGTGTGTGTGGGTGGTGGTGTTGTGTGTGTGTGTTGTGTGTGGTGCGAGAGTGTGTGTGTGTGTGAGTGTGTGTGTGTGTGTTGTGTGTAAGTGCGTGCTTATAATTGTGTTTCTGTGTGCTGATGCATGGTTGCATTACGTGGCGCGCCTGGTTTTGAATTCTTGTTTTTCATTTATGTTTAAGGCGAGTTGCATGCTGTACATGATTGAGTGCAGCGCTTCTTTCTGTTTGTTCTTTTTACACGATACAGCGCAACTCTACATTCAATAATATTATTTTAAAATATTTGTCTGAAATACACGCTCTTTCAGTGCCATGTTTGATCTCTTGTATGCGTGCCTCACGAAGGGACGTTAGGCATGGCAGGGCTGTGGCCTCTCGGTTTGGACCTTTCGGGAGATTGTCCAAAATCCTCATTCTTAATTTCTTTAAGGGCGCTCTTGCCAAGATTCCTAGTCACAATGGATACACGGGATTTGTAGTCCTCAAAAACGGTCTTAACACTTAAACTATAGACGGTTTGCCAGGCGCACATATAAGTGCCAATGTTATACCATTGCAGCAGCAGCAGCACGACAGCAACACCTCGCCCGCGCCCAACGTCCCGCTGCATCAACCGTGCCTAAGACCTGCCTGCCGTCTAGTACGTTGTGTCATGGGTCCATCCATAGAGTCCTGTCTCTCATGTCATTCCCCCGTCCCGCTACCTATTCTCCACCGAGTGCTCAAGTCGAGCTGTCTCGCGAGAATAAGTCCGGCTTTGTTCGACTATGCGCATGGTCTATATTGCGCTCTGCCTCCCTCGCGAGCCTACGGAGAGTCTGAGTCTCATCTCGTCATCATTACTGAGACTGACCCACTTACATGTCCTTTCTTCTATCTTCATTCACTGCTCTTGTGATTTCCTTCCTTCTTGAGTAGATGACCTTTCCTTCTTCTTTCCCTGATCTGTTCACTTCACCTCATAAAATCTCAAGACTGCGAATTAAGTCCGAGATCGATCCGTGAACTGCAGTGCAGAGGAGCTCGCCACAAACGAAGTAATCCCGTCGTGTGTATACTCATCTCTCTCCGCGCACGACATATCACATATAATAAATACTAATATATGGTCCAGGCATATGAAATATCAATGAGCGAGTTTGGGCTTTTCAAGTATGAATATTCATGTGCATAAACAATTTATATTGTTTCGCTAACGACATGAGACGAAAATCTCCTTATGTTCTCTGCTTGTTCTTTTTTTTTCCAGAGTAGTGGTGTAGCTCGCTCCACAGCGCCCCCTCGCAACCACATCCCGGACGTCGTTATGAGGTCCAGACTCCACTGTCACCGCTGTGTAAGTAAGATCGCCACGCGCCATCGGTCCGCTGGACGAGCTCGTTTTGTCGGACTCTTAGGGCCAGTAAGAAATTTGATGTGTCTAGTGCGGAGATGCTACTCCCGGCACCACACCTGCATACCATCCCAGCATTTAATCCAGTGTCACTCCCTTACATGAGACATATCCTCTCCACACCTTGTACCATATACTTCAACTATCCTATCAATCTCCTCAATTCCCCTACCCAATACCACCATCCATCCTCCCCTCCCACCTATTCCCCCTCCCTCAACACACACCCCCCACCATATCACACAAATAAACCCCCACTACCATTTTAAACCTCCTCCACCATCCCATCCCCATACCCATTCCACCTATCATAGATCACCCCCCCCCACCCAACACCTCCCAAACCCAACCTCCCGGCCCATCCCCCCCCCAGTGCCTAGACCTGGTTATCAGAGCACGCTGATCGTCGGACACAAGCTAGGTGCTCTACACCATAATAGAGCCTCCACCATCACCCCACACCCTCGTAGCCCATCACGGGCTCTGTCCGCTCTAGAACATACCTACTGGCGTGCTCACAAAGAGATAGCAGTGCAGTGAATAGACAGCATCCTCCCTACAGTCCTAGTCAGAGGCAGTCATTCGGCTATATATCACGATCATAATTCAGCCAGCGAGACACACGAGCGTGCCCTGTCGCCCAGGATGGGATATTACCTCCCTCCGAGTGGGATCAGAGCCAATCACTGGTCTCCTAGCTATCCTCACGCCCTCACGTCACCCCAGACTGTCCTCCGCCTCTCTCCTCACACGCCCCCCGTCACTCGCGCTTGCTCTCTTAACTAGCCAACGCCGATAACTAGCCCCCGCACCACGCTCTCCCCGACTGCCGCGTCTCGGCCATGGCAGTCTCGCACGCCTATTCCGACTTCGAGCGATGTTGTTTTTGCCAAGCAACATGAAATGCCGTTCGGGGATTCAAAGTGAGGGCCAATTTATTGTTTTCCTTGGTATGGGGGAGAGAGAGGAGAAGAGAAAATGAGACGGAGAGGAGGCGAGGAGAGAGAGAGAGTAGAGCTTGAGAGAGGTTATGTGAGATGAGGAGTGAAGAGAGAGTGAGAGAGAGAGAGAGGAGAGAGAGAGTGAGAGAGGAGTGTGAGATTGGAGAGAGATGGCGCAGGATAGAGTTAACCAGTATTGAACACTTCGGTGTGTATTTTCTTTCTTTTGTGTAGGTATGTATGTATGTTAATTTATTGTTTCTGTGCTTGCGGTTATCTCTCGCGCTCTCTCTCTCTCCGATGTATAGTTATCATCTCTCTCTCTCTCTCTGTCTCTCTCCCACCGATTTCTCTGATATTATAGTTTCATTTCTCTCTCTCTCTCTCTTCTCTTTCTCTCTCTCTCTTTTTTCTCTCTCTCTCTCTCTCTCTCTGATGTATAGTATCAATATCTCTCTCTCTCTATCTCGCTCTCTCTAATTGTATAGTTTTCACTCTTCTCTCTCTCCTCTCTGATCGCTCTTCTCTCTTCTCTCTCTCTCTCCGTTGTATAGTTATCATCATCATCTTCTTCATCATCATCATCATCATCCCCTCAAATATAATCTCTCTGCTCTCTCTTTCCCCAACACTCTTTCTCTCTCTCTGTGGAGGACACTTAGTCTAGTGGAGGCTTTTCACTGGTTAGAATCTTCCTTCGTGCCTGAAATGCTATTTGCTGGGGTGAGGAGCGCTGAACAACCAAGCTAAAACCCTCAGCCTTAGCCTAGCCTAGGCGTAGTGAGTATTCCCTCTCCCTCCCCCCTGGTCCAGGTCTAGCCCATTCTGAGCTTCATCTTTGACGGATAAGAAGCAGTCCCATCCCATCCTTCTATCCGATACCCGTGTCCCTCTCCTCTTGTTTTCCTGTCTATGGGTGTGATTTTTTGTCTTTGTAGGGGAGAAAGATTTTGGCTCGGTTGTGTTTCTGTTGTGTGACTGTTCCGGCTGGTTTGTTAGCTGTGGAAGTAGGGATGGGAGGTCGGCTCGTTTGTTTGAGTATGGCTGGGATTGTGGAGCTCGGGTCAGTCATTTTGTGATGGCGTTTTGGTGGTTTCTGTTTCTTTTGTTCTGACTTGAAGCTGGTCCGAGGTTATATTCTACTTCATGGTGAGATTGATGGGTATGTGTATGTCGTGTGTGTGTTCGTGACTGTCGTTGTGTTGTGTTTGTGCGCTGTGTGTGTGTTTTTTGTGTGTGTGTGTGTGTGTGTGTGTGTGTGTGTATGTGGGGTGGTTTGTGTGTGCATGTGTGATGTGTTGTGTGTGTGTGTGTTGTGGTGTGTGTTGTTGTGTGTTGTGTTGCTGTGGTTTTTACCGTTCTG
>CM054138.1:44132662-44164827 GCA_028751875.1 Rapana venosa
GTTTGAGTAGAATATAGTGGGGTTTTTTTTTTGGTATTGAGTTAGAAAAGAAATTGCATGTGTTTTCGGTTAATAGAAATAAGTATGTGGTTTGGGTTTGAATAAAATACAGTGTGGTTTTTGGATTGAGTGAAATTACAGTTTGGATTTTTGGTCTTGATAGAATTCAGTATGGGTTTAGGGTTTGAGTAGAATTCATTGTTTTGGTTGGAATAGAATACAGTGTGGTTTTTGAGTTTGAATAGAATCCAGTTGGTTTTTGGTTTCAGCAGAATACAGTGTGGTTTTTGGTTAGTAATAAATTTTGGTTTGTTAAGAATATGGTATGGTGTCTTTGGTTTGAATGAAATACAGTATGTTTTTTTGGTTTGAGTAGAATACAGTTTTGGTTTTGGCAGTAGAATTACTGTATGTTTTTTGGTTGAAATAGAATACAGTATGGTTTTTGGTTGAAATAGAATACAATGTGGTTTTTTGTTTGAATAGAATAGAAATGCAGATCTGGTTTTGGTTTGAGTAGGAATACAGTGTAAGTATTTGGTTTGGTAGAACACAGCTGGTTTATTGTTTGGAATAGAGAAATGCAGTATGGTTTTTGGTTTGAGTAGAATACAGTGTAGTTTTTTGGTTCAGTAATACTAGTTTTGGTTTGGATTAGAATACAGTGCTGGTTTTGGGTTTGATAAGATACAATATGGTTTTAGGTTAGAATCCAATTTTGGTTTGATAAGAATAGGTATGGTTGGGTTTGAAATGAAATACAGTAGTTTTTTTGGTTTGAGTGCATCCAGTATGGTTTTTAGTTTGAGTAGAACAAGTTTTGGTTGAGTTGAATACAGTTTTGGGTTGTTGGTTTGAGTATGTAATACAGTGTCGGTTTTTGGTATTGAATGGTGGGGAAAACAGTGTGGTTTTTTTGGTTTGGAGTACAATAAGCATAGTTTTGGTTCAAACAGAAAATACCAGTTTTTCTTTCAGTAGAATACAGTTTAGTTTTGGTTTTGAATAGAATGCAGTTGGTTTTTGGTATGAGTCGGATACAGTTTTGGTTTTGAGCGAATTACAGTGGGTGTTTTTGTATTTTGAGTAGAATACAGGTATGGTTTGTGGTTTGAGTAGGGAATACAGTGTTGGGTTTGGAGTAGAATGCTAGTGTTATTTTTGTTTGTTTGAATAATACAGTGTGGTTTCTGGCTTAGTAGGATTACTATATGTGTGTGGTTTGTTTTTTTGTTTTTTTTAAAAAAATGGAATACAGTAAGGTTTTTGGTGTTGAACAGAGGCACTGTTGTTGTTCGTTATAATAGAAAGTCCAACAGTGTTTTTTGTTGTTTGTTTGGTTAGTTACGTTCTGTCATTGAACAGAATATGTGCCACTACAGGTTTTGAATAGATGCGTACAGTTTTGATTTGGATAGGTTATGTGAAAGTTTGATTTGATAGATTACGTACGGCATAGTTTGGGTTTGACTAGAATATTATGGCTTACTTTTTGGTTTGAATAGATGACAGAAGGGTTTTGGTTTTAAATAGGAGTACATATGAACAGTTTGGGTCTGAACAGGATACGTGCGCATATGGAATTTAATTCTAGTTCTGTTTTTATCCTGGATGAACACGCCATGCTCAAGTTATTGGGTTTGAAAAGAATACGTGCAGTTATAGTTTTTTGAGTAGATTACGTAAGGGAAAATGCTAGTTTGGGGTATGGAGTTAGACTGTTTGTACGACCAGCTTAGCTTCGCTTTGCATAGAAGGACGTTCGATTTCTTTTGGTTTAAATAGGAATAGGTTCGGGATATAGTGTTCAATAGAATAAGTATGGTTCTATGCCGTCAGCGCTGGGCTTTATCCCACAAGTTCTTGATTAAACCATTGACGGCTGGGGGCAACAGCAACGTGAGAGGCTGTATGCCAGTGGGCTTTCCCACTCATGGAAATTCCACTTTACAGCTTAAAGTCATTTGTGATGACTGTGACTTCCTGACTAGGAGGCTCTTGACTCGCACAGTCCTTATATACTGCAAGCGCTTTGGGGGCTAAGTTGGCCTTCGGAGAACATCCCAACGCTGACTGTCCTTATGCCCACTTGCCCGAGAGAGTGGGGATGTACTGTGGGCGAGGCTTCTCCACTATAATCAAATTTCTGCCCTGTTTTCCAAAAAGCAGCTGGCCTCCTTGCTGTTTTGGAGGTCATCCGTCGGACACGTCGGACAACATACGAATAAGTATGGTAGGTTTTGTTTCCCAATTACAGTACGTACAAATATTTTGGTTTTAAACAGGAATACGGCATAGTTTTTGCTAAACGCATTAGTTTTGGTTTAAAAAAGAAAACAGCATCACGTTTGTTATACGCATTTGTTAATTTCGTTAAACCATTGTTTGAGATGTTGGTTTGTATTATCAAAAAAAAAAAAAGGCATAGATTGGGTTTGAGTTAGAATAGTCATTAAACATACACGGCATAGTTTTAGTTTTGTTATAAATGTCTATGGCATGTTTTTGCTTCGAACAGAGTAGGTTTTCGACATAAGATTTTTTTTCCTTTAAAAAATACATATGGCATCTTTTGGTTTGAGTAGAATAGTATCTCACACGGCATAGTTTTTGGTTTGTGAAAAAAAAAAAAGGCGTATGCCATTAGTTTGGTCTTTATAAGGGAATACATCGGCATAGTATGGCTTTGGGAGCAGAGAATATTATTAATCATAGGCATAGTTTTTGGTTTGTATTAAACTGGCGCAGAACGTTGGGCTTGAAAAACGATACGACGGGCATAGTTTTGGTTTTGAACAGCAATAGTATTTCATTATATGGCTAGTTTTGGATTGCATGGACCCCCCAAAAAAACACCAAACACACAACAAACAACAAACAACAACAAACACAAAAAAAAACCACCATCCAATATTGTTCATGACATAGTTTCGGGCTTCGAGACTAACAAAAAACCCAAACCGTACGGCAATGTTTTGTTTGTATATTAAAAAATGCCGGCAAAAGTTCTGGACTGTAAAAAAAAAGTATTACGGAGTTTTGGTTCGTATAAAATACAGACAGTACACTTTTGGTTTGTATGGGGGAAAAAACCCGAATGGCATAGTTTTGGTTTCTATGAAAATTTAAAAAATGTTCGGCAAAGTTTTGGACCGTATATAAAAAAAAAGAAAAAATTTTGGTTTGTATAAAATACATACGGCACAGTTTTGGTTTGTATGAAATAAGTATGGTATCGTTAGAGGTTTGTTGAAAACCTACGGTATACTTTGGCATGTTTAAAATCCGTATGGCACCGTTTGGGTTTTTTGATATTCAAAAAAAGAAAAAAAAGGACATACGTTATAGCATCAAGTCCGTATGGATCTAGGGTTGGTTTGTTACAATATCTGTGGCCAAAATTTTTTGGTTTGATAAAAAAACGTATGGGTTAGTTTCAGTTTTGTACATATAAAAAACCATCACCGTTAGGACATTGTTTAGTTTTGATTCAATGCGTATGCCATAGTTAAATTTGTATAAAAAAAAATTTATCGTTATACTTTTGGTTTGTGTAAAAAAAAAAAAACACAACCCACCAACCCAGTTACTGACATGTTTTTTTGGCTTGTATAAAAATAATTACGGCAAGTTTTGGTTTGTATATAAAAAGACATATGTATGCATAGTTTTGGTTTTTGTAATATAAAAAAAGACCTATGTATGGCCATAGTTTTGGTTGTATAAAAAGGTGTATGGCATCGTTTTGTGTTTGTAATAAAATCATTATGGCATAGTTTTGGTTTGTTAATACAATGGCTTAGTTTGGGTTTGTATAAAAATGTGTATGGCATAGTTTTGGTTTGTATAAAATACATATGGCATACTTTGGGTTTGTATAAAAATGTGTATGGCATAGTTTTGGTTTGTATAGAATACATATGGCATAGTTTTGGTTTGTATAAAATACATAGGGCATAGTTTTGTTTGTTTGAATAAAAATGTGTATGGCATAGTTTTGGTTTGTATAAAAAAATTGTATGGCATAGCTTTTGCTTGTATAAAATACACAGGGCATAGTTTTTGTTTGTTTGTATAAAATACATATGGCATAGTATTGGTTTGTAAAATAAAATTGTATGGCATAGTTTTTGTCTGTATAAAATACATATGGCATAGTTTTGGTTTGTATAAAAAATACGTATGACATAGTTTTGGTTTGTATAAAATACGTATGGCATAGTTTTGGTTGTATAAAAAAATGTATGGATGTTTTTGATTGTATAAAATTACTATATGGCATGAGGTTTTGGTTGTATAAAAAATTGTATGCATGTTATCCTTTGTCTAAAAATACGGTATGGCATGTTTGGTGGTTTGAGTCGATTACGTGCCGGATAATGGTTGGTTTGTAAAAAATAAAAACGGTGTGGATAGGTTTGGTTTGTTAGAATACATATGGCATAGTTTTCTTTTGTATACGAAATTATGTATGGCATAGTTTTAGTTTATAAAAAATACGATTGGCATAGTTTTTTGTCTTGTGGAGGAATGTTCGGATCGAAAACGGTTACGTACGCTTTTGGCTTTGATCGACTTACGTCGGGCATATTTCGAAACAGGTGAACAAAGCAACAGTGGGTAATAAGAAAAGCACCAAACTCAGGACCAAAAAGCGATGAGAGCGGGGAGAGGAGACAGAGGTAGAGGACAAAACAGAGGGCCAGAGAGAGAAAAGAGAAAGGAGAGAGAGAGAGACGAATTAGAGAGATGAGAGAGAGAGAGAGAGACAGACAGGACAGGACAGACAGACAGGACAAACAGACCAGACATACAGACTGACAGAATTAACCCAGAGAGAAAGAAACACAAAATTAAGAGAGAAAAAACGAGAGTAAGTAACGCAAAGAACGAGGAACAACAACAACAAACCAACAACTAATCTATTATCTATCTATCTATCTATTATCGATCTATCTATCTATCTGAGTTGTCTCTCTGATCTACCTATCTATTAGCCATCATCATCATCCATCATCCATCCATCCATCCAATCTCTCTCTCTGGCTGTCTGTCTGTCTGTCGTCTGTCTGTCTTTTGTTCCATCTGTCTCTCTCTCTCTCTCTCTCTCTCTCTCTTCTCTATATTTATTATAGTATATATTATACATAGGTGTAGTGTGTATTGTGTGATGCGTTGTGCATGCGCGCGGCGTAGTTATTATTAGAAAAAAAAAACCAACATTCTCTATATTATCTGGCATAGCTTTTTCTTTTCAATCAACAAATTAAACCAACAATTTTGGCTGTACGCACTCAAAACAAAGTCGTTAAAACCCGACCGTTTATTTTCAATGTCAACATCTCTCTCTCTTCTCTCTCTCTCTCTCTCTCTCTCTTCTCTCTCTCTCTCTCTCTCTCTCTCTTCTCTTCTCTCTCTCTTTCTCTCTCTCTCTCTCTCTCTCTCTCTCTTCTTCTCTCTCTCTTTCTCTCTCTCTCTTCTCTCTCTCTTCTCTCTTCTCTCTCTCGCTCCTCTCTCTCTCTCTCTCTCTTTCTCTGCCTTTTACCAAGAAGTGGGGTGGTTGGGGGGCACTGCTATAAGTTTTCAGGCCCGTGTCTCTTGACTAAGTGGAACCCGGGGGGGAGACACAGATGCATGGCTGGGTATGTTTCGTAACTCCACGAATAAGCGGAACTAGAAGCCAGTGGGCGGAAGTCAAAAAACCGAAATCACCCAACACTTTTCAGAAAACAAATAAAAACACAGTCAAACTCTTAATCCATTTCAGCAAGACAGCTACTACTCTTCCCATGTTTCTCTGTGCTACATCCATAAAATCTCTGTTTGCCCTCCCCTCACATCTCCTTGGCTTGCCAAAACCAAACTCTCTGCTATCACACACAACAGCTGTCTGAACTTCCATCCATTTTTTCTGCCTTCTTTCCGAACAAAAGTTCGAAAATACGCTCCAGACTGGATCAGACTCAATTCCAGCCTGCGCCTCCTGCTCCCCAGTTCATGGCCTCCTCTCTTTTCCCCCATTCATCCCACAAGTGAAAAAGAAATCCTGACAATTTGAAGAAATGACTAAATATGCGACCTTTGATCCTTACTCGCTCTGTTTTCTTCACAATGCCTTCCACACCTTGTACCTATTATCACTAAATAGTAAATTCCTCTCTTGGTTCAGGGGAAAATTGTCCATCCGCTCTTAAAAAACAGCAATAGTCACACCTTACTGAAAAAGCACGACCTCGATCCCAACATTCTGAAGAATTATTAGGCCTGTCTCAAATTACCCTTTGTCTCTAATGTCTAGAAAAAGTCGTTCTCAAACAGCTCAACAGTCACTTCATTCCAATGATCGCCTTCCACTTGTTCAATGCCTATCGCCAAACCACAGCACCGAAACCACCCTAGTCACACTTTCGATACAACTTCTACTTGCTTCTGATGCAGGAAGAAAAATCTCCCTCCTCACCTCTTCTGGACTTATCTGCCCCCCCCCCCCCCCCAGCCGTTGATACATAGTCCACTCAATTCTTCTTTCTCGCTCCAAAATACGTTTGGTATTAACGGTCACAGCCTCACCTGGTTTACTTATATCTCACAGACAGGATCAGAAAGTTATTGTAAACGAAATTAAATCACAACCTGTTCAAAAATGGAATGTGGAGCCAGCCGGGATCAGTCCTGGGCCTGTTCTCTTTACTCTCTTACACTGCCTCCACTCTCACATATAATAAACAATCACCTATTGATCATCATTTCTATGCGATGTATACTCAGCTTCCGTGCAGTTGATTTTACTGTTGAAAAACTTGCCTTCCCTCCTGACAAATAGGTCTACCTGCCTTACAGACATTCAAAATGGATGACTCAGAACAAGTTACAACTTAATGCCGATAAAACGAAAGCCATGCTCCAATAGGGGACCAACATAAACTTTCCTCTATCGCAAAAAAAAACTTCATAAAAATCGGCAACAATACTTCAGTTCTTTATCAACTTGTGAAGTTTTAGGAGGAGTTTCTTGACAACCACACCTTGTGAAAAAATTCATCACCCAGGGACTGCCGTCTGCTACTATCATTACGGCGCATAAGCGCGTATTCGCTAAGGTATCTGTCCAATGATGCAATTCCAAGCTTGTAACATTCTATTCATTCACGTTTAGTACTGTAATTCTTCTTTTTGGCTGGGGCCTACCAGCATCATCTATCCACTCTCTTAACGCATACCAAAACTCTGCAGCTTGACTGGTCCTAAGAAAGAAAAAAATCTGAACACATACTCCCTCTTTCTGCGATCTTTACTGGCTGCCTGTCCCACAAAGAGGGGAGTTTTCTGAAAATAATACCTTGTTTCAAATGTCTCCACATCTGCACCCCCTTATCTCTGTAACTGTCTTCATCGTGTACACTCCATCCGTTCCTTCGTTCAGCCGCAGATACTTTGTGCTTTCGAAACACCAGATTCAAACAAACCACTGTTGGCCGTCGCTCCTTCTCTGTTGTGCCATTCCACATGGATATGACCTCCCCTCTTTCACTTCGCCAAACGCCTCACTGTACCTTCAATCCGCCTCAAAACACACTTATTTCCTACCTGAGACTTTACCACCTAATATCTGTCCTCTAATTTTCAACAGCTTTTCCCTTCTAAGTGTTTTGTTGCGAGTGTGTGTGTGTGTGTGTGGGTGGTGGTGTTGTGTGTGTGTGTTGTGTGTGGTGCGAGAGTGTGTGTGTGTGTGAGTGTGTGTGTGTGTGTTGTGTGTAAGTGCGTGCTTATAATTGTGTTTCTGTGTGCTGATGCATGGTTGCATTACGTGGCGCGCCTGGTTTTGAATTCTTGTTTTTCATTTATGTTTAAGGCGAGTTGCATGCTGTACATGATTGAGTGCAGCGCTTCTTTCTGTTTGTTCTTTTTACACGATACAGCGCAACTCTACATTCAATAATATTATTTTAAAATATTTGTCTGAAATACACGCTCTTTCAGTGCCATGTTTGATCTCTTGTATGCGTGCCTCACGAAGGGACGTTAGGCATGGCAGGGCTGTGGCCTCTCGGTTTGGACCTTTCGGGAGATTGTCCAAAATCCTCATTCTTAATTTCTTTAAGGGCGCTCTTGCCAAGATTCCTAGTCACAATGGATACACGGGATTTGTAGTCCTCAAAAACGGTCTTAACACTTAAACTATAGACGGTTTGCCAGGCGCACATATAAGTGCCAATGTTATACCATTGCAGCAGCAGCAGCACGACAGCAACACCTCGCCCGCGCCCAACGTCCCGCTGCATCAACCGTGCCTAAGACCTGCCTGCCGTCTAGTACGTTGTGTCATGGGTCCATCCATAGAGTCCTGTCTCTCATGTCATTCCCCCGTCCCGCTACCTATTCTCCACCGAGTGCTCAAGTCGAGCTGTCTCGCGAGAATAAGTCCGGCTTTGTTCGACTATGCGCATGGTCTATATTGCGCTCTGCCTCCCTCGCGAGCCTACGGAGAGTCTGAGTCTCATCTCGTCATCATTACTGAGACTGACCCACTTACATGTCCTTTCTTCTATCTTCATTCACTGCTCTTGTGATTTCCTTCCTTCTTGAGTAGATGACCTTTCCTTCTTCTTTCCCTGATCTGTTCACTTCACCTCATAAAATCTCAAGACTGCGAATTAAGTCCGAGATCGATCCGTGAACTGCAGTGCAGAGGAGCTCGCCACAAACGAAGTAATCCCGTCGTGTGTATACTCATCTCTCTCCGCGCACGACATATCACATATAATAAATACTAATATATGGTCCAGGCATATGAAATATCAATGAGCGAGTTTGGGCTTTTCAAGTATGAATATTCATGTGCATAAACAATTTATATTGTTTCGCTAACGACATGAGACGAAAATCTCCTTATGTTCTCTGCTTGTTCTTTTTTTTTCCAGAGTAGTGGTGTAGCTCGCTCCACAGCGCCCCCTCGCAACCACATCCCGGACGTCGTTATGAGGTCCAGACTCCACTGTCACCGCTGTGTAAGTAAGATCGCCACGCGCCATCGGTCCGCTGGACGAGCTCGTTTTGTCGGACTCTTAGGGCCAGTAAGAAATTTGATGTGTCTAGTGCGGAGATGCTACTCCCGGCACCACACCTGCATACCATCCCAGCATTTAATCCAGTGTCACTCCCTTACATGAGACATATCCTCTCCACACCTTGTACCATATACTTCAACTATCCTATCAATCTCCTCAATTCCCCTACCCAATACCACCATCCATCCTCCCCTCCCACCTATTCCCCCTCCCTCAACACACACCCCCCACCATATCACACAAATAAACCCCCACTACCATTTTAAACCTCCTCCACCATCCCATCCCCATACCCATTCCACCTATCATAGATCACCCCCCCCCACCCAACACCTCCCAAACCCAACCTCCCGGCCCATCCCCCCCCCAGTGCCTAGACCTGGTTATCAGAGCACGCTGATCGTCGGACACAAGCTAGGTGCTCTACACCATAATAGAGCCTCCACCATCACCCCACACCCTCGTAGCCCATCACGGGCTCTGTCCGCTCTAGAACATACCTACTGGCGTGCTCACAAAGAGATAGCAGTGCAGTGAATAGACAGCATCCTCCCTACAGTCCTAGTCAGAGGCAGTCATTCGGCTATATATCACGATCATAATTCAGCCAGCGAGACACACGAGCGTGCCCTGTCGCCCAGGATGGGATATTACCTCCCTCCGAGTGGGATCAGAGCCAATCACTGGTCTCCTAGCTATCCTCACGCCCTCACGTCACCCCAGACTGTCCTCCGCCTCTCTCCTCACACGCCCCCCGTCACTCGCGCTTGCTCTCTTAACTAGCCAACGCCGATAACTAGCCCCCGCACCACGCTCTCCCCGACTGCCGCGTCTCGGCCATGGCAGTCTCGCACGCCTATTCCGACTTCGAGCGATGTTGTTTTTGCCAAGCAACATGAAATGCCGTTCGGGGATTCAAAGTGAGGGCCAATTTATTGTTTTCCTTGGTATGGGGGAGAGAGAGGAGAAGAGAAAATGAGACGGAGAGGAGGCGAGGAGAGAGAGAGAGTAGAGCTTGAGAGAGGTTATGTGAGATGAGGAGTGAAGAGAGAGTGAGAGAGAGAGAGAGGAGAGAGAGAGTGAGAGAGGAGTGTGAGATTGGAGAGAGATGGCGCAGGATAGAGTTAACCAGTATTGAACACTTCGGTGTGTATTTTCTTTCTTTTGTGTAGGTATGTATGTATGTTAATTTATTGTTTCTGTGCTTGCGGTTATCTCTCGCGCTCTCTCTCTCTCCGATGTATAGTTATCATCTCTCTCTCTCTCTCTGTCTCTCTCCCACCGATTTCTCTGATATTATAGTTTCATTTCTCTCTCTCTCTCTCTTCTCTTTCTCTCTCTCTCTTTTTTCTCTCTCTCTCTCTCTCTCTCTGATGTATAGTATCAATATCTCTCTCTCTCTATCTCGCTCTCTCTAATTGTATAGTTTTCACTCTTCTCTCTCTCCTCTCTGATCGCTCTTCTCTCTTCTCTCTCTCTCTCCGTTGTATAGTTATCATCATCATCTTCTTCATCATCATCATCATCATCCCCTCAAATATAATCTCTCTGCTCTCTCTTTCCCCAACACTCTTTCTCTCTCTCTGTGGAGGACACTTAGTCTAGTGGAGGCTTTTCACTGGTTAGAATCTTCCTTCGTGCCTGAAATGCTATTTGCTGGGGTGAGGAGCGCTGAACAACCAAGCTAAAACCCTCAGCCTTAGCCTAGCCTAGGCGTAGTGAGTATTCCCTCTCCCTCCCCCCTGGTCCAGGTCTAGCCCATTCTGAGCTTCATCTTTGACGGATAAGAAGCAGTCCCATCCCATCCTTCTATCCGATACCCGTGTCCCTCTCCTCTTGTTTTCCTGTCTATGGGTGTGATTTTTTGTCTTTGTAGGGGAGAAAGATTTTGGCTCGGTTGTGTTTCTGTTGTGTGACTGTTCCGGCTGGTTTGTTAGCTGTGGAAGTAGGGATGGGAGGTCGGCTCGTTTGTTTGAGTATGGCTGGGATTGTGGAGCTCGGGTCAGTCATTTTGTGATGGCGTTTTGGTGGTTTCTGTTTCTTTTGTTCTGACTTGAAGCTGGTCCGAGGTTATATTCTACTTCATGGTGAGATTGATGGGTATGTGTATGTCGTGTGTGTGTTCGTGACTGTCGTTGTGTTGTGTTTGTGCGCTGTGTGTGTGTTTTTTGTGTGTGTGTGTGTGTGTGTGTGTGTGTGTGTATGTGGGGTGGTTTGTGTGTGCATGTGTGATGTGTTGTGTGTGTGTGTGTTGTGGTGTGTGTTGTTGTGTGTTGTGTTGCTGTGGTTTTTACCGTTCTGTGTGATGTGTTGTGTGGTTGTGTGTGTGTGTGTGTGTGTGTTTCTTCAGGGGCTTTGGCTTATAGTCTTAGTCGTAAAATGCTGTCCGCTGTAGGTTACAATGGTCGCATACCCAAAAGTTCGGAACTCCAGCCTAGGAAGGAAAGAATTTTTTTTTATTTTAAAGGGGGTGGGGGAGGGGGGGGGGGGGGGAAGGGAGGGAGTTAGTCTTGTGAAGAAGCGTCATGTGTGTATGTAAAGAAACTGTGTGTGTGTGTGTGCTTGTATGTTTGTGTGTGTGTGTATGTTTGTGTGCGTGCGTGCGCGTGCGTGCATGCATGTATGTGTGGTGGTGGTGGTGGTGGAGAGAGAGAGAGACAATGACAATGACAAAGGTTTATTGTGATAAGCAGGATGCCCATTCACAAGGGGACAGTGGGAGAGGGGCTGGGAACAAAACACATAATATCAAATACGACAACATAACAAATTTCAGCCCAAATAGTCATCATGTCATGGACATGGTGTGTGCGCGTATGTGTGTGTGTTTGAATATGTGGATATGCATGTGTGTATAGGTATGTGTGTATATGTGTGTGTATAAACGTGAGTGCGCGTGTTTGTGTGTGCGTGTGTATGTATGCGTGTGTGTGCGTGCGTGCCTGTGTGTGTGTGTGTGTGTGTGTGTGTGTGTGAGAGAGAGAGAGAGAGAGAGAGAGAGAGAGGAGAGAGAGAGAGAGAGAGAGAGAGAGAGAGAGAGAGAGAGAGAGAGAGAGAATAGCTGTAGGTTACATGCCACCTAGATTGTCACGAGTCTGTCACGTGTTAGCCGTGTAAAATTGCACATGCCATGAAAAAAAAACCCTAGGAAGAAGAGACATTGTGACCTTGTTTTCTTGTCGCAGACCAGTTTGTTGTAAAAAGTTGATTTTGAATTTGTCCAGTTTTTGTGGAAACTCCTCCACCTTGACAATCCCTTATGAAAAAAGGATTTGAATCTCTACGTAACTATGTTCCATGTGAGAGAGAGAGAGAGAGAGAGAGAGAGAGAGAGAGAGAGAGAGAGAGAGAGAGAGAGGAGAGAGAGGAGAGAGAGAGAGAAGAGAGAGGAGAGAGAGAGAGAGAGAGAGGAAACTGGAACTCGAATGATTTATTCACAAAAAAAGCCATTAGCCCATACATGAAGGGGGTTGCCAAACTGTTTGGGTGGGGGAAAAAAAAGCAACAACAAAACGTTATTGTATAACAACAATAAAAAACCGCAAACAAACAAACAAACAAACCTCAGATATAAAAATACGACTTAAAATAACTATATATATATATATATATACATATATATATATATATACACATATATATATATATATATATATATATATATATATATATATATGTGTGTGTGTGTGTGTGTGTGTGTGTGTGTGTGTGTGTGTGTATGTGTGTGTGTGTGTGTGTGTGTGTGTGTTAGAGAGACAGTCAGAGACAGAGACATAGAGACAGACAGACAGACACAGAGAGAGAGAGAGAGAGAGAGAGAGAGAGAGAGAGAGGAGAGAGAGAGAGAGAGAGAGAGAGAGGAGAGAGAGAGAGAGAGAGAGTGAGAGAGAGTGTGTGTGTAAGATGAAAAACCATGGAATATCAATCTTTAATCGTTATCATATTTCTATGGTAAACAAGGGTGTCGGTTTACTTCCTCACACTTTTGTGCTGATTCTTCAGTCCACAGCAAAATTTTTTGATGTCACAGCTGCTCTGAACGATATACATAGTTGTTGTTGTTGTTGTTGTAGTTATTATTGCTATTATTAAGGGAGGGTCATGTAGTGTAGATATCCTGTCAGAGAGGCACCATAGCATCCAGCTTGCTAAGAAAGCTACAGTCCCCGTGTGGACGCCGGGGAAGCCTGTCAGTATAAACAGCATCCCCACCTTCTTGCAAATTCTGTGCCAGGAATTCCCTCTTTTTCTATCCCTCTCTTTGTTTCTGCCTTGTTCCTTTTCTTCCTGTCACCTCCTTCTCGTCTATTTTCTGCCTTCTTGGTCCATTCTCCTACCCCTTTTTTTCCCAGAAAGAACTTTAAAAAAGATAACTCTTCTCTGCCATGCTGAAGTTGGATGTGCTGGGCCTGACTTGTCAGGCGCTTAACGGCAGCGCAACGCATTTTCGCTCATATGAAAGAAGACAATAGTTGTTGTCTGAGCGTTCGACTACGACGACGACGACGACGACGAAGAAGAAGAAGATGGAGGAGGAGGAGGAGGAGGAGAGAAGAAGAAGAAGAAGAAGGAGGAGGAGGAGGAGGAGGAGGAGGAGGAGGAGGAGGAGGAGGAGGAGGAGGAGAAAGCTACAACAACATCAGCGACAGAATGCGTCACGATCTTATTGGACGCAAAGCCAGTCCCCATCAAGATTATTCAGGTGTGTGCTCCAACAACATCAAAAAGCTCACAAGAGGACGTAGAACTAGTTTTTTTAGAACGACCTACAGACAGCCACAGACAGAGAAGAGAAATCGGCATAAGCATGGGAGACTTCAACGGGAAAGGTATAGAGGAAGGAAAAGACATCCAGGGTGGTATTGGACCTTTCTCTGCTATCTTCTTCCAAGCAAGCAGTTCAATCATTACTCTTTCTTTAAGCTGAAGGTGTCTCCTTCTCTGCTATCTTCTTCCAAGCAAGCAATTCAATCATTACACTTTCTTTAAGCAGAAGGTGTCTCTTTCTCTGCTGCCTTCTTCCAAGCAAGCAGTTCAATCATTACTCTTTCTTTAAGCAGAAGGTGTCTCCTTCTCTGCTACCTTCTGCCAAGTAAAGCAAGCAGTTCAATCATTACACTTTCTTTAAGCAGAAAGAGTCTCTTTCTCTGCTACCTTCTTCCAAGCAAGCAGTTCAATCATTACTCTTTCTTTAAGCAGAAGGTGTCTCCTTCTCTGCTACCTTCTTCCAAGCAAGCAGTTCAATCATTACACTTTCTTTAAGCAGAAGAAGACTCCTTCTCTGCTACCTTCTTCCAAGCAAGCAGTTCAATCATTACTCTTTCTTTAAGCAGAAGAAGACTCCTTCTCTGCTACCTTCTTCCAAGCAAGCAGTTCAGTCATTACACTTTCTTTAAGCAGAAGAAGACTCCTTCTCTGCTACCTTCTTCCAAGCAAGCAGTTCAATCATTACTCTTTCTTTAAGCAGAAGGTGTCTCCTTCTCTGCTACCTTCTGCCAAGCAAGCAGTTCAACCATTACACTTTATTTAAGCAGAAGGAGACTCCTTCTGCTACCTTCTGCCATATAAAGCAAACAGTTCAATCATTACACTTTATTTAAGCAGAAAGAGTCTCTTTCTCTGCTACCTTCTGCCAGGTAAAGCAAACAGTTCAATCATTACACTTCCTTTATTTTATTTATTTTTCATTTTATTCTTTTTTATCGAGGATAATGGAATAAGCACTTATGTGCTTTTTTCACATCCAGTCCCCGTGTGTAAATTCTCTCATCTGTTCCCACCGGTACACAATGGCCTACTCTTACGAAAAGCGGAACAGGATTTAACGTGTGCGCAAGATGTGCTGCGTGCGTTCGCATACGGGGCCTAGGCCATTGTGTACCGGTGGGAACAGATGACAGATTTTACAAAACCGCATATACACGGGGACTGGATGTAAAAAAAAAGCACATAAGTGCTTATTCCATTATCCTCGATATAAAAGAATTTTTTAAAAAATGAATCTGGACAAGCTGCGTAACACTTGAAGCTAAAAAAGCCTATGAAATTAAAACAAGTAATCGTTTTGAAGAACTTCTGAAAGAATGGAATGAAAATAAGGCTCCACCAGAAGAGATCTGGACTGATATGAAGAAAGTGTAGACAGGGAGGCTGCCCTAAATAACTTAGGAAAGAAGGAAAAGAATCAGCCAAAACCCTTCACTAGTGATGAAACTCTCATAATATAAGCAAGAGAAAAGAGATATGCCAGAAAATAAACCAGAAAAGATAACGACAGAAAACTTTTTTTAAAAAGAGATAAAAACATAGATCAGAAAAGACGCAAGTTAGAAAATGAATGCTCAAATATAACGATTGAATGCTCAGAGAAAGAGCATTATCTGTGTGGTGTGTGTGTGTGTGTGTGTGTGTGTGTGTGTGTGTGTGTGTGTGTGTGTGTGTGTGTAAGTGTGTGTGTGTGTGAGTGTGTGTGTGAGTGTGTGTGTGTGTGTGTGTGTTACTGAAGTCAGGAGCTTCTCTTATAGCCCCACGGCGTTTTCAATTCTGGTTTTCACTTCCTCGTTAGTTATATGATCTCTGTATGAGATACCAGTATGTTTGTGAAAGTATCTCATCTCCATTGCCTGTACCTTTTTGTGAATGGGTGCTTTTATGGTCCACGTTTCACACGCATACAACATAATTAATATTTAATATGGGCAAGACCAGGGAACGTATCAATCTGGATCTTGAAGCTGATGGCGATATTCTTGTAGTTCCAGAGGACTTTCAGTTTGGTCATTGCAGCTGAAGTATGGGCTATCCTGGAGAGAATTTCAGGTTTTGAGACAAATATCACTATCAAGTGAAATAAGATTGAACCCCCCCCAAATAAAAAAAACAACAACAACAAACAAACAACAACAACGAAACAGTACTGAGGTACAACAACGTATGACACACGTGTTACTGAGAGTGATATTTCGAACATACAGCTTATAAAAAAAAAAAAAATAAGTGATAAAACACCGTTTCCCTTTTGGGAAAGGAAAACTTTCTCAGATACGCATAGACAGACAAAACAAACAGCAAAAATAAAGCTCTTTCAGGATTGATGAGAAAAAAAGACAGAAAACAGACAGACAACAGACAGGAGAGAGAGAGAGAGAGAGAGAGAGAAGAGAGAGAGAGAGAGAGGAGAGAGAGAGAAGAGAGAGAGAGAGAGAGAAACACCATCTTGGAGACTAAAATTGACTACATCACTGATCTCATCTGCTCGCGAACTTTTAAAACCCAACCGGGTCGAAGGGGCACTGCAGTGACCCCACCACCCCACCCCCCCACCACCACCACCACCACCACCACCACCAAAAACAAAAAAACAAAACAAAAAGCATCATAAACCACACGGATAAAGAAAGTTGATAAAAAAACCCAAACTTTAAGGGCCCATGACATTTTAAAAACAACAGTAACAATAACAAATAGTTTTTTTTAAATATTTGTCTTCAAAATGATAAAAAAACAACGTGCTTATAAGTATAGGAATATAAAATAAAAAAAAAAAACTTTTTTTATTCAGGTTTTAAATTTTTTTTTATATCAGGAAAAAGGGAAAAAGCACTTGGGTGTTTTTTTGATCCAGCCCCCGGTGTCTGCGGTTTTGTCAATATTGTCATCTGTTCCACCGCACACAATGCCTACTCTTAAAAAAACGGGAACGGATTTAACGTGTGCGCAAGATTTTTCTGCGTGCATTTGCACACGGGGCCTCAGTTTATAGTTTCATCCCAAGGACTTTTTAATGTGAAAAGACTGGTACTCATCTATTTTTGCCAGTCTTTTCAAGACACCATAAAGGGAGACAGGATAGCCTGGTGGTTAGAGCGTTTTGCTTGTGATCTGACGGCCCGGGTTCGAGCCACCACCGAGACGCCTGTTCAAGGGGATTTTACCCCTGGAGTTAATATCAGCACCGACACCATTCCCTCGACAATCCCTCGGGTGAGACTATAAACCGATGTCCCGCGTGTTTACGCACGCAGAACATCTTGCTTACAGGTTTCAAACCCGTTTTGCGTTATTTATTTACTTACTTATTTATTTATTTATTTATTCAATCATTTATTTACTTGTTTATTTATTTATTTATTATTTAGGGAGGGGATAGCTCGGGGCAGAGCGCTCGTTTTTCCCCAACCAATTTTAAGCACGTGAGCGTGGTTACCATTTGGGATGGGTGACCTTTTTTGCGAGCCTTGGCTTCAGTCAGTTCCCCAGTTCCCCCAACTGTAAATGGGTACCTCCCCTCTTTGGGTCGGGGAAGGTAAAGCACGGGGAGGGAGAGGGGTGCCGCCTAAATATGCGGGCCCCGGAGAAATTGAGGTCTTGACGCCTCGCTCCCCTACACCACATGGGGTTATGGGAACCTTTTTTTATTTATTTATTTTTTTTAATTTTGGGAAGGTAGACCATTTGCAAGACATAGGAACGGATGGCAAAATTAAAGAAAAAGGTATCAACGGTGCGGTCTAAAATCTCCGGAAGTCAATACGGCTACCTTCATGGGGGGCAAAAACGTCGCATACGCAAATCCCCATTGCTGAACCCGGGAGCTCTACCCGGGGAAACGAAAAAAAAAAGAAACACACACAAAACGGTTTATTGGATAAAATTTTCTATCGGCTGTTTTCATTTGGGTTTGTTTTTTTTTTTCAACAAAATTGTCCCCACTTTATAAACATTATGCAAATAAAAAAAAGGTAAAGGTAAAGGTGCCCCCAAACCCCTATTTAAGGAGGGGGGGGGGGCATCGAGGCCTACTTCTCTGGGGCCGATATTAGGCCGGCCCATCTCCCTCCCCGCTAAAATGTGGGCGACGAATTCACCACCATAATAGAGCAGCATTAGGTGCCGTGACTGATTTTCATCACATGAATTTCCCAGATTATTTTTATTTTTTTAAATCCTGTTATTTTTTATTTCATACCACTTGAAGTCACCGCAGTTTTTCTCTGTTAAAAACCCCGGGGCTGTCTCCCGGGGAAGAGCGCTGCGCACAAGAGCGCGCCCCCTTTTTTTTTGGTTTTTTTTCCCTGTTGCAGCGGGGGTTTTTTTTTCCCTCCAGAGCGGTTTTTTCTACAAAATTTTGCCAAGGACAACCTCTTGTTGCCATGGGTTTTTTTTACGTGCCTGAATAATTATGTAATTAATGTAACACAGGGGACCTCGGTTTATCGTTCCATAAAAAAGACTTGCACCCAGACCACACTCCGGTTTAAGGAGGGGGGGAAAAGTTTTGGCCCAAACGGGGAATCAAACCCCCCACACTTCCGCCCCGGAGTTTTGGCTTTCTAGGCAGGTCGTTACCTCTAGACCCCCGTTTAAAAAAATTTCACTAACATGATTCAGTCCAAATTATACACATCGAAATAGTTGTGAAACATTTATTTTTATTTATTTTTTTTTTTTATATCGGGGATATGGAATAAGCACTCTGTGCTTTTTTACATCCAGTCCCCGTGTGTCTGCAGTTTTGAAATTTTTGTCATCTTTTCCCCCGGCACACAAGGGCCCTACTCTTCCAAAAAGCGGAACAGGTTTAACGGTGCGAAGATTTTGGGCATGTTTTCGAACACGGGGCCTTGGTTTATAGCCCTCACCCGAAGGACTTCACTATGGGGTAACATAATTTTCCCATTTAAAAAAAAACCCCAAAAACCCCCATGATTTAACATGCCATACACATTTATATTTTTTTTTTATTTGTGTTGTTTATGCCCCCCACCACGAAGGCCACCATATCGGGCTGTGTCACATAATAAAAAAATAATGATAATAATAATAATAAAATAAATAGTAATGTTACAGGAAATTTATACACGCTATATCTTGCAACAAAACAAACAAAGCATTTTTCTTCGTCCTACCATTCTATGCGCCATTTGAAATTAAATGGGATTATATATATAAAAATTTCAGCGACTTAAATAGCATTCACCTCAATTCAAAATCAACCCATCTAACCCCTTTCAAATATCCAAAAAATGCCCCCCCCCAATTTTTTTTTTAAAAGAGAGAAAACACGTTAAATGAAAAAGTAGTCATCATCATTTTTTCCCTTAAAGGTGAAAAAACCCGGGCTGGTGAGGACCCAAACCACGCAGCTTAATTTATCTCCCGGGTTACTTATAAAAAGAAAAGAGTAAAATAAAAAAAAAAGTAAAAGTTCAATGTCGAAAAAGTACTAGAAAAAATCACACAGAAAATAACACTGCAAAGGACATCATGTGCCTACCCCAGATTTTACGATAATTAACGGGGGTTGAAAAAAAACAAAATTGCTAAAAATACAAAACGGTCAAAGAAAATTTTTTGAATTTTTGGCCCCAAAACAGGAAGGAGAATGGACTGGGAAAAGCAAAAAAAACAAAAAAAAAAAAAAAAAAAAAAAAAGCATGAGAAATGAAGAACTGTAAAAAAAAAAAAGACAGAAGCAAGGGAGTGATAAAAAAAAGGGGACCCCTACACAGTTTTTCCCGAAGGGGGGGGATGCTATCTGCTTTTGTACTGAAAACCCCTCGGACCCTTAGGGGGGGGGGGGGGGGGGGGGGGGGGGGGGGGGGGGGGGGGGGGGTTACCAATCAACGGAAGCAGCAAGACATGATTTATTACTTAGTCAAATTCTCTTTCGGGGAGAAAGGAAATATTATTAAAGGTAAAGGATCCAAAACCCTTTTCCCAAAAATTTATTATTATTATTATTTTTATTTTAAAACCTATCGGTCGTTAGGGACGGGCGTCAGAGACCTCCTTTCTAGGGGCCGCATATTGGGGGCGGCCCCCATCTCCCTCCCTCGCTGTTTTTCCCTTTCCCTGCCCCTAAAGAGGGGGGGTACCCTTTACGTCCCCCCCCCCCCTCCCCCCCCCCCCCCCTCCCGAACCCGCGTACAAAACACGAAGTAAAATCAAATAACATATTTCCCCTTGACTATTTTATTTTTTAGAAAAACCAAGCAGTCAGGTTACCTGATTTTTTGCCAGGGCAATCATTCAGGAAAAAAGGTTTGTGCACACGTAATAACAAGCCAGGTTAGGAAACATCGATCAATTATTCCTTTATTATTAATTATTTTTTGCTTCTTTCTTTTTCTTTTTTCTTCTCTTCTTTCTTTTTTCTTCTTCTTTTTCCCTTTCTTCTTCTTTTTTTTCTTCTTCTTCTTCTCTTCTCTTTTTCTTCTCTTCTTCTTTTTCCTTCTTCTTCCCTTCTTTTCTTTCTTTTTCTTCTTCTTTCTTCTTCTTTTTCCTTCTTTTCTTCTTCTTCTTCTTCATCATCATCATCCTCATCTCATCATCATCGTCGTCGTCGTCGTCGCGACGCGTCATCACCATCTCATCATATCATCTTCTTCTTTTTCTTTTTTCTTCTTTTTTCTTCTTCTTCTTCTTCTTCTTCTTTTTCTTCTTTTCTTTTTCCCCTCCCCCTCCTCCCCCTCCTTTTCCTCCTCCTTTTTTCATCGCGTCGTCACTCGTCGTCATCGAACCTCAGACAGCAACTATTGTTTGTCCTTTATATGAGCAAAAAGCGATGTGCTCCCCGTTAAGCGCCTGAGAAACCCCGGGGCTGGGGTAGTGCATCCGATATCGGTATGGAGGAGCCCCTGGTCTTTTTAATTCTTCGGGGGTTTAAAAGGAGAGAAGGACCCCAAAAAGGCAGAAAATGCAAGAAGGGGTGAGGGGAAAAAAGGACAGAAAAAAAAAACCCCAAAAAAGGATAGACAAGAAGAATTCCTAGCGTAGAAATTTTTTGAAAGGGGTCATGTATTTACTGACAGGCCCCGGGGACTCCTAGGGGGTGAAAAGCAGTTGTTGGATTTGTAATTGTATATGGAGCATGACTTTGGGTTTATGATCTACCCAAAGGTAACGTGCTTCCCTTTAGCTGATATAAATTTTCATCTAACTTCAGGTTTTTCCTTTGGGGAATATATTTTTTCCCGCTGCACAACACGATTCACCTAGGTGACTCTTTTCCATTAAAAACAGATTAGCCAAGAAACATTTTACCCTCAATCGTCAAATAAATGATTTCATTAAGTAACAATTTTGCCCTTAATACCTGAATTATGGTAAATTTTTTATGTAATATTACTAATATATTATAAAATAGTTGGATTAAGGGATGCCTCACCTGGTTTAGTTCATACCTCCAAACCCAACCAGAAAATTTTTTTGTCAGCAAAATTCAATCAAACCTGTCAAACTGGAAAGTGGGTCCCCCCCGGTCAATTTTTTGGGTCCGTTCTCTTCACTCCTACACGCTCCACTGTCACAATAATAAACCACCACATTTGATCATCATTTCTAGCCCATGACACCAGCTTTAATGTACATACCCCTTTAAAATCTGCCCTTTCCCCCCTGACAAAAACCCCTGCCCTTTTGAATTCAAAAATGGGGGGATCAAATAAGTTCCCCGTAAATGCCGATAAAACGGAAGCCAGCTCATGGGGGCCCAAAAATAAAATTTCCCCCATCACAAAAGCTTCAGGAATTCAGCAATACGTCGGTTTCTTTGTCCCTCTGTGAAATATTAGGTGTGGGTTTTGACAAAACACTCTCTTGAAAAATTTCATACCCGACCTCCATCTGCTACTTTAATTTAGGGGCATAAGTGCAATTCGAGTATTTGTCACTAACAACTCCAAAATTGTACCCTCCATTCTTTCTCATTTGGGCTACGTAATTCTCTCTTGGCTATTTGCCCACATCATCCCTCCCTCCCTTCAACGCATAACAAAACTCTGCACCGACTGGTCCTTAAAAAAAAAATTGAACCATCACTCCTCTTTTGCGATCCTTTTACTGGGTGCCCGTCTCACAAAGATAAATAAAGATTAAACCCCTTGGTTTTAAAAGTCTTTACAAATCTGCACCTTTTATTCTGTAACTGTTTTTTCACCTGACACTCCGTCCTTTTCCCCCGTTCAGCGTAATACGTTGTGCTTTCGAAAAACCCAGATTTAAACAAACCCCTGTTTGGCCACGCTCTTTTTCTGTTTTCCCGTCCCCCAAAGAACACCTCCCTTTTTCCCCCTTCGCCCCAAAACCTTCATTTGATTCTTCAATCTGCCTCAAAAAAGCATTATACCACTTGAGATCTTCCCCGTTTCTGTTCCTACTTTTCAAAGCTGCCTTCCCCCCACCCCCCCCACAAAAGTGTTTGTGTATATAAATTTTATATTTGTTTATCTTGATATTTATGGATGGTTGCATGGTGTGAATGATTTGAATGCAAGCGCTTTTTATTTGTTTTTTTTTACAAGATTCAGCGTATATAAATTCCATACATTTTATTTTTTTTACCTTAGGGAACATTTTTACCATTACGTACCTGATTTACCACTAAGAACATATTTACCATCAAGCACAGATTTACCCCCAGGTAACTATTTACCACAAACAACATGATTTACCACTAGGAAATTTTTTTCCATCAACAACAATTTACCCTAGGAACAAAATTTTTACCCCTAACAATTAACACAATGGTCGCAAATTCAGGAAATGTCTTTAAATTCTTTGAAATTTACCTAAAAATAAAACAAAAAAAAATAAAAAAAGAAAAATTTAAAAAAAAAAATCCCGAATTTGCAAAATTAATTAAAGGGGGGAATTCAATTGTTTTCAATCACAAATTTTTCCCCGTAAAATTTGGTTTCCGGGGAAAAGACAGTGTCCCCCCCCGGAAACCCCCCAATTTTGGATTAATGTATTTTTTTTTTCTGTCTTTGCGGTTTCCCGGCGTGAAAAAATGTCTTCTTTTAAAAAGCTCTTTCAGCACAAAAACCAAAAAAATTTCTTTTTCAAAAAAAGGCAAGGGTTTTTTTTTACTGCTTTCTTTCCCCAATTCAAAAAAATGTTTTTTTTATTTCTTTTTGTTTAAAAAAAATATACAGGGGGAAAAAACCCCGGGGACCCCCGTTTCCCCCAAAACGTTATTTTCCTTTATTACCGTTTGGGTTTTTAAACCCTTAATTTTAACCCATTAATTGGAACCGGGGTCAGGGAATAACAGGGGGGGAGGAGGGGGGCCCCCCCCTTTCCCCCCAGGGAAAATGGGGTTCGTGTTGACCTTGGATGGGACCTTTTTTCCCTTTAGTTTAATCACCCCCCAGTTTTTAATGGGAATTTTTTCCCTTTTTTAACTGAGTAAACAAACAAAAGGGGAAACCCGTCATAAATTTTTTTTTAAAAAAAAGCCACTGCTCCCCAACAAAAAAACCCAAAATGAAAACAAAAAATTTAAACCTTTTAAGTTTTTTGACAAAAATTTCCTTCAAAATTTTGGGGAAAAAAACATCAAAGGGAAAAAATTTTTTCGTTTTTCAACTCCCCCCCCCCCCCCCCCCCCCCCCGTTCCCCCCCCAAAAAAGCTTTTTGATCAATTACTTGGGGCCCCCGGGATCCTAAAAAAAAACAAAACTGGAAACAAAAAATAGCAAAACATCATGATTTTTCCGAGATTGTCTTATGAATTTTCAAAAACAGTTTTTTTTGGGGTGGGTTTTTCTTGTCGCTCCCCCCCCCCCGCCGGGGCCTCCCCTTTTCCACAAAATTTTTTCTTTGTTTCCATTTTGGTGGGGCTGCTGTTGTCCCCTCGCTGCCTTTTATGTGCACCCAATTTTTTTGGAAGTATCTATGTACCTTTTACAAAACAGAATTTTTTCTTTTTTCCCGTGTGTGTTGTGTGTGTCGGTCTGTTTTCTTCTTTCTCTCTAGTGTCCACACGCATTTTCTAGAATGTACCAAGTCCTACTTCACAAAACAGAATTTTCTGTGTGTGTGTGTGTCTGTCCTCTGTCTGTCTGTCATCTCTCTATGTGTCACCGCATTTTTCGAGAAGTATTAGTACCTTTTCACAAAACAGATTTTTTTTCTTGTGGTGCCTTTTTTGTTTTTTCTGTGTGTCTGTTGCCCACGTCTGTTGTTGTCTGTCTCTCTATGTGTTCACACCATTTTTTTGGAAGACTTAATTTTACTTCCAAAAAAGAATTTTTTCTGTGTGTTGGGTGGGGTCTGGGGCTTTCCCCTTTGTTTTTCTGTTGTTCTCTAGGCCAACGCATTTTTTTTGAGAAAGCTCTAAGTACCCCACAAAACAGAAATTTTTTTTTTTGTTGTGTGTGTGTGTGTGTCTTGTGTCTGTCTGTTTTTCTGTCCTTTTTCTTCTTGTGTCCACACGTTTTTTTTGAGAAAGTATTTTTAAGTCCCTTTTCCAAAACAGAATTTTTTTTCTGTGTGTGTTGTGTGTGTGTTGTGTGGTTTTGTCTTGCCCAGTTTTTTGTTGTCTGTGTAACCTCTATGTGTCCACCATTTTTTTTGGAATGTAAATCCCCCGTACCTACTTTACAAAAAAAGAATTTCTCTGTTTTGTGTGTTGGCTTGTGTGTCCCTATTTCGTCTGTTCTCTTCTTTTTCTTATGTGTCACAACCCTTTTTTGAAAGTATCAAGTCCCTACTTCCGTTTGTGGGGTGTTGTTGTCCCTTTTCGTCTCCCCTCGTGTCCAATCCTGTTCACCCATCGAAGAAAGAAAGAAAAGAAAAGAAGAGGGGGGAGGGGAAGGGGGAAGAAAAAGAGAAGGGAAAAGAAAGGGGGAAAAAGGGGGCCGCACAAACGGGCGCTTCCCTCCAAAAACAAAAGGGGAACACAACATGCTAAAAAAAGAAGAAGGGAAGTAAAAGAAGAAGAGAAAGGAAGAGAAAAAGGAAGAAAAGGAGACAGAGGAGGAGGGAGAGAGAGGAGAAAAGGGGGGGTTTAAAAAAAGAGAGAGAAGAGGGGGGAGGCCGAAAAAGCAAACATCAGGAAAACAGGGGGAGAACAGAAGAAAGGGGTGAGAAGGAATTTTGTGTGGGGGGGGGGGGGGGGGGGGGGGGGGGAGGGAGAGAGAGAGGGGGGAAAAAAGAGAAACACACACACACACATACACACACGCTCTCTCTCTCTCCTTGCTCTATCTCCCCTCTCACCCCACACACACACTCTCTCTCTTTTTCTCCCTCTCCACACACAACACAACCTCACTCTCTCTCCTCTCTCCCTCACACACACAACCACACACACACACAACAAAACACACACACACACACACACACATACACACACACACACACACACACACACACACACACACACACACACACACACACACACACACACACACACACACACACACACACTCTCTTCTCTCTCTCTCTGTCTCTCTCTCCCTCCCTCCCTCTCTCTCTCTATCTCTCTCTCACTGTCACACACACACACTACCCCCCTCCCCCCCTACACACACACACACATAACCCCCCCCCCCCCCCCCCACACACACACAGAGAAGATCGAGAGGGGGAATACACGGTATCGATCTTCCTACCTTTAACAGCCCTCGGGCCGGATCGCAGATTGAACAAATTTTGGGAAAGCACCAAACGTTATTGTCTGCTTTTTTCCCAGGGGAAACCAGGGGCCAAAGCAATTTCAAGAAGAAAAAAAGCACAAAACTCCAAACAAAATAAAACAAAACAAAGCGAAACAAAAAACAAAATAAAACCAAAAAAAAACCAGCGACCCAAAACAAAACAGTATAGATAGGACAAGTGTTGTGTAGTTAAAAGCTTTGATAGGTTTTTGTTTGGTATGTGTGTAGGGTGTGCCTGTCTGTGTTTCTGTCTGTATCAGTCTCAAGTTGAGGATGTGTGTGTGTGTGTGTGTGGGGTGAACGTGTGTGTGTGTGTGTGTTTGTTTTGAACGTGTGTGTGTGTGTTTTTGTGTGTGGTGTGTGTGTGTGTGCGGTATACAGTCAATCAATCATATTCATTCAGTTTTTGTAGCCCTAAGATCCCATATAAAAAACAGAATATGAAAAGCACCAGGGAGCGTGTGTGTGCGTGCGTGCTTGCGTAGGTATGTGTGTGTGTGTGTGTTTTGTGTGGGGTGTGTGTGGTGTGTGTGTGTGTACAAATCAATCAATCAAATTCATTTCAGTTTTTGCAGGCCATAAGACCCATATGAAAACAGAATCTAAAAAGCAACCACGGAGCTGTGTGTGTGCGTGCGTGTGTGTGTGTGTGTGTGTGTGTGTGTGTGATGTATATATTTTTCATCACTAATAATACCTAAATATTAACAGTTATAGACACGTTCAATGTTGATACCACCACCCCAAAAGATGGGGTGCCGGCTGGGGGTTTTTTTTGTAAAAAAATTAATCAGTTTCCTTTGTTTATAATTTTTAGGATCGTTTGTTTGATCAAATACTTCTTTTTCTGTGACTCAATGCCCTCTTGAGGCCTCTTGGTCTTCTGCCTTCGCGACAGGCGTCTGCCTGTCTGCCTGCCTGCCTGCCCGCCTGCATGTCTGTCTGTCGGTATGTCTGCCCTGTCGTTCTCTCCACTCTCTCTCTCACCCTCTCTCTCCCCTTCCCCTCTTCTCCCTCTCTCTCTTCTCTCTCTCTCTCTCCTCTCTCTCTTTTCCCCTCCCCCTCTCTCTTCTCTCTCTCTCTCCCCAACAAAACCGTTTATATGTTTCCGTATTCTGTATAATTGTTTAACAATACAAAAAAATTGAGAAAAAAAAGAAGTTTGAAAAAAAGAGACTTCTTCTCGCACCAGGAAGCAACCCTCAACTTCTTTAAAAAAGCATGAAGTGCGAGTTTTGGGCAGATCTTCAAGAGCAGAGTCACCAGAATATTTAATCAATGCCATGATATCGGTTATTCAACAAAATGGTATGTTAAAAGGAGAAGAAGACAGGGGACTAGAACCATGCCTTGTGGAGAACCAGTGAATATCGACTTTGCAGCGGATATTGCTTTTTTTATTTAAAAAAATCGGATAAACTGTGTTACGACAGTGCATCAAAAAAGTTTTAAAATTTAAACACACACTGTTCAAAATTGAAGACGAGATAATTTAATAAAAGCACGTTTTAATGTTTTTTTTTTCTTCAAAGTTAACTTGGGAATGCCCACATTAGTATATCTTAACTAAAGGAAGAAACTGTTTAAATCTGCTAAAAATTGTACGAAAGCATATTGGGACAAGACATGACAATTCTGAAACATCTGTCTACCTCTCTAATTAGATCTAAATTAAACCTAAGGACAAGAAGTTTATTTATGCACCTAAATATTTAATTAAAGAAGCTTCAAAATGTGACTGTAAAGGCGTACAGACTAGCCTAGGTGTACCATTCATACCTCTGTACTTGATACATATAAAGAAATTGGAATGTTACCACTTGAGAGTACCGACAAACTTATTGCCAATATATTTTGAGAAGCTCAACACCTGATAACTTTGCTTCAAAGAAATAAAAATGAGGTCTGAAACCATATTTTCCCCAAAAAAGCCCGACACATAAACTCTTTAATGACAAAAGTACCTACACAAACAATCTTTTCGAGCGTTTCTGAAATTTTCAAATCTGATGTAGACTCACAAAGAGGGAGTTTCAGTCTGTCCGTTTGGGAAAAGAAGCAAGCACACTTTGAATGTAGATTATCAACATGAAAAAGAATAAAAACCCAAATATCATGGCAGTTAATGTTCATTCACATATAGAACAAAATTACTCTCATTGTCTTAAAATTTTTACAGATGGCTCACTTTTAGACAATCATCAAGCAGGTTTACATTCGTCATACCAGCATTAAAAGTAGAAAAGTCGTATTAATTTGGTAAAAAATCGATCTGTTTTTTTACAGCTGAACAATCGCTATTCTCAAGGCTTTGAATTCATTTAGATCACCATACTGTTTCTTTCACATGTTACTTTGTGTGGAATCAAAATCAGTTTTATATGCCTTTAAGTCTATAACTTATAAGCAATCACTAAATTTATACAAATAACAAATGCTTCATAAATCTTCTGCTTTAAGAGGGGAATCCTGTTTCCTTTTGCTGGGTTCCTTCACATAATTATAGGAATGTTTTCTAATGATGGGCTGATTGGGCTGCGAAAAAAGGTGCACGTAATAAATAATAGATTTTGTCTGCATCGCACCATGTTTGTAAATATCTGTTTGTTTAAACTTTTGATTATTTATCATTGACTGCATGACTGTGTAAGGTTGGTTTGAGTGCATGGGCTTTGATTTGTCTTCGCAAGATATAGCGCTATATAAGTTCCATTTATTATTATTATTATAAAAAGGGGTCTATAGTACTGTATGTCCCTCTATCCATTGCAGAGGGTTATCAGTTGTTAGAAGAAGCTTCCTTAAACAAATTCATAGAAAAGCATCGGCAAACCAATGTACGTACGCACCGCACAGAGTAGATCTATCTATCTATCTATCTATCTATCTATCTATCTATCTATCTATCTATCTATCTATCTATCTATCTATCTATCTATCTATCTATCTATCTATCTATCTATCTATCTATCTATCTATCTATCTATCTATCTATCTATCTCTCTGTCTGTCTGTCTGTCTATCTATCTATCCATCTCTTTTATTCAATCTCCTATTTTAGGGGGGTCTGGTATCACTTTAAGTGGAAAGACGTTTAAAATTGAAGACTTACACAAGAGAGAGAGAGAGAGAGAGAGAGAGAGAGAGAGAGAGAGAGAGAGAGAGAGAGAGAGAGAGAGAGAGAGAAGACAGACGTAGACAGACATTCAAGGAAAGAGTGAAAAAAAGAGGAGGATGGACGATTTTGAAGGCTGATGAGAAGTCAATGAAGAGTGTGGGAACAAAAGAAACCAGAGAGATAATGGTGGTGGTAGTGGTGGTGTGTGTATAATTATGTGTATGTGTGGTTGATTATGTAATTGTGTCTGCGCGCGCTAACGCACGCGTGCGTGCACTGAACCTTGCATGCATGCATTTATTCCCCTTGTAGTTTTAACGAGCCGATTCGTTGATGAAAAACGGAAACACAATTGAACCAGCATGTCTGATTTTATTATTTTTATGCAAGATAAATACATTTTTGGTTGTTGTATAGTATTGTGCTAAAATACTGTGATTAAATGGTGCATTTCGGTTGTTTCATTTATGCTTTTGTTTCTTGATATTTTGTTAAAGTCTTCGGTGTCCTTGAAGAGATGACATGAAGTAAAGTATTTATGAATTTTAAAAAAAAATCCCTTTTGCAGTCAAAAGAAATCAGGATTTTCACTGCTTATATTCTACAGAGTATTCCACACAGTCTAAAACCCCTCTGCACTAGCACCTCGTTGTGATTATCATTTTGTGGTCATTAAATAAAAAACACACCAACCGACAACTGACTGGATGAAAATAAGCCCTACAATAGTACAACGAAATATTATGCAACACATACAACTTCACAAACAAGAAAACAACCAAATGAATCAACAAAAAACTTAGGCTATGAATCAACAAAAAACTTAGACTATGAATCAACAAAAAACTTAGACTATGCTATGAATCAACAAAAACTTAGACTATGAATCAACAAAAAACTTAGGCAGTGAATCACCAAAAAATTTAGGCTGTGAATCACAAAAAAAACTTAGGCTGTGCCTATGAATCACCAAAAAACTTAGGCTGTGCTATGAATCACCAAAAAAACTTAGGCTGTGAATCAACACAAAAAACTTAGACTATGAATCAACAACAAAAACCACAGGCTATGCTATGAATCAACAACAAAAACTTAGACTATGAATCAACAACAAAAACCTTAGACTATGAATCAACAACAAAAAACTTAGACTATGAATCAACAACAAAAAACTGAGACTATGAATCAACAAAAAACAACAACTTAGACTATGAATCAACAACAAAAAACTTAGACTATGAATCAACAACAAAAAACTTACGCTGAGACGAGAGAAAACTAAAAATAACAATCAATCATCCCCCAAAACTCATGTACATAATACAAATATTCGGTGGGTTTTTTTTTGTTTGTTTGTTTGTTTGTTGTTTTTTTTTTGGGGGGGGGGTCTGTATTTTACATAAGCCCAAGTAGGCATTCAAAATATATCTTTTCCATAGGTCTCTCAGAAAAAAATCAGCTTACCAAAGGCCTCACAACACAGCCATCATACTGTTAGTAAAATACCAAGCTCTCTGTATTTATTATTATTTTTGTGTTTATTAATTTATACCACCACCTTACGTTACAGGCAGATTTCTCTGCCTGAAATTTGGGCTGCTCTCCCCTGGGGAGAACGCATCGCCACAACAGCAGCGCCACCCATTTTTTTTTCTTTTCCTGCCTTCAATTGTATTTGTTTCTCTACCAAAGTGGCTTTTTTCATAGAACAATTCTTTTGTTGCTGTGGGTTCTTTTACGTGCGCTAAATAATTTTGTGTAACATACGGGACCTCGGTTTATCGTCTCATTCGAAAGACTAGCACCCAGACCACCACTCACGGTCTAAAAGATGGGCGGAAAGTTTCGGGCCCAAACGGGGGATCGAACCACCGCACACTTCCGACCCGGACTTTTCGCTTTCTAGGCAGAGGCAGGTTACCTCTAGACCCCCGATCCACATAATAATACACTGACCAATGGTCAATCAATGGTTTTAATAGTATCCATCGCTATTAATATCTGCTTTTATTTCTTTTTTCGTTCCTCGGCTAGAGCTCCGAGGTTCACCAATGGTGAGAATTTGCGAATGTGCCCTTTTTTTGCCCACAACTTTTGCTTTGATGTAATACAAACCCAAAAGACACGTCTCTTTACAATATTATCAAAAAAGTTCCCGGTCAAAGCGAAAAAAAGCTTTAAGCAAAGTTTTCCGTCTTGCCTTTCAATATTTAAAAGTATCGAAAAAAAACAATGAAATATAACTAGTGGTGTTTTACCCAGCTCTCAATTCAGTTTTTTCTCCGACGCTTATTTCAGTAGCTTGTAATGTGTAATATTTGTTTTCTTTAACTGTATACCTTTTTGTTGTTGTTGTCATAATACGCATGTTTTGCATTATGCTTGAAATCATCTTTATAACGTGAATGTATTTCATCATCTTCAATGCTCCTTTTCTTGTCTGCCTGCCTGCCTCTCTCTCTCTCTTGTCGGTCTGTCCGTCTCTTCACTCTCTCTGTCTGTCTCTGTCTCTGTCTCTGTCTGTCTGTCTGTCTGTCTCTCTTGTCGGTCTGTCCGTTTCTTCACTCTCTCTGCCAGTCTCTGTCTCTGTCTGTCTCTGTCTGTCTGTCTCTCTGCCAGTCAGTCTCTCTGTCTGCCTGTCTCTCTCTCTCTCTTGTCGGTCTGTCCGTCTCTTCACTGTCTCTGCCAGTCTCTGTCTCCGTCTCTCTGTTTGTCTGTCTGTCTGTCTGTTTCTCTGTCTGTCTGTCTCTCTGCCAGTCAGTCTGTCTGTCTGTCTGTCTCTCTGCCAGTCAGTCTGTCCGTCTCTTCACTCTCTCTGCCAGTTTCTGTCTGTCTGTCTCTGTCTGTCTGTCTGTCTCTCTGCCAGTCAGTCTCTCTATCTGTCTGTCTGTCTCTCTGTCTCTGTCTCTCTTGTCGGTCTGTCCGTCTCTTCACTCTCTCTGCCAGTCTCTGTCTCTGTCTGTCTCTGTCTGTCTGTCTCTCTGCCAGTCAGTCTGTCTGTCTGTCTCTGTCTCTCTCTCCTCTCTCTCTCTCTCTCTCCTCTCTCTCCTCTCTCTCTCTCTCTCTCTCTCTCTCTCTCTCTCTGCATCTGTTGGTATCCATGTGTGTGTGTGTGTGTGTGTGTGTGTGTGTGTGTGTGTGTGTGTGTGTATTCATTCGCATCGTATGCTTTTGTTTTTCTTGCAGTGTTCTTTTTTTTTTCTTTTCCCTTTTCATGTTGAGGGCTGGGTCCCCCCCCCCCCCCCCCCCCCCAAAAAAAAAAAAAAAAGTCTTTGTAACTTAATCTATTACCCTCATGAAAATAAAACTGCGTTTGCGTTTGCTTTTTCGACGATCATGTCCCCCCCCCCCCCCCCAACCCCCACCCATACACCCACCCACCCACCCTGCTCATCGATTTCACCTTCTATTATGAATGGAATTAAGTCTGACATGCTGTATAACAGAAATGAAGTGTCTCAAAAGCTTTCGATATAAATGTCTGCATTTATGAGGGGAAAACAAGAAAAAAGCTGCAGCGAACTCAATGAAACA
>CM054138.1:44175327-44197827 GCA_028751875.1 Rapana venosa
CCCTCCCCCCCCCCCCCCCCCCCCCCCCCCCCCCCCCCCCCTCCCTCTCTCTCTCTCTCTCTCTCTCTGCATGTGTGTGTATACGAGTGAGTGTGTGACACGGAGAGAGACAGACAGACAGACAAATGTAGACAGACAAACACAGACACACAGAAAAATTATGTTTTGTGAAGAAGGTACTTAGAGTACATTCTCAGAAAAATGCGTGTGACACATAGAGAGTTACACAGACAGACAAACAGACGTAGGCAGACAGACACACAGACACACACAGGCACACACACACACAGAGAAAAATTCTGTTTTTGTGAAGTAGGTACTTAGAGTACGTTCTCAGAAAAATGCGTGTAACACATAGAGAGTTACACAGACAGACAGACAGACGTAGACAGACAGACACATAGACACACACAGGCACACACACAGAGAAAAATTCTGTTTTGTGAAAATAGGTACATAGAGTACAATCTCGGAAAAATACATGACTGGTTTTGCATTATTTTCATGTACACTAGCTCTGATCGTTTGTTATCAAATGCAGTCACGCGCGCGTCACCTGTAATGATGTCATACGAAACGAACGCAGGTGAAACTTGTGGGTAGAGGAAGGGACGGGGGGGGGGGGGGGGAGGGGGGAGTTGCAAAGAACAAGAATCGATGACCCATTGTTTCCCTTTGACCTGTTTCATTGTCCTGCCATAATTTGAGGACAATTCTTCGCTCAGAAGAAGCGTTCATTGATAGCTCTATTTGGCTTAAATCGGTTTTTGTTTCAGTTTTGTTTGTTTGTTGTTTTGTTGTATGCTTTATTGTGTGCTTACGTGTACATCTGATTCAAAATTATTACTTTTTTTGTTTGTTTACGGTTGACTTAGTATTACTCAGTTAGAAAAACGCGCAAAAATTTCATCGATGTATTTCAAGAACATAGAAGAGTTGGTGTCAATAAACTAAAAGGTAAAGGAGTCCCATAACCTATAATGGTCGTAGGGGAGCGAGGCGTCAGAGACCTCACTTCTCTAGGGGGCAAGCATATTGAGGGCGGCGCCCATCTCCTCTCCCTCGCTGCTTTTCCTTCCCTGACCCTAAAGAGGGCAGGTACCCAATTACATCGGGTTGAACTATGGGACTGTACTGAAGCCAAGGCGCGCAAACGGTCACCCATCCAACTGGTAACCACACTCGAAGCTGCTTAACTTGGCTGGGGGGAAATCGAGTGCTCCGACCACTGAGCTATCCTGTCCCCCTGGTGTCAATATACTGTGTTATATCTATATAGAATATAAGAACCATCATTTTGTTTTGATATCGGAGATTAAGTCAGATTTGGATGTCAGATGTTGTCTTCTTTTTTAATTTTTTAAAACTGATTTAGGTAATAATAATAATAATAATGTATGGAATTTATATAGCGCTGAATCTTGTAAAGCAACAAATCAAAGCGCTCAGATTTTATTTCATACCACTTTAAGTCATGGCAGATTTCTCTCCGTGAAATTCGGGCTGCTCTCCCCGGGGAGAGCGGGAGAACGCGTCGCCACTTAGCGCTGCGCCACCCTTTCACCCTTTTTTTTTTTTTTTTTTTTTTTTTCTGCAGCTGTATTTGTTTCCCTATCAGAGTGGCTTTTTTCTAAGAATTTTGCCAGGGACAACTCTCTTGTTGCCGTGGGTTTTTTTACGTGCGCTAAATAATTACGTGTAACACACGGGACCTCGGTTTATCGTCTCATCCGAAAGACTAGCGCCCAGACCACCACTCATGGTCTAATGGATGGGGGAAAAATTTCCGGTCCAAACGGGGTACGAACCGCCGCACACTTCAGACCCGGACTTTTCGCTTTCTAGACAGGCGCGTTACCTCTAGACCACCGATCCACACAATATTTTGATAAGCATGAATAAGTAGCTTATTTTAGAAAAGAAGAGCTATTTTCTCTGCACATTGCACTCGGGAAACCAGAAACAAAGACACGTAAAAAAAAATACACTTGCAAACTGAAAACAGAAATGGGTGGCGCTGCTCGCGTGGCGACGAGCTGTCACTCCCCGAGGAGAGCAGAATTTCACGCAGAGAAATCTGCCTTGACTTGTAAACAGTATTGAATTCAGCATTTAATTCCATTTAGTTTTAGTCTAATTTGGTTTGATTAACTCATAATTCGTCATTTTTACCGATTCAATATCGAGACGAGGTTGTTGTGGATATGTAAGCCAATCTCCAGGGACACATCTAGCTTAATTAATTTGATATGGATAGCCATATTTCAACAGAATTCTGAAGGACATTTCCTGAATTTGCGCACCATTGTGTTAATTGTTAGTGGTGAAATATGTTACCTAGTGGTAAATCATGTTGCTTGATGGTAAATATGTTACCTAGGAGTAAATCATGGTACGTAATGGTAAAATATATTACCTAAAGGTATATCATGGTATGTAATGGTAAAATATGTTACCTAAAGGTAAATCATGGTATGTAATGGTAAAATATGTTACCTACAGGTAAATAATGGTACCTAATGATAAAATATGTTACTTAGTGGTAAATCATGGTAAAGGTAAAGGAGTCCCATAACCTATAAGGTCGTAGGGGAGCGAGGCGTCAGAGACCTCACTTCTCTAGGGCCAGCATATTGAGGGCGGCGCCCATCTCCTCTCCCTCGCCGCTTTACCTTCCCTGACCCTAAAGAGGGCAGGTACCCATTTACAGCTGGGTGAACTGGGGGAACTGTACTGAAGCCAAGGCGCACAAACGGTCACCCATCCAACTGGTCTGCTTAACTTGGCTGGGGGAAAGCGAGTACTCCGACCACCGAGCTATCCCGTCCCCTGGTATGAATGGTAAAATATGTTACCTAAAGGTAAATCATTGTATGTAATGGTAACATATGTTACCTAATGGTAAATCATCTTGCTTGATCGAATGATAGTAAAATATGTTACCTAGGGCTAAATCATGTTTTTAATGGTAAAGTATGTCACCTGATGGTGAATCATGTTGTGCAGCGGGAAAAAAAAAATTACCCAAAGGTAAACCATGATAGTAGTTAGATGAAAAATTATATCAGCTAAATGGTAAAGCACGTTACCTCTTCGGTAGATCATATAACCAAAGTCCCTGCTCCATATACAATTACAAATCCAACTAACTGCTCTCACCCCTTAGGAGATGCCAGGGGCCTGTCAGTATAAATAGCATGACCACCTTCTGAAAATTCTACGCTAGGAATTCCCTCTTGTCTATCCTTCTCTTTAGGAGGCACCGTGGTCGAGTGGTTTAGGCGGTCGACTCGTGATCCAGAGGTCGCGGGTTCGATCCCCGCTCGGTTCGGTGTTGTGTCCTTGGGAAAGACACTTAACTCCTATTTTCCTCACTCCACCCAGGTGTACAAGTGGGTACCAGCTCTGCTGGGGAAGTATCTGGCGACAGACTAGCGTCCTGTCACAGGGGTGGTGAAAAACCATCAGTTCGCTTAACGCTACAGAAACCGGGATAAGCTCCGGCTGTATGGTCCTTCTGGATCGAAAGAACATATATCCTTCTCTTTGGGTTTTTTTTGTCCTGATCCTTTTCTTCCCGTCACCTCCTTCTTGTCTATTTTCTGCCTTTTTGGGGTCCATTCTCCTGCCTTTTAAACCCCAGAAGAATTAAAAAAGATCACAGGTCTCCTCCATACCGATATCGGATGCACTAGGCCCTAGGCCTGGATTCTCAGGCGCTTAACGGCAGCACATCGCATTTTCGCTCATATAACGGACAAACAATAGTTGCTGTCTGAGCGTTCGATGACGACGACGATGACGACGACGATGAAGAAGGAGGAGGAAGAGGAGGAGGAGGAAGAAGGAGGCGAGGAGGAGGAGGAGGAGGAGGAGGAGGAGGAGGAGGAGAAGGAGGAGGAGGAGGAGGAGGAGGAGGAGAAGAAGAAGAAGAAGAAGAAGAAGAAGAAGAAGAAGAAGAAGAGATGATGATGATGATGATGATGATGATGATGATGATGATGATGATGATGATGATGATGATGATGATGATGAAGGAGAAGGAGAAGAAGAAGAAGAAGAAGAAGAAGAAGAAGAAGAAGAAGAAGAAGAAGATGATGATGATGATGATGATGATGATGAAGAAGAAGAAGAAGAAGAACAAGAAGAAGAAGAAGAAGAAGAGAAGAAGAAGAAGAAGAAGAAGAAGAAGAAGAAGAAGAAGAGAAGAAGAAGAAGAAGAGAAGAAGCAAAAATAGTAATAATAACAAGGAATAATTGATCGACTGTTACCTAACTCTGGCAAGTTGCTATTACGTGTGACACAAACCATTATTACCTGAATGATTGCCCTGGCAATAAATCAGGTAACCTGACTGCTTGATAATGTCTAATAATAATAATAATAGTCAAGGCAAATCATGTTATTTGATTGTACTTCGTGTTCTGTACCACGGGATGCCAGAGGGGGTGGGGGGGGGGAGGAAACTGTAAATGGGTACCTGCCCCTCTTTAGGGTCAGGGAAGGTAAAGCAGCGAGGGAGAGGAGATGGGCGCCGCCCTCAATATGCTGGCCCCTAGAGAAGCTGAGGTCTCTGACGCCTCGCTCCCTATCGACCGCATAGGTTATGGGACTCCTTTACCTTTACATAATATTCTCTATTCTCCCTGAATAGAGAATTGGTGCTACTCAGTAATAAATCATGTTACTTGACTGCTTACTCTGTGTGTATTGGCAATCCCCCCGTAAGGATGCCGGGGACTTTTTCAGTACAGATAGCAATTCCCATCCTCTGGAAATTCTGTGCTGGGAATGTCCCCTTTTCTATCACTCTCCTTGCTTCTGTCTTTTTCTTTACAGTTCTATCATTTCTCATTCTTCTTTTTTGTGGTTTTTGTTGCTTTCCCAGTCCATTCTCCTTCCTGTTTTCGGACCGAATCTTCACAAATATTTTCTTTGCACACATTATGTGATATTTTACCAATTTCGTTTTGTTCTGACCACCAGGTAGTGATATTGTAAACTCTGGGATAAGCACATGATGTCTATTCTGCAGTGTTATTTGTCTGTGTGATATTTTTCTCATTATTTTTTCGTACATTGAACTTTTACTTTTTTGTATTTTACTCTTCTTTCTTTTTTTCGTTTATACAGTAACCTGGGGATGATAAATTAAGCTGCGTGGTTGGCGTCCTCAGCACAGCCTGGTTTTATCGGCCTTAAGGAATAGATTGATGATGACTACTTTGTCATTTACCGTGTTTTCTCTCTTATAAAAAAAAACAAAACAATTGGGGGGGGGGGGGGGGGGCATTTTTGGATATTTGAAGTTGATTTTTGAAGTTGAGGTAAATGGTATTGAAGTCGCTGAAATTTATATATATAATTTTTTTTTAATCCTATTAATTGTAACTGGCTGCATGTGAATGAGTTGGATGAATGAAAGCGTTTTAATTTGTTTTGTTGCAAGATATAGCGCTATATAAATTCCATGTATTATCATTATTATTATTATTATTATTATCATCATTATTATTATTATTATTATTATTATCATCATCATTATTATAAGGTGACACAGCCCTGATATGGCTGGTCTTCGTGGTCGGTGGGGCTTTAAACAACATTAAATAAAATAAATATAAATGTGTAGTGGTCATGTTAAATCACGGTTTGTTTGGGTTGTTTTTTTTTTTAAATGGGCAATTCATTTACCACATAGTGAAGTCCTTCGGATGAGACTATAAACCAAGGCCCCGTGTTCGAACGCATGCCGAACATCTTGCGCACACGTTAAATTCTGTTCCGCTTTTCGGAAGAGTAGGCCATTGTGTGCCGGTGGAAACAGATGACAAAATTTACAAAACTGCAGACACACGGGGACTGGATGTAAAAAAGCACATGAGTGCTTATTCCATTATCCTCGATATAAAAGAATAAATAAATTAGTAAAATAAATGTTACACAACTATTACTGAGTAGTAGTATAATTATGGATCATGAATCATGTTAGTGAAATTTTTAATCGGTGGTCTAGAGATAACGCACCTGCCTAGAAAGCCAAAACTCCGGGTCGGAAGTGTGCGGTGGTTTGATTCCCCGTTTGGGCCAGAAACTTTTCCCCCCATCCATTAAACCGTGAGTGGTGGTCTGGGTGCAAGTCTTTTGGATGGAACGATAAACCGAGGTCCCGTGTGTTACATTTAATTACATATATTATTCAGCGCACGTAAAAGAACCCATGGCAACAAGAGAGTTGTCCTTGGCAAAATTCTGTAGAAACAAGCCGCTCTGGTAGGGTAAAAAAAATCCCCAGCTGCAGACAGGAAAAGAACCCAAAAAAAAGGTGGCGCTGCTCTTGTGGCGACGCGCTCTTCCCAGGGAGAGCAGCCCGAGGGTTACACAGAGAAATCTGCGGTGACTTCAAGTGGTATGAAATAAATAATAACATGGATTTTAAAAAAATAATACTAATCTGGTAATTCATGCTAATGAAGAGTCAGTCAAGGCACCTAACTGCCTGCTCTATGTATGGTGGTGACTTCTGTCACCTACTATTTGCATAATGTTTATAAAGTGGTGACAATTTTTTTCTGAAAAAAAACCCAAACTGAATCACGTCCGATAGAATTATATCCAATAAACATTTTTTTTGTTTTGTTTTCTTTTGTTTTCATTCCTCGAATAGAGTTCTTGGGTTCACCAAAGGTGAGATTTTGTGTATGCGACTGTGTTTTTGCCCACAATGAAGGTAGCCGTATTCCGACTTCAGGGATGATGTCTAGACACGACACCAGTGTGCATACTTTTTTCTTTAATTTTTCCATCCGTTCCTACTGTCTTGCAATGGTCTACTCTTCCAAGATTAAAACAAATAAATAAATAAATAAAGGTGTCCCATAACCTATGTGGTCGTAGGGGAGCGATGTATCAGAGACCTCACTTCTCTATGGACCAGCATATTGAGGGTGGCGTCCACCTCCTCTCCCTCGCTGCTTTACCTTCCCTGACCCTAAAAGAGGGCAGGTACCCATTTACAGGTGGGTGAATTGAGGGAACTGTACTGAAGCCAAGGCGCGCAAACGGTCACCCATGCACTTGGTAACCACGCTCGATGCTGCTTAACATTGGCTATTAGAAAGCGAGCGCTCTGACCACTGAGCTATCCTGTCCCCAAAATAATAAATAAATAAGTAAATAAATAAATGAATAAATAAATAAATAAATAACGCAAAACGGGTTTGTAACCTGAAGGCAAGATGGTCAAAGTGCGTAAACACGCGGGACATCGGTTTATAGTCTCACCCGAGGGATTGTTGAGGGAATGGTGTCGGTGCTGATATTAACTCCAGGGGTAAAATCCCCTTGAACAGGCGTCTCGGTGGTGGCTCGAACCCGAGCCGTCAGATCACAAGCGAAACGCTCTAACCACCAGGCTATCCTGTCTCCCTTTACGGTATCTTGAAAAAAAGACTGGCAAAAATAGATGAGTACCAGTCTTTTCACATTGAAAAAAATAATACATTTACTATTTTATATTCCTAGTATAGTAACATTATAAGCACGTTGTGTTATCATTTTTTTAAGACTACAATATTTTTAATAAAACAAACTATATTGTTATTGTTACAAGTTCGTATACATGTCATGGCCCTTAATGTTTGGTGTTTCTTTTATCAACTTCTTCATCCGTGTGGTTTATGATGCTTTTTGTTGTTGTTGTTGTTGTTGTTGTCGTTGTTGTTCGTCACTGCAGTGCCCCTACGACCCCGGTTACACAGTTACGCGAGCAGATGAGATAAGATAGATGTAGTAAAGTTTAGTCTGCCACAGATGGTGTCATTCTCACTCTCTCTGTCTCTGTCTCTGTCTCTCTCTGTGTGTGTCTCTCTCTCTCTCTCTCTCTCTCTCTCTCTCTCTCTCTCTCTCTCTCTCTCTCTCTCTCTCTCTCTCTCTCTCTCTCTTCATCAATAGCCTGAAAGAGCTTTTGGGGTGTTTTTTGGGGTCTGTCTATGTGATATCTGGAGGCACCGTGGTCGAGTGGTTTAGGCGGTCAACTCGTGATCCAGAGGTCGCGGGTTCGATCCCCCTCGGCTCGGTGTTGTGTCCTTGGGAAAGACACTTTACTCCTATTTTCCTCACTCCACCCAGGTGTACAAGCGGGTACCAGCTCTGCTGGGGAAGTATCTGGCGACAGACTAGCGTCCTGTCACAGGGGTGGTGAAAAACCATCAGTTCGCTTAACGCTACAGAAACCGGGATAAGCTCCGGCTCTATGGGCCTTCTGGCTCGAAAGAACATACATACTATGTGATATCTGAGAATGTTTTCCTTTCCTAAAGGAGAGAGGTATATTTATCGCATCTATTTATTGTTCTCATTATAATAAGTCTGTATGTTCGAATATATCACTCTCAGTAACACGTGTGTCATACGTTGTTGCACCTCAGTACTGTTTCGTTGGTTTTTGTTTTGGGGTTTGGGGGGTTGTTTTTTTTGTTTTTTGTTTGATTTTTTTGCGGGGGGAGGGGGGGGTCAATCTTATTTCACTTGATAAAGATATTTGTTTCAAAACCTGAAATTCTCCCCCAGGATAGCCCAGACTACAGCTGCAGTGACCAAACTGAAAGTCCTCTGGAACTACAAGAATATCGCCATCAGCTTCAAGATCCAGACTGATGCGTTCCCTGGTCATGTCCGTATTAAATATTAATTATGTTGTATGCGTGTGAAACGTGGACCATAAAAGCAACCATTCACAAAAAGATACAGGCAATGGAGATGAGATACTTTCTTAAACATACTGGTATCTCATACAGAGATGACATAACTAACGAGGAAGTGAAAACCAGAATTGAAAACGCCATGGGGCTATAAGAGAAGCTCCTGACTTCAGTAAAACACACACACACACACACACACACACACACACACACACACACACACACACACACACACACACACACACACACACACACACACACTGATAATGCTCTTTCTCTGAGCATTCAATCGTTATATTTGAGCATTCATTTTCTAACTTGCGTCTCTTCTGATCTATGTTTTTATCTCTTTTTTTTAAAAGTTTTCTGTAGTTATCTTTTCTGGTTTATTTTCTGGCATATCTCTTTTCTCTTGCTTATATTATGAGAGTTTCATCACTAGTGAAGGGTTTTGGCTGATTCCTTTCCTTCTTTCCTAAGTTATTTAGGGCAGCCTCCCTGTCTACACTTTCTTCATATCAGTCCAGATCTCTTCTGGTGGAGCCTTATTTTCATTCCATTCTTTCAGAAGTGGATCGGTGGTCTAGAGGTAACGCGCCTGTCTAGAAAGCGAAAAGTCCGGGTCTGAAGTGTGCGGCGGTTCGTACCCCGTTTGGACCGGAAATTTTTCCCCCATCCATTAGACCATGAGTGGTGGTCTGGGCGCTAGTCTTTCGGATGAGACGATAAACCGAGGTCCCGTGTGTTACACGTAATTATTTAGCGCACGTAAAAAAAACCCACGGCAACAAGAGAGTTGTCCCTGGCAAAATTCTTAGAAAAAAGCCACTCTGATAGGGAAACAAATACAGCTGCAGAAAAAAAAAAAAAGGGTGAAAGGGTGAAAGGGTGGCGCAGCGCTAAGTGGCGACGCGTTCTCCCGCTCTCCCCGGGGAGAGCAGCCCGAATTTCACGGAGAGAAATCTACGTGACTTAAAGTGGTATGAAATAAAATCTGAGCGCTTTGATTTGTTGCTTTACAAGATTCAGCGCTATATAAATTCCATACATTATTATTATTATTATTATTAGAAGTACTTCAAAACGATTGCTTGTTTCAATTTCATAAACACTTTAAGCTTCAAGTGTTACCCAGCTTGTCCAAATTCTATTTTTTTAAACATTTCGAAAAGTCTTTTATATCGAGGATAATGGAATAAGCACGTATGTGCTTTTTTACATCCAGTCCCCGTGTGTATGCGGTTTTGTAAAATCTGTCATCTGTTCCCACCGGCACACAATGGCCTACTCTTACGAAAAGCGGAACAGGATTTAACGTGTGCGCAAGATATTCTGCGTGCGCTCGCACACGGGACCTCGGTTTATAGTCTCATCCGAAGGACTTTTGGGGAGAGTGGAGTCTGCACTGATGTCAACTCCAGAGGAAAATATCCCCTTAAACGAGAATCGAACCTGGGTCGTCAGATTGCGAGCGGTGGCCGAAGGAGACTCCTTCTGCTGAAAGACGGGATAGGGGGACGGGATAGGCTAGTGGTCAGAACATTGCGCTCGCAATCTGACGACCCGGTTCGATTCTCGTTTAAGGGGATATGTTTCCCTGGAGTGAACATCAGTGCCGACTCCACTCTCCCCAAAAGTCCTTCGGATGAGACTATAAACCAAGGTCCTGTGTACGAACGCACGCAGAACATCTTGCACACACGTTAAATCTTGTTCCGCTTTTCGTAAGAGTAGGCCATTGTGTGCTGGTGGGAACAGATGACAGAATTTACAAAACCGCTATACACGGGCACTGGATGTAAAAAATCACACAAATGCTTATTCCATTATCCTCGATATAAAATAATAAACTTAAAATAAAGAAAATAAAGAAAGTGTAATGATTGAACTGCTTTCTTTATCTGGCAGAGGGTAGCAAGCATATCTCCTCCTGTCGTTACCACCTTGGATGTCTTTTCCTTCCTCTATACTTTCCCGCTGAAGTCTCCCATGCTTATGCCGATTTCTATGTCTGTGGCTGTCTGTAGGTCGTTCTAAAAAATAGTTCTATGTTCTCTTGTGAGCTCTTTGATGTTGTTGGAGCAGACACCTGAATAATGTTGATGGGGACTGGCTTTGCATCCAATTCGATCATGACGCATTCTGTCGCTGATGTTGTTGTAGCTTTCTCCTCCTCCTCCTCCTCCTCCTCCTCCTCCTCCTCCTCTCTTCTTCTTCTTCTTTCTTCTTCTTCTTCTTCGTCGTCGTCGTCGTCGTCGTAGTCGAACGCTCAGACAGCAACTACTGTTGTCGTATGAGTAAAAATGCGTTGCGCTGCCGTAAAGCGCCTGACAAGTCAGGCCCAGCACATCCGACTTCACCATGGCAGAGAAGAGTTATCTTTTTTAAAATTTCTTACTGAAAAAAAGGGGCAGGAAAATGGACCAAGGAGGCAGAAAATAGACGAGAAGGAGGTGACAGGGAGAAAAGGAACAAGGCAGAAACAAAGAGAGGGATAGAAAAAGAGGGAATTCCTAGCACAGAATTTAAAGAAGGTGGGGATGCTGTTTATACTGACAGGCCCCCCCGATGTCCACACGGGGACTGTAGTTTTCTTAGCAAGCTGGATGCTATGGTGCCTCTCTGACAGGATATATACACTACATGACCCTCCCTTAATAATAGCAATAATAACAACTACAACAACAACAACAACAACTATGTATATCGTTCAGAGCAGCTGTGACATCAAAAAATTTTGCTGTGGACTGAAGAATCAGCACAAAAGTGTGAGGAAGTAAACCGACACCCTTGTTTACCATAGAAATATGATAACGATTAAAGATTGATATTCCATGGTTTGTAATCTTACCTTGCGCCTGCGCATTCAACTCGTGTGTGTGTGTGTGTGTGTGTGTGTGTGTGTGTGTGTGTGTGTGTGTGTGTGTGTGCGCGCGCGCATACACACACACACACACACACACACACACTCTGTATCTCTCTGTGTCTCTCTGTCTCTGTCTGTCTGTCTGTCTCTCTCACTCTCACTCTCACACACACATATATATTGTTATCTTAGGTCTATATCTGGTTTGTTTGTTTCTTTGTTTGGGTTTTTTTGTTGTTGTTATACAATAACGTTTTGTTGTTGCTTTTTTGCCCCCCCCCACCCCCCACCTAAACAGTTCGGCAACTCCTTTCATGTATGGGTCAACGGGTTTTTTGTGAATAAATCATTCGAGTTCGAGTTTTCTCTCTCTCTCTCTCTCTCTCTCTCTCTCTCTCTCTCTCTCTTCTCTCTCTCTCTCTCTCTCTCTCTCTCTCTCTCTCTCTCTCTCTGTCACACACCACCACCACCACCACCACACAAGCATACACACATACACACACAAACATACAAACAAACATATACACATACACATTTTCTTTACATACACACTTGACACTTCTTCACAAGACTAACTCCCTCCCTCCCTACCCCCCTCCCCCCAGCCTTAAAATTTTTTTTTCTTCCCCTCCAGGGTTAGAGTTCCGAACTTTTGGGTATGCGACCATTATAACCTACAGCGGACAGCATCCTATGACTAAGACTATATGCCAAAGCCCCTGAAGAAACACACACACACCCCCACACACACACGCACGCACACACACACCACACACACACACACACGCACACACACACACACACACACACACACACACACACACACACACACACACACACACACACACAGAGGAGGGGGGGGGGGGGGGAACGGGATAGCCTAGTGGTTAGAACAATTGCACTCGCAATCTGACGACCCGGGTTCGATTCCCCGCTCAAGAGGATATTTTCTCCCCTGGAGTTAACATCAGTGCAGACTCCAATCTCCCCAAAAAGTCCTTCAGATGAGACTATAAACCGAGGCCCCGTGTGCGAAGGCACACAGAACATCTTGCGCACACGTTAAATCCTATTCCGCTTTTCGTAAGAGTAGGCCATTGTGTGCCGGTGGGAGCAGATGACAGAATTGACAAAACCGCAAACACACGGGGACTGGATGTAAAAAAGCCGATAAGTGCTTACTCCGTTATCCTCGATATAAAAGAATAAAATTAAAATAAAACACACACAACACCTTGCCTACAAATTACAGAGACAACTTCTAAAACCTATGGATCTGGTCCTGGAAGGCAAGAGCGGGCGTGGCTTATCCACAAGCGGAGCTTATCCTTTCACAGATTGCATGCTGGGTAGGGTCGTGTCATCCAAATCGATGGCCATTGCTAGTGTTGGGGGTGGGGGTGGGGAGAAAGCTAAGTGAGTTTTTCTTGCTTTTTTAAAATTATTATTCTTTTATATCGAGGATAAAGGAGTAAGCGCTTATGTGCTTTTTTACATCTAGTCCCCGTGTGTATGCGGTTTTGTAAATTCCCACCGGCATACAATGGCCTACTCTTATGAAAAGTGGAACAGGATTTAACATGTGTGCAAGATGTTCTGCGTGCGTTCGCACACGGGGCCTCGGTTTATAGTCTCATCCGAAGGACTTTCTGGGGAGAGTGGAGTCTGCACTGATGTTAACTCCAGGGGAAAATATCCCCTTGAACGGGAATCGAACCCGGGTCGTCAGATTGCGAGCGCAATGTTCTAACCACTAGGCTATCCCGCCCCCCACCCTTTTCTGAAAGGGACTTAAGGGGTATTCGAATTGAAACGGTAGAGGAAGCAAGGCTGTGAAATAATCACAGATTTCTCGCATTGACGAAAAAAATGTACAAGGCTCATATTTCTCACAGAGTAAAATTACAAACGTTGCCTTCACTTTTTTTGTTGTAATCGTTTGCATAGAAAAAATGTCGCTGTCAGATTGTATTTCAGAAAAGAAGATTTTGAGCTGAAGGAGCAGAAGCGCAGCTGAGGTCACTTAACTGACATGCAGGGCTAGGGGCAGTTTCTCTCTCTCTCTCCCTCTCTCTCTCTCTCCCTCTCTCTCTCTCTCTCACTCTCTCTCTCTCTCTCTCTCTCTCTCTCTCTCTCTCTCTCTCTCTCTCTCTCTCTCTCTCTCTCTCTCTCTCTCTCTCGCTCTCTCCAGAAGAAAATGAACTACATTTGTGTTTTCAGTGTGATACGTATGCTGCGTTAAGACCTAATATCCTGAAAGAGATTCCTACTCACTATCAGAAAGCAAAATATTTGAGCCTTATGGCCCCCCCCAGAACGTTTCAATGATTAGACAACTAGCATGGTTTTTGTTCAAAGCTTTCAAACTAAGTAAGAGACAGTAAACTGTCTCCTGTCCACCTAGAATTTTGCAACTCTTGATGGTAATCATTTATGCTTGTGTGTTCTCTTCACTGGGTTTCTTTTTTCAATTAAAAAAAAAAATTAACCTGATATACGCAGCCTTGTGTTTATAGACATTTATGTACCCCATGAAAATGGGCAGAGGCCTGAATTCATTAAAATTTGTCATTGTCATTGTCATTGTCATTCTCTCTCTCTCTCTCTCTCTCTCTCTCTCTCTCTCTCTCTCTCTCTCTCTCTCTCTCTCTCTCTCTCTCTTTCACTTAGATAAACGACTTTCACTTTATTCTAATGTTTTGCATGAAACTGTAGCTGTGTGCGTTAATATTTTTAAATTAAAAAAAGATAAAATTGGAAGGGAACAAGCAGAGTTGCAGCTGATGTCATAAAACTGATACCAGGAAAGCCTTTCTTTCACACAAGGGCCAGATGAAAAGATAATAAAGTATGTCAATGCTTATCTGTAACCCTTGAAAAATAAAGATCATTCATTCATTCATTCAATTACATCATCATCATCATCATTATAATAGTAATAGTAGTAATAGTAGTAGTAATAATAATAATAATAATAATAGTAGTAGTAGTAGGAGGTGGAGGAGGAGGAGTAATAGTAGTAGTATAGTAGTAGTACTAATAGTAGTAGTAGTAGTAGTAGTAGTAGTAGTAGTAGTAGTAGTAGTAGTAGTAGTAGTAGTAGTAGTAGTAGTAGTAGTAGTAGTAATGATGATGATGATGATGGTGATAATGATGATGCTGATGATGATAATGATGATCATGATCATGATCATGATGATAATAATAACAATAATAATAATAACAATAATAACAACAACAAAAATGCATGGAATTCATATAGCGCTGAGTCCTGTCAAGCAACAAATCAAAACCCTTTTACGTTCAAATCATGTACACCCATGAAAACCATCCATGAATGTACAAAATAAAAACACAACTAATTACTCTTGCTTGCTGGACCTTGGTCAGTAGGTTCAGAAGTTGTCCCTTTAACTTGTACCTGAGATGTTTTATCTGTGTGTGTGTAAGTAAGTAAGTCTTCAATTTTAACGTCTTTCCACTTTAAGTGATACCAGACGGCCCTAAAATAGGAGACTGAATGAAAGAGATGGATAGATAGATAGATAGATCTACTCTGTGTGTTACGTGCGAGTGTGTGTGTGTGTGTGTGTGTGTGTGTGTGTGTGTGTGTGTGTGTGTGTGTGTGTGTGTGTGTGTGTGTGTGTGTGTGTGTGTGTGTGTGTGTGTGTGTGTGTGTGTGATTCTTAACATAAACAGATCAAGAACTTTTTTTTTTAATAGAAAAAGAAGGAAAAAAAAGGAAAAGAAATTCAAACAGAACTACAACTACAATAAATGCCCTATAGGACTTAACAATAAACCTTTAGCAATGTCAAACGTTAGGTTTACATTGTTCAAAACTTCGTCAATGGTATTCTCAGAAAAGGCAGGGAGATAAGTTTTTAAATTCTCACATTCAAGTATGATGTGGGTATTTGAAATGTATTCACCACATAAGCATTTAACATCCTTGCTGAATTTTGTTGTGAATGCATTTAATCTTATCCTGAAAAACAATGCCTTGAGTTGTCTTTCTTTGACAGCATTTGTATGAATCTCTAAGTGATCAATGTGTGTGTGTGTGTGTGTGTGTGTGTGTGTGTGTGTGTGTGTGTGTGTGTTGTGTGTGTGTGTGTGTGTGTGTGTGTGTGTCCGGGGGCTTTGGTTTAAAGTCTTATTGGTAGGACTTGCAGGGGAGTGTTGGAGTGTAGTCGAGTCAGTACTGGTAGAGTATGTCATTAACACGCTGGAAAAATCCCCTCAAGAGGGGCAGGTCAGTTGGTACCCTGCTCTCTCCAATTACTTCAGACTTTTGAGTCACACTGTCTAACCACTCAGTTATTCCACCCCTGTCTCGTTGTCGTCATTATCATCATCATCATCATCATCATCATCATCATCACCGCCATTATTACTACAATCTACACCACCACCATACCACACAACCACCAGCATCGCCACCATAATCATCATCATCATCATCATCATCATCACCATTACCATTTTATCACCACAATCTATACAACTACTGTCACTACCACCACCATCATCGTCATCATCATTATCATTATCATCACCGCCTTTCACCACCACCACCATTACCATCATCATCACCACCATCATCACCATCATCATCATCATCATCATCATCAGTCCCTTGATAAACGGATGGTCGTTAGGGGAGATATGAGAGACGTGTTGTTCGAGTTTTTGTTTGTTTTTGTTTTGGGGTTGTTGTTGCTTTTGTTGTTGGGTGGGGTTGGTTGTTGTGGTTGTTGTTTTATTGTTGGTTTTTTAGGGGGAGGGAAGGGTTGTTGTTGTTGATGTTGCTTTCCAGACTGGTCGGTCTGTCTCTGTGTCAGTCAGTCGGTCTGTCTCTGTGTATTTGCATTGCCCCTTTCGAGTACCTTTTTTTATTTTAAGGAGGGCGGGGGGGGGGTGCGGAATAAAAGAATGAGAGAAGTGCATATCGTGTACAGTTTTGCTTAAGTGCTTTCAAAGTTTTAAAACGCGTTCGAAACAAGAGCTTCAGTGACGGAAGAACATTTAAATGATATTTAAGATATAATAGTCGATAGAAACGTCTTAGAGGGGAAAAAAATAATGGCGTTTTATGAAGATACCCGAATAGCAACGCTTTTAGGAAAAGACCAGAATTCATTACGAAGAAGAAGAAAAAAGACAAAGAAAGAAAAGCCAAACCCAAAACTGTTTAAAGGCATATGCATTTTTTCTCTCTCTTTTTCGTGTTTGCGGTGATGATTGTAGTAGGTTTCTCTCTCTCTCTCATCTCTCTCTCTCTCTCTCTCTCTCTCTCTCTCTCTCTCTCTCTCTCTCTCTCTCTCTCTCTCTCTCTCTCTCTCTCTCTCTCTCTCTCTCTCACACACACACACACACACACACATAAATAAATAAAATTTGTTCATTGTTCATTGTTCTCTGTTTTATTTATTTATTTAATTAAATATTTTATTTTATTCTTTTATATTGAGGATAATGGAATAAGCACTTATGTGCTTTTCTACATCTAGTCCCCGTGTGTATGCGGTTTTGTCAATTATGTCATCTGTTCCCACCGGCATACAATGGCCTGCTCTTACGAAAAGCGGAACAGGATTTAACGTGTGCGCATGATGTTCTGCGTGCGTTCGCACACGGAGCCTCGGTTTATAGTCTCATCCGAAGGACTATGAAGGACTCTGTGTGTGTGTGTGTGTGTGTGTGTGTGTGCGTGCGTGCGTGCGTGCGTGCGTGCGTGCGTGCGTGCGTGCGTGCGTGCGCGCGCGAAAGACCTATCAATGAAAAGGGTCCGTCTAATACAAAAGGTCCATAATATGTAGTATGATTACTTGTCAATACAGTTTGTCTGTCAGTCTTATCATAATAATTTCTTTTCTCTTGTGCACTTGCTCTTCCTTGTATGTCTTGTGGTTTTTTCCCCTTGTCTGTGTTTTTTTTCTTCTTTTCTTTTCTGCTTTTTTCTTTCCTTTTTTCCCGGCTTTTTGTTATTGTTGTTGTTGATGTTGTTGTTCCTCTTTCTTTGCTTTACTTACTCTCGTTTTTTTCTCTCTTAATTTTTGTGTTTCTTTCTCTCTGTGTTAATCTGTCAGTCTGTATGTCTCTCTGTTTGTCTGTCTGTCTGTCTGTCTGTCTGTCTGTCTCTCTCTCTCTCTCTCTCTCTCTCTCTCTCTCTCTCTTTCTCTTTTTCTCTCTCTGCCCGTCTGTTTGTCTCTGTCTCTGTCTCTGTCTCGTTTTGTTCTAAGTTTTTTCTTTTCCTATTAGCCCACTAAACTATGTCATACACATTTTTTATACAAACCAAAACTATGCCATATGTATTTCATACAAACCAAAACTATGCCATATGTATTTTATACAAACCTAAACTATGCCATACATGGTGGGGGGGGGGGGGGGTATATACAAACCAAAACTATACCGGTTTTTAAAAAATACAAACCAAAACAATGTCATACTGGGGTTGTTGGGTTGTTGTTTTTTTTACACAAACCAAAAGTAAACGATACAACTTTTTAAAATACAAGCTTAACTATGGTATACGCATTGTATATAAACTTAACTATGCCAAACGGTGTTTGTTTTTTTTATATGTACAAACTGAAACTAGCCCATACGGGGTTTTTTGCAAACCAAAATTTTGGCCACAGATTTTTTTATACAAACCAACCCTATGCCATACGTACTTTATGCTATGCGGTACGTTTCTTTTCTTTTTTTTAAAATATACAAACCAAAACTGTGCCATACGTATTTTATACATGCCAAAAGTATACCGTTTGTATTTCATTCAAACTCAAACTATGCCATACGTATTTCATACAAACCAAAACTTTGCAGTATGTATTTTGTCATATTTTTTTATACAGTCCAAAACTTTGCCGAACATTTTTTTTTTTTAGAAACCAAAACTATGCTATTCGGGTTGGGTTTTTAAAAAAAATACAAATCAAAAGTGTACTGTCTGTATTTTTATACAAACCAAAACTCTGTCATACTTTTTTTTTATTCAGTCCAAACTTTGCCGAACATTATTTTTTATACAAACCAAAACATTGCCTACGGTGTTTGTTTTTTTTTTGGGGGGGTGTTTAAAATCAAAACCAAAACTCTATCATGCAATGTTGGGTTTATACAAGCCAAAAGTATGTCATTTGCCATAAAACTATGCCATATGAATACTATTCTGTTCAAACCAAAACTATGCCCTACGTATCGTTTTTCAAGCCCAAACGGTGTCGTGCGCAGTTTATACAAACCAAAACTATGCCATGTGAATAATATTCTGCTCAAAGCCAAACTATGCCGTACATATTCTTTTTAAGCCCAAACTATGTCATACGCTTTTTTTTTTACAAACCAAAACTATGCCGTGTAAATACTATTCTACTCAAACCAAAGGATGTATTTTTTTAAGACAAAAAATTTATGTCGTACCTACTCTGTTCGAAGCAAAAACTATGCCATAGACATTTTATACAAACTAAAACTATGCCGTGTATGTTAAATACTATTCTACTCAAACCAAAACTATGCCTTTTTTTTATAATACAAACCAACTCAAAACTATGGTTTAACGAAATGAACAATGCGTATAACATAAACTATGCTGTATTCTTTTTAAACCAAAACTAATGCGTATAGCATAAACTATGCCGTATTCTGTTTAAAACCAAAACTATGTTGTACGTACTGTATTGGAACCAAAACCATACCATACTTATTCTGTATGTTTGTCCGTCGTGTCCGACGATTACCTCCAAAACAGCAGAGGAGGCAGCTGCTGTTTTGGAAACTGGGCAGAAATTTGATTATAGTGGAGATGCCTTGCCCACAGTACATCCCCACTCTCTCGGGCAAGTGGGCATAAGGACAGTCAGCATTGGAGATGTTCTCCAAAGGCCAACTAGCCCCCAGGGCTGCAGTACATAAGGACTGTACGAGTCAAGCCTCCTAGTCAGAGAGTCACAGTCGATCACTAAAGACTTAAGCTGTAAAGTGGAATTCCATGAGTGCGAAAGCCACTGGTCATACAGCCTCTCACTTTGCTGTTGCCCCCAGCGTCAATGGTTTAATCAAGAACTGTGATAAAGCCCAGGCGTTGACGGCATAGAACCATACTTATTCTATTGAAACTATACCGTACCTATTCTATTTAAACCAAAAGAATATCGTACGTCTTCTATGCAAAGCGAAGCTATGCTGTTCGTACGAAACAGTCTACTCCAACCCAAACTAGGCATTTTCCCTTACGTAATCTACTCAAGCTAAAACTATACTGCACGTATTCTTTTCAAACCAATACTTGAGCATGCGTGTTCTATCCAGGATAAAACTAGACTGTAGAATTAAATTCCATATGCTGCACGTATCCTGTTCAGACCCAAACTGTGTCATATGTACTCTATTTAAACCCAAACCCTTCTGTCATCTATTCAAACCAAAAGTAAGCCATACGTATTCTATTCAAACCCAAACTATGCCGTACGTAATCTATTCAAATCAAAACTTGCACATAACCTATCCAAATCAAAACTGTACGCGTTCTATTCAAACCTGTAGTGCACATATTCTGTTCAGGACAGAACGTAACTAACCAAACAAACAACAAAACACTGTTGGACGTTTCTATTTAAACGAAAACATCAGTGTCTTCTGTTCAAACCAAAAACCATACTGTATTCTATTTTTTTAAAAACAAAAAACAACCGCACACATATTATAATCTACTTAAGCCAGAAACCACACTGTATTCTATTCAAACAAACAAAAACACTGCATTATACTCAAACCACACTGTATTCTACTCAAACCACAAACCATACTGTATTCTACTCAAATACAAAACACACACTGTATTCTGCTCAAACCAAAACTGTATCCTACACATACCAAAAACCATACTGCATTTCTATTCAAACCAAAAACTATACTGTATTCTACTGAAAGAAAAACTGTATTCTGTTTGAACCAAAACTATGCTGTATTGTACTCAAACCAAAAAACCACACTGTTTCCATTCAAACCAAAAACCACACTGTATTCTACTCAAACCAAAACCCATACTGTATTCAACTCAAACCAAAACTGTATTCTACTCAAACCAAAAACCATACTGTATTCTACTCAAACCAAAAAAAAACATACTGTATTTCAATTCAAACCCAAACCATACCGTATTCTTATCAAACCAAAATTGTATTCTAACCAAAAACCATATTGTATTCTTATCAAACCCAAAACCACACTGTATTTCTACTCAAACCAAAACTGTATTCTAACCAAAAACTACACTGTATTCTACTCAAACCAAAAACCATACTGCATTTCTATTCCAACTAAAAACCATGCTGTGTTCTACCAAACCAAAAACTACACTGTATTCTACTCAAACCAAAACCATACTGCATTTCTATTCAAACAAAAAACCACATTGTATTCTATTTCAACCAAAAACCATACTGTATTCTATTTCAACCAAAACCATACTGTATTCTACTCAAACCAAAACTGTATTCTACTCAAACCAAAAAAAATACTGTATTTCAATTCAAACCAAAACCATACCATATTCTTATCAAACCAAAATTGTATTCTAACCAAAAACCACACTGTATTCTGCTGAAACCAAAAACCATACTGGATTCTATTCAAACCAAAAACCACACTGTATTCTATTCCAACCCAAAACCACACTACATGTATTCTACTCAAACCCAAAACCATACTGTATTCTATTCAAACCAAAAATCCAAACTGTATTTCTACTCAAACCAAAAACCACACTGTATTTTATTCAAACCCAAACCCATACTATTTCTATTCCAACCGAAAACCACACTGCATTTCTACTCAAACCAAAAAAAAAAAACCCCACTATATTCTACTCAAACCAAAAACCACACTTATTTCTATTCAAACCAAAAACCGCACTGTATTTCCAATTCAAGTGAAAAACGCAAACAGTACGGTTTCTTTTTTTTTTTTCCATTCAAAACTATGCATACCGCGCGCACGTATTGTACCATTGGGTTCACACCACAACTGTCTCTACCACACTGCAAACCGCAGGAGAGAGAGAGAGAGAGAGAGAGAGAGAGAGAGAGAGAGAGAGAGAGAGAGAGAGAGAGAGAGAGCGCTCACACACACACACACACACACACACACACACACAGCGTGTGTATCGACCATAGTGGAAAAACCCACGCGCACCAAGGACCCATAGATACAAGAGAGGGATCTGTCTACCTTCGTTCCAAGTGAGAAGAATGAACTAAAACACTATTAATTATAGCGAAACACTGACATACTTCTTCGTCTTTATTTATTTTATTTCATTTTTAATTTATTGATTATTTATGTATTTATTCATCTTTTCAATTTTTTTTTTATCTATCTATTTATTGATCATTTATTTATTTATTCATTTTTTGCTTCATTTTATTTGTTTATCTATTTATTGATTATTTATTTATTTCTTCATTTATTATTTATTCATTTATCTATTTATCGATTATTTATTTATTTCTTCATTGTTTATTCATTTTACGTTCCTCGGCTAAAGCTCTGAGGTTCACCAATGGTCAGATTTTGCGAATGCGGCCGTTCTTTTTTTTTTTTTTTACCTACCTTGAAAGTGGCCGCATTCTGACTTCGGGAATGTATGTTGCCTGTGCCACAGAGAGTAGATTATAAGATCAGTACCCTCTGTTACAAATGTCTCCATAAAACAGCACCCTCCTACCTCTGTGAATGTCTTCACCTGTTCACTCCTTCTCACTCCCTCCGCTCTGCTGCAGATACCTTGTGCCTACTGAATACCTAGATTCAACCAGTCCACCGTTGGCCTTCGCTCTTTCTCTGTTTCTGGTGCAGCGATCTGGAACGACCTCCCTCTCTCCCTTCGTCAAAAGCCTTCTTATGACGCTTTT